>OZ038459.1:11202258-11824944 GCA_964036195.1 Sphaerolaimus hirsutus
GGCAAAAGTACTAAAAATTTAGAAAAATGCTAGCTTTTGATATTTTCTTGTGTAAAAAGTACTGTTACACTTTACATCATCTTTTCTGTACTCATTTTCTCGTGTACAACGTACTAATTTACACTTTATTTGATGTTTTCTGTACTCTGCAGTACTCTGAGCAAATTTAAAATACTTTTTATTTACTACAATACTTTTGACAACTCTGATATGTATTTGTGTCCATAACTTATGTTGTTCAGTTGTTCTTTCTGGGCAAATATGGGCATTGGAAAGAATTTTCACTATTATTTTCGGGCTTTTTTCGACACGAATCTATCCCTATTATCATATCGGCCACGCAAATCATTGAGGCACGCCTTGAGCCCGATTTCTTTCTAGACAGTTTTGTGGCTGCAATTGGAGACGGTTGTTAGCGTGAGCGCGCGTGGCATCAAATAGCCTCATTTTTGCGGCACTTTTTCGGCTGGATGCTTTGATGTGCTGCCGTATACAACACCGCTGGCACTTCACACCTTTTCATGGGCGCGCGGCGGCTGTAAATGGGCGCCATTGTGCATGACCCCGCGACGCGGCCATTGTGTTAAGGCATGAGCCACAATTGTGCCGATGGGTGGGCCGCTTTGTCGCTGCTCGATAGCGTCGAGTGCATGCGCTGCCGGCGGCTCAAGTCTTTCAGTTGCGGCTGCCGCTTCGGCTCACCTTTGGAGTCGCTTCGCGCGCGTGCCGCCCTCTCATTAGCGACAACTAATGTGCATGCACACAGGTGAATGGGGCGGCTGGAAATTGAGCTATAGTTTGATCTATCCGCCGGGGCCGCTCAAGGACGATAGAGCTCAGACTTAATGTCCGTGTCAAGTGCATGTTTCTTTTAGAATCAGAATGTTTTTTATTCCATGTAAAAAATTCTCGAAAAAGCCCCCACCCGCTTGAACACCCTTTCCCATGGATAACTGCTCCTGTTTGGAACACCATTCATGAAAACGGTTGATCTTTACCATAGTAAAACGATTTTTACTCAAATTCTGACAAAAAATCAACTGCTACCCTTGGATAACCCCCCAGTCAAAAATCTAACAAAAACAAACTCCCGTGGGTCGTATTTACGGTATGTACCTTATTAACCCATGACCCCATTGTTAATTTCAGCTGCTCTAATGTTTTTCCTGTGGTCTCCATGCGCAAGCAAAAACATACGAATTTTGCCCATCTTCCCCCATTTTCAAGTGCCTTAACCAAGGTGCAATTCAAGTGGCTGAGACAATTTGCGGTCTGCAGCGACAGCGGACGGTGTGGAAAAACTGTGTGCGTGCTGCCACCCGGGCCGGCTGCGTGTGCCGCACCGCTGCACGTGTCCCAAACACCCCGAATTTCGAAATTGGCAGAAAAGTGCGCGTTACAAGTGCGGTTCACCTAAGTGAGATCGACGTCGACCATCGAGCATGCGTGATTCGTTCCTGGTGACACGCACTCGTGTAAAGTGTCGCCGCTGCTGCCGGGGCGTAGTAAGTGCTGGGTCCGGTTTCGCCGTGCGGCTGGGCCTGGCCGCCGGCGGCACAGCGACTCTTGCATGAGCACCCAGGCGGCGCTGAGATGCGCGCGGCCGCCATCACCGCTGCCGCGCCGCCTAGGTACCACCGCTGGGGCAGATTCACCCGCGCACAAAAATACTTCTGTTTAGGTATGGACGTAAAATAAAAATGTAGCGTTGGGTGGGTGTCGCTGCGCATCGCCGTGGTGCCTAGCGCCAATGAAAGTATGGTGCCGGGCGCCGACGGCCTGGGCACCATGGTAAAGGGTACAGTAGCAGAAAAGAAACGGTAAAGTTTCTGGGGGCTCGTCGAAATCTTGGTTTTGATACTCGGCGACACAGTTTGATCCATACAACTCAGTGTGATGCATCGGCGGTTTCCCGTGATTATCAATTGCAGTATATTCTTGATTGAGTGCCTCCTTGAATAAACCCCTATGCTTTTTCATGCAAAGCGTATCCAAGAATTAGTGCTTATTCAAATGTATACCATAATTTTCCCAGGGAAGGTGTAATGGCAGACAGTGGCGCCAGCGCCAGCGCCTTGCAGTCTGGCGCTAGTGAACCCATCCCATCTCTTTCGCGTACATACTATTTACATCATCGCATGTATTTTATGCGTTGTATTGTAGTTTTTCTACTATAAATAAATTTCGTACCGTCACCACACCGACAGACGGGCTCATTCATGTGAATAGTTTTGTCGCCGTATTACTTTTTTTACAAAATTTATGATAACTTTGGCGCATCTGCCGGCATTTCTGCGGCGCGCGGACAATGGCGAAATGCACCGTCGCCGCGGCGACATTTGACCTTGGACAGCTTGTTATCACCCCGGCCATTGTCACATGCGGCCGCTGCCACGTGCGCGAATTTCGGACCGGATTTACAGTGTTTTACCGCAGTGCAAGGTTCCTTTCTTTGTCACGTGTTTCTCTCAGGTACCATTTCACTTTCATCTCCATGCATATTCCTCTCTCCCCTTTTAATATCCCAAAATTACTGATAAATAACACGAAATTTAAAAAAATAAATCTACATCAACATGAAAATACAAACATTATCCCCCAAAATACGCACAAATAAATACCTGTGCCGTTTCTACAATCTCACCTGTGGGTTTTCTGTATACACAAAAATTAGAAGTCCCCCCGAGAGGGCGGAGTCTAGCGGCTGCAGTGCATGCGCTCGTGCGTGTGCACTTGCAGACCTGGGGGTTGGTTGCCCGTATTTTTACGGTGTCTGTACTCTGTCTGCGCCGCTCGCCCCGCTGTACTGCAGTTTGATCATGATTTTTGATTGTGAGAGGAAATGGTATAGCCGGCACTTAGTATCGAACCTTCGTGTCATGTGACTCCTTTCATTTCCCTTTGCTTTTTTTCACTCAAAATTATTATAAATTGCACGCCGGCCGAAAAGTGACGCGTTTTTTGTCCGGCCGCCCATTGTGGCCGGGGATGAACAATCGTTGGCGTTCCCCGGCGGCGATGTTCACCTGGTTCGGCGCTCAAGGCTGGCGCGGCCTTGGCGCCCGTTGCATGAGATATTGCGTGATCGCTCTTCGATGATTATCCATGTGTTCCTTGGGCGGCTGCAGGAAGTGTGCCTCGTGTGTGTGTGTTTTGTCTTTTATACGCTGTGCGAGAGTGGCATTGACGATACATGTTATGAAACGAGAATGTGTTGCGCGGCGGCGGTGGGCGGCCGGTGCGCCAGTGTTCGCGCTGGTCTGCGCAAACTTTCGCCCGCGCATGCCACAAATCTTCCCATCGCCTTTGGTTGACTGACTCATTCAAAATGTTTATGTTCAACTGTCATTTTCACGGTCAAACTTGACACTATTGTCAAAAATGTGTGCGAGCGCCAGGGAGTTCATAAACTCGCACCTCACTCAGTCGCAGGCGAACGGCCGAACTATCGTCGATGCATCCAACAATCCAACCATTATAACACTAGTCGCCCCATCCAGCCAATAACCGGCACTACACAATCTATTTACCTATTTCTCCACTATTATTCACTGCCAAAGATATTTCCAAGTGCAATACGCCAGCGCTTTACAAGTATGTTGGCCTCGCCGCATCACCAAATGCACCACCAAGTGCACCACCATCATCACCACGCCCTGGCCGCCGGCGCCGCCGCCATGGCCAGGTACAGCTACCACGCCGGGCTGAATGGACACTTTCAGACTGTCAATGGCACCAAGGTGGGTTGAGCTTGACTTTGCGAGGGCTTTGACACAGGTGCCAGTCTCCGACCCTGTAAAATGCCCTGTAAAATGTCATGCAGTGTCAAAAGTCATGTAAAATGTACAGTAAAATGGCAAACGTACGTTTGCCATTTTACCGGGCATTTTACATGACCTTTCTTACTTTGCATGACATTTGACATTTTACAGTGTCTGGAGCGCCTCCAGGTGAATACCTAGATACATCTACTGAATGGAGCACTCGCATCGCAGCACTCTGGCATGGGCGCGGCGACGACCAGCGCGACGGGCGCCTACCTGAACGAGCTGTGCCCCATCTGCGGCGACAAGGTGTCCGGCTACCACTACGGCCTGCTCACTTGCGAGAGCTGCAAGGGCTTCTTCAAGCGCACCGTGCAGAATAAAAAGGTGCCTAAGCAGCGTCCCATTGCACTTTCATTGTGCTCGCGATTGCGATTGCAGTTTCATTGTGGTTGTCGCTTCGATTGCGGTTCGATGGCAGTGCAATCCAAGTAAAATATTTCACTTGCGCAGGTGTACTCGTGCAGCGCCGAGCAGACCTGCCCAGTAGACAAGTCGTGCAGAAAACGGTGCCCCCATTGCAGATTTCAAAAGTGCATCAAAGTCGGCATGAGAACTGAAGGTGGGTCGAGGTTTTTCCGTTTTCCGTTTTCCGCGCGCATGGATGCGACTATATCGGCCTGTTTATTTGTTGTAGTAGTCAGTTTATTTCCGTATCAGTCGGTTGGATCATTTCGGTGCAATCAAGAGTCCACGGCAATCTATTTCATTAGGCGGTTTGTCTGTTCTAGAGTCTGTGACATTCGACACGCACCGCGCGTATGCATCACGCATGGGATAACGCAAAAAGTTAGGTAGTGGTATTTATGCATGCGAAAGCTGAGATGGTAATCATTTACGACGTCCGATAGATCGTATATAGAGTCACAAAACTGCAGTCGATGGTGATTTAGCACGCCCGCAATATAGATTGTTATCTGCCCCCGCATCTTTACCAATCTACCAATCGCAGACTTCAGTCAAGGGAGATGGTTTATTTCATGATTTACCCCTGAAGGGTCAAGAAAAAAGTAGCCATCGGGTTATATTCCTGTAAATTGATTCATGCTGCGTTTTGAATAGGACAACGATCTTGCTACACTACACAGTTTATCATAAATAAATACATAACTTGCTCAATTTAAGTAGGTAGATCGATGCGTCGCTGATTGATTGATGACATACCGTTTCGAGCGTTTTCGTTTCACAACGGTGAAATACACAAATTTCGATTCATGAAAACAAACCAGCCCGGCACATGACCGGAAGCCGCCCAAAAAAATTGATCAAAGGTGCGCTTCAATTTTGGTAAGTTTAGCGTTTCGTCTAGCGGAAATGGGTGGCGCTCAGGTCTCAGCGTGACGTCTGTATATTTATATTTATGTCTCCGATTGGGGGGGGGGGTTGCAGCGCGGATGCGCCGGGCAAATTGGTGCGTGCGCCGGGGCCCCGGGGTGCCGGCTGGCACGGCCCAGCGTCGACTATCTGCCGTCTCTCGCCGCTCATGTGTTATTGTAAAATAACAGCCCAGCAGTGGGCAAGTTTTTGCCGCCGCCGCCCGCCTCATTTGAGACAAGTCGCATGAAAATCCATGTGCGCCCATGCGGATCGGCGGCGCGGCAGCCGCCCAAACCACTGACTCGTGAACCGGCGCGCCGTGATTCGATCGCGCGCGCGCGCTGCTAAAATGGAAATTGGGACCAAATGTGTCAAACTTGTGCCGACCGCTATTGGCGATTTGCTTTGAAACAACCCGGCGCGTTAGAAATTCGTCAGCTATTAAAATAGCCGACGCGCGTTGACCGACTGCACCGTACAGTTCGCCCGCTGTACACCGAATTTCACAGCGCGCCCGCTGGGGGGCGGCGGCGCGGCGCAATCCAGCGTCGGTCTCATGCAAAGACGCGGCCGCCGCCGGTGCACATGGGCCGCGTGCGCACGTGCGGCGCCAGGTACGGCCGGGCACCGCCGGGTGACACTTTTTCCAACCCGCCCGTCGCCGCCGCAGACGGCAGCCCGACCCCGCAGCGCCACTTGTAGCCCGTTTTGCACATGTGCCGCGTTGCAGCGGCGCGCCGCTTACTGTAAAGCTGGACAACCGTTTTTCGTGCCACTGGGTCATAGCTGCTGACTTGGACAGTCGACAACGTTCACATGCACAGCCGGTCACTGATGTGGCGCGGCACAGCTGCGCCAGTTCCGTCACATTTTCATCATCGAAAATGAAACATGCACACTACTGCTGCTGGCGTAGTTTGAAAATTTTCGGCCGTTATTTTCAACAGTGAGAGTCGATTTGGCGCTGCAATAACTCAAGATTGATATTGCGGCCATTTTAGGCCATAAAACATATTTACGCTCGTGACAAAGCGTTGTGGACGGGCGAAACGAGGTTGCCGGTAATAATCGATGAGCACATGCATTATGGTACAGCTTCAACGGTAATTCCCTTTGTGTTTCCTTATTGATAACGCGACAGTGCCCCGATACGCAAAACACATGCATCACTTTCATTGATTATCCACAAAATCCGGCTGGCAGATGTACAGATTCGCTTCCAGTGTCGTGATCGGGATGCCTATGATCGGGTACGATACGCGCCCGTTTCACCTGTATTTTACCGATCGGTCAGCTACTTTGTACAGTATCCTAAATTGCACCTCTCCCAAATCGACGCCGCTGCACAAACGGCTTTTGTAGCGTCCGCTAACGATACGTCAACGCCGTGCCATTGTGTCTGACCGCCGATCATGATCACAGCCAATCTGCTGCTCAACGGCCTGTGTGCTGCCCCGGCGGGTTTTTTTTCCCACACCGCGACAAACGCATGAACTTTTTTCGTGAAATGGGAGAAAAACGGGCAATCGAGAAAAAAACAAGTGTGTCGTTACCTCGGCGACCGACGGGCCGGCGATTGTCCGGGGACAATGGATATTTTTAGTGTGTGTGATAGCTTGATTTGTCTGCACGTGGATCATGACGGGCGATTGTGTTGTGATGCGAGGGGGTTTCGGTGACCGTGTTTTGTCGCTGTATGTCGGCTGTTACGCTCAAAACCAGTTTCCACCCACAGTGACGATTGTCATGTTTCTGGAGACAAATCGTACAAGGTAAAGATACGTATGTGAATACGAAGTATGAGTTTTTTGTATATCTTGGTATCAATACTGAAATCAGCCACAGTGATACACAGCCACAGCCTGAGGGAGGAATTTCTCCAATTATCTGTTTACTGGCACTTTCACACGGTTCCAGAAATAAACACGCTAAATGGTGGTAGTTCCGTAATTAGGTGGCATCCAGCCAACTACAAATACAATTAAAAAGATGGGCCAATGTCGCCTATTTTTGTTATATCACGCCGTGGGCAAATAAAAAATCACCCGCGTGAGAACGAATTCCATGATATCGCATGCGTTTGGAAATATTTATGTGCATCCTTTACGATCGGCTGTCAGAGTATTTCTACTCGCCAACTGACCACTGGTCAGCGGTCACTGATTTTCAGTGCGGGGCCAAGGTCGACCACGTTCCACTACCCGTTGCCACGCTGCAGTACTGTCGCTGAAAAGTGAATATATAGTGTCACCGACGGAATCAGAAATGGGCACTTTCCATTTCATATGCTAAACTTCACATCGTGCGATCACGCAAAAATAATGGCCAACTTCTTAATGCCGCGTCGCAATGGGATTGACCCCACGGCGACCTTTTCTCACGCATAAAATCGGGGGGCATTTGCCAATAATCGACCACTGGGCGTCGCTTGACCATGCCAAGCGGGCTGGATATGATAATTGGCTGGGCTGTTGCATGAGCAGCGTCCAATTCGATCCAATTGAATCAACAGGCACGCTGATGCTGGAATTTGGATAACTCCTCAAGTGTGAAATCGATCCACTTGTCATTGTAATGCAAAATCGGTTGCCGCGTGCCCCGCAGCAGAGTGAGAAAGAGCCCAATTTCACGGCCGGCCGGACGAAAAGGTGAATCGTATTGTTATTGTACACGTGCGTGTGTTCGTTTTTTAGCGGCCAGACGCACTTGACCCAATCATGCACTTTGATGCGCTTCCTTCTTGAGTCCGACAATCGCATGACTCAATGCGTGGATTCGAGATTTAGACGCCCCTGATTGAATATTTCCCATTGTTGTTGATCTCATTTTCGCAGTGTGCGGAATGAGAGACCCATCATTAATACAGATGTAGATGTGTTTTTGATGAGTCAAGAAAATGCTGTGGCAAACAAAAGATTTCGGTGTGGGGGATGGGAAGATTGTGATTGACCGTCGCTTGACCCGAAGTGACATTTGCATGTGCTTACCTGTTTTCGCCCATTGTTGCATGTTCTCTCGATGCAGTCCAACACTGTGCGCGCGGCGCCACTAAACATGCAAGCACCAGAGTTGTTAAACGTTATGTTTTTTTTTGTAAAAGCGTAAAATGAAACGGTTTTGGTGGGTGTAGTAAGAAAAACGCAGCTTATCTTCAATGAAGAAAAATCACATAAAAGTAACGCTTTGGACATTTTCTCGGTATTCTAGTATGCATACTCAACAAGTAAAAGGAAATACTTTTTAGCAACTATGTTGAGCGCATAAAGATCCGAAATTAGGTAAATTGGGACTGGAGGGCTTAATTACTTTGACATCATTATGAATTGAAACTGAATGATTGAAAATTCGTTTTCATGTTTATTCAACAATCACCAGTCAAATGTACTGTAGAGAGCATAAATTTCGACCACATTTCTAATCAAGGCACCACAGCCACACAGCCCAATTTCACATTAAAATTGACAAGTGAAGCCGCAGCGGTGCCTGTAAAAATGAATAGGACTTGATACAACCGGTCCACGGGCGACATCTGTCTCGCGCGGCAGCATTGTGCCGCCCGCGCCCGTGTTTTTGCGACTGCCATCGGCCGCCGCGGCGCGAATGCCGCCGCCGACGCGACAATTTCAAAACATGCGTGCGCTCGACGGCGACCTTGAAGCTTGTGAAAAATGCCCTGCGGCACAGTGCCGCAGCGCTGCCTGCGGTTTACAGGGTGGCTCAGCTGTGACGCGGTCGATGAAACTTTACGGTTTCAGGTGTCAAATTACTTATTCTAAGTGACAGCCACAAATAGCAACACTGTCAATGTTTCTCACTTTAATTTGTGTAAACGTTTGCGACCTACATGTGTCTCACCCTGTAAAATTTCACGCGCAGCGGCAGCTAATGAATAGGTAAATCAAACTAAGCAGCACTATACAGTCCCAAAGGAATTGGTAATTTCAGATTCCGCCGATCATTTTCAGCTGAAAAAGCGACGCCACCGCCGCGGTTACATATCAGAAATCGAAAATCTGCAAGCAGTGTGGAAAACACACGTTTACAATGGGATTTAATTGTGCCATAAAAGCCTGTATACACAGTAATCCATGCGCACGCGTTAATTAGCGCAAAATATTACGAGCAGGAAGTGACAGATTACACAGGAAGCTGCGATTAACTTCGGCGTCTCATGCGATCACGCACACGCATAAATACATGACTGCCATGGTAAATGGATACATATAAAACTGTAAAAAAGAATGCAGTGTGATATGGTAGAGGAAAAATAATGTAAATGGCATTTTAATATTCGATTTATGCTGGAAAAATTCTCAGATAATGGGTGGGCAAAATATATTCTCAACATTACTACGTAGCACGTAGTATTATAGCATGACACCCGTATCCAAGATTCCCACACAAAAACAACCACGGCAACCACATTGCAGCCGTGCGAGAAGACCGGATGCGCGGCGGCCGCAACAAGTTCGGCACGATGTACAAGCGCGACCGGGCGCGCCGCATGCAGGTGCAGCGGGCGGCCGGTTTCGCGTCCACGCACAGTTTCACTGGGGGGCACGGCGGCGCGCCCGTGGGCGCCATGCACCAGGTGATGAGCGAACACACAGTGTCCAGGTGAGCTGGTGTTTCCGTGAATGTTTACGGTTGAATGGGGTGGGGCTGCGCACACTAGTTCACTGCTTGATTTCGGTAAACCCTTAAATTGGCTGTGAACGCATTTGAGTTTACCAGTATAAGGTGTCTGACAACTGCAGTTGATGGGGATTAAGAATAACTAATTTCTGTCAACTCAAATGGGTTCAAAGCCGATTTATGAGTTTACCAAACTCTGGCAGTAAACTTGTCAGTAAACTTTAACCTAAGGTTTCATAAAAACTACCAACTCGCTGCCCCCACAGTTCGACGACCACCGACGAGCAGCTCAAGCCCAGCCTGGTGTCCGTGTCGTACCCGCTGCCCACGTCAACTGGCGACCACCCGCGCGGCATCCAGTCGCCCACGCTCAGCTCGACCCAGTCGCCCAACGATGTGGTCAACGCGTTCGATCAGCAAGCGGCCGCCGTCGCTGCCGCGGCTGCTGCGCAGGGTTCGTTTGGCTGCGTGGAGTTTTGTGAATTTGGGTAGATTGGGGTTGGGTAGGTGCCAACATCTAGCGAACTGATAAAAAGCGATTGAGGGAAAAGAGAGGCTGTGAATGATAAGAAGAGCGCAAAGTAGTATCGTATCAATTCACTTACGCATTTATAACTTACAACTCCGTATAGTCCATTTGACAAAGTTTGTGACCGAGTCTAGGATTTATTCACTGTAATTTTTATAACAACCTTTTTCATTGCGCAGTTGCCGGCTCGAACCCGATGCTGTCGGCGCTGAACGCGTCCATGCAGCACGCGTACGCGTCGGCGGCGACGGGCGGCGTCACGTCCATGTCGAGCGACGCGAACAACCTGGCCGCGCTGCTGTCCACCAGCATGGACGACCACCACAGCTCGCTGCTGCGCTCGGCCATGCAGCAACAGTACGGCCAGCCGCAGAACACCGCCAACCAGCACATGGTGTCCTACGCCTACGGGGGGCAGATCAAAGCCGAACCCTTACTGCCGTCTTATGACTTCACCAGTCACTTCGGTAAGCGTTTGAATTTGAGAAAGCATATCATCGTGACTTCAATTCGGAATAGTACTTTACATCAGAGTGATGAAAACATATTTACATATACCTAAAGATACCCACGTATTTAGGGTATTTATACTTATTTATCTTTTCAAACAATACCAGTATTCAAACAACTCTGCTATCCAGGCATGCCGACCAGTATGCCGAGCGACGGCTACAGCGCGGGCGACTACAGCACAGCGTTCTCGCTGGCCGCCGCGCAGGCAGTCGCCAACGCCTCGTCAGAGCTGCAAAATGGCGCCTACAGGTTCGCTAGACGATGATAATAAACGATTATAGTTCCCCTCAAACATTCACAACTCACTCGCAGCACGCCTTCCTACGCACCGATGGTGCCGGTGAACCCGTTGACACTGCCCACGTCGGCCTCTGGGCCGCCGTCGAGCACGTCCCTGTCCGCCTTCAGCAGCACGGGCACCACGGCGAACGCGGTCAGCAGCAACGGCAGCGACACGAACACGGATAGTGGTGCCTCGGTCGCCGCTGCGCACGCGATCGCGGCTGGCCGACGTGATAGCGTCGAGAGCAGTCCAAAGTGAGTGACGGATTTTGAGTTAACTGAATTTGAATTTTCTATTGTGATAGTAATCTTGTGTCAAAATATTGTGTAAGTTTCTTAGGAAAGTACCTAGCTGGCTGAAAATTATTATGGCAGGAACTTATTACGGCAGGAAGTGTGATTTTAAGAGTATGGAAAAGACACAAAAGGTTTTTAATGTGGAATTAAAACATTTATCAACAATCCTTCACGTCTGAAAATGGCAAAAGAAAATTCGAAAATTCAGAAACGTTTTCACCATGTTTTTCAAAACTAGAAAAACCCAGCTAAAATAGATTTTTTTCTGAAGAAATTCGAAAATTCAGAAACCCGAAAAGTATTTTTTTAATTAAAAATGCACGTAACACGCAAAACCACCACATAAACACCATAACGCACCACAGGCTGCCAGTGTGCCCGGCGCCGCACTTCGCTCCATCGACGGCGTACATGCCGTCGACCGGCTCGGAGGCGACGCCGAACACGAGCACGCCGGCGAGCGCGGCGCACGGCAATCAGCCGCCCCCGCTGCTGGTGCGCCTGGCGCAGTCGCTCTCCGAGCCGGAGGACAGCTTCGCCGCGCTCAAGACGGCCATCGAAACGGCCAGACCGGCCGAGGTGGACCAGCTGGCGGTCATTTGCAGGGCCATTGATGATTGCCTAAGGAGACAGGTCGCCTGGGCCAGAGACGCGCCCTACTACGATCAGTTGAAGGTCAGCTTACGCATGGATTGCAATCTCATTAGACCTACAATAATAAACTAATTAATTAAGTAATTAATTAAATTTAGCTTAGTGAATTAATTATTTTATAATTGATAAAACTATAGGTACTGAACCTTGAAAATACTAAACACAATTCTTTTGTACAGGTTGAAGACCAGATGACCTTGTTGCCGTCGGTGTGGCCGGAGCTGCACCTGCTGGACTTCACGTACCAGCGCGTGTGCACCAATTTGCCCAGAGAAATGTACCTGAATAATGGAGAAAAGTTAGTGCTTTGTGTTTAAAATCTACGAACAGTAGTGTACGACCTGTGGGTAAACTAAAAATGTATTTAGTCAACTCGTAAATTAAGTTTGAATGGGATTAGAGTTTACCGGGTTGAAGTCTTCAACTACAATCTACAGTTTATGGGGATTGGAAATACCTGATTCCGGTAAACTCAAATAAATTCATTCAACGATGATTAAAGAGTTTACTAAGTCTAAACTTCGATAGCGTGCACACAAGCAAAAGTATTCGAGTATTTTTCTATAGTGATCTCACACTTTCCAGATTCGACGTGGGATCAGTGGCGCTGCTGTCGCTGTGCGGGCTGAGTGTCAAGTGGAACGACATTTGCAACCATCTACACGCGCTGAACTTCGATCAATACGACTACGCTGCTATGAAGTTCCTCATATTGCTCGATCCCAGTGAGTAGAGTTTGATAAAAAGCGTAGTTCTTATTATAATAACTATAATTTGTAAATGAGTTATACTCCAGCGACATTACACCTACAACGAAATCTACTCATCTGAATAAAAGAACAAACAAATTTTTCAAATCATATTCACTCATCTTCATCATTCACATTGCTGCTACTTTGGGTGAATTTGGTTCAATTTTTCATGTAACCTTATTGAACAAAATATGGTAGCATTTATTGTACGTTAATCTGTTTGTCCAGTTTACTTAACTTTGCACTGTGCTTTCAGGCAAGGCGGGTCTAGTGGACCGTGCATCAGTGTCGGCCGCGCGAGAGCAGATCTCGTCCGCCTGGGCCGCGTACAGAGGGGCCGAGATGACGTCGGAATCGAACGTGTCCAGCGCGCCGCTGGCCGCCTGTCTGCAGACGTTGCGCAGCATCAGCAGGAGCGGCGAGGAGCTGCTCTATTATAAACACCTGTCTGGCAACGTGCCAGATTGCGTTTTACTGGTGGAGATGCTGGTCAGAAATGCCAAAGTGCAGGGACAATAGACTTCTGGGTGCTACTTGTTTTTTGGAGTTTATTTGGGTTGAGGCAAGGAAGGTTACCTAACTATTATTTACATGTGCAAGAGTCTTTGGACACACGTCTACATAATAGTAATTAGGTATTTATGTGTGTATTTATGTATTATTATTTATGTATGTAATGTGTATCTATGCAATTCAGTCGCTTTCCATTATTGAATATTTCTCTATTTGCTGCAAAGCTTGAAAATACATGTGCATTCCATTTGCCTTTTGCCTGTAAATTTTCTACTACTGTAGGTAAATATCCTATTTGCTGTTTTACATTCTATTTTAATAAACACGAATACCTAGCTGAAACTTCAACTTAAAATGCAAAATACCACCTATGTATAATACCTAGGTCTATAACTTTTTATGTAAATATGATGATATTTAGGTATGATTGATGCTGTGTATTAGTTGTTGTGAGACCAATTCTATGCATAATTTATACACTTTGTGCGCAATTTCACTGACCTATATTCTCATTATCGTATTGTTTCCCAAAATGTAATCATAGATTTTTAGAGTATGTAAATATGACTTAGAATAGTGCCAATTTAGTGCCCACATCATTTCAGGCAGCTTATTCATTTGATGTACCTAATTAACTCCCGGGTTTATCGTTTTGGCTTTTCCACACAAAATTCAGGAATTTTCAATCATTATAGGGTATGTTGATTGAATTAAATGCGGTCACCGTTCTTGCCACACACACTGCAAAAAAATGCGTGTGTCACATAAACTATTTTCTTCAGGGAAATTTTTCTTTTTCCTTTTTATGATACTGTTGTGCATTGCTGAGAGCTGTAAAACTGGTGCATCTGTCATTGACTGATATGCACTCGTACTTCCTTTGTAGTCATTTGTTATTTTCTATTTCTAATTATCATGTGTTTTTTTGCTGGTGGTGGAGTTTTTTCTTCTGATGTTGTTCCACTTCTAATGCACATTTTTGTGTCCTGTGATGTCACCTGAATGCAATCCATCCCATGGGGGATATGTCGAATTGAATCAACTTTATTTATGCGCATATAATTTTGTAATGTGTGGTGTACAATGTATAGATTTGTTAATTATGCTAATTGCTTTTATAATATGTTATCGTGAAGGATTTTTGATTTCGTCCACTTCAATTACATATATGAACATTTCCTTCTTTTCATTGAGATCTGCAATCAAATGTTGTTAAGTGCTGCCTAATTCTAAAACTAATAAGTCTATGTAAGTTTTGTTACATCCTAAAATTCTGAATATATTGTACGTTTGTTTCTGGAGTTTTGGAATACTCTAGGTACGCTACTTCCGGCTACCGTGACTGCCACATTCTGTACATAGATGAAACATGTTCTAAAATGATAATATTTTAGGTAGGCTGAACTTGAGTTTGTCTGTATCCCATATGACAACCTTTTTCTTCACACACATCTTTTATCCAGTATTTTGCAAGTTCACCACTGTTTGACTTTCAGGGAATTTTTCACAAATCACTTTCTCACGAATAAACGGCACGATTCAAATGATCAACTCGTTTTCCACAAAATCAAAAACGAAAAAAATCGCGCGCGCACGCCCGCAGTTTGTACCAATAGCCTTAGTCACGTGTGAACACTGTCCAAAAAGTCCAGTGCGGCGGCCCTCAATGTGAGATAAAAATTAAAATGCGAAAATAATTCCGGATCAGAATTTTAATGAGATAAAATTGGAACAGGAAGGTTTTTGTTGAATAGCTATTGAAGTAGGTAGTGATAGAATGGCGCCACGGTACTGGCGCCATCTGAACGCGCCAAAGAATGCTACTGGCACTAGGCGCCACTTTACTATGACGCCATTGGTGATTTTTTAGTGATTTTCCATCACTTTACACAGGTAGTGTTACGTCATCGCTGATTTTTGGCAGAGATAAACTTTGATATGATAATTGAACACATTTTTCTGTCGGTGCGGTTCACAGTACAGCAACAATTAGAAACAACAACAGAAAACAGCAGAAAACTAAATTTGTACCCACGATCGTTGTTTGACTCCTGTCCATCCATCCTCAATATCTTCAAAATCATAACCAACTTATTTCTGTGGTGCGTCGGTGTACAGAGCGGCTGCACGGCGCCCGAGCGGGCCACCTGGTACAGGGCGAGCGCCAGTCCCGCCCAGTCGCGGCACAAGCGCCCCGCCCACTCGCACACGCAGTCGCGCAGCCAGCCTGCACCGAGAGCACACGATGGCTACGGTGATAAGCTAATGTTAGAGCAGTGCCAGCGCGGGACATTAGCCTCTCTCTAAATAGACAGTGCAAAGTGTCGCGTCTGGTAGCTCAGTCGGTAGGGCATTCACACGTCCAGTGAAGGTCCCGGGTTCAATTCCTGGCCAGGCGACGCAGCATTTTGCACCGGGCACACCGGCTGTTAAATATGGCTCTCCTAACTCTAACGATGCACTCCAGCTAATGTTTGTTATTTATACATAGCATACACAAAAATTTGCAACCTGCCTGAATAACGGTTCTGTTCAAAAAGAAAACAATTTATTCTGGGAACGTCTGCTAAGAACCTATTTTTCACATGAAAAAAACATGGACACAATGTTCTCCACAAAGTACCGATCGCTCACCACTATCAGCCGTTTGAGCTTCGCTGCCACACTTGGCCGCCGCCAGCCACAGACGCACTAACAGCCACGGCAGCAGTCTGCCATAGGGTTGCCTGACCAATTGGTCGCTGGTGGCGCCGTTGTGCTGGCTGTTGTAGAGCAAGTCGTGCAGCTCCACGTCCAGGTTGATGGGCAGCGACGACTTAAAAGACTCGGGCATGGAGGCGAGCCATTGCGACACCAGGGCCACGCGTTCGTGCGGGTGGGACGGGGCGCTCGCTGGGTGGGAAGACAATTGAGGATGGTAAAACATTGACAACACTTTTATAAGGGTTCAAACATTATCAGCTTTTCAATCTTTTTATCAATCAGTTCAAGAATTGGAAAGCGTATCTATCTAGTAGCTATGTACCGAAACGGGTCGCCGTCTGTAAATATAGACTGTGTCTGGTTGATCAAACTACCGTATTTCCTCGAAATACCCACAGTGGTTTCATTTTTCAAGAGTGCAATTTTTGAGGGGGTATTTCAAAGGGGGGCTTATTCGAGGGGGAGTTAATCGAAGGGGGGGGGTGGTATTTCGAGGAAATATGGTACCTACGCACGTAATCATCTCATTATTTCAAGTAAAACCAACAGCCAGCCGTGCCAAAAGTGAGCAGCACAGGGACAGTGGCGTGCGCCAGCAGCAAGTGCGGCATGGTTTGTGCCAGCGGACCCCAGTGAACCAGGTCGCCGCCCAGCGCCAGTAGAAAGCTGGACCGCTTCCATCTCGACCAGAACATCTGCAGGCGATTTGCATGTATTGCATCACTAATCTTCTTTTGTAAAAAGTAAATACCGTACATGCTTGATTACCCCTGTACCCCTGTTAAATTGTTCCTCCCTGTCGGGCAAGTGAGGAAAACACAATACCCTACCTGTACTGTTACCCCCGTTCTTCCCCCCTCCCTGAAAAACAAACAGTGGATGATGCCAGCCAGACTGAGCAAAATGCAATGTGCAGAAATGCAGTGCATCCTGCATGTAACCATAGAATGGAGTGTTTTTAAAAAGGCGAGAAAACACTGCTTGAGGAAAAATTGTAAAAATGTCAGAAAAGCGGCTTGGAAAAGTCACATGGTGCACTCCCTCAGCACCTCCAAACCGATACCCTGTTTCGACCCTTTTCAGTAGACGGGATTTTTCGTGGTGACGGCAGGGTCTCATCAGTAGTGACCCCCAGAAGAAACTAATCGTGCAAATACAGCATGTGTGCATTGCAAAAGTGAACATCTTTACCATATGCGTGAGCACATCAGCGGACAGTGGGCGGGCGGCTGGCAGCGCGAGCAGCATGTTGCCGACGCAGTCGACCTGATCGAGGGACAGCGCTGTCGCGCCCAGCACGTGCTCGTTGGCGCGCATCTGCACGAGGTGCTGAGGACAATCACACAGACACAGCACAGTGGCCAGTTGACACAACGGGGCCTGTGCCATCCCACATCTAAACCCATCCCACATCCTGGTCCAGAAATTGGATGCCTGTCATAAATATTTTATGCGTATTCCTTGCATTTTTGGTGTATAATGGATGCAAAAAAATGTTGATTATGAAAAAGTGCTACATTAAGAGCCGCTTTCGATGACTCGGTGATTTCGCACTTAAGTTGTACTTAATAACACTGACTGCACTCAATAGTTGTCAACTGTCATGTTTAAACACATGTGGTGTCAAGTTGCCTGCAAACACTCTAACATGTTATATTAGATTGATTACCTTGTGTCATCATGACTTTTTTGAAATTCCTTAAATTAAATACAGTCAGTAATTTGAGAGACACAGTAGATTTAGATGTGGGATGGGTTTAGATGTGGGATGAGCCGACGTCGACACACCCTCTGTTTCAACATGGCGGCGCTGTGCGCCCTCTCGTCCCAACGTATGAATGGGTGGTGCGTGGCCTTGGTGAGCGTGTAGCAGGCGAGCTGCGCGGCCGAGTGGATGTCGCTGCGCGCCGTGTACGTGGTGGCAAGGTCGTAGTACTCGGGCGGCTTCCAGCACACTGGGTGCAGCACTTTGCGCCGTCCATCCGGCGATGGCGTCTCGCACGGACCTAACGTGATATTTATTGCAGTTGGCATTTCAAAAATGTCGGGAGATTTATATCTTTTTAATAGAAGAAAATATACGTAATCTCATATTTTTCCCCCGATTTTTCCTCTTTTGGAGGACAAAATTCAACAAATATCGCATCTAGATTTTTAAATTTATTTCGCAGGGTTTTTTTCAGATAGATTTAAATACCGAAACTCACAAATTTTTTTTTCATCCCAATTTTCAAGAAAATTTGTAATCAATTCATTGTAACCGATTTCTAGAGTGTGCATCGAAGAGTGAAAAGTGTGGAAAATGGGACCATTTTTCGAATATTCCGGGACTACCTAAATTTTTCATATTTTCTGAAAATCAATCCATACCGGTCTAAGGCACGAGGTTCACAAGTATCAAGTTAAAGCAACTACTGTAAGCCCACCATTATATCCGTGCGCCAGAGTGCACAGTTTGCCAAAGCCGAAATCGACCAATCTGAGCACTAGGTTCGCATCGATCAGCAGGTTGCTAGGTTTCAAGTTGCCGTGGAAAAGCGTCGCCGTCCGGTTGTGCAGGTAGTGCAGGCCTAGCAGCATGTGCCGCACCTGATCAGATAACTTCACAAGGTTCAGAGGCGGTGTGCCTCAGTGCATGTAAACTCCCAGTGCATGTAAGCACCCAGTGCATGTAAACTCTCAGTACATGTAAACACTGTGAGTCTATGCACCCAGCTTTTAGAATTCAAAAAATTTTACCTTAAAATTTGATTCTTTATGGGTAACATATCAAAATCAAAAAAAGAATTAAATTAAATATGTCACGACTTTTGATATTTTATTAGGACCTTTGTTATTTGGAATTTCGAGCACATTGGCTGCACTGAATTTCCGAATCACTTATAAAAATCAACAAAATAACAGTAAATAGTAAATACATATAAGCGCGAGCGTACACGGCAGCCCACAGCATATAGGGTTCATAGTTACACTGAGTTTACATGCACTGGGAGCTTACATGCACCGAAGGTTTCCCCGGCTCAAGCGCCACCTAAAAACCGCTTGATAGACACACCAATCTAAGCAAAGTATCGGCATCGGTTGGTGCACTGGTGTCGGACAAGTATTCATCCAAGTTCCAATCGCATACATCGCGAGCTAACAGCCACCTGTCATCTAAAGGCACATATTCCCGGTAACACAGTAGGTGCGCGGCTACGAGACGGGCACGGGTGAAATCCTGCAAATTTTTAGCTGGTATTTAGCTGTTTGGCGGGCACCTGAGACTGCCAAAATAAAAAGGACAACTTAAGTTGAGTCTAAAGTTGAAACAGAACTTAAGTCGGACAACTAAAGTGTCAGATGAATAAATATAATACAATGGGGTTGCCGGAAAAAGTGTCGTGCCAATTTCACACAACAGTCCAACGATGTTTGTTAGAAATAACCAAAAAATAACGTTCACCTGCAACCTCCTGACACAAAAATCGGCCAATTCACTCCTGGGCAGCTGTCTGGCAGCCACGACTGCGGTGCGGCCCGACTGCGCGTGCGTCATGACGCCGAGCGACACGCGCCCCGCGAACCAGCTGCGGCCCAGTTCGAAGCGGCTGTCTTCGGGCACCTGCAGTTGGGAAGAAAATGCAAAGCTACCGTATTTCCTCGAAATACCCCACACTCCTAGAAATCAGAGTTGGAAAAACGTATTTACGTTTACCCTAAATACCCGGTTATTTGGGTATTTATATTTACGTTTACGTTTACGTTTTCCAAAAATACCATTACGTTTTGTTACGTTTTCCTGGCACAATTACCCGGGTACCAGAGAAACGTAAAAATCGTATGGAAAATGCACAAAAACAGTGCATTTTTGAACTTTTTTCTGATACAATAAGTACAATTTATATTTTTGGCCAATTAGCTGCTTAATTGTTTGATAAATAACATAGGTAAGCAAAAATGTGATCGTATTAGCAGAGAAATGCTTGAAATAGGAAAAACAAAGGTGTTTTTCAATGCATCTGATCACGGGTTTTGCACTTCAAAGAAATTTTTACGTTTACGTTTTTTTTACGTTTACCCGTGTATTTTAAAAGTATTTTATGTTTTCAGTATTAATACTCACAATTTAGAAAAGGTATTTACGTTTACGTTTACGTTTTCCGAAAATACCAGTATTTGTACAACTCTGCTAGAAATACGCCCCCACCCCCTCAAAATGGACACTCTGAATTTAGAAACCCCCTCGAAATACCCCCCCCCCAAATATAGTGTATATAGAACGTAGGTAAATGACAAAAGCTGCGGTTTATGATCCAGAAAATGCATAGACACGTGTTAAAAACAATGAGTGTGGTAAAGTCGGCGGACATTTCATCCTACAAAATCGGAGAGTTAAAATTAGCTCGTGAATCGAGCGAACACGAAACTTGTGTCCCACCCGGACGCTCGGAATTGAAAAAGAAAATACCATATTAAAAGAAAAACGGACATTTCGCCGCGTCTGGCCACGTCTGTGCGTGTCACGCCTTATTTATCTACATTTTCGACGTTGCCGGCTGCACGCGAACGAATGTTACTGTTTAAACTGTTTTGTTTTTATTTTATTTTTCCGTTTCGTTGGCTCCGTTCCAATGGAAGAGTCCCCGTATGAGAACTTGGCAGCTGGCCAAAATTTCGAAATCCGCTATAAATATGAATAAAATAGCTATATAACCATGTATATTATTGAAAATAACGATTATGAAGGTGGAAATTGGCAAAGTTGAGCAAATTTTAACGATTTTTAGCTAAATTTGAGTTTTCACTCTAATTCGTATAATACGCAACTGGTAAGTGGGATGAGGGCCAAGTTATTATACGTGTCCCGATCCGTTCCAATCCTTAAAATATTGCGACGCAAAAATGACGTCATGCATTCTCCACTGGAGAGATTGACGCAAATGTTCGTAGGGCGATACGTCTGTCGACTTTACTGTAAGAACAGGGCTTATACTCATACAAGTCTATAGAGTATACATGGCGGTTTTGTTGCATTTTGCGACGTCTGTGTATGTTACAAACAACAATTTAGTACTGGGATTTAAAAAAATTTCTGGCGAAATAATGAACCCCCTCGAAACATCCCCCACGTTTAACCCCATCAAAATTTCCACTCTGAAAAAATTAACCCCCAGGGGGGTATTTCGAGGAAATATGGTATATAAAACTGTACTGTTGATTCTTTAAACCCATTTTTCCTAATATTTAGGTTTCGTTGACTGGTTCACTGGGTGAGTTGTTGATTAAGGGATGTTTGCACCCGTAGTTTTACTCGAATCCTCTCATACAAATTTACTGAAATTGAACCGGCTTGCACCAGATACCCGCACATTTTTTATGGTACCGACCGCGATTCCCGAACCCAAATCTTTGCAAACTCCAACCCTATGTAAATACTGACCACAATGTCGAAGTCTCTCCGCTTGGTGGAAGTCACATCAGGAACACCGGTGGCCACGTGATTTGAGTCGCCAGGGTCCTTGGAATCACAGTCTCGTTGTTGCCCAGCCAATGCGACCAATTCATCGTAGAGCGCGGCAAAGCGGTCACACGTCACTGATGTGTTACTGCCTGAAGCGTCCGGCGCCATACTGCTCTGTTTACAGTTGTCCATTGCGGCTGGAGAGATGTAAACAGTATAGAAACATAGGTATACTTGTTTGACAAGAGAGTCAGCAATGTTGAGAAGACACATTTGAAACACTGTGTTTGAGTGTCCGATCTCAGTCCATAGACAAAGAAACACATTTTGCACTCAAAACACAGAAAGTGTTCTGTAGCAAATAAGAATGTTTGAAATTACCGTCAAGAGCAATTGAAGGTGCACACCTGCAGCACAAATAACATCCAACAGAGGTGCCATTTTTTCCATATCACCGCATCGCCGCTCGAGCTGGGGATAAACCGATTTGAAGGCACTGGCAGCATTTCTTTCAAACGTGTCCACCACTACGAATGGCGCCGGAGCGAAGACATCATCGTCGGAAAAGAGACCGCTCAGCAAGTTACTGGAGTAGTGTTGTTGCTGTGGAGCATTTCTGCCAAAAGAACTGGGCGGCAAGTCGCGACACACGGTAGAGAAGTAGCTGCAATAAACGATTGACAGACTGTCGATTGCCATGGATATCTCTAATATTTATTTAAAAAATGTCGATATATGAACGGTACATACATTTGCCTGGCTGTGGCCTCGACGTGTTGTCTCAGTTGTGCCATGTAGCATGCAACATCGCTGACATACTGGTCGCGGAAGAAATTTAATGCCAGTACGGATGACCGCTCCCAAATGCAGCGCGTGTATGCCTGCTATTCAACTTAAATCTCATACTTGTCGCAATCTGTTTAAAAGAATGTGAATCTAGCTCACCAAACAATAACACCAAGTCATCGCAGCTGTCTTTTGCGACTCGGTCATCTGTCCGACACGATCATCGGGACCGAGTCCTCCCTTGGTTTCGGCATCGCCAACATCAAGGTCGGGGTCGTCGTCCACAGTTACATCGTCGCTCAACCCGGCCATCGAATCGTGCGCGCTCGCACTGCGACTTGAACACGGGGACATTAGCTCCCGGGCGGCAGTCGGTTGCAGCTGTGAACTGCTAGTCGGCTGCAAATTGGGAGATTGTTCTCTAACAAATTCATGCGACCACGCGTTGTTTCACCTGTTGCAACAAATTGAACCAAAGATGCATTGCGTCAGTCGAACCAATGTCCAATTGTTCAAACACCCGAGCATCGGCAGATGTGCCAGCTCGTAGGCAAGCATCCACATCATACAGTCCAACATGGTCACCGTCAGCCATTTGGTCATCATCAACGCCGGGCTCTCCGAGGTCGACCACCGACTCGGTCAAGCCCACGTAGTCGCTGTAAATACTACTGGTCGCGCTGTTTTCTTCGGAACTTGACGGGGTGCTATTGAGAGTCATGGTGGCGCCTGAAAGTGTTCTTTGCGCTGGCTGCGTGGAGTGGAAAAAGGGGACAAGTTAAGCGGAAAACAAACGCTGATCATCGTGCTCGTCCTGCAGCGGGACGGGTAGCAAACTTCCTTGGACCAGCGTGGAGTTGACAGGGTGGCCCAGGGGGCTGGCAGCCAGACGTTGGTACAGCAACTGCCAGTCTGAGAGCAGGCTGAGGGCAGTCCCAGACCCTGTAAAGTGTCAAGTAAAGTGTCAAATGTCATCTAAAATGTCAATAAAAAAAAACGAAAAAAATTTATTACTGAACTTTGCATGACATTTCACATGACATTTGACACTTTACTTTACAGGGTCTGGGATTGGCACCTGGCCGTGGGCTTCTGCTGCAGGTCAAACACGGCGCTGGATAGATTCGTCCACGTGTAGTTCACCTATTTTAAACCGTTTTGAATGTGAAGGTGTGCTTTTATCGTTAACGTAAATTTTTTGCTCACAGAGACTGGCGTTACAGCCGGAGATTTCGCTTGTTTCGTGGGATGGCATCCGTTGCACAGGTGCGAACCACGCATTTCAACCGACATGCATTCGAGTTGCCGCGCTGGCCCACCGACCACACCTCCATAGTACTGCGAGAGAATGTGAATACGATTCATAGATCTAATGGAAGGTATACTCGGCGGACATCACACTCAGCATGGAAACCTACCGTAATCCCTCTGAATAATGATCCAAAAAATTTGCATCATTTACTTTCGTTTTTACTATGGAGTAATTAATTATGAAATTTATCACAAGATTTTAGTCCTTAAATTATGGTAGGATTCGACACCTATTCACTTTGCGGTCCGCCGAGTATATCAAATGCATTTCACAACCTGGGCCAGTTTGAACAGGGTCAACCTATTCCGCATCATAGCCCATTCCGCATGTAGACCCATTATAGACACATGCCTGCACGGGTAAGAAAGGGGGGCAGGTAATCCCACCCCAAACCGCCCAGCCATCTTTATATCCCTGGGGCAAATTTTTTTGACTACTTTCCCCTGAACAACCCCCCCCCCCGCAAATTCCTAGCTATCTAGCTATCCGGAGCGCTTTTGAGCAATTTTACCCTAATTTTCACACCAAATTGCTAATTTTGCATACTTCTTATAGCTTTTCACCTTCAAAATCACTAGGTCAGGTGTTTTATAGCCCATTTTCATCATGCCGGGTATAATAAATTGTGTTCCGGGTCAAAATGCGGGATGGGTTTACATGCGGAAAGGTGCAGTGCCGTTTCAACATGGGCCAAAGACCAATTAGGGGTCCACTTCAAGTCGATAACTTCAAAATTCCAATGATCAATTTTTCACATTCATCAATGTTTCATGTTTTTTTAAGTGTCGCATTCTGACACTTTTCGAACAAGAGTTTCAAGTAGAACTTTTTATAAGTAGATGTCACATTCTCATTATTTGTAGAACAGTTTTTGTGTTCGTCCCGCGTTACAACCGGTCCATGATGATCAAACTCACTGGTTGCAGCAGCTGGTGCTGCCTCGTACTGGGATGCAGCTGGGCCAAAGTGACCAGGCCGGCCGGACTGCCGGCGACGAGGCGGCCGATCAAAGGCAGCACGTGCCGCTCGAACTGCTGCCACGCGGACGCGGCCGCCATGCGCAAACGGGGGTCGGGCCAAGGCAACGCCTAAAGTTGAAACACAACGTGCAGCCATATTTATTTGAGGCTAGGTTTATAATGTGATTAAAATATTACGGTGCGCAGATGGCCGAAGGTGCACATGAGGTTGTACATGACAGCCCAGCTGGTGGCGTCGACCATTCGCAACTCCGCCCATTCGTCTAATGGCGCCCGGCACCAGGTGCAAGTGAGCGCTATCTGAAACAGCAGTTTATATTATCACTATTTTGGTATTAAATCGAATAAAACTGGATTCAAAATGATTTTTTTGCTACCTTTCATTCAAATACCCCCGTTGAAAAAAATCACCCTCGAAATACCCCAACGTTTGAGCACGCGGATGAAAAATAAACCCGCATTGAAATACCCTCCGTCTGGAATGAAGCCTGCAAGGTGTATTAACTGCTGCTAATATGCATCTCAGCTTCACATAAACGTTGATATGTCTAAATATGTCCTGCTTTATCACGTCTATTACCAATTTTGGGTGTGTAAAAGCCCATCTCCACTAAAATCCGTGCGAAAATTTCTGGGAATTATAACCCCCTCCACGAATAAGCCCCCCTCGAAATATCCCCCTCAAAATTTGCACCGTTTAAAAACAATCCCTCTGGGGCTATTTCGAGGAAATTACGGTAGATTAGGTACACCTGAAACGGGACAGCAATAGCGAGGGCAGCCAGCGGCAGCTTCGGCGCAATGGCATAGGCGACCGCTTTGTTCACGCAGCCAACAGCCACCGCCCTAGCTCTCATCTCGTGCAGGTCGCCGCCGTGCGCCAGCGTGTTGTACTGGCCGAGCATGCGAGCGACGCGGTCGTGTCGATGGTGATGGTGCTGGTGGTGCTCGCCCGCGCCGATCAGCATCGCCGCCGGGGGGCCGTCACAGACCCTGTAAAATGTCCTGTAAAATGTCAAATGTCATGCAAAGTGCCAAAAGTCATGTAAAATGCCCTGCAAAATGGCAACCGAGTTGCCATTTTGCAGGGCATTTTACATGACGTTTGGAACGTTGCATGACATTTCACATTTTACAGGACATTTTACAGGGCCTGGGACTGGCACCAGCACGTACTGCAGATCGGTGCACACGCAGTCGCAGCAGTCCACTGAGGGACCACCGCCAGAGTGAGAGTGCGACGGCCGGCAGTGCTGCTCCAGTCTGCGAGCACGTATGTTCACGGTACATTTCACACAACAAACGTTTTGGTAAGTTTTCTTTAAAAAAACACTTTCTGTGTTTTGAGTTTTTCAAAATTGAATACCTGTGTTTTGAGGTTTTTGGCAAAAACTTGAGTAACTCTTTCTGTGTTTTGGTGAAAACTAGAGTTTGTCATAAAATGCAGATTTTTACCCAAATGCAGTGTTTCAATGCAAAAACAGTGGTTTAACAAAAAGTTACTTTGTGCATGTTCAGGGGGACTAGAAAACACTGTAAGATGTGCTTAAAAATGAAAACAATCATGTAAAATGTAAAACTTAATTTTTTAACTGGGCATGGGGTTTTTGATGACATTTTATTTTACTGTTTACACTTCACATGAAATTTTACAGGGACTGATTAATACCATGTAAACATACTGTACCAACCCGCCTATCATTCAAATGTAGGAAACAGCACCACAACAATCAACAACATGTCCACATGGTCAATAAGATCTAACACAGGTTTCTTCAATGGGGGGGCTGGATGTAGGCACCAAATCGGCCAGCAATCTATTCAGCTATCACTGTTTATAAATATTGTTATCTATCGAGACCAAATTACTGGAGACCACCGATCAAATGCACATTCTTTATTTTGTTGAGTTAAACACAGCACAGTATTCCTCAAATCCAAAGAAAAAACTCAAAAAACTTTTCTGTGTTATCCAATAAAAAACTCATTTGAGTTTTGAGTTTTTCAAAATTATTGAGTTTCCGTGTTTCTGCGTAAAACAAAAAAACAGAAACTCAATGAGTTTCTATCTTCAATTTCCATTTTTTGTGTTTTTTCCATGGTTGCACACAACGACCGAATCCAACTGACCCCTCGATGAGCTCGAACAGCTCCGTAGACAAGAGCGCCACCCTGCCGTGCGCATTGAGAGCCAGGTGCACCAGCAGACGACACTGGGCGCGCACCCGCGACACATCCAACGGGATGCTGAGCGTGCTGCGGCGGAAGTCTTCCACGGCGGCCGTGGTGTACGTGTGCCGCTTGTGTCTACGTCGCGTGTGCGCATGTGTTTCATGGACATGCAATGCTAAAGATGCTACTGGCACCTGGACAACTTATTCAGCAGTCTGTCGCCCATCTCCCACTCGCCCCTGGCCACGGCCCAATGTATCGCAGTCAGGCCGTCGTTGTCGCGCTGCAGAATATCGGCGCCGGCGCGCAGCAGCACTTCAACGCTGGCCGCGTGGCCGCGCGCCGCCGCCACCTGCGGATCAGAGATACACTAGCGAAATTGGGTAAAGAGCAGGGATTACACTAATTATTCATGATATTTATAAGGTAGGTATATAACTAAATTGGCGGAAAAAAATAGAAGGGTACCTTTCCACTAGAATAAATACGGTATGTTGCCTCATAATCATACATATTTGGGAGCTTTTAAAAAGCTTTATTTTTTTTAACGATGCCATTGCATCCCTACTGCGGGCATACCATGAGTGGCGTGAATCCGTGCCAATCCCTGTGACCCAAGGCCTTATGCGTGTGCATTTGTTGCTGCTGCCCGCCCCCATCGAGCTCGGCTTGCCCGGCGCCGTTGCCCTGGTGCAGCTGCACGGCCATGCGGCACAGGCTGACCAGTACGGAGGGAGAATTGCGCGCGGCGGCGATGTGCAGCGGCGTGGGCTCCACCACGGGCGCAGGCGACAGGAGGCGGCGGCGCAGACTCGTCGCGCAGCACGACCACACCAGCGTGAGCACGTTCGGCCATGATCTGTCGGGTGCAGGCGTAGGGTGACTTTTGCGACTATATAGGGTATATCATATAATATTCATGTTCATGCTATCGCTCTCACCCAAAGACAGTGTAAATACGTGTCCTGGCAATGTGTGTAATGGGTCTATATGGGATTTGTCAATTGATAGGAATGTCGTCGAAAAATTCTTAAAATACGCAAAAATAACACAACCGTTGAAAAATTTCCCTACTCAAAAAAGTCCAAGGATAAAAATTGTCCACCAGGGAGCATATTCGAGCATTTACCAACAGTTGCTTTTTATTGGCTCGCGATTATCGACTCATTTTCTCGACACCCTAGACACCGCTAACTTCTCAATAGCAGTCCTAAAAAGGCCAGTAAGCAGGGCGGAGGCGCCCCTGTCCTCCGCCGTAACGGGCACCAGACTCGCGAGTGGGCGGAGTTGGGCACCGACCGCCTGCCAATCACCACCCGCAGCCGCAGATCTGGCTGTCAGCAGAATCTGCTGCACTAGGTCCACGGACATTTGCGGTGGGCTCGTGAACTGCGGTTCAGTTGTGAAGTGATTGTGGATGGCTTATCTAAGTCAATTGACATCAAGCCACCTGCCTTCTGTTTCAGATGGGCTCCTCAAGTAGGGCTAATCGATTGAGCCCTTTTTTCACGGCTCAAGATAATTTTCTCAGTGAGTTTTAATTGTGTTGCCACCGACGCGCAGCGTGCTGATTTTATTGAAAGCTCAAGCTTACTGAGAAGCATTGCGTTGTACGGATGCTGTGTTTTTGTAATCGAAGTGCCACCAAAATGACAGAACTTTTCCGGATTCGAAACCTAAAAAACATGTTGAAATAACCGTTGCATTGGTAAAAGAGTCGGATTTTTGGCGGATTCATTTTGAATATTTCTATTGTTTAAAATAAATAATAATAATTATAACCTTTTGTTGTATTTTTCCATTCGTTTCTAAACTTTTAATTTCACTTATTTTTTTGCTTTACGCTTCACTTTTAACCTTAAAACTTTTTACACTACCGTATTTCTCCCGTTTAAACCGCCCGGGTGTGACACAAAATCAGGGCACTGTTCAGCTAGCAACCTATCTAGTAAACACCCGGGCGTAAACTCTTTGTGGGGCGAGGGGGTTATGCATGGCAACATTTACATCTACATATTTACATACCTATTTTTGATTCCCAGCGTGCATCTGATTCAATGAAAGGTGCACCCTGTGGAATCACAATGAGTGTTCACAATCACAACATTGTGTGTTCAAACCAAGTAGACGTTTGATTTGTGTGCAGCTTTTTTGTAGTGTACCCAGATACTTCATTTCTGCTATTTTAATTTTTTTTACAACCAAGCATAGCGCGCCGAGGGTACTACAAAGCTGTGTAACACCACGGCCATTGTGCAAGGGACGGGTGGTGGTCTACACGAAGTACGGTAACTCTAACTCTTAACTTAACTCTTCACTTGAACTTAACTTTAACATAACTTTAACATAACTTTAACTCTTAACTTTAACTTGCCATTTGTCATTTTTACTTTGCTTTCATCATTTATCATTTTAGCGGAACTTGCACCAGAGAACTGTCGCATCCTCTACCGGACAAGAACGAACTCTACATACCGTATTTCCTCGAAATACCCCCCCCCTCGAAATACCCCCCCCCCTCGTTTAACCCCCCCTCAAAATTCTCACTATGAAACAATAAACCCCCCGGGGGTATTTCGAGGAAATACGGTAGTTACTAGTAACTTCAACATAATTGTGGCCACGCACAATAGTACACCGTCAAACTTTGGGAAACTCTTACATCTGTATCGAACGCATTTGAGTTTACAGGAATGAATTTATGAGTTCCCCAAATTTCGGTGGTGTAGTAGTGCACAGCGCATTATCTCAGCCCATTTCACGCAGTTCATCTCAACTCAGATCATCTACCTATATAATTCATCAAACACGAAATCTTTTGACTGAAATTGTGATAACGAGCATAGGTATATGTACATTCTAGTCTGATGATCTGACTTGCAGAATGAAATTTCCATGTTATTCTGATTCTGATTGTGTTCATACACAAAAACGGGACAAAAATGGCTTGTGTTCACTGAGAAATGGCTAACAAAAATGGTTGAGTAATGGCTGTCAAAAATAGCTCAGAAATGGCGCTAATTTAGTGCATAGAATAGCAGCAGACACACACGGCTCAGTACAGATTAACTAGTCATCTTTGTTTAATAAGCCGTAAAAAGAACGGCGATGCGGGCGCAAACACAATGGTTCACTATTCAAGTGCCAAGCATCCATGCAGTGATACTGCTTCACAGTCTATTTTAGTCGTCTGAAAAATGTACTACCTATATAAGTACTGGCCAGGGTTGGTTTTATAAAAATCATTTGTATACAAATTGTATAAAAATGTGTTTTATTTTAATTTTATTATTGTTTCATTTTATTTTATTTTATTTTATTCCAAAATAAAAATAAAATAATAAAATTTTACCATTTTACAAAAATTTTACAGAAATTTTACAAAAAATCAGAATCTTGCATGCAAGGACAGAAAAATGTGATAATTAGACCTAAACATGAAAAACGTGTGACAAATTTTTCCATTACTTTGCAAAAGTTGCATGCAGTAGGTATTGTTATACTCGGATGACATTACGCCGTACATTTTTCCGGAGGAAACACTCCATCATTACGTCATACCCGAAACAGTCAGCGTATGCGCAAATCTTCTTTTTTTGTGGGGAGTCAGTTCATAAGTTTTCGGTTGGCCATCTGCCAGCAGAAGGTATAAATCATATCTATTTGTAGAGTATCATGTCTGCAGAGTATAGCTAGTTTATGTGGTATGTTTTTGTATCCAAATGTTCACATAAGATTTGGTTACAAAAACAACAAGATTTGGATACAAAAGATAAGATTTGGATACAATTTGCTTTACAGTTTCCACTTTAATTTATATTTGTCATGACAATTGACACTTTACTTAACATTTTCATGAAAATTGACACTTTCCATTCCATTTCATATGACATTTTGACACTTTACATGGCTTGGGACTGCCCCAGCTCCGCGAATGAACAGGTTGAACTATAAACAACAGAAAAAATGTTTACAAAATATATGAATTTTTTTACAATTTTTACAAAAATATGAATTTGTATACAATTTTACAATTTTTTTACAAAAATTCGAATTTTAATACAATTTTTATTTTGATTTTGAAATTTTCCATTTTATTTTATTTTATTTTATTCTTCAATTTTCCATTTTATTTTTATTTATTTTTTATTCTTTTCTGAGATTTTGCCAACCCTGGTACTGGCACAGACCGCACTGAACACAACCCCCTTCTGAGCAGAAACGACCGCGCAAACAATCACATACAGCAAAGAGACACCGGTAAAGAATGAAATCGCTAGCAATTCTGTTTATGCTGGCGGCACCCTGCCTCAGCTTTGAATACGATTACCTACGATGATTTCATGAATCTGGCGGAAGAGTATGCACAACCAATTTGCGATCTTTTTTCTAAGTACGCGCATCTGAGAGACGCCGTTTTGGAAATGTGCCAAAAGGAGAACGAGCACTGTGAGGAAGATGACCTGACCGACTTGGAGAGCACGTTTGTGGGGGACGAGTTCTGCTGTGGGAACCTTAGTTTTCGTCTGTACAAAATAATACATTTTGCACAAAGTTAAGGATCAAATTGGATTGCATACCTACACTTTGAAGTGTCCACACAGTTCTGACAGTGTTCCAAAGATCTGTTCCAAATTAAGATAAAGTAATTATTACCTCCAATTTCATCCCTGTAGATGGGTACATTTGATTGCACAAATCGTGAAATTGCATGATGACGGGTACTTTTAAAGGTGCAAAATGTACCGTATTTCCTCGAAATACCCCCCGGGGGGTGATTGTTTCATAGTGGTCCCGAGAGGGGGGGGGGTGTTAAACGAGGGGGGGGGGGTATTTCGAGGGGGGGGGGTTATTATTTCACAAGAAAATTTTTGAAAACCAAGTACGAAATTGTCGTCTGAAACGTACGCAGACGTCGAAAAATGCAACAAAAACTGCCATTTATAAGGTTCTGTAGACTAATATTAGTACGTAGATGGTATAAACACTGTTCTAACGTGATTCCGACATTGTTTTAACGTGTGTTCTGCACTACGCAGAACATAAACTGCCGTATTTGTCATGTACGTTCTCTTTACACTCAATTTGGGGGGGGGTATTTCGAGGGGGGGGGGGGTGATTGTTTCATAGTGGTCTCGAGAGGGGGGGGGGGTCAAACGAGGGGGGGGTATTTCAAGGGGGGGGGGGGTATTTCGAGGAAATACGGTAGATTGGTACTTTTTGAAAGCACAAATGATTGCATTTCATGTAAATACATGGACACTTCTAGAAGCACATTTTTTATAAACACGTTCTTATCATTGATTTCTGCTTTTTGGATGTAGATGGGTACTTATTGAACATCAACTTTTTGTTTTTCATGTAGATGGGTACTTATTGAAGAACGAAGTTTTTTAACACGTTTTTATCACTGATTTCTGCTTTTTGGATGTAGATGGGTACTTATTGAAGATCAACTTTTTGTTTTTCATGTAGATGGGTTTCATTTCGGAATATTTCGTTTTTGATAAATATTTGATTTTGCACATGCAAAATCGAAATTTCGTTCTTGATGAATATTTGATGTTGCACATGTAAAATCAAAATTTCATTCTTGATAAATATTTGGGAAATTTCGCTTTTGATAAATATTTGATTTTGCACATGCAAAATCAAATATTTATCAAGAACGAAATTTCGATTTTGGATGTTCAAAATCAAATATTTATCAAGAACGAAATTTCGATTTTGCATGTACAGAATCAAATATTTATCAAAAACGAAATTTCCCAAATATTTATCAAGAACGAAATTGAGATTTTGCATGTGCAAAATCAAATATTTATCAAGAACAAAATTTAGATTTTGCATGTGCAAAATCAAGTATTTATCAAAAACGAAATTTCTGAAACGAAACCCATCTACATCTACAAAAAGTTGATCTTCAATAAGTATCCATCTACATGAACACCTTAAAGTTGATTTTCAATAAGTACCCATCTACATCCAAAAAGCAGAAATCAGCAATAAAAATGTATTAAAAAATTCTTTCTTCAATAAGTACCCATCTACAGATCAAAAAAAACAATATTTACAAATTTGTGCAAATGAAGGTACCACATCTACATGCAGAAGGGTACTTTCAGAATTAACAAAAACAAATTGTGCATTTGAAAGTGCCCATCTAACACAGGTACTTGCAGAAGAACAAATTCACTCGATGTAGATGGCTACATTTACCATATTAAAAAGCACAAAATGAGATTGTGCTCTAAAAAGTGCTGATCTGACATCGGTACTTTCAGAAGAACAAAAAATAATGTGCAGATCGGCACTTTCAAAAAAACAATTTCTTTAAATGTGTGTAGATCAGCACTCTGTAAGATACAAAAGGTGAAAAAGCTTGTAGATGGGTACTTTACAAATTTCCGTCACTGTATTTTGCTGGGTTTTTTTGTGCAGTTTTTTGACCTACTGTATTTCTAAATTTTGTTTCACACCCCGAACTTTTTATAAGTTTTTTGAAGCGCTTTTTTATGGGGACCCCAAAAATGGTCCTAACTCAAATTTGACAAAATTGTAGATCGGCACTTTTGGAAGCACACCCTTCAATTGTAAGCAGGGTTGGCAAAATCTCAGAAAAAAATAAAAATAAAATAAAAATAAAATGGAATATTCAAGAATAAAATAAAATAAAATAAAATGGAAAATATAAGAATAAAAATAAAAATTGTATAAAAATTCGAATTTTTGTAAAATTTTTGTAAAATTGTATAAAAATTCGTATTTTTGTAAAATTGTATAAAAATTCGTATTTTTTGTAAAATTTTATCTCGTTGCTTGAGTTTCTACCTGTTTCTTCATGGATCTGGGAGCAGTCCCAAGTGTAAAGTGTCCAATGTCATGTAAAATGTCATGCAAAGTGTCAATTGTCATGACAAATGTAAGGTCAAGTGTAAATTGTCATGACATGTAAAAACTAAAGTATCAATTGTCAAGTAAATTGTGTCCAAATCTTATGTTTTATATCTAAATCTTATGTTTTGTATCCAAATTATGTTGTTGTTGTATCCAAATCTTATGTGAACATTTGGATACAAAAACATAAGGTTTGGATACAAAACATACTATGGATACAAAAACACAAGATTTGGATACACAATTTACACTTTGCATGACATTTGTCATGACAATTGCCACTTTGCTTGAAATTTGACATGACACTTGACATTTTGCATGAGAATTGACACTTTACTTTATATTTGTCAAGACAATTGACAAATTGCATTACATTTTACAAATGTGCCCAGCACACTCCACTAGTCCTTCTACTGAAAATGCAAACCATTCTTATCAATAATTGTAACTTTACACTTGCAGCTAGCTAACAATACACACTGCATGCAACTTTTGAAAAGTAAGGGAAAAATTTGTCACAGGTTTTTCATGTATAGGTCTAATTATAACATTTTTTTGGCCTTGCATGCATGATTCTGATTTTTTGTAAAATTTTTGTACAATTTTTGTAAAATTTTTGTCAAATGTGTCATTTTATTTTATTAATGACTTTTGGGAATAAAATAAAATAAAATACAATGAAACAAGAATAAAATAAAAATAAAATAAAATTTTTATACAATTTTTATACAATTTTACTAAAATGAATTTTTATAAAACCAACCCTGATTGTAAGCATAACGCCAATAAGTGGTACATAGGCTCTTATAAAGGAGGATTTACAGCACAACGATTAATAAAATGTGATACGACAAATAAAACATCACCGATAAATACATTCTTTTCATGTTTTCAAGTTTTTTATTCAAAAGTCATGCTCAATAGTCGAATTTGAACGAAAATTTATCATAAATTCGAATTTGAATGGAAAACGTTGGATGAAAAATGGTCACCAACAAATCAAATGAAATCACCGAATGTCACTGAGACAACTCTGTGTCAATTAATGGGCATGATTCACCATTCTGTTACATTTCAGTTTGATAGGTACTTGCAATTGGAGGTAATACATTAGTTCAAACAAAGGGGTAGGTTACAGGGCGAAGTAAGAAACCCTTTAGCCCGAATTGTACACGCAGCGTGATGGACGTGTGCGCCAACCCCGATGGCTACGGCATCATGACTTTGGTGAGAAACGGCGGCTGCACCATTTTGGCCGCCGCGCACAAGACTGGCCTCATCAAAGACTACGCCGATTTGATGGACAGCGACGACATGCTGAGCGAAGCTTTGCGAGTGTTAGTCAGCAATATAAATGGACAAACATGCGAAATTTTTAGCACTCTAGCGCATGCAATTGTTTAGCCACAACGCAAGCTTTCCTGTCGAACACAGTCTGCAGATATTTGCAACATGAATGTTCGCAGTTATCAGAAATCCTCTCAAATAATGGCCCTACACACACTAGTTTTCACCGTGACTGATGTGAAAACTGAAATGGCGACATGGCGACATTCAGCCTACTCTTATTGTATGCTTTATGTGTTTTAGTTTTCTAATTTTCAAATTTTAACTTTTATAAATTTAAATTCAAATTGAATTGGAATTTAATCGTTCAACCGTGTTCATTTATTTGCATTTTAAAATTTTTCAGTTTTCACACGAAGTCACGGTGGAAACTAGTGTGTGTAGGCACAATGGGGAAAGGGGTCAGGCCTCCTACGCACAAATGCCTGGTATGCACAAACGCCCGGTACGCACAAAATTGTGCCCGCCACACACATCTGCCCGGTACTTACATGGCTGATGATCTTTGCGTACCGGACAGATGGTCACTGATGTTATTGCACAGCTTTTTTCACTTCACTCACAAGTGTGATGTGAAAAACACGGTCAAAATGTAATTTAATGTCATTTCGTACCGGGCAGATGTGCGTGGCGGGCACAATTTTGTGCGTACCGGGCATTTGTGCGTACCAGGCATTTGTGCGTACAAGTGCACCGCCGGGGAAAGATCCGTTAAATAAAGTTAAATCACGCTTTAAGGTAAAATTTCAACGCGAGTGGACCATAAGTGTTATGGGCCTTGGATATCTATAAATTTCAGTTGGAATATTATTCAAAAAAGTTTGTAGAAACATCTTACGCAAGTCTTTACACATGCAATGCAAACGTTTAAGCGGCGTTTACACGGTTTCGTGTGCCGACAAAAAAACGAGTGAAAAAGTTCCATACTTCCGGAATAAAGTTCCATATCTGCAAGGAAAGGCACTGAAGTATACTCACTAGTAAAGTGTACACACATGCCAATTTGCAGATAATTTGCGCCTGTCGTTCAAGACTTAAAAGCAAATTACAGTTGTCGGTTCGGTTTCAAAACAAAAACCGAACCGACAAGTGTAATTTGTTTTTAAGTCTTGAACGACATGCCCGAATTATCTGCAAATTGACATGTGTGTACACTCAACTAGTGAGTATACTTCATGTCTTGCAGATATGGAACTGTATTGTGGAATTATGGAACTTCTTGTCTTCTTTTTTTTGTCAGCACAAAATGCAGTGTAAACGCCGCTTAATTGATTTCAGCGCCAAAATTGCCTGTGAATACGACGACTACGATTTCTCTGAGTAAAACGATCACTGACGTGATGAAAACTGAACGGGAGTGATAAACTGTTCCTGAACGTGATGCTTCTTCTGTATAGTCTGCTTAGGTAATGGAATAAAAACAAACTTGTATACATATACCAATTTAAACTTTAAAACATCATTTGAATAAATATCTCAACAGTTTTGTTAAACTACCTGGAATCCTTCCAAAGGTGTGGCCACTGAGAAACTGCCCGATATTTACTTCGGAATTTCCAGCCCGGTGCGGTGCCTTTCGGTGCTAGCACCAGCAACCCGCCGGTGCCCTTCGGTGCCGGTGCCATTTATTCCGAATGGCACCGGTGCCGGTGCGGTGCGGTGCCATTTTGTGGCCGGTGCCCCAGGGTGCCAGGTGCCCTTTTCATGTGTTGGCAAAGGTGCCGGTGCGGTGCGGTGCCATTTTTCCTGGTGCCTTTAACATCACTAGTCATTTCACGTCGAATCGACGCTGAGCTCTAATTCCGGCTTTACCCTCAAAATGTCCCAAAACCCATGAAAACAAAAATACCGTGTGGTTTACGTTCCATGAATTATTATCGCCTTTGGTTGTCTAAAAATTTGTGGGGTGGTGTTTTCCCATCGTTCAAATGCTCTTACACTTTTCCGTAGCACAGCGCCAAGTGCCAATGGCGCCAAGAGCCAAAAGCGCCATGGCGCTTTTTGCTTTGGTGCTAGCGCCAGGCGCCAGCACCATGGCGCTTTTACATCACTAGTCATAACCACCCCCTACTCCTCATTGATGGGCAGGGCTGCCGTGGTTCTGAAGGTGTAGAAAAGCTGCACATACTTTAAATCTACCAATGTTAAAAAACTTTTTGGTCTCAACTGTCCAGAAATTTTTTTTTTATATTTAAATTTCATCAGGAACAAATTTTTTTAATGGAATTCTCATTTATATTTTCCAGAAAAAAATGTGAGAACATTTTTTTTCTGCACCAACGGTGGCCTGAGGGGGGTGCTCCCTAAGGTATATATGGTAAATACTTGGGGCAGGGTTGGCAAAATCTCAGGAAAAAATAAAAATAAAATGGAAAATTGAAGAATAGAATAAAATAAAGTAAAATGGAAAATTAATAAAATAAAAATACAATTTTACTAAAATTTGAATTTTTGTAAAATTTTAGTAAAATTGTACAAAAATTTGAATTTTTGTACAATTTAAATAAAACTTTACAAAAACTCGAGTGTCTGTAAAATTCTGAAAAAGTTTTCTATCCTGCTGCTTAAGATTCTAGATGCCAATTTACAGAACTGGTGCCTTGTTGCTTTCCTTGTTGTGATTGAAAAATATTTGTGCTCAAAATTGCAAATTTTCACATCTTTCAATATATTTTCACCTTAAAAATCACTAATCAATGCAATTTTTTCATTATTTTCTTTATTCCATACCTTGAAAAAGCGTATATATTTAACCAGCAAGCCCCCCACCCCAAAAACTACAAATTGTTAGTTATTTTTTCTCGTGAGGAGCAATTAGCTATTTACATATCTATCTATCCCCAGTAAGGGTCAAAATTCAAGATACCTATGTGGCAACACGTGTCACAAGTAGGGTTCAAACGGGATCCCGATCCCGAATCCTGAGAAATTTTGGGATTTTGTGGTCCCGATCCTGAAAAGTCAATCCCGTTTGAACCCTTATCCCAAACCCTGAAAATTTTTACTCAATCCCAATTCCGATCCCGGAAAATTTAACAACTTTTGTTAACTAACATTTTTGCACTAAGAAATGTGACTAGGAACCTTCAATGTACAATCTATGACACTTTTCTGGCATTTGTGTGTATGTGTTTTAGACCTATTTTTGCAGTAAATTAGAGAAAATTGTTCAATATGAGAACTTTTTCAATGATCCTGATCCCGATCCCGAAAAAATGCCAATCCCGGACCCTATCCCGATCCTGAGACACCAATCCTGATCCCGATCCTGATCCCGATTCGGAAATCTCAAAATATCACTCCCGATCCCAACCCCGAAAGCCCAATCCCGATCCCTATCCCAGTCCCAAAATTTCAAAAAGCCAATCCCGATCACAATCCTGAAAAGTCAGTCTCGTTTGAACCCTAGTCACAAGTCTACATTAACTTTTTTTGTATTCTTCTGCATGCTTCTAGTGTGCATATTGTTTTATGACCTTGCATCCAAGATTCCGATTTTTTGTAAAATTTTTGTAAAATATTTGTAAACTTTTTGTAAAATGGTTTCATTTTATTTTATTAATGACATTTCAGAATAAAATAAAATAAAATGAAGCATGAATAACATAAAAATAAAATACAATTTTAATAAAAATAAAATACAATTTTAGTAAAAAGAATTTTACTAAAACCAACCATGCTTGGGGGACCCCCACACAAGATGCCTAGCAGCTTGCATGTGGAATTTGTCAAATACAATTAAGTGATTTTCTCATTTAAATTTCCACCAGTTTAAACACATTCCTGGCCAGACCCGGCACCCTATCCTTGATTGCATTCCGGATGTCATATCTCCCCCTGTTAGGGGGGAAGTCAAAAGCTGAAAATCGCGTGGTAAAGAGTTGTAACCAGCCCCTACTCCTCATCGATGGGCAGGGTCGCCGCGACTCACTACAGAGTGGGTCACTGTATATAAAACATTTTTTGGCTTTTTCAGTGTCCCACGCCGGTCTGTCACCCACTTGATTTTTTGACTATGGATGCCGTACCTCCAGTGAGAAAGCTGAAATTTAGGGCAGTGTAGAAAACCAGCATCGCAACTGACGGTGACTCGTTGCCGGTCACCACGTTTTAAATTTTTTCTTTTGAGTCTGCATATTCTAAAAAAGACATCAAATTATCAAAACAGCCATTCAGTGACTAAAAGCAGTAAAACTGCACCACATGAAAAGCTAAGAAATTTATCAAAACAATTCAAAGTTGCAAAAAACAAACATCCACCCCCCTCCAAGTGTCAGGCAATAAAATTGACTTATAGCAATTTTTTTGTTAGACAATAGAAATGTTGATTTATAGTGACTTAGGCCGGAATTAGAGCTCAGCGTCGATTCGACGTGAAATGATGACGTGAAATGTTGTCGTGAAATTAATTACACGAGTGTGGATCATGCTACGGGTCTACAATTTTCTAAGGGTAATATATGAATCAATACCTTAATCGTGTCCAATACTGAGTGTTATCAGCCACAACTAGAGCGAATTGAAAAATTCAATTTTTATCATTTCACGTCATCATTTCACGTCGAATCGACGCTGAGCTCTAATTCCCGCTTTAGAGGGAGGGTTCAAGGTTTTAATAAAAAACATCACCTCTAAAAAGCCGCCTTAACTAAATTTAATTGGGGTAGATTCTATGACATCATAATGATGTCATTGCAGGAACAAAATGTGACAAAAACATAACTTTCAATTTTATGCTAAGTAAAGTTGGTAACTAGGCATTTTAGAGGTTATGTTTTTTACACAAAATTAAACATTAAACCATCTTCTTTAAGTCACTGTAAATCAACTTTTCATGTGTGTAACAAAAAAGTTGCTCAAGGTCAATTTTTTTGTGTGACACATTGGGAAGGGAGTGTGGGTGTACCACACAGGTTTGAGGGAAATCTCTAAAAGTAGATACTGTATTTCTTCTAATAGAAGGGTGGGCCTCTAATAGACGGTACACTTTTTGACTTAATTTGGGCCACGAAATAAATAAAGGTGGTCTCCAATAAAAGGTATACAAAGTGCTGAAATTGTGCCAAATCCATAAAAAATAATAAAATATCAGCGGACTCTTTGAGCTTATGGCTTTGGTCCATTGACCTTGTGTTATGTTGTATGAACTCTATGTATCGTCATTCTATGAACTGTCTGTGACGTAACACTTTGAAAAACCTTGGCAGAACTCGAAAAAGTATGGCTGAAAAGTTGACGAAAAGGGCGGTCTCCAATAGAAGGGCGGGTTAAAAAGTTGATGAAAAAATCGAAGGGCTCTATTAGATGAAATATGGTAAATAGCAGGGAAATTATGAGGTTACACCCCCATTGGAGAGCCCTGATGCTTAATTGTAATTAGGTATGTCAATTTATAAAAACAGGGACGAAACATGGCGCCATGGCGGACAACGATGAAAATGGTGCCGATGGGCACTCCGACAACTCTGCGTCAACTTGTATATTAGGCCTGGTTCACCATTTTGTTACAATCCAGTTTGATAAAATGAACTCCGCTGTTGTTCACTGGTGGTTCAATATTTGCAAAATCTGGCGAAGAAATAGAATTTACCCTTCAAATATAAGGTTCAAGGATTGTCAGTAAAAAGCTGACGAAATCAAAATAAGGTATACCTTACATTGGAGGTAATTTTAATACGGTACCATGTCAATTACACCTGTTGCCCGAATTCCATGCACAGCTGGCTACAATTAGTCAACAACTGCTATTATGCTGTGAATACAGCTTTGGCGTAAAATTGACCGGGCGTAAAATTGATTTTGGGCGCAAAATTAATTACAGATGAATGGATAAAGATACGACATTGTCATTTCAGTCAAAGAAAGCTTAGATGCAGACGTTTCTTTTGTCCAAAGCTAATGCGTTTATTTTAATCGTACTGGGAGTTATGAATTTTGTCACAATTTTTCCAATTATGCACTGTCACTTGCGTAAAATTAGAGCATAAAAAAATAATAAATTGCGCCAAAATTCATAACTTCTAGTACAATTAAAATAAACTGATGAGCTTTGGACACAAGCAACACCTGCATGTGCGCTTTCTCTGGCTGAAATTACAATGCCATATCTTCATGCATTCACCTGTAATTTATTTTACACCCAAAAATCAATTTTACGCTGGTCAATTTTATGCTAGAGCTGTAATATTCGCAGCATTCAAAATAGCTTTATGCACCAAAAAACAAAAAGTAATACACGAAAAAAATGATCCATGAATTTGCATGATACGCCTAGGCAGCGCAAGGTCCCAATTTGTGCTTGTGACATTCACAATCACATTGGCCAATTTTACGTCAAAATTTACACATTCTACATCAACATTTCACGTCAAACATTTTACATCACCAAAAAATTTTGATGTTAAATTAATAACTACTTAAATAATGATTATTTGATAAAATTTTTTTGGGACATTACACACAATTACTAGAACTATCTAATTCTGAAAATTCAATGCTGTATCTTTCTCTATTTTGATGTAATCAATTTTACGACGTCATCATTTCACGTCAAACGCCGCTGAGCTGTAATTCCGGCTTTATGATACTAGGTAAACATATAGGTATTTCTGCTTGTGACACCGAAAATTCCGCTTGTGACATTCACAAGCGCACAAGCACTTACGCTGCCTATGATGATACTCTAACACAGTGCTTGTGCATTTGTGTTTGGCCGCTTTTCTCTCACAAACGTACACTACTCGAACAAGATGAAAGAAACAGTACAAAAACGGTCTGGCATTACAGGGCACGTCGTCCTGCTTTTTTGACCCGATATATATACTAGTGACTAGTGATGGAATTGGCGCCCGGCGCCATTGTTTTGGATGGCGCCAGAAAAGGCGCCAAAAATCGCAAAAAAATGTGACCAAATAGGACATTATTGGACATTTTATCGTAGATCGTTACACAAAGTAGTCAATGTATTTTACCATATTTGGTAATTTGGTAATCTACATGGGTAGTTGATACATCTAAATATAGGTATCCTGTTTTGTCACATTTATTATTAGGTTTGGGTAGGTAAAAGCCCATATTTACCACAATCTGTCACGGAAATTTCTGGGGAAATAATACAACCACCCTTCGGATAAACCACATCCCCCTCAAAATGCCCTCCCCCTCGAAATTTACACTCTGAAAAATAAACCCCCTATGAGTATTTCGAGGAAATACGTATAGCTGCGATGTAAATTGGCATCCATAGAAACATATGTTCATTGCAAACATGATGCACCTTATTTCAGACGGGGGTTTCGAGTGGGGGTTTATTTTTCACCGGCTCGCTCAGACCTGGTGGTATTTCAAAGGGGAATTAATTCAAGGGGTAAATATTTGGAGGAAATATGGTTACATATTCGTCTTCTAAAAAAGCTTCTGTTATGATATATGTGCTAAAATAATGACTTTTATTGTTGGCGCCATTTTGGCGCCCGGCGCCATTTTTTCTGGCGCCCTTTGGCGCCCGGCGCCATTTTTTCAGATGGCGTCGTGCCGCCATCAACGATGGGTAAGTTCTCAAATAAAAAACACTTTCTGTGTTTTGAGTTTTTCAAAAATGAATACCTGTGTTTTGAGTTTTTTTCGTGAAAAAAACTTGAGTTTCCGTGTTTTATTTCAGTGTTTTTTGAAAAAACTCAAGTTTTCCTGTAAAAACTCAAGTTTTTTTGGTAAAAACTCAAGTTTTTTGGTAAAACTCAAGTTTTCTAGTAAAAAGTTGCCTTTTACAGCATTTTGATGTGAAAACAGGGGTTTTCTTATCATATTTATATAGGTTTTGCCATAGGTTTTGCTGATATAGATGTTCCATATATTGAGGATCTGCATATTTGTTCATGTGTCAAAATGTCCACAAAAATGTCCACTACAGTCCACAAAATCAAAAAAAAGCATGTCCACTCCACAGCATAAGCATCAACAAAATGTCAAAAAATGACAATTCACACTGTACAATAAAATACTTCAATGGATGTGCACTGCATGTTGTACTGTGTGATTAAACTGCAACTATACTTGAACATGCACATCGTTGAAGCCATCAACGTATCTGAACTACTTACCCATCCCAAAACACCTCATATTTAATTTCAACAAAAAATCATGTTCAAGAGAAAATGGGTTCATATGGAGATGCCTAGCGCCCAATATCCTGGGCACTGGCTTAAGGGACCCTCCACACTGTCAGTGGACACTGGCATGCTAAGTACACCACCTTGTCTCCAAAACCACACCAAAACTTGACAGCAGCAAAATCTTTTTTTAAAATCAAATCATCACATTCTTTTGCAAAAACCATGTCAGCTCATCAGAAACATGTTTATTGAGAGCCTGATTAACTGACTCATGTAAATACATATAAAAATACTATACACACATACATTATGTATGTTCATACTCAGATTGTTCAGTTCAAATCATGTGCCTGAAAAAAACTCAAAAAACATTTCCGTATTTTCTGTGTTTCCGTGTTTCCGTGTTCTCTGAAAAAAAACTCATTTGAGTTTCCGTGTTTTTCAAAATAGCTGAGTTTCCGTGTTTCCGTGTTAAACAAAAACACGGAAACTCATTGAGTTTCCGTATTTAATATGTGTGTTTTTGCCATCGTTGGCCGCCATTGGCGCCTGGCGCCATTTTCTCTGGCGCCCTTTGGTGCCCGGCGCCATTATTCTGAATGGCGCCATGGCACTGGAGCTATTTGCCACCGATGCACCATTGGCACTTGACGCACTTTTTCTGTGTAGCCGTTGGTTTGGTGCCCAGCGCCCTTCAATACCATATTATAAAGCCACTATTTATTCGTGTGGAAAGGATGCTCCAACGTAAAAGATAGGACGTTTCTGCTTCTGCCCGATTCGTGTGTGTTTTCAATACCATATTATAAAGCCACTATTTATTCGTGTGGAAAGGATGCTCCAACATAAAAGATAGGACGTTTCTGCTTCTGCCCGATTCGTGTGTGTTTTTACACACAAAGTGGACATTTTTTATCAGCACAAAATGCCCTTTACAAACATGATCCCTTTACAATCTTGACAAACAGGGTTCACATATGGCAGAGTAGCTTTCCAAGAATGCAATTGCACATGTATAGGGGGTTAGCTTGAGTTTTTAAGGGTTGAGTTTACAATTCAGGGTTGAGTTGACAGGTGTTTATAAATTAGGGTTGAGTTGACTGAAGTTTAAAAATAAGGAGCTGTGTTGACAAAAGTTTACAAATTAGAGGCTGAGTTTATGGGAGTTGAGTTGATGTGAGTTTACCAAATTGGGGCTGAGTTTATGGGAGTTGACAATAACATTACCATAACCCTTGAGTGAGGCCCCCGGGGCTAAAAAATATAAATTGTGAAATGATGCATTTGTGGGTTCTGATTAGTGATGTAAAGGCACCGGGGCACCGGTGCCCCGGTGCTGGGCACCGAAGGGCACCAGCACCGGTGCTGGTGCGGTGCCATTGCAATATTCAGGGGTGCCATGCCGGTGCCGGTGCCATTTTTTTAGAATAGCACCGGTGCTGGTGCGGTGCGGTGCCATTTTTTTGCCGGTGCCAAAGGTGCTAGCACCATGGCAAAGTAAAAGGCACCGGGAAAGGCACCGGCCAAGGCTTCAAGTGCTGTCCAATTTTGTCCGTAGTATCTGCTTATTCATATTTCAAAAAACAGCAATATAGTTACCCAACCGTTTTTGCCTATTTTGTAAACCTCCCATCAAATAAATATACCTACTGTGAAATCCATTATACCCGATACGTGATCTGATGAGTCAATCTAAAATTTTGTTGAATTTTAAATCATTTTTATATTTTATATTTATCTTACTTTTTTGTTCAAAATTTGTTGTCAGTTTATGACAGAGATAGTTCCATTCTTTGTACAGCAACGACTCCGATCAGTAGACAATAGTGGCACAAGGAAATTGTAGTGAAAAAAATATTTTATCTTTCATTTGTCATCATTGTAATTGCTTTATAAAAGTGATTGCCACATCATTCTGATCATTTTAAGTGCTCAAACATCAAAATCGGTTGAAAATTCATGGAAATATGCACTTCCAAAGGTGAGACCACTGAGAAACTGCCCGATATTTACTTCAGAAATTCCAGCCCGGTGCGGTGCCTTTTGGTTCTAGCACCGGCAACCCGCCGGTGCCCTTCGGTGCCGGTGCCATTTTTTCCAAAAGGCACCGGTGCCGGTGCGGTGCGGTGCCATTTTCTGGCCGGTGCCCCAGGGTGCCAGGTGCCCTTTTCATGAGTTGGCAAAGGTGCCGGTGCGGTGCGGTGCCATTTTTCCCGGTGCCTTTAACATCACTAGTTCTGATTACAATGATTTGAAATATGCACTCCATTCTGACAGTACATTACCATAACCCTGAAATTGAACCCCTGGGGCCAAAACTTTCAAATTGTGAAATGATACATTGTGGGTTTCTAATTGCACTGATTTGATATATAATGCACTCCATTTTGACACTACATTACCATAACCCTGAAAATGAACCCATATAATGCCAAAAACTTTCAATTTGTGAAATGATGCATTTTTGGGTTTCTGATTGCACTGATTTCAAATTTGGGTTTCTGATTGCACTGATTTGATATATGCACTCCATTCTGACACTAGATTACCATAACCCTAAAAATGAACCCATGGGGCCAAATACTTTCAATTTGAGAAATGCTGCATTTTCAGGTTTCTGATTGCACTCATTTGAAATATGCACTTCATTTTGATGCTACATTACCATAACCCTAAAAATGAACCCCCTGGGCCAAAAACTTTCAAATCATAAAATGATGCATTTGTGGGTTTCTGATTGTAGCGATTTCAAATATGCACTCCATTACTAAAACCCTGAAATTGAACCCCTAGACCCAAAAATTTTAAATTGTGAAATGATGCATTTGGGTTTCTGATTACAATGATTTGAAATATGCACTCCATTCTGACAGTACATTACCATAACCCTGAAATTGAACCCCTGGGGCCAAAACTTTCAAATTGTGAAATGATACATTGTGGGTTTCTAATTGCACTGATTTGATATATAATGCACTCCATTTTGACACTACATTACCATAACCCTGAAAATGAACCACTGGGGCCAAAAACTTTCAATTTGTGAAATGATGCATTTTTGGGTTTCTGATTGCACTGATTTCAAATTTGGGTTTCTGATTGCACTGATTTGATAAATGCACTCCATTCTGACACTACATTACCATAACCCTAAAAATGAACCCCTGGGGCCAAATACTTTCAATTTGAGAAATGATGCATTTTCAGGTTTCTGATTGCACTCATTTGAAATATTCACTTCATTTTGACACTACATTACCATAACCCTAAAAATGAACCCCCTGGGCCAAAAACTTTCAAGTCATAAAATGATGCATTTGTGGGTTTCTGATTGTAGCGATTTCAAATATGCACTCCATTACTAAAACCCTGAAATTGAACCCCTAGACCCAAAAATTTCAAATTGTGAAATGATGCATTTTGCAGGGTTCTAATTGCACTGATTTGAAATAACTCAATTTCAACTCTACATTACTGTAAGCCTTCAATTGAACCCCTGGGGCTAATAAATTAGAAATTGTGAAATGATGCATTTGTGGCTTTCTGATTGCCTTCATTTGAAATATGCACTTGATTTTGACACTACATTACCATAACCCTGAAAATGAACCTCCAGGGCCAAAAATTTTCAAATCATAAAATGATGCATTTGTGGGTTTCTGACTGTAGCCATTTCAAATATGCACTCCATTTTGACACCACATTACTAAAACCAAATTTCCAAGGGGTTTCCAAATTAGGGACTGAGTTTATGGGAGTTTCCAAATTAGGGGCTGAGTTTATGGGAGTTTCCAAATTAGGGGCTGAGTTTATGGGAGTTTCTAAATAAGGGGCTGAGTTTATGGGAGTTTCCAAATTAGGGGCTGAGTTTACAGCAGTTTCCAAATTATGGGTTGAGTTTACGGGAGTTTCCAAATTAGGGGCTGAGTTTACAGGAGTTTCCAAATTAGGGGCTGAGTTTATGGGAGTTTTCAAATTAGAGGCTGAGTTTATGGGAGCTTACAAATTAGGGGCTGAGTTTACAGGAGTTTGCATGTTAGGGGTTGAGTTTACGGGAGTTTGCAAGTGAGGGGCTGAGTTTACAGGGGTTTCCAAATTAGGGGCTGAGTTTACAGAAGTTTCCAAATTAGGGGCTGAGTTTATGGGAGTTTCCAAATACGGGGCTGAGTTTACAGGATTTTCCAAACCGGGGGCTGCATTTACTGGATTTAGAGGGGGTCCCCATGGGGTGCCATTTTGGGGGGTCTCCAGGGGGTGCTATTTTTTTGGGGGGGGGGTCCATAGAGGGTGCCATTTGGGGGGGGGGGTCCCCAGGGGGGTGCCATTTTTGGAGAGTCCCCAGGGGGGGCCATCTTTGAGTGGGTACCCAGGGGGTGCCATTTTTGTGGGGGTTCCAAGGGGGTGCCATGTTTGGGGGGTCCCCAGGGGGGTGCCATTTTTTTTTGGGGGGGGGGGTCCCTAGGGGGGTGCCATTATTGGGGGGTCCCTAGGGAGTGCCATTTTTTGGGGGTCCTCAGGGGGGTGCCATTTCTGTGGGGTCCCTAGGGGGTCCCATTTTTGGCCAGTTCTCAGGGGGTGCCATTTTTGGGGGGTTCCCCTGGGGGTGCCATTTGGAAGGGGGTACCCACTGGGGTGTCAGTTTTTGCAAGCCTCTGAGTAGTGGGTTTTGTGGTTCTCTACAATTAATACCACAAGGATTTACAAACACAAAAAGAACAGCAAAGCACAAATGTAACCAATTTAAGATTACAACAAAGTTTGACACCTTGCATAAACCACACTATCATATCACAAAACCTATACCACACAGAATGCACACTGCACATTGTCATACCAAATCACTAACTGTCCACATTTTACTACTGAGTTTCATGCCCAACCATTTTACGGAAGTTTTACTACCTGATACCAGATAATTTTTAGTAAACTCCCAGCCCCAAAATTTGAATAATTTTGGAACCAAAGGAAACGAATCAGAACAAGACCTGAAACCAGGAACTGAACCAATTTTTTGGAACCGGGAACCCCAACTGCAAATTTTCTAATGCCCCACCATAGAGGAACCCTTGCAAACTCAAATGCAAGCACTAGCACCAATACCCTTCGGTGCCTTAACATCATTTCGGTCAGACACAAATAACTGCAGGTGCAAAGTCTCAAGTCACTGGAGTTATAGTCGGCAGACATGATACTATACAATGAGTCGCATGATGTCATATCATGCACGCTGTATCCAACCCGTAGAACTCTGTTTTGGTGACTCGTGCTTACACATATATGGAACTAAACTATTCAATTGTGCCCGCACAATTCAAACCCCCGTCAAAGTGTAGTTGAGTTTTTGGCATGATGCCATCCAAGCGTCGTCTGGATCTGAATAAATACAAAGCGGGAACGTTTTCTGAATTCAAAATTTTGGACGTAACAAGTTTTCGTTAAAATGAATCGATAGCGTGTAACTTTTCTAAATATGAATTAGATTAAACGTAGGTAAACGTATAATCAAAAATTTGCAGCACCTATCGGCACAAAAATTGGAGTAAACGGGTGCGTAAAGAACAGCACATTTTTATTTTCCTTCTTACTATCTTTATATTTTCTTTTTTACTAAGTTCCTTTCTCGTTCGCTCTACAAGAACAAAATATAACTTTCCAATTTTGTAGAATGATATGTCTGTCGACTATACATATTGACATATTCACGACCCACTGTGCACCGTTTTTCTACTGTATTTAAGATGTATCGCACTTCACTGTTCAGTAAGATGTTGAATTTCGTTGACGCTCAGCGAAGGGAAACATAAGTGGACCAAACCTGTATAATATCATGTCTGCCGACTATACCTGATAAAATCAACCATGAATCAAACGAGATCCGTCCATCATATTCAAATTTAAGACATACCTAAGTAATCGTGCCTGGGTGGAGCGAACCTGCAAAATGAGTCACTCAACTATAGTAATGAATTTAAAAAATTATTCTGATTATTCCTACGAGACATGGTTTTTTAACTCCTAAGTGTGAAGTGAAAAGAGAAAGTAAAAACTCTCACTTTACATTTTTATTTACATTGAGAATTTTAAGTTTTCTCCTGTATGTACCCAAGTATTTTTCTCAGGAAAACGTAACATTCTGTTTGGAAAACGTACACTAGGTATAGGTGAATGCTCCAAATACCCGGGTGCTCCGGGTAAACGTAAATACGTTCCTAGTGTTAGAAAGTGCTAGCAAAAGGGCGCCATGGCCAGGGCTGGTTTTATAAAAATTCATTTTAGTAAAATTGTATAAAAATTGTATAAAAATTGTATTTTATTTTTATTTTATTCTTGTTTCATTTTATTTTATTCCCAAAAGTCATTAATAAAATAAAATGACTCATTTTACAAAAATTTTACAAAAATTGTACAAAAATTTTACAAAAAATCAGAAACATGCATGCAAGGCCAGAAAAATGTTATAATTAGACCTTACATGAAAAACCTGTGACAAATTTTTCCCTTACTTTTCAAAAGTTGCATGCAATATGTATTGTTAGCTAGCTGCAAGTGTAAAGTTACAATTATTGATAAGAATGGTTTGCATTTTCAGAGGAAGGACTGCTGGAGTGTGCTGGGCACATTTGTAAAATGTCATGCAAAGTGTCAATTGTCATGACAAATGTAAAGTAAAGTATCAATTGTCATGCAAAATGTCAAGTGTCATGTAAAATTTCAAGCAAAGTGGCAATTGTCATGACAAATGTCATGCAAAGTGTAAATTGTGTATCCAAATCTTGTTTTTTTTGAATCCATAGTATGTTTTATATCCAAATCTTATGTTTTTGTATCCAAATGTTCACATAAAGTTTTGGAGTTAACAACAACATAATTTGGATACAAAACATTTCGAAGACTTCGAAATAAAACATGAGAATTGAACACAATTTGCTTGACAATTGATACTTTAATTTTTACATGTCATGACAATTTACACTGTACTTTACATTTGTCATAACAATTGACACTTTGCATGACATTTTACATGACATTTGACACTTTACAATGCTTGGGACACCCCCCAGATCCATGAATAAATAGGTAGAGACTCAAGCAATGAGACAAAATTTTACAAAAAATATGAATTTTTATACAATTTTACAAAAATATGAATTTTTATACAATTTTACAACAATTTTACAAAAATTCGAATTTTTATACAATTTTTATTTTTATTCAAAAATTTTCCATTTTAATTTATTTTATTTTATTCTTGAATATTCCATTTTATTTTTATTTTATTTTTATTTTTTTTCTGAGATTTTGCCAACCCTGGCCATGGCGCAGTGCCCTTTGGCGTCGTAGAATTGTGCCGGTGCCGCGGTTCGATAACCAGGCGCGGCTGTAAACTGCGTTCAGACACCGAAATAAAAAGTTTCTTTGTGCGGCGCCGACGAATGGCAAAAAGCGGTCTGGCAGGGCTCCTATAAAACAGCGGCAAACCAGCGCAACCGGCATCCACTAGCAAGTGAACGAGCAAACGAGCGGCACCAATCAGCAGCAGAGAAGCTCCAAGCACCAACAATGAAATCGCTGGCGATCGTGTGGATGCTGGTCGCGTCCGGCCTCGGCAGCCCAAGTCCCAAAGATATGGGAGAGGACGAAAGGTTGCGCTGGCTAGATGAGCACGCGAACGGCATTTGTGAAAGTTTGACCCAATGGCCCCACGCACACTAGTTTACTGGCGTTTTCAGTTTACTGGCGGTAAACTCCATTTTTTAGTTTACCGGCTAAATTCACGCATAGTAAAAGTGGGCGGAGTTTAGGCCGCCATCTTTATTTTTTTCAAGTTTGCCTGTGATGTGAATTTACGCTGTAAACATTAATTTCTAATTTCTTTAATTGTGGAAGAATGGAGCATAGTTTATGCAATTTTTTTGCGTCATCGTGTACAGTACGTTGTGTAGATGTTGTCAAAATTTTTAAAATATTTTTAAGTGCAACATTGGATTTTTTATTGAATTTATCATTTTTTTGTGGAAATAAATTTTTATAAAATCACCTGTTACGTTTTTTCGTTTATTGAAACGTTCTAAATTATCACTTTTCATTGCGCTATCGATTGGTGTACACAGCGGACATGAAATATAAACTTTTGATTTTTTATGATTTTATTTCAATTAAACGCAAATAAATCACTAGCACGTGAACGGAAAGCCCGAATCCGGAAAAAAAAATCACACATGAAAGAGGAACATTAGCTGCACACATCACACAATTTTTCGCGGTGTGAAACGAAAGACTTTGCGAATTATGATTTAATCACAATTAAAAAAGAAAAAATCAGCCAAAAATCGAATAGTGAATGAAAATTGTCCATTCAACGACAGTGTACTACATAACAACCATTATAACCGGTTGCAATCGAAAAATGAAGTGTAGCTGTAGCAGATAGCATGAAAATGAATTTTTTGCATTTGTTACATCAGTTTACCATTCCAGTTCCACTTTAATGCTAACTGCCACTGCAACGGAAATATTTCAGTTTGATTTTTATATTCAACGTAGTTGCAAATTCAGCAGTCAGCGGGATTCACCCACGGAACACGACCGGCGTCCGTCATCATCCACTCCTTGATTGCATCCCTGATGGGGCGCGCATCTCTTTCGTCAACGTCCCTTCGGATTGGCACGTTATCGATCGTATCCATGTTGTCGTACACTGGTCGCCACTGCAGCTGTGTATGGGAATGAATTTATGTGATGTTGAATTGTAACAGTGAATATGCAAGGTAAACTTACGTTTCGCTCAACAGTGTCATTCGGGTCGTCTTGTGGTTTTTCATCGCCATTTTCATAAAATTGGTTGGCAGCACTTTCTCCGCGGATATCACGCAGCCAATTGTGCAGGTGGCAACAGGCCATAACCAGTCTTTGTACGCGTGGCGGTTCCATCGCGATACAGGTCATCAGTATGCGCCATCTGCCGGCCAAAATACCAAAGACGCATTCGACAGTACGCCTAGCTCGGGATAAGCTGCAGTAGTTGCAGTCAAATTTAGATTTCAGTTTAACCGAACAACGCTTCTTTCAGAATATTCAAACACACCGATAGTTGAAGTGTCGCTGGCTGTCATCTGCATGCAGCGCATATGGCACCATACACCACTTGCGCAACGCGAACGCTTGATCACCCACAAAATAACTCGGAATGGTATTTGCAGGTTCGTTGGCATCTGCACCGGGCAGCAAGCAGGGTGGCGCCATGAGCATTCTGCCATGTCTGTGTAAATGTATCACTTTTATCATGTGTAAATGTATAGCACCTCATTGGAACATGTCAAAAAGGATGTAAACTCACATCAAATCCTGCCCGAAATCAGACGTGATCAGCACAGCACCATCTGCTTGTGACCCCGGCCTACCGATGTCCACGTACTGAATTTTCAAATCCGCGCTGGCGCTGATGAACAGTATAATCGACGAGAAGCCCTTGTAGCACCAGTACCTCGTTCCACCCTCTGCAAGGCGTTTTTCATTTACTTTTGTAACTGTAAACATTTCCACCTCACTGCACAGTTTCCCATCACTGTGAATTTAGTCATTTTTCTACAGTCGCCAGACCGTCGCCAGACCGTCGCCATTTCGTTGCGCAATTTGGCCCTTTTTTAAAAAAAATCATAACTTTTTTTTGGATAACTTTTATGAGAAGCCAGGTACGTCAGAAGAAGCGCAATTTTTTTCTCTACAAGTACATTTAAAAATCATTTGCACAACATTCCCATGACCCAAATGAAGTTACTTTCAAATCGGTGGGGGTTGCGGTTAAACTCAAGCAAAAGCGACGATTTTGCGACGTTTGCGACGCAAAATGCGACGAAAAGCGACGTTTTCACAAAAAAATTTGCAACCTTGGTAAACTGGCGACTATTTCTGATTGAAGGCGACGCACGCGTCGCAAGCGTCGCAAGCGTCGCAAATGCGACGCTTAGTTTACCGTGACGTTGCATACGACTCACCATGTTTATGTTTACTGGAAACAACACACATGAGGGCAAAAGTAGAATGCGTAAAATGATATGTACTTACCAGCAGGTTTGCGAATACGGATGTGTTTGCCATCCAGACTCCCCACACAGTTCGGCATCTGCCACAGTTTCCAGTATTGCTGCGCGAAATCTTTCATTTGCCCTAAATCACTCCCCATAGGTTTCAAGTGGTCCTTCAAAACTTTCACTATTCCGGTGGACACTTCGTCAATAATCGTTCTAATCGTAGCGCCGGAAATCTGTAAATTTTTTTCAAAAATACAATGAACTATAAAGCAATCTAAAAGCATGAAAAATGGTATCACCTGTGACTGGCCGGCACAATCTTCAACTTCCCGGCCGTTTGCGCATGTATACAGAAAGTAAAACAGTCGCCTTTCGGTTGTCACTACAGCGATGTGTCTTCTTTCATCTCGTGTTCTCAGGTATTGTTCACCAGTTTCAGGGTCGACAGCTGTAAGCATCGCGTGCAGCTGTTCGAATTCAGTTGGCCACAGCTGTAATTAATTTGTAATCATTGTGAACGTTATCGGTAAACTGAGTTCATTCATACATATCAGTTTACTGTTCAATTGCGATGTTGTTGTAAACAATAACATGAAAATGTCACAACACAGTAAGTGATGTTATATACGTCTGTATATTTTACGTAAATAACAGAAATTGTGAAACAACGAACCCTGCACAGTTTGTAAAACCATGCTGGATCGGTGTTCTTGCAGGCAATAACAGCTCGCCAGTAATTGCCCCTGGAGCGCGCCCTTTCTAGTAAATACGGTGTCATGTACTTTTTCCTGCCCTGATCACCCTGTTCTTGCGCGGCATTCTGCTGTTCCTGCTCTTGTTCTTCGTCGTTGTTGTCCACATCATACGAAAACAACGTGTTCCCGACTGCCAAAAAAGCGGCTAATATTTGTCTCTTCTGATTGTGCGTTAGTGGCGCAGTTCCATCCAAATTCCGCTCTAGCGCTTCGTTCATTCTTTGCATTTGTCCCAAAACGGATTCATCGTGCGCCATTTTGAAACGTTTTTTTGGGGACAGTTTTTGTCAATCGATATTTCAGATTTCTGGCCATATGCCAGACATTTCTGGCATGTAGCCAGAAATGAAACATGTGATTAAAAAAAGTAACCATGAATAACATAAAATTGTATCACGACGTGTCACTTTTTTTTGTCACAAATCCATATCTTTCACAGATAAGAAATAAAAAGCGAAAATTTTGTGGAAAAGTGAAAAATAGACCGTTCGATTGATTTCGCGTCGAAAATGGTCCGAACTTTGAGCGGTATGGCGCGCGGCCGATCGCAAAACGTTTCCGCGACCGCGGAAACAACTTCGGATGGCGGCAAAGGCAAAAATGGAAACAAACGTGGACGGCCGCCAAAGCAGAAAACTGAGAGCCAGCCCCCACAACAGGTTACTCATCCGATTTCTTTGGTTATCTTACTATTTCTTTTCATGCGTTTTCTACTTATCATTTTTGTTTGAGTACAAGTGTCTTTTGGACATCTGCCAATTTATCTACAATTTGCGAATGTTTACAAGCCAACGCGATATTTACAATCCAAGATAAGCCAACCAATGTTTACAAATCGTTTGCCCCACTTCAGACCATTCCGACTGGACCGCCCGTGCGCGGCCGAGGCACAAACATGCGCACCAGAGGGCAGGCCGCGCAGAGTTCTCAGCGCGACATTTCCGAGCCGCAGCGCGTGCTTGTCCCCGACGATCACCTCGCACATTCGTTTGGCAGGGTTTTGTCGCAGGTTTGCTACTTATATTTGTACGGGTTTCTGAACTTTTTCTACACACACAGTTTATTCTTTATTTGAAATTTGTCTAAATTCAGCTCTAATTTAGCAAACTTCTGTGCTTTTTCGTAAACTCACATTTCATTTGTTTCAACTATGCGGAATTCTCTTTCCACCGTGTCAAAAGTGTACACAATGTTCCTTTTCAGGATTTGTTCGCGAGTCAGGACTCTCCGGCTGAGCCGGAAGTCCCGGCTGACGGTGACCGTTTGGAGGAGCAGGAAAAAGCGCGCGAGGAGGAAAGAGCGCGCCAGCAGAAATTGTCGATGGAGGAGCAAAGAAGGCTGAGAAAGTTGGAAAATGACAGAATCGGGGCGAAGCGGCGCAGAGACAAGAAGAGGCTGCAATTGAAAGAGAAAAAAATGGTTTGTCATTTTTTCTTTATTTGAATACGTTCTCTTTCAGGCATTACCTCACTGTACACTTTCATGAAAGTTTGCGCAACGTGAACTACTGTTGCTGTTTTCACCACTTATGTAAAAAGTAGATGTAAACTGATGTTGCCATGACAGTGTAACTTTGCACACTGTGACAGACATACTGTAGCACCTTTTACCCATTATGTAAAATGTAGATGTAAACTGATAGTTTGATCACACACACACTGTCACTTTGCAGCAGGAGCTGCAACGGCAGGCACGTGAGGCAGCCACGAACGTGTACGGTGGTCCCCTTGTGCCGTCCGCAGTGGTTGCACCCACTGCAAGCACTACGGCTTCCGCGCCCGCGCCCGCGCCCGCGCCCGCGCCCGTCGTACTGCCCGCCAAGGAATTGCCCGTGAAAACTGTCGTTGTTGGGGGTTCGCGGTCCCCGACGCCGACAGTTTGCCAAGACACTGCCACAGCCGAGAAGGCCAAGCCCCCGACGCCGACAGTTGGCCAAGACACTGCCGCAGCCGAGAAGCCAAAGCGAAAGTTTGCGCTCTTCGTTTGTGACAAGCCACGGTGTCACGGTATTTACGTTAGTTTACTTTCAGTAAGAATTCTTTCAGTGTTCTTGAGACATGTTTTAGACGTTTCTGAATGTGTTGCAGGATGAGGAAGAGCGCTTGGCGATGGAGGCCGGCCTACCAATTCCGCCGGACAGCCCCGGGAAGATTGCGGAAAAGAAGCGCTTGAGGGAGGAGCACAACAGGACGTGCGAGTACAGAACTGCCCCTCTGAATGAAGTAATTTTACTTCTTTACTTTCATCCTTTTTGCACTTTTTTTTCGTTAAATGTAAATTTTAAGTATGCGGAAGTTTCAATATAAGAATGTTCAGTTTGGTAAATTCTTCAATACATGTACTCTTACTTATTTCAGTATGGCGATCCGATCGTGCCAGAAGAGCGCACTGACCGGCAACCGAAAAGCAGTGGCGTGCAGAAGGTGAAGGGCACAATCACCGCCGAAGTTAGTTCAGTACGATTGTTTTTTGGTGAAATATGGAGACATATACTAATCAAAAAAGTAGGGAAATGGGCTCATATTTATATTTTTGTTATACCAAAAATCAGTCATGTAAAATGACTTTTTCCCATAATTCCGTTTCTAAGTTTTGGCAAACTCTGCGTATATGTGTGAAATCAAAAAGTATCTGACAGGGTTCCATATATAGTTTTGTTCAACCAAAATGTTTCATGTGAGATCCATTTTTCACATGTTTCTCTTTTGAAAATTTTTCACCTTCTGCATATTCCGTTGGAATCGAAAGTGTCTAAGTGGCTTCCATATTTATATTTGTGTATAACCAAAATCTTTCATGTGAAATAAAATTTCCCAATGTTTCTGTTGCAAAAATTTTGCACATTCTGCAGGTATGTTTGGAATCAAAAAATGTCTAAGTGGGTTCCATATTTAAATTTTTGTTATACCAAAATCCTTCTGTAAAATCACTTTTTCCCATATTTCTCTTTTGAAAATTGTTCACCTCATGCATCAGAAGTTGGGATCAAAAATGTCTCAGTGTGTGCCATATATATATTTTTCAGCCATCAAAATTCTCACTGTTTCACTGGCTGACAATTTTAATTGGTTCTTAGAAAGGTGTAGATTGATGGAATCGAAAATGTCTCTGTCTGTTCCATATATATATTTTTCAGCCATCAAATTTCTCACTGTTTCACTGGCTGACAATTTTAATTGGTTCTTAGAAAGGTGTATATTCTTGGAATCAAAAATGTCTCAGTGTGTGCCATATATATATTTTTCAGCCATCAAAATGCCCACTTTTTCACTGTCTTAAAATTTTAATTGTTTCTTACAAAGTGAGAATTACATTGGCTGAATCGAAACTGGCTTCAACTGCTCTGATTTTATAATTTTGTATTTACAAAATTATACATGGCTAAGTTCCTTTTGCAAAACATTTTCTCAAAATGTTTCTCCTATTTCGCAGACCCTGCAAGAAATCCGGGACAAGTTGTTCATGCCCACGTGCACTACCCCGTTGCCGGCCATGTACAAAGACGGTACTCTTTTCTAACTGTCAGTTTAACATGGAAACGAAACATTCATTGTAATGTGCTCTTTTCTGCAGATGTTTTGGACGAGGGCCAGGGCTGGGTTCACTCGGGTCCCGGTGACGACGGTTGGATTCGGCACACGACGAGGACACCGGGCCCGTTTGCACCCTTTCCAATTTACCTCCGCACAAATTCGCTTCCGCGTCGCCTGATGGATATCGTTAGCCCGACACTGTTTACCGTTTTACTGTTAACTTTTTTCGAATAACTTTCTGAATGGCAGGTAGGCCGTTCGACAGTGTAAGTTTAACTGTAAGTGGCACTTACCATTTAAAGTTCTTTGTAGCTTCTAGGACTATTAACTGTGCACTTTCCCGGTGTTGGTGAAAGGAAGGTGGATTCTGATTTCAACTAATTATTAAGCATGTACATCGCTGAAGTACATGCACCATCTATACCTTTTTTCCCTCATTTTCGGTGTCATTCTTTGGTGTTAGTTAGCTTCCCTGTAATCCAGCTTCTGTTGTACTAATGGTCATGCACACACTACTTTAACGCAACATTTTTGTAAACTGATACCTCAACTTATAACGCATTTGCGTTTCATACAGTGATGTCTCGGGCAAGTGCAGTCAATGAATAAACCATTTCAGTGAACTGAAATGCGTTCAAAGCTGCTTTATCAGTTTACCTACATGTGGCAGTAAACTAGCGTGTGCATGCGCTACTTTACAGCTTTTTCTAATGCAAAATTCTTTCAACATTTCTCATTTTTTCAGGGTGCAAACTTTCGTGTTCCGTGGTGGGCGGATAAGCAGAACCCACCCGAGAATGCCGAGCCCGACATGCCCGCCGAGCCCGCCAAGCCCGCCGAGCCTGTCCGGACCGCACCGCCGGGCAAACCCGCTGACACAGCCACGCCCACAGCGTCCGACGTGAAGCGAAATTTGAATTTTGACAATAGTAAAGTGAGTTTGCAGTTCTGTTGCGCTTTCCGAGACATTTATTACAAGAACGGTTCATTTTTAAGCAGTACTTTCTGAACATCACAGTTCTCTGTATAAAAGGGGGGAATCAGTTGGTTCAGTGTTTCACATGTAGCGATTGACAGGATGGGTACGCTGCAGGTCACGCGGAACGAGCTCTGTCACCATGCGCTCATAAGCCTTCTCTTTCTTTTCGAGCAACTTAGTGTGTTCCAACAGAACCTCCGTAGCTTTACTGGCCATATGCATCTTGCCCGTAAACTGGTTCACTGTGTTCACCAGTTTCTGCACTTGCGTGTTCACGTGTACGATGGTGTTCTCGGTGGTTTTCGTGAAGTTGATGAGCTCATCCATCTGCATTTTGAAAGAAATGGAAAAAACCCGTATTTCTTGAAGAATAACACGTGATCAACTTTGACAAATTTTTGTCAACATGGTTAGTTTTTACCGCACTGTAAACTAACAGCTTGAAATGCTGTCATTCTGGGGCCTGCATCCTCCTCACTCCTGTCAATACTCATGCCTTCCGCTGTGGACACTGAAGTTCCGCTTTGCACTTGTGTTGTTTGATTGGGTGTAGACGCACCGGGTACCGGAAAATGAAAACTGTGCTTGTGTACACACTGTTACATTTTCTCATACACAAACCTTATCACATAAGAACTGTTTGCTGCACCTGCAATCACAAAAAGCATTTAGCAGTGTGAAAAGTGAAACCCGCTAATGTCATGTTTCAGGGAAAATGATCATGGCATGCATTTTTAGTGTTTGGTGGCAGTCTCAAGCAGAATGTTGTTGCGTAAATCCTTGTCCAAAACGATCATACGTCACTATTTGGAGCACATTCTTTATTAGAATGTGCTGTTTAAATTTTAATTGGTTCTTGATAGGCAGGTAGCTTTAGAGAAACGATACTGAAATGTGTACACAAGCACCTGTTTGGGGGCGGTGGTGGAAAGGGGTAGGCTGAGGTGTTCGTTGTGGCGGGAAACTGGAACATGCCATGTGAGAAAGTGCGACTGAAATCGGACTGCGACTGTTGCGCAGCGTAAGGCCCGCTGGATTGCTGCCCTTGCTGCGACATGACGCTCTTGTTCCCAACTGCCAGTGAATTAAGTTGTTCAGTTAGGCTCGGCATACTGCTTTTATTCTGTTGTATGACACGTTAGACGTGTGCGCACTTCCGACTTAAACTTTTTTCAGACTGCCCGCCCGCCATCGGAGTATGATCTGACGCTGACTGAGAAGGTGACGTTTGACTTTTGGACATTTAAATTTTGGACATTTAAATTTTGGACATTTTTTGCTTGAACCCACATCATTCATGTTTCAAGCACGCACTGTACACATGAATGTCATGCTAAAAATACCTGTGTGCAGTTGACAGGTTGTGTTACCTTCATTATTTGAAACACGCGGTTTTTAACAACCGTGTGTCATTCTCACGTTGAAATGTTTCGGACATTTTTTGCTTGAACCCAAATCTTTCATGTTTCAAGCACACACTGTAGAAACCTTGCACGATTTCTTCCATACAGCAAAACACTATAAATCTGGAAATATTCGTGTATTTACATGAAAATATTACAGCGAAAATTTATTTGAAACGCTCTGTAGTTAAACAGTGTGTCATTGTCAGTAGGATTCAAAGGGGATTGAGTTTTCGGGATCGGGATCGGGATCGGGATTGGGATCGGGATGGGCATGGGAATCGGCATACGGATGGGGATCGGGATCGGGATGGGAATCACGTTCCTCACAGTAAACGTGATTTGCTTGAACCCGCTTCTTTCATGTTTCAAGCACACATTTATATACACACATTCCACTATTTCTACAGTACAAATGGCGATTCTTGCGATTCGTGTGTAGGCCCACACGTGCAAGCTTTCCCAATATTTTGAACACACTGTGTTAAAAACAGTGTGTTATTTTCAATACGGTTCAAAGGGAATTTACTTATCGGGATGGGGATCGGGATGGGGATTGGGATCGGGATGGGGATTGGGATGGGGATTGGGATCGGGATGGGGATTGGGATGGGGATTGGGATAGGGACTTGAACCCAAATCTTTCATGTTTCAAGCACACACTGTAGAAACCTTGCACGATTTCTTCCATACAGCAAAACACTATAAATCTGGAAATATTCGTGTATTTACATGAAAATATTACAGCGAAAATTTATTTGAAACGCACTGTAGTTAAACAGTGTGTCATTGTCAGTAGGATTCAAAGGGGATTGAGTTTTCGGGATCGGGATCGGGATCGGGATTGGGATCGGGATGGGCATGGGAATCGGCATACGGATGGGGATCGGGATCGGGATGGGAATCACGTTCCTCACAGTAAATGTGATTTGCTTGAACCCGCTTCTTTCATGTTTCAAGCACACATTTATATACACACATTCCACTATTTCTACAGTACAAATGGCGATTCTTGCAATTCGTGTGTAGGCCCACACGTGCAAGCTTTCCCAATATTTTGAACACACTGTGTTAAAAACAGTGTGTTATTTTCAATACGGTTCAAAGGGAATTTACTTATCGGGATGGGGATCGGGATGGGGATTGGGATCGGGATGGGGATCGGGATGGGGATTGGGATCGGGATGGGGATCGGGATGGGGATTGGGATCGGGATGGGGATTGGGATGGGGATTGGGATAGGGACTTGAACCCAAATCTTTCATGTTTCAAGCACACACTGTAGACACCTTGCACGATTTCTTCCATACAGCAAAACAAATTGTGCAAATATTCGTGTATTTACATGAAAATATTACAGCGAAAATTTATTTGAAACACACTGTACTTAAACAGTGTGTCATTGTCAGTAGAATTCAAAGGGGATTGAGTTTTCGGGATCGGGATCGGGATTGGGATCGGGATGGGCATGGGAATCGGGATGGGAATCACGTTCCTCACAGTAAACGTGATTTGCTTGAACCCGCTTCTTTCATGTTTCAAGCACACATTATATACACACATTCCACTATTTCTACAATACAAATGGAGATTCAAGCGAGTTGTGTGTAGGCCCACACTGCAAGCTTCCCGTTATTTGGAACACACTGTGTTAAAAACAGTGTGTTATTTTCAAAACGGTTCAAAGGGAATTTACTTATCGGGATGGGGATCGGGATGGGGATCGGGATGGGGATGGGGATCGGGATCGGCATACGAATGGGGATCGGGATCGGGATCGGGATCGGCATACGAATGGGGATCGGGATCGGGATCGGGATCGGCATACGAATGGGGATCGGGATCGGGATCGGCATACGAATGGGGATCGGGATAGGGACTTGAACCCACATCTATCATGTTTCAAGCAGTAACTATATAGACACATTCCACGATTTGTACCGTTCTAAAATCCACCAGCGAGTCTTGCTGTATACATGAATTTGAAACACACTGTGTTTTAAAACACTGTGTAATTGTCACTGCAAAACACTACTTTGAAATATCTCTCAGGCAAAGCTCGAGTACGAGCGACACGTGGCGCTGAAGAGCAAGGCGTCCAAAAGCAAAAGGAGCCTGCACGAAGAACGCGTGAAAAAAGAAAATGTGCGCGCCAAGGTGAAGTGGGACGACTGGGAGGTTAATTTAACTTGGGTACACACGCTGAACTGCAAACTGTGTGCTGGAAACGTCATAAATCAGCTTTGAATGCATGTCAGTTCACCAAAATAATGTATATGTCAAACGCAATTACTGGGGCATAACTCATTCAAGTAAACTGCAATCCGTTCCAAACACATTTATGAATGCCTACAAGCACAAAGTTTGCAGTTTACCATGTGCATGCGCAGATGTAGTAAACTTCTTTTTAAGTTCTCTTTACATGAAACAGTAAACTTAGCGTTGTAAACTGCAGGACGATGATGACGACTTCATCACGCCGCGGTACAGTCAGACCGCCAAGTCACCACCGAGCGCAGTGGACGTGGAAATGGAAAGGCGGAGGAAGGAAAATGCCAAGAGACTGGAGGAGCAAACGAGGGCGCTGGCTGCACAGGTCGCTAAAGTGGTACGTTTAAATGACCGTTTTTGGCATTTTCAAAAGAAGAGTTTGCATTTACAGTAGCACTTTCTTGTATACAGCAAGTGCCAGTCATCCGCCGCAACAACAGCAGCGTGCGCCGCTCTCGCGTGAATGCCACGAAGCAACTGAAACAGCTTCAGGATGGCCAAGTGGACGAGGACGATCCACAGAAAGACAAGGACTGGGTGGAGGACTTCACCCAGGAGGATGATGAACAAGAGGTAGCTTACGATTCGGACCCCTTCGGTTTGGATAGTTCCGGATCGTGCATAATTGTGACTTTCCCATACATTTTCAGTTACGTGACAATCTCACATACCTCCCGTAACTCAGGAAATGAATCCGTTGGGGCCGCGCGGCCGCGGGCCCAACGACGGGTCGCAAACGCCATCCGATGACGATGAGCGGTCGCTGGCGGTGGCCCAGTCAAAGACTGAAAAGCGCCCGAGCAAGCTGAAAGTGGCCAGGAAAAAACCGAAAAAACCGGTGACAGTCACACACCGTCTGCAAGTAAATGTAAACTGTTGCTTGCCTTGCAATTCGTACAATATCATGATAAAACGGTTAGCCGGAAGGCTACCTGTATTTAACAGGATATTTACAAACGTGCATGGCTGGAAACAGTATACTGGACAGTTAAGACGGTGTGTGAGTGACCTCAGATTACCGGCGATGTGAGCCGCGTCGGCGTCGGAGGCCGGCCGAGCGTGCTGATTCCGGCCGAGAAATCGGAAGAATTCTGGGAGAAGTTCCACGAGCTGTTCCAGAAATACCCGCTGTTTGTTTCTGTTTGTATTTTTTTATCACACAAGTAAATGGATGTTGTGAACACGTACATTACTCACAGGTGCTGGAGCATGAAGGAGTGCACCAAGTACGACCTGCATCACCCGGAAAGGCAAACGAACGTTAGTTGCAGTTTACCGCTTACTTTCATTTGAGAGTTAAAGATTCCTTTCTGTAACCATTCTTTCATTTCTTTTTTCAGCGGTCCGATCACCCGGCGGTGAACAGGTCGTGGAACAACTTCACGAGGGAGAGCTACTTCGAGCCCCCGTACGACAACTACCCCGACAACAAGATGTGGTTGACCCGCGAGGTGGCGAACGAGTCCGCCAAAACAAACCAGAACGCTCTGGTGGCCCGCCGCGGCATGTTGCAGTCGATGTGGGACACGAAAAAGCGGCAGTTCAAGGTTAACCATGTTTTAGACTTCTCAGTTTACAGTTGACGAGTACTGCTGTGTCAAATTTCTGTATGCCGTTTTACGGCAAGTGCGGGAAATGTATCTGTTTCCCTTTTCTGGCAAGTGCAAAACATTTTGCAGTATTTGTTTTTGTGCAAGTGCAAATAGCTTTCAGTTTCCGTTTTACAGCAAGTGAAAACAATCTTTTACTTTCAGTTTCAAGTAAGCAACTTTGTTTTACACCGTACACGTAACACTGTTTCACTGTCCTTTCAGAGAGCGTTGACCCAAGCGCGCATACTTTACGGCGGCCGTCTGAGCGGCGTGTCAAACGAGGACCTCGGGGTGCACTACTACAAGAAGATCATGGAGCTCAATTTCGCGACTCTGAAGCACATGGACTACTATGCAGACGAGTCCGGTGAGTTTACCCTTTCCGGGCCATGTAGATGTAAACTTCGCATTTGCATTACGCAAAAATGGTACAACTACTCAGTGTTTCCCGACATCGTGGAACGCCTGCGCAGTCAGGGCCGCACCGCTGAACAAAAAGCCGCCATTCCGAAAGTGGAGCCAGGAGAACTGCCCCAGGTTGATTCAGATAAGCCTTGCGTCAGTGAATTATCACAGTTTGGGGAACAGTACTAACCTTTTCAACACGTTTATTCAGATCAGCCGGCGCGAGCTGGGGCACTACGCGTGGAAAATCGAGTTGGACAAGGTGCGAACCAACTTGAAGGCGGACATCGTTTTTACCCTGGTGCACCAAATGCGGCAATCGGAGGCCCAGGCTATGCAACTGGCGGAAGAAATGATCCAGTTCTCCACCATGCCCATGATTGTGTTCAAAGACGGAAAGGCCAGTAGATGTTGGTTTACTGAAATGTATCATTTAATGTTGTTTTTATGTTTGTACGTTTGTAGCAGTGGTTGTGCACTTTACAGCGACCGATTGGCGCTGGGCAATGCAAGTTTACTGGCACAACGTGTGCCAGGGAAACTTCTACATCATGCTCGGCAAATTGGTAAAAACCACGTTCACGCCGGAGAAATTTGAGCCGCAAAGTATGGCGGTGCAACTCGTGGATTACCGAGTGAAACAGGCTGCGAGTGCCGTTCCCCCCGCGCCAGGGACGGTGAAAACGGTCGATAGCCCACCGCCGGAGGACTTTCACGAGGCGCCCGACATGGCGCAGGACAACGCGCCCATCATGGCGCAGGACAACGTGCCCATCATGGCGCAGGACAACGCGCCCATCATGGCGCAGGACAACAACCAGGTGCGAGTTGCATGAATGTAACAGGAAAATTGTAAGGAGTGAAGAAAAATGTACTTTGTGTTAACGTTAAAGTGTAATAGTAAATTGTTTTTGTTAAGTGTTACGTTTTGACCATTTTAGTTTTATTTCCCGTTTTTAATATACACTTTTTTAAATTGCCGTAACCACCGCCAGACATGCCGCGAGCACGAGCCGTTGACGAACCCCCAGTTTCACAGCGTGCTGAAACAGTGCGCGCCCATTATCGACAAGATGGACGTTGCAGCGATCCGTGCAATGCGCCAAAGTATGGAAAGCATGCTGTTGCAGTGCACCCAATCGGTAAACTATTCTTTATTGTCATGTATTCAGTCAATTCTACCATATCTTTCAAATGTGCTAATTTGCAGAGCACAAGCGTGAATGCGGACAGCGTGAAGCGCAGCAAACTGCCCTGCATTTGCTCCTTCATCAAGAACATACGGTTCATCGGCGTGGTGCAGCAGGAAATTGGTGTCATCAACACGCTGCTGAAGGCCGATCTGAACAAGTTCTGTGACATGATCGAGGACTTCATCATGAACCAGGTTATTTGATTGATAAACATTTTGAGAATGGAGTGTGTGTGTTTTCGGGACTGTTGCCTTGAACGTATCTCAACGTCACCACTTAAAAGTAGGAAAAAGTAATTTACTTGAAACGTTTCGTAAATGATGTTAACTTTTCGTAGGAATCCGCCCATACTGGAACGACCAGTTTGCCGATCGTTGTGGCTCCGCCTGCCAATCCGTCTGGCAGTGCGCTGCTCGAACGCCGCCGCCGCAGGACCAGCGGGCTCATTGTGTCGCCCCTCGCCGCGCCGCAAAAGAACGCGGAAATGGACTACAACGTCACGCCGGTGCAGGTCAGTATAACGGTGGTGTTTCATGATGTACGTAAACAGCATGTAACTAACAACCCTGTACTAACTACTAATGTTACTTACATCAGAAAACAAAGCCGGGCAACTTTGCGTTTCCGCAGCAGGAGGCGAAAGTTGCCGAACCGGACCAAGATAACAGTCTGGTACAATACCTGGCTGAAATTGTGAGGATTGCACTCTTTCTTTTGTGTCAACAAACTACTTAAGATGCATATTTTGGTAAATTGAAAATGTGTAATTTAAAAGATTTACTTCTTGTTACTTTTGATGAAATCCAATTTACACATTCTTATACATATTTCGGTAAATCAGTGTGCACAGTGGTTAGGGTGTCAACTTTCCGTTTTCCGTTTTCCGTTTCCGCTTTCCGCAGGCAAATTTTTTTCCGTTTCCGTTTCCGTTTTCCGGCTGCTAAATTTTTTTTCCGTTTCCGTTTTTCCGGCTCATTTTCCGTTTTCCGGCAATTTTTTCCAGTTTTTCCGCCTTTTTCCGTTTTCCGGTTCAATTGTCTGTTTTTTAAGTTTTTTCCACTTTCCAGCTCAATTTTCCGTGTTCTGTGTCAGCCAAACTGGTAAAAATGCATGCAGGTTCTCAATGAAGTGAATTTTTCCTATTTCTAGTGAGATTTCTGCAAATTTTTTTAATTCAGGACAAATTTCTGCAAACTTTTTTTCCGTTTCCGGCAAAATTTCAGCAAATTTTTTCCGTTTCCGGCATCATTTCAGCAAATTTTTCCATTTCCGTTTCCGTTTTCCGGCCTTCCATTTTTCCGTTTTCCGTTTTCCGGCAAGTGCAAATTTTTTTCCGTTTCCGTTTCCGTTTTCCGGCATGTGCAAAAAAATTTCCGTTTCCGTTTCCGTTTTCCGCCAAAAAGTTTTTGTTGACACCCTAACAGTGGTACTTATTGTGGCTGTACACGCTAGTTTACCAACACGGCACGTCGATCAAAAATGTAAACTGAAACGCGACGCGTCGCGCGTCGGTTTACATTTTTGATCGACGTGTGTACTTTAGTTTACGTTGGTGTTTCACTTTCTGGGGTTAGTGGTTTCGGCAAGTCACAAAAGTGCGACGCGTCGCACGATTACACACGAATGTGACACAGCTGGGTAAACTGGAAGTGACGATTATGCGACGCGTCGCATTCGTCGCGCGACGCGTCGTATGCGACTCGCGACGCGTCGTACAGCCAAAAATAAGGAAGGATTTATTCCCCGAGACTTATCAGGTGAGCAGTAAACTAATTTTTTTGACTTTTCAAATTCCCTAACGTATCTTTGTTGCGAAACGTAGACAATTTAGACGTGACAATTACGTTTGTGTGTGTCTGCTAACATTTGTTCTTTATCGTGACTGTTGATATTTCGTTATTTATCGTGACTGTTAATAATTCGTTTTTGTTACTTTTTACTTCAATTTACAAATTGAAATGTACCTAACAGATTTATTGCGTGATTTCATCATGTTGTTACGGATAGAAAAATTAAAAATTACATGGACACGTGATTTGTATGGAAGTTCGACAAAAAGAAATGCAAGTGCGACAAAATAAAATCCAAACTTTGTACTCGCGAATTTTCAATGTATATCTAAAAGTGTAAAAAAAGAAATCATTCTCCTTCTTGCTTCGACAAAAAGAAAGGAAGTGCGACAAAAAAAAATCCAAACTTTGTACTCGCCAATTTTCAATTTAAATCTAAAACTGTAAAAAGAAATCATTCTCCTTCTCGCTGTAACAAAAACTAAGAAAAAACAAAAACAAGACTATATTGCTGTTGACAAGAGTTACACTTTTGAGCAAAATTTAAAACTTGTTTACCTATCTCACAATGCGAAATTTGACAATTGTATACGGAAGAAACTTAAAAAGTACATAACGTTTTCACTTTGAAATGTGATAATTTGCGAATGATGGAAATGTTACAAAAAAGGAACTGTATGAAAACGTAAAATGATAAGAAACTGCATTAAAACGTATTCACTACTTTCAGCACTTTCACATGACTGAAGCCTTCTGTGCATGTAAACCCAGTGTGCATGTGGACCATAATTTTAACTCAAATTCAACAATTTCCATAACTTTTTATATATTTTCACCTTTGAAACGACTAGTCCATGTGTTTTATTTGTAAGAACTATCAATTGCTCCAGAGGAGTCTACCGAATCCCCTGGAGCGTCGTGGAAAGTCAACATGTAGAATACCGCTGACATGCACATGGGGTAAACATGCACAGAGGCACACGCCCCTTTCACATTACCAAAAAAAACACATTTCAATCATCAAAATCCTCCAGTTCCTCATAGTAGTCTTCATTGATCGCCTGAGAATGTGTGCAATTTCAGTATACCGTTCTATTTGTTAAAAAGAAGTAAACAGTTTACATCTATGAACATCTGTAATGGTAAACTTATAGAAAAGTTTCCAACTGTTTCCCAGATATATATATATGCACACTGGGGACTGTACATATCAATTACTGTAGAAATACTAAAGTCTAGTAGACACTGCACATAGAAACATGTACAACACCGAAAACCACAATTGAACCCAAGACGTACCGCCAGTCGTTTTGCGTAGCCCTCCTCATCCAAAGGGCAATTGCGCGGCGTCGTACCGGCGCGCGATTGGCGGATCGGCTGTGGCACGGTACGGCGCTGTTCACTGGTCGGCGGCGGTTCGCTTGTCTGCACATTTTCATACTGTAAACATAGATTACAGTACGAAGCAAAATATCGAAGCAATTTTCTATCCTAACCGTTTTGGTCCCGGCAGCCGCTTGCTCGCTCTTCTTTGCACTTTTGCGCGCGCTGGCCGGGGAACTGGCAGCAGTCTGATTCTGAGTTTATATTATCATTTTATAATGGCAACAAAGTTGTACAACAGAAGCACTGCAGACAGAAACTTACTGTCAGGCGGTACCGCTTCGCAGCACATTCTGTGTCCGGTACAGGCTGGCCAGTGCGTTTCTGGGCACTTTGCAACAGCACGACGCCATCGTCGTTCTCGCAGTCCATTTCAGCGGGCTGTAAAAAAGCGGATAGAATTTACTTGCTTCTTAACACTGAATTATAAGTAGGAAAAAAAAACAGAAACTGTCAGTCACCTCGGCATACTGCAGCTGTTGATGCTGCCGCTGCGGCGCCTGCGATGCCACAAACGAGTACGTGATGCCGTCTTCAGTGGCATCGACCTGGTGGCACGACTGCGAATATACATGAGAAATTTCAATTTGCATATGGTATTGCACATGAAGAAGTAATGAAATGTCTTACTAACGTTAACGTTTTGCAGGGCTTGCTGCAAGTGCTGCACTTCAAAGCGGGTCGCCTGAAGCTTGGCAGCCAGGGCAACCTCGGAAGCCTGCCTTTGCATCAAGTGTGCGGCGATGGTCGTCGCTGTGTTCACATTCACCGGTGACGTGTACGGCAAACTCGGTGCTTGCACGTTCTGTTGCGGAGTCGGCAATTTCTGCACCGTGGGCAATTTGCCCTTTTCCGTCGGCACGGATTTCTTGGCTTTTTTCATAGACCCGGCAAGTTGGTCCAGTTGTTGCGTCGGCTGTAAGTACGATATGTCACTTTATCATAATCATAAAGAAATGCACTACTACAAATAAGTACCACTGTGCACACTGATTTACCGAAATATGTATAAGAATGTGTAAATTGGATTTCATCAAAAGTAACAAGAAGTAAATCTTTTAAATTACACATTTTCAATTTACGAAAAGATGCATCTTAAGTAGTTTGTTGACACAAAAGAAAGAGTGCAATCCTCACAATTTGAGCCAGGTATTGTACCAGACTGTCATCTTGGTCCGGTTCGGCAACTTTCGCCTCCTGCTGCGGAAACGCAAAGTTGCCCGGGTTTGTTTTCTGATGTAAGTAACATTAGTAGTTAGTACAGGGTTGTTAGTTACATGCTGTTTACGTACATCATGAAACACCACCGTTATACTCACCTGCACCGGCGTGACGTTGTAGTCCATTTCCGCGTTCTTTTGCGGCGCGGCGAGGGGCGACACAACGAGCCCGCTGGTCCTGCGGCGGCGGCGTTCGAGCAGCGCACTGCCAGACGGATTGGCAGGCGGAGCCGCAACGATCGGCAAACTGGTCGTTCCAGTATTGGCGGATTCCTACGAAAAGTTAACATCATTTACGAAACGTTTCAAGTAAATTACTTTTTCCTACTTTTAAGTGGTGACGTTGAGATACGTTCAAGGCAACAGTCCCGAAAACACACACACTCCATTCTCAAAATGTTTATCAATCAAATAACCTGGTTCATGATGAAGTCCTCGATCATGTCACAGAACTTGTTCATATCGGCCTTCAGCAGCGTGTTGATCACGCCGATTTCCTGCTGCACCACGCCGATGAACCGGATGTTCTTGATGAAGGAGCAAATGCAGGGCAGTTTGCTGCGCTTCACGCTGTCCGCATTCACGCTTGTGCTCTGCAAATTAGCACATTTGAAAGATATGGTAGAATTGACTGAATACATGACAATAAAGAATAGTTTACCGATTGGGTGCACTGCGACAGCATCCTTTCCATATTTTGGCGCATTGCACGGATCGCTGCAACGTCCATCTTGTCGATAATGGGCGCGAACTGTTTCAGCACGCTGTGAAACTGGGGGTTCCTCAACGGCTCGTGCTCGCGGCATGTCTGGCGGTGGTTACGGCAATTTAAAAAAGTGTATATTAAAAACGGGAAATAAAACTAAAATGGTCAAAACGTAACAGTTAACAAAAACAATTTACTATTACACTTTAACGTTAACACAAAGTACATTTTTATTCACTCCTTACAATTTTCCTGTTACATTCATGCAACTCGCACCTGGTTGTTGTCCTGCGCCATGATGGGCGCGTTGTCCTGCGCCATGATGGGCGCGTTGTCCTGCGCCATGTCGGGCGCCTCGTGAAAGTCCTCCGGCGGTGGGCTATCGACCGTTTGCACCGTCCCTGGCGCGGGGGGAACGGCACTCGCAGCCTGTTTCACTCGGTAATCCACGAGTTGCACCGCCATACTTTGCGGCTCAATTTTCTCCGGCGTGAACGTGGTTTTTACCAATTTGCCCAGCATGATGTAGAAGTTTCCCTGGCACACGTTGTGCCAGTAAACTTGCATTGCCCGGCGCCAATCGGTCGCTGTAAAGTGCACAACCACTGCTACAAACGTACAAACATAAAAACAACATTAAATGATACATTTCAGTAAACCAACATCTACTGGCCTTTCCGTCTTTGAACACAATCATGGGCATGGTGGAGAACTGGATCATTTCTTCCGCCAGTTGCATAGCCTGGGCCTCCGATTGCCGCATTTGGTGCACCAGGGTAAACACGATGTCCGCCTTCAAGTCGGTTCGCACCTTGTCCAACTCGATTTTCCACGCGTAGTGCCCCAGCTCGCGCCGGCTGATCTGAATAAACGTGTTGAAAAGGTTAGTACTGTTCCCCAAACTGTGATAATTCACTGACGCAAGGCTTATCTGAATCAACCTGGGGCAGTTCTCCTGGCGCCACTTTCGGAATAGCGGCTTTTTGTTCAGCTGTGCGGCCCTGACTGCGCATGCGTTCCACGATGTCGGGAAACACTGAGTAGTTGTACCATTTTTGCGTAATGCAAATGCGAAGTTTACATCTACATGGCCCGGAAAGGGTAAACTCACCGGACTCGTCTGCATAGTAGTCCATGTGCTTCAGAGTCGCGAAATTGAGCTCCATGATCCTCTTGTAGTAGTGCGCCCCGAGGTCCTCGTTTGACACGCCGCTCAGACGGCCGCCGTAAAGTATGCGCGCTTGGGTCAACGCTCTCTGAAAGGACAGTGAAACAGTGTTACGTGTACGGTGTAAAACAAAGTTGCTTACTTGAAACTGAAAGTAAAAGATTGTTTTCACTTGCTGTAAAACGGAAACTGAAAGCTGTTTGCACTTGCACAAAAACAAATACTGCGAAATGTTTTGCACTTGCCAGAAAAGGGAAACAGATACATTTCCCGCACTTGCCGTAAAACGGCATACAGAAATTTGACACAGCAGTACTCGTCAACTGTAAACTGAGAAGTCTAAAACATGGTTAACCTTGAACTGCCGCTTTTTCGTGTCCCACATCGACTGCAACATGCCGCGGCGGGCCACCAGAGCGTTCTGGTTTGTTTTGGCGGACTCGTTCGCCACCTCGCGGGTCAACCACATCTTGTTGTCGGGGTAGTTGTCGTACGGGGGCTCGAAGTAGCTCTCCCTCGTGAAGTTGTTCCACGACCTGTTCACCGCCGGGTGATCGGACCGCTGAAAAAAGAAATGAAAGAATGGTTACAGAAAGGAATCTTTAACTCTCAAATGAAAGTAAGCGGTAAACTGCAACTAACGTTCGTTTGCCTTTCCGGGTGATGCAGGTCGTACTTGGTGCACTCCTTCATGCTCCAGCACCTGTGAGTAATGTACGTGTTCACAACGTCCATTTACTTGTGTGATAAAAAAATACAAACAGAAACAAACAGCGGGTATTTCTGGAACAGCTCGTGGAACTTCTCCCAGAATTCTTCCGATTTCTCGGCCGGAATCAGCACGCTCGGCCGGCCTCCGACGCCGACGCGGCTCACATCGCCGGTAATCTGAGGTCACTCACACACCGTCTTAACTGTCCAGTATACTGTTTCCAGCCATGCACGTTTGTAAATATCCTGTTAAATACAGGTAGCCTTCCGGCTAACCGTTTTATCATGATATTGTACGAATTGCAAGGCAAGCAACAGTTTACATTTACTTGCAGACGGTGTGTGACTGTCACCGGTTTTTTCGGTTTTTTCCCGGCCACTTTCAGCTTGCTCGGGCGCTTTTCAGTCTTTGACTGGGCCACCGCCAGCGACCGCTCATCGTCATCGGATGGCGTTTGCGACCCGTCGTTGGGCCCGCGGCCGCGCGGCCCCAACGGATTCATTTCCTGAGTTACGGGAGGTATGTGAGATTGTCACGTAACTGAAAATGTATGGGAAAGTCACAATTATGCACGATCCGGAACTATCCAAACCGAAGGGGTCCGAATCGTAAGCTACCTCTTGGTCATCATCCTGCTGGGTGAAGTCCTCCACCCAGTCCTTGTCCTTCTGTGGATCGTCCTCGTCCACTTGGCCATCCTGAAGCTGTTTCAGTTGCTTTGTGGCATTCACGCGAGAGCGGCGCACGCTGCTGTTGTTGCGGCCGATGACTGGCACTTGCTGTATACAAGAAAGTGCTACTGTAAATGCAAACTCTTCTTTTGAAAATGTCAAAAACGGTCATTTAAACGTACCACTTTAGCGACCTGTGCAGCCAGCGCCCTCGTTTGCTCCTCCAGTCTCTTGGCATTTTCCTTCCTCCGCCTTTCCATTTCCACTGCGCTCGGTGGTGACTTGGCGGTCTGACTGTACCTTGGCGTGATGAAGTCGTCATCATCGTCCTGCAGTTTACAACGCTAAGTTTACTGTTTCATGTAAAGAGAACTTAAAAAGAAGTTTACTACATCTGCGCATGCACATGGTAAACTGCAAACTTTGTGCTTGTAGGCATTCATAAATGTGTTTGGAACGGATTGCAGTTTACTTGAATGAGTTATGCCCCAGTAATTGCGTTTGACATATACATTATTTTGGTGAACTGACATGCATTCAAAGCTGATTTATGACGTTTCCAGCACACAGTTTGCAGTTCAGCGTGTGTACCCAAGTTAAATTAACCTCCCAGTCGTCCCACTTCACCTTGGCGCGCCCATTTTCTTTTTTCACGCGTTCTTCGTGCAGGCTCCTTTTGCTTTTGGACGCCTTGCTCTTCAGCGCCACGTGTCGCTCGTACTCGAGCTTTGCCTGAGAGATATTTCAAAGTAGTGTTTTGCAGTGACAATTACACAGTGTTTTAAAACACAGTGTGTTTCAAATTCATGTATACAGCAAGACTCGCTGGTGGATTTTAGAACGGTACAAATCGTGGAATGTGTCTATATAGTTACTGCTTGAAAGATGAAATGTGTGGGTTCAAGCAAATCATGTTTACTGTGAGAACCCATATCCCGTGAAAGTCTGGGGTTTGGCATTCCCGATCCCCATCCCAATCCCCATCCCCATCCCCATCCCCATCCCGATCCCTTCTAAGTAAATTCCGTTTTAACCGTACTGAAAATAACACACTGTTTTTAAACACAGTGTGTTCCAAATAGAGGATGCATTTATGTTCTGGCAACCCATAGCAACGCTTGGTTCGCTAGAGAGTTTTGAATATAGAAATAGTGCAACGTGTGTATATAGTTACTGCTTGAAACATGATAGATGTGGGTTCAAGTCCCTATCCCGATCCCCATTCGTATGCCGATCCCGATCCCCATTCGTATGCCAATCCCGATCCCCATCCCGATCCCCATTCGTATGCCGATCCCGATCCCCATCCCGATCCCCATCCCGATAAGTAAATTCCCTTTGAACCGTTTTGAAAATAACACACTGTTTTTAACACAGTGTGTTCCAAATAACGGGAAGCTTGCCGTGTGGGCCTACACACAACTCGCTTGAATCTGTTGGAGAAATCAATTTGTATTGTAGAAATAGTGGAATGTGTGTATATAATGTGTGCTTGAAACATGAAAGAAGCGGGTTCAAGCAAATCACGTTTACTGTGAGGAACGTGATTCCCATCCCGATCCCGATTCCCATGCCCATCCCGATCCCAATCCCGATCCCGATCCCGAAAACTCAATCCCCTTTGAATCCTACTGCCAATGACACACTGTTTAACTACAGTGCGTTTCAAATAAATTTTCGCTGTAATATTTTCATGTAAATACACGAATATTTCCAGATTTATAGTGTTTTGCTGTATGGAAGAAATCGTGCAAGGTGTCTACAGTGTGTGCTTGAAACATGAAAGATTTGGGTTCAAGCCAAAAATGTCCAAAACATTTCAACGTGAGAATGACACACGGTTGTTAAAAACCGCGTGTTTCAAATAATAGAAGGTAACTCAACCTGTCAACTGCACACAGGTATTTTTGGCATGACATTCATGTGTACAGTGCGTGCTTGAAACATGAATGATGTGGGTTCAAGCAAAAAATGTCCAAAATTTAAATGTCCAAAATTTAAATGTCCAAAAGTCAAACGTCACCTTCTCAGTCAGCGTCAGATCATACTCCGATGGCGGGCGGGCAGTCTGAAAAAAATTTAAGTCGGAAGTGCGCACACGTCTAACGTGTCATACAACAGAATAAAAGCAGTATGCCTAGCCTAACTGAACAACTTAATTCACTGGCAGTTGGGAACAAGAGCGTCATGTCGCAGCAAGGGCAGCAATCCAGCGGGCCTTACGCTGCGCAACAGTCGCAGTCCGATTTCAGTCGCACTTTCTCACATGGCATGTTCCAGTTTCCCGCCACAACGAACACCTCAGCCTACCCCTTTCCACCACCGCCCCCAAACAGGTGCTTGTGTACACATTTCAGTATCGTTTCTCTAAAGCTACCTGCCTATCAAGAACCAATTAAAATTTAAACAGCACATTCTAATAAAGAATGTGCTCCAAATAGTGACGTATGATCGTTTTGGACAAGGATTTACGCAACAACATTCTGCTTGAGACTGCCACCAAACACTAAAAATGCATGCCATGATCATTTTCCCTGAAACATGACATTAGCGGGTTTCACTTTTCACACTGCTAAATGCTTTTTGTGATTGCAGGTGCAGCAAACAGTTCTTATGTGATAAGGTTTGTGTATGAGAAAATGTAACAGTGTGTACACAAGCACAGTTTTCGTTTTCCGGTACCCGGTGCGTCTACACCCAATCAAACAACACAAGTGCAAAGCGGAACTTCAGTGTCCACAGCGGAAGGCATGAGTATTGACAGGAGTGAGGAGGATGCAGGCCCCAGAATGACACCATTTCAAGCTGTTAGTTTACAGTGCAGTAAAAACTGACCATGTTGACAAAAATTTGTCAAAGTTGATCACGTGTTATTCTTCAAGAAATACGGTTTTTTCCCATTTCTTTCAAAATGCAGATGGATGAGCTCATCAACTTCACGAAAACCACCGAGAACAACATCGTACACGTGAACACGCAAGTGCAGAAACTGGTGAACACAGTGAACCAGTTTACGGGCAAGATGCATATGGCCAGTAAAGCTACGGAGGTTCTGTTGGAACACACTAAGTTGCTCGAAAAGAAAGAGAAGGCTTATGAGCGCATGGTGACAGAGCTCGTTCCGCGTGACCTGCAGCGTACCCATCCTGTCAATCGCTACATGTGAAACACTGAACCAACTGATTCCCCCCTTTTATACAGAGAACTGTGATGTTCAGAAAGTACTGCTTAAAAGTGAACCGTTCTTGTAATAAATGTCTCGGAAAGCGCAACAGAACTGCAAACTCACTTTACTATTGTCAAAATTTAAATTTCGCTTCACGTCGGACGCTGTGGGCGTGGCTGTGTCAGCGGGTTTGCCCGGCGGTGCAGTCCGGACAGGCTCGGCGGGCTTGGCGGGCTCGGCGGGCATGTCGGGCTTGGCATTCTCGGGTGGGTTCTGCTTATCCGCCCACCACGGAACACGCTCGTTTGCACCCTGAAAAAATGAGAAATGTTGAAAGAATTTTGCATTAGAAAAAGCTGTAAAGTAGCGCATGCACACGCTAGTTTACTGCCACATGTAGGTAAACTGATAAAGCAGCTTTGAACGCATTTCAGTTCACTGAAATGGTTTATTCATTGACTGCAGTTGCCAGAGACATCACTGTATGAAACGCAAATGCGTTATAAGTTGAGGTATCAGTTTACAAAAATGTTGCGGTAAAGTAGTGTGTGCATGACCATTAGTACAACAGAAGCTGGATTACAGGGAAGCTAACTAACACCAAAGAATGACACCGAAAATGAGGGAAAAAAGGTATAGATGGTGCATGTACTTCAGCGATGTACATGCTTAATAATTAGTTGAAATCAGAATCCACCTTCCTTTCACCAACACCGGGAAAGTGCACAGTTAATAGTCCTAGAAGCTACAAAAAACTTTAAATGGTAAGTGCCACTTACAGTTAAACTTACACTGTCGAACGGCCTACCTGCCATTCAGAAAGTTATTCGAAAAAAGTTAACAGTAAAATTGTAAACAGTGTCGGGCTAACGATATCCATCAGGCGACGCGGAAGCGAATTTGTGCGGTGGTAAATTGGAAAGGGGCAAAACGGGCCCGGTGTCCTCGTCGTGTGCCGAATCCAACCGTCGTCACCGGGACCCGAGTGAACCCAGCCCTGGCCCTCGTCCAAAACATCTGCACAAAGAGCACGTTACAATGAATGTTTCGTTTCCATGTTAAAAAGACAGTTAGAAAAGAGTACCGTCTTTGTACATGGCCGGCAACGGGGTAGTGCACGTGGGCATGGCCAACTCGTTCCGGATTTCTTGCAGGGTCTGCGAAATAGGAGAAACATTTTGAGAAAATGTTTTGCAAAAGGAAATTAGCCATGTATAATTTTGTAAATACAAAATTATAAAATCAGAGCAGTTGAAGCCAGTTTCGATTCAGCCAATGTAATTCTCACTTTGTAAGAAACAATTAAAATTTTAAGACAGTGAAAAAGTGGGCATTTTGATCGCTGAAAAATATATATATGGCACACACTGAGACATTTTTGATTCCAAGAATATACACCTTTCTAAGAACCAATTAAAATTGTCAGCCAGTGAAACAGTGAGAAATTTGATGGCTGAAAAATATATATATGGAACAGACAGAGACATTTTCGATTCCATCAATCTACACCTTTCTAAGAACCAATTAAAATTGTCAGCCAGTGAAACAGTGAGAATTTTGATGGCTGAAAAATATATATATGGCACACACTGAGACATTTTTGATCCCAACTTCTGATGCATGAGGTGAACAATTTTAAAAAGATGGGAAAAAGTGATTTTACAGAAGGATTTTGGTATAACAAAAATTTAAATATGGAACCCACTTAGACATTTTTTGATTCCAAACATACCTGCAGAATGTGCAAAATTTTCAAAACAGAAACATGGGGAAATTTTATTTCACATGAAAGATTTTGGTTATACACAAATATAAATATGGAAGCCATCTAGACACTTTTGATTCCAACGGAATATGCAGAAGGTGAAAAATTTTCAAAAGAGAAACATGTGAAAAATGGATCTCACATGAAACATTTTGGTTGAACAAAACTATATATGGAACCCTGTCAGACACTTTTTGATTTCATACATATACGCAGAGTTTGCCAAAACTTAGAAACGGAATTATGGGAAAAAGTCATTTTACATGACCGATTTTTGGTATAACAAAAATATAAATATGAGCCCATTTCCCTACTTTTTTGATTAGTATACGTCTCCATATTTCACCAAAAAACAATCGTACTGAACTAACTTCGGCGGTGATTGTGCCCTTCACCTTCTGCACGCCACTGCTTTTCGGCTGACGATCAGTGCGCTTATCTGGCACGATCGGATCGCCATACTGAAATACGTAAGAGTACATGTATTGAAGAATTTACCAAACTGAACATTCTTATATTGAAACTAACGCATACTTAACATTTACATTTAACGAAAACAAAGTGCAAAAAGGATGAAAGTAAGGAAGTAAACTTACTTCATTCACAGGGGCAGTTCTGTACTCGCACGTCCTGTTGTGCTCCTCCCTCAAGCGCTTCTTTTCCGCAATCTTCCCGGGGCTTTCCGGCGGAATTGGTAGGCCGGCCTCCATCGCCAAGCGCTCTTCCTCATCCTGCAACACATTCAGAAACGTCTAAAACATGTCTCAAGAACACTGAAAGAATTCTTACTGAAAGTAAACTAACGTAAATACCGTGACACCGTGGCTTGTCACAAACGAAGAGCGCAAACTTTCGCTTTGGCTTCTCGGCTGCGGCAGCATCTTGGCCAACTGTCGGCGTCGAAGGCTTGGCCTTCTCGGCTGTGGCAGTGTCTTGGCAAACTGTCGGCGTCGGGGACTGCGAACCCCCAACAACGACAGTTTTCACGGGCAATTTCTTGGCGGGCGGTACGACGGGCGCGGGCGCGGGCGCGGGCGCGGGCGCGGGCGCGGGCGCGGGCGCGGGCATGGACACGGAAGCCGTAGTGCTTGCAGCGGGTGCAACCACTGCGGACGGCACAAGGGGACCACCGTACACGTTCGTGGCTGCCTCACGTGCCTGCCGTTGCAGCTCCTGCTGCAAAGTGACAGTGTGTGTGTGATCAAACTATCAGTTTACATCTACATTTTACATAATGGGTAAAAGGTGCTACAGTATGTCTGTCACAGTGTGCAAAGTTACACTGTCATGGCAACCTCAGTTTACATCTACTTTTTACATAAGTGGTGAAAACAGCAACAGTAGTTCACGTTGCGCAAACTTTCACGAAAGTGTACAGTGAGGTAATGCCGGAAAGAGAACGTATTCAAATAAAGAAAAAATGACAAACCATTTTTTTCTCTTTCAATTGCAGCCTCTTCTGGTCTCTGCGCCGCTTCGCCCCGATTCTGTCATTTTCCAACTTTCTCAGCCTTCTTTGCTCCTCCATCGACAATTTCTGCTGGCGCGCTCTTTCCTCCTCGCGCGCTTTTTCCTGCTCCTCCAAACGGTCACCGTCAGCCGGGACTTCCGGCTCAGCCGGAGAGTCCTGACTCGCGAACAAATCCTGAAAAGGAACATTGTGTACACTTTTGACACGGTGGAAAGACAATTCCGCATAGTTGAAACAAATGAAATGTGAGTTTACGAAAAAGCACAGAAGTTTGCTAAATTAGAAATGAATTTAGACAAATTTCAAATAAAGAATAAACTGTGTGTGTAGAAAAAGTTCAGAAACCCATACAAATATAAGTAGCAAACCTGCGACAAAACCCTGCCAAACGAATGTGCGAGGTGATCGTCGGGGACAAGCACGCGCTGCGGCTCGGAAATGTCGCGCTGAGAACTCTGCGCAGCCTGCCCTCTGGTGCGCATGTTTGTGCCTCGGCCACGCACGGGCGGTCCAGTCGGAACGGTCTGAAGTGGGGCAAACGATTTGTAAACATTGGTTGGCTTATCTTGGATTGTAAATATCGCGTTGGCTTGTAAACATTCGCAAATTGTAGATAAATTGGCAGATGTCCAAAACACACTTGTACTCAAACAAAAATGATAACTAGAAAATGAATGAAAAGAAATGGTCAGATAACCAAAGAAATCGGATGAGTAACCTGTTCTGGGGGCTGGCTCTCACTTTTCTGCTTTGGCGGCCGTCCACGTTTGTTTCCATTTTTGCCTTTGCCGCCATCCGAAGTCGTTTCCGCGGTCGCGGAAACGTTTTGCGATCGGCCGCGCGCCATACCGCCCAAAGTTCGGACCATTTTCGACGCGAAATCAATCAAACGGTCTATTTTTCACTTTTCCACAAAATTTTCGCTTTTTATTTCTTATCTGTGAAAGATATGGATTTGTGACAAAAAAAAGTGACACGTCGTGATACAATTTTATGTTATTCATGGTTACTTTTTTTAATGACATGTTTCATTTCTGGCTACATGCCAGAAATGTCTGGCATATGGCCAGAAATCTGAAATATCGATTGACAAAAACTGTCCCCAAAAAAACGTTTCAAAATGGCGCAAGATGAATCCATTTTGGGACAAATGCAAAGAATGAACGAAGCGCTAGAGCGGAATTTGGATGGAACTGCGCCACTAACGCACAATCAGAAGAGACAAATTTTAGCCGCTTTTTTGGCAGTCGGGAACACGTTGTTTTCGTATGATGTGGACAACGACGACGAAGAACAAGAGCAGGAACAGCAGAATGTCGCACAAGAACAGGGTGATCAGGGCAGGAAAAAGTACATGACACCGTATTTACTAGAAAGGGCGCGCTCCAGGGGCAATTACTGGCGAGCTGTTATTGCCTGCAAGAACACCGATCCAGCATGGTTTTACAAACTGTGCAGGGTTCGTTGTTTCACAATTTCTGTTATTTACGTAAAATATACAGACGTATATAACATCACTTACTGTGTTGTGACATTTTCATGTTATTGTTTACAACAACATTGCAATCGAACAGTAAACTGATATGTATGAATGAACTCAGTTTACCGATAACGTTCACAATGATTACAAATTAATTACAGCTGTGGCCAACTGAATTCGAACAGCTGCACGCGATGCTTACAGCTGTCGACCCTGAAACTGGTGAACAGTACCTGAGAACACGAGATGAAAGAAGACACATCGCTGTAGTGACAACAGAAATGCGACTGTTTTACTTTCTGTATACATGCGCAAACGGCCGGGAAGTTGAAGATTGTGCCGGCCAGTCACAGGTGATACCATTTTTCATGCTTTTAGATTGCTTTATAGTTCATTGTATTTTGGAAAAACATTTACAGATTTCCGGCGCTACGATTAGAACGATTATTGACGAAGTGTCCACCGGAATAGTGAAAGTTTTGAAGGACCACTTGAAACCTATGGGGAGTGATTTAGGGCAAATGAAAGATTTCGCGCAGCAATACTGGAAACTGTGGCAGATGCCGAACTGTGTGGGGAGTCTGGATGGCAAACACATCCGTATTCGCAAACCCGCTGGTAAGTACATATCATTTTACGCATTCTACTTTTGCCCTCATGTGTGTTGTTTCCAGTAAACATAAACATGGTGAGTCGTATGCAACGTCACGGTAAACTAAGCGTCGCATTTGCGACGCTTGCGACGCTTGCGACGCGTGCGTCGCCTTCAATCAGAAATAGTCGCCAGTTTACCAAGGTTGCAAAATTTTTTGTGAAAACGTCGCTTTTCGTCGCATTTTGCGTCGCAAACGTCGCAAAATCGTCGCTTTTGCTTGAGTTTAACCGCAACCCCCACCGATTTGAAAGTAACTTCATTTGGGTCATGGGAATGTTGTGCAAATGATTTTTGGATGTACTTGTAGAGAAAAAAATTGCGCTTCTTCTGATGTACCTGGCTTCTCATAAAAGTGATCCAAAAAAAAGTTATGATTTTTTTTAAAAAAGGGCCAAATTGCGCGACGAAATGGCGACGGTCTGGCGACGGTCTGGCGACTGTAGAAAAATGACTAAATTCACAGTGATGGGAAACTGTGCAGTGAGGTGGAAATGTTTACAGTTACAAAAGTAAATGAAAAACGCCTTGCAGAGGGTGGAACGAGATACTGGTGCTACAAGGGCTTCTCGTCGATTATACTGTTCATCAGCGCCAGCGCAGATTTGAAAATTCAGTACGTGGACATCGGTATGCCGGGGTCACAAGCAGATGGTGCTGTGCTGATCACGTCTGATTTCGGGCAGGATTTGATGTGAGTTTACATCCTTTTTGACATGTTCCAATGAGGTGCTATACATTTACACATGATAAAAGTGATACATTTACACAGACATGGCAGAATGCTTATGGCGCCACCATGCTTGCTGCCCGGTGCAGATGCCAACGAACCTGCAAATACCATTCCGAGTTATTTTGTGGGTGATCAAGCGTTCGCGTTGCGCAAGTGGTGTATGGTGCCATATGCGCTGCATGCAGATGACAGCCAGCGACACTTCAACTATCGGTGTGTTTGAATATTGTGAAAGAAGCGTTGTTTGGTAAAACTGAAATCTAAATTTGACTGCAACTACTGCAGCTTATCCCGAGCTAGGCGCACTGTCGAATGCGTCTTTGGTATTTTGGCTGGCAGATGGCGCATACTGATGACCTGTATCGCGATGGAACCGCCGCGCGTACAAAGACTGGTTATGGCCTGTTGCCACCTGCACAATTGGCTGCGTGATATCCGCGGGGAAAGTGCTGCCAACCAATTTGATGAAAATGGCGATGAAAAACCACAAGATGACCCGAACGACACTGTTGAGCGAAATGTAAGTTTACCTTGCATATTCACTGTTACAATTCAACATCACATAAATTCATTCCCATACACAGCTGCAGTGGCGACCAGTGTACGACAACATGGATACGATCGATAACGTGCCAATCCGAAGGGACGTTGACGAAAGAGATGCGCGCCCCATCAGGGATGCAATCAAGGAGTGGATGATGACGGACGCCGGTCGTGTTCCGTGGGTGAATCCCGCTGACTGCTGAATTTGCAACTACGTTGAATATAAAAATCAAACTGAAATATTTCCGTTGCAGTGGCAGTTAGCATTAAAGTGGCACTGGAATGGTAAACTGATGTAACAAATACAAAAAATTCATTTTCATGCTATCTGCTACAGCTACACTTCATTTTTCGATTGCAACCGGTTATAATGGTTGTTATGTAGTACACTGTCGTTGAATGGACAATTTTCATTCACTATTCGATTTTTGGCTGATTTTTTTTTTTTTAATTGTGATTAAATCATAATTCGCAAAGTCTTTCGTTTCACGCCGCGAAAAATTGTGTGATGTGTGCAGCTAATGTTCCTCTTTCATGTGTGATTTTTTTTTCCGGATTCGGGCTTTCCGTTCACGTGCTAGTGATTTATTTGCGTTTAATTGAAATAAAATCATAAAAAATCGAAAGTTTATATTTCATGTCCGCTGTGTACACCAATCGATAGCGCAACGAAAACTGATAATTTGGAACGTTTCAATAAACGAAAAAACGTAACAGGTGATTTTATAAAAATTTATTTCCACAAAAAAATGATAAATTCAATAAAAAATCCAATGTTGCACTTAAAAATATTTTAAAAATTTTGACAACATCTACACAACGTACTGTACACGATGACGCAAAAAAATTGCATAAACAATGCTCCGTTCTTCCACAATTAAAGAAATTAGAAATTAACGTTTACAGCGTAAATTCACATCACAGGCAAACTTGAAAAAAATAAAGATGGCGGCCTAAACTCCGCCCACTTTTACTATGCGTGAATTTAGCCGGTAAACTAAAAAATGGAGTTTACCGCCAGTAAACTGAAAACGCCAGTAAACTAGTGTGCGCGGGGCCATTTGTAGTAGTGCATTTCTTTATGATTATGATAAAGTGACATATCGTACTTACAGCCGACGCAACAACTGGACCAACTTGCCGGGTCTATGAAAAAAGCCAAGAAATCCGTGCCGACAGAAAAGGGCAAATTGCCCACCGTGCAGAAATTGCCCACTCCGCAACAGAACGTGCAAGCACCGAGTTTGCCGTACACGTCACCGGTGAATGTGAACACAGCGACGACCATCGCCGCACACTTGATGCAAAGGCAGGCTTCTGAGGTTGCCCTGGCTGCCAAGCTTCAGGCGACCCGCTTTGAAGTGCAGCACTTGCAGCAAGCCCTGCAAAACGTTAACGTTAGTAAGACATTTCATTACTTCTTCATGTGCAATACCATATGCAAATTGAAATTTCTCATGTATATTTGCAGTCGTGCCACCAGGTGGATGCCACTGAAGACGGCATCACGTACTCGTTTGTGGCATCGCAGGCGCCGCAGCGGCAGCATCAACAGCTGCAGTATGCCGAGGTGACTGACAGTTTCTGTTTTTTTTTCCTACTTATAATTCAGTGTTAAGAAGCAAGTAAATTCTATCCGCTTTTTTACAGCCCGCTGAAATGGACTGCGAGAACGACGATGGCGTCGTGCTGTTGCAAAGTGCCCAGAAACGCACTGGCCAGCCTGTACCGGACACAGAATGTGCTGCGAAGCGGTACCGCCTGACAGTAAGTTTCTGTCTGCAGTGCTTCTGTTGTACAACTTTGTTGCCATTATAAATTATAATATAAACTCAGAATCAGACTGCTGCCAGTTCCCCGGACAGCGCGCGCTAAAGTGCAAAGAAGAGCGAGCAAGCGGCTGCCGGGACCAAAACGGTTAGGATAGAAAATTGCTTCGATATTTTGCTTCGTACTGTAATCTATGTTTACAGTATGAAAATGTGCAGACAAGCGAACCGCCGCCGACCAGTGAACAGCGCCGTACCGTGCCACAGCCGATCCGCCAATCGCGCGCCGGTACGACGCCGCGCAATTGCCCTTTGGATGAGGAGGGCTACGCAAAACGACTGGCGGTACGTCTTGGGTTCAATTGTGGTTTTCGGTGTTGTACATGTTTCTATGTGCAGTGTCTACTAGACTTTAGTATTTCTACAGTAATTGATATGTACAGTTCCCCAGTGTGCATATATATATATATCTGGGAAACAGTTGGAAACTTTTCTATAAGTTTACCATTACAGATGTTCATAGATGTAAACTGTTTACTTCTTTTTAACAAATAGAACGGTATACAGAAATTGCACACATTCTCAGGCGATCAATGAAGACTACTATGAGGAACTGGAGGATTTTGATGATTGAAATGTTGTTTTTTTTGGTAATGTGAAAGGGGCGTGTGCCTCTGTGCATGTTTACCCCATGTGCATGTCAGCGGTATTCTACATGTTGACTTTCCACGAGGCTCCAGGGGATTGGGTTGACTCCTCTGGAGCAATTGATAGTTCTTAAAAATAAAACACATGGACTAGTCGTTTCAAAGGTGAAAATATATAAAAAGTTATGGAAATTGTCGAATTTGAGTTAAAATTATGGTCCACATGCACACTGGGTTTACATGCACAGAAGGCTTCAGTCATGTGAAAGTGCTGAAAGTAGTGAATACGTTTTAATGCAGTTTCTTATCATTTTACGTTTTCATACAGTTCCTTTTTTGTAACATTTCCATCATTCGCAAATTATCACATTTCAAAGTGAAAATGTTATGTACTTTTTAAGTTTCTTCCGTATACAATTGTCAAATTTCGCATTCTGAGATAGGTAAACAAGTTTTAAATTTTGCTCAAAAGTGTAACTCTTGTCAACAGCAATATAGTCTTGTTTTTGTTTTTTCTTAGTTTTTGTTACAGCGAGAAGGAGAATGATTTCTTTTTACAGTTTTAGATTTAAATTGAAAATTGGCGAGTACAAAGTTTGGATTTTTTTTTGTCGCACTTCCTTTCTTTTTGTCGAAGCAAGAAGGAGAATGATTTCTTTTTTTACAGTTTTAGATATACATTGAAAATTCGCGAGTACAAAGTTTGGATTTTATTTTGTCGCACTTGCATTTCTTTTTGTCGAACTTACATACAAATCACGTGTCCATGTAAATTTTAATTTTTCTATCCGTAACAACATGATGAAATCACGCAATAAATCTGTTAGGTAGATTTCAATTTGTAAATTGAAGTAAAAAGTAACAAAAACGAATTATTAACAGTCACGATAAAAAACGAAATATCAACAGTCACGATAAAGAACAAATGTTAGCAGACACACACAAACGTAATTGTCACGTCTAAATTGTCTACGTTTCGCAACAAAGATACGTTAGGGAATTTGAAAAGTCAAAAAAAATTAGTTTACTGCTCACCTGATAAGTCTCGGGGAATAAATCCTTCCTTATTTTTGGCTGTACGACGCGTCGCGAGTCGCATACGACGCGTCGCGCGACGAATGCGACGCGTCGCATAATCGTCACTTCCAGTTTACCCAGCTGTGTCACATTCGTGTGTAATCGTGCGACGCGTCGCACTTTTGTGACTTGCCGAAACCACTAACCCCAGAAAGTGAAACACCAACGTAAACTAAAGTACACACGTCAATCAAAAATGTAAACCGACGCGCGACGCGTCGCGTTTCAGTTTACATTTTTGATCGACGTGCCGTGTTGGTAAACTAGCGTGTACAGCCACAATTTGTGCAAAGCGACGAAACAAGACGTGCATGCGGAACGACCATTGAAGGATGCGACGAGCAAGCGCTGAACTATCACAAGGAAGAGTTAGTGTGACGTGCGATTCCTAGTAAGCAGTGGATTCACACCAAGAGCTAGGGTCGGCAAGCGATTTTTTATTTAAAAAATCAAATAAAAAAATCGCAGCACCCGTACTGATTTTTTTATATCGCTGGCAAAAGTTTTTAGTACTCATGCACTAGGTAAAATGCAAAAATTTTGTGCGCAAGCATGCAGTTTCATGCAGGGGTCTCGAATGGGGGGGGGGGGTTACCCACCCCCCCAAAATCCGCCAGCTACCTATCTATCCACGAGGCCCGCTCAGCTTTCTATCTATCCCGCGCATTTTACCTTCACACACAGGTATTACCAGTAAACAGGTCCCTACTAAAGTTTCCTTGTAAAATACACTAAATTTTGTGCCTGCCGCACTATATGTACACCTCGCGTTTCTGAGAGAACTATTTGGTGCAATCCGAAATGCAGAATGCGAGAGATTTGCGAGCCCACTGGCAAAAAGATCAAAGGACATATGGAAAATAGGTTCATCTGCTTTGTTCTGAACATAATGCAGACTCTACCATACGTCAAGATGAGCGAAGAGCTGCAGATGTTCGTTCAAGAATACAATGTTGTGATATCCAGACCGAATCGCATGCTTTGCACAGAACATTGTAGCATTACTAAATGAATAAGTAATGGCGCCAAAGCGTAAATAAACACCCGGTCAAGTTAGCAACTCATTTTTTATTTCAATTCGGAAGTTATATCTTAGGCTATGGTGGGGTTATAGAGCTGAAACTTTGTGAATATATAGTTGTAACATCCCTCTACTCTGCATCAATGGGGGGAGGCATGGCGACTCACTATAGGGTGGGTCGCCCTATATGCAACAATTTTTTGCGGTGTCCCAAACAAGTTCAGCACTCACTTGATTAGCTGTATCTTCAGTCTTTTGTAAAATTTAGTAAAATTTTGGGGATGTCTTGGCAACACCCACCCCTACTATACACATGTGGGGCAGCTCCTGGCAACCCACTACAGTGTGGGCCGCTCTGTATAAATTTGTTGTTTTTTAAAAAAACTACCCAAATGTCCCAAACGAGCTCAACACCCAAATGCATTTTTAAAAGTTTTGAGAACATACCTGATATAAAAACTGAATCAGGTTTTAACCCTAGTTCTGCTAATTGAATTTTTTTTCTTTGTTTAGCCACCCCCACCATAAATGGCAGACCATAAATTTCACCTTATAACAATTTTTTGTTCCACATTTTAAAAGTTGGTTTTCAAAGTTCAGTAGGGGAGAGTCTAAGGTTCAAAGTTACGGAAACAACATAACCACCAAAATGCCTCCATATGGAAATTTACTTCATAATAATAATAATAATGTCATTGCAGGAACAAAATTTTACAGAATTTTCACTTTTTCATTCCAACCAAATAAATTTTATTATCTCACCACTTTGGAGGTAATGTTGTTTACATAACTTTGGCCCTTAGACTCCCCCTACTGAACTTTGTAAAGCAACGTTTAAAGTGTGGTACAAAAAATTGGTTAAAAGTGAAATTTTTGGTTTGCGATTTGTGTGGGGGTGGCTCAGCAAAGGAAAAAATTGCAATTAGCAGAACTAGGGTTGAAACCTGATTCAGTTTTTATATCAGGTATGTTCTCAGACCTCTTTTTTATGCGTTTGGGTGGTGAACCTGGGTCATATTTTAAAAAACAACAAATTTATACAAAACGACCCACACTGTAGTGGGTCGTCGGAAGCTGCCCCACTGGTGTAAAGTAGGGGTGGGTGTTGCCAAAACATATCCAAAATTTTAGCTTTCTACCCCCCACAACTGGAGATACAGCCCATGTAGTGCAGCTAATCAAGTGCGTGGTGGACTTGTTTGGGACACCGAAAACCCGCAAAAAATTGTTGCATATAGGGCGACCCACCCTTTAGTGAGTTGCCAGCCCCCCCCTCACATTGATGCAGAGTAGAAGCTTCAGCTCTATAATCCCACCATAGCCCGAGATCCGAAGTGAAAAAAATGGGTGGTTAACTTGACCGGGAAGGCGTTTAATAGTGAAACAGATGCATAAATGTGAAAAATATTTTTTGTTTTCTCCATAATTCAGATATGCTATGGTAGAACGTGTAAAGCGTTCATTCGGTGTGGGCTTCACTCGCGGCCATGGAAAACTGTTGAATTTACAGGGTCCGTGATGCCTGCAAGATCTACATGTAAATGTCGGCTGAACGCGTGGAGCTGCACTGTGATTTGAAGTATAAATATCTAGGTACTTAAATAAAACGGATGAAACTGATGAATTACTTTAATTCACTGTAATATTGTAGTTTCACACTTTAACAATACACCGTATATCTTCGAATAAGACCCCAGGAGTGTTATTTTTAAGTCAGATTTTTCGAGGGGTGGGGGTGTTATTCAAGGGAAGACGTTATTTTTTCCTCTGAATTACATTATGGACCTGTTGTCGCTGCCGCAGGCTTATATTATTCTGTATTTTTCGATTCACAAACTGCACTGCACTTGCAGCCCAGATAAAGCTTAATTCGGTCTGTCTGACTTCATTGATTGTTTTCTTTTAAAATTAACCCAACTTCTTTTCCACCTATCACAAAGGGGAGTTATTCAAGTGCGAGGAGTTATTCAAGTGTGGTCATTTTTTACTCACTCGGCCAACAGGGGGAGTTATTCGAGCTGGGTTATTCTAGATCTACGGCACAAACTAGCAACATACATATTTGCATACAAATACATTTCCTGTCGATATTTACCGTATTTCCTCGAAATACCCCCCCCCCTCGAAATACCCCCCCCCTCGTTTGACCCCCCCCTCTCGAGACCACTATGAAACAATCACCCCCCCCCCCCAAATTGAGTGTAAAGGGAACGTACATGACAATAACTGTAGTTTGTGTTCTGTGTACTGCAGAACACACGTTAAAACAATGTCGGTGTCACGTTAGAACAGTGTACATACCACCTACATACAAATATTAGTCTACAGAACCTTATAAATGGCGGTTTTTGTTGCATTTTTCGACGTCTGCGTACGTTTCAGACGACAATTTCGTACTTGGTTTTCAAAAATTTTCTTGTGAAATAATAACCCCCCCCCACGAAATACCCCCCCCCTCCTCGTTTAACCCCCCCCCCCCTCTCGGGACCACTATGAAACAATCACCCCCCGGGGGGTATTTCGAGGAAATACGGTAATCTGAATACAAAGCTTGATACAAATCAAGTGAATACGTAATATCAATCAAGTACCTCCAATTCTCCCTAAAGCCTAAAACGCACTGAATAGCGTACCTGTCGCTCTATATGTATGCATTTTTACATACGGATCTTGGCGCCAGCGCCAACGCCATGCCGTGGCGCCTACGAATTCCATCACCGTGTAAAGAAAATTTTAGGGGGAGGGGCTGAGCCCCCCCCCCGTTCACCAGCCTCCGTAAACAAGAAGCCCCCCCCCCCCGCCGCCTGCTCAAAACGCTTGGATACGTTCCTGATTCAAGAGTAAATTTTCAATCCGAATTAAACTGAAAAGATGTGAGATAAACTGTTACTGTTCGTGTTTCATGAACATAATGATCGAATGAATAAACTTTCACACACATTTTCCATAATTGTATGGTGCAGACAACGACGTACAGAATATCTGCAGTTCCAGCAGTGCTGTGCCAGGCCAGCACTTCAGTGCTGCGGCTCAGTTCCCGCCTGAGTTAAACGTAGATCGTCAGCAGGGTCGGCAAAATCTCGGGGGGGAAAAAATTAAAATAAAATGGAAAGTTGAAGGTGAAGAACAAAAAAAATGAAATGATAAATTAATAAAATAAGAATACAATTTTACTAAAATTCGAATTTTTGTAAAATTTTACTAAAATTGTACAAAAATTCAAATTTTTGTACAATTTTTGTAAAATTTTACAAAAATTTGAATGTTTGTAAAATCCCATATGAATTTAAAAAATTCTATCCTGTTGCTTAACTTTCTACCCACAACGGTAGACAACAGGAAAAGAAATAGATCGTTTCTAATCTGCAAATATTTCAACGGACACGTAGGCGCGGACATACCGTGGAATAGTTTGACAATAAATGAAAACGGTGAGCTGGTACGTTAATCGTATCGGGCACTATCGCTATGGCCAAAAAACAGCGCACTGAAAGGGTTATGGACTTTCGTTCGCAAAAACCGCAAATCAGTGCTGGACTTAGTTTTTGCCGAAGGCGATGGATCAGATTCACTTGATGGAGCCATTTCAAACGCTGTCGCCGGGATCAGATTATAAGTGATCATCTGCCCCTGTGTCTCGATCTGGCAGTAACCGGTTCTACACGACAAATACCAGTGAAAACACCTAAATGGAAACTGTTGCCAGCGGATAAAGTGACTTTTGCCAAAAATCTGTCGGAAACTTTGACTACCGGTGCCAGAAATGGTAACCACAAAGAAATCATCGACACCATGCATGCAGCTGCGGAACCGATTCGAAAATTCATTTGGGAAAAAATTCAAAAATTCAAAAAATCATTTTAGAAAAAACACTTAAACATTTAAATATTAGGTTGTCAACTAAGTAACATTAATTTTTTGCGATCACACATACGCAAAAATTTAAGGTTACTTAGTTGACAACCTAATACTTTTTTCTGGGAGGTTTGCCATCATTACTGATAGGTGATAAAAATTATGGCCGGTTCAGGTTTTGGGGTCTTTCATCTGACCTGAACCAGCCGGGGGTGACCCGACCCCATCATCAGAGATGAAGTCACCCCCCTGAACACCAAAACCACACCCCCCCCCCGCTTTCGAATGATCGTGGGTGATCGGGAAAACGTACTGGCTACAAAAGTGCAATAAGCTACTCACCCTGCTCTAATCGGAAATTTCATTCGATTCCTCAGCACTGGACGCCATTTCGGTGCATACGACTGCAGCTAGGGTGTCAAATTTCCGTTTTCCGTTTTCCGTTTCCGTTTTCCGCAGGCAAATTTTTTCCGTTTTCCGGCTGCTGAAATTTTTTTCCGTTTTCCGTTCCGTTTTCCGGCAACATTTTTTTCCGTTTCCGTTTTTCCGGCTCATTTTCCGTTTTCCGGCTAAATTTTCAGTTTTTCCGCCTTTTTTCCGTTTTCCGCCTCCAATTCCAGTTTTTCTGCCTTTTTTCCATTTTCCACCTCAATTTTCCATTTTTCCGCCTCATTTTACCTTTTTCTGGCTCAACTTTCTGTTTTCTGATCAGCCAAACTGGTAAAAATTCATGCAGATTGTCAATGATGTAAAAAAAATTCTGTTTCCAGCAAAATTACTGCAAATTTTTTCCACTTCCAGCAAAATTTCAGCAAATTTTATCTGTTTTCCGGCAAAATTTCAGCAAGTTTTTACATTTCCGTGCAAATTTGATTTTTCCGTTTCCGTTTTTCTGGTCTCTTTTTCCGTTTTCCGGCCGCTGAAAATTTTTTTCTGTTTCCGTTTTCCGTAAAAAAATTTTTTTGACACCCTAACTGCAGCTAGGCGATCGCTCGGTGTTTGGCGTCTGCGCGGGATTTTATAATTTGCCAAATTAGAAATTAGCGGTTTATTATTGATTCTACTGTGATACCTCAAATTAACCTACCCCTTGAATTGACCCCCCCCCCTCAAAATACCCCCCTAACATTCGGCTGAGGAAATAACCCCCCCCCCCCTCGAAATACCCCCCTAAAATTGAGTGTAAAGATAACGTACATGCCAAATACCGCAGTTAGTGATCTGTACAATGCAGAACACACATAATGGCGAAATAATAGACACCCCCTCGAATACCCCCCCCCCTCGAATTATCCCCCCCCCCCCTAAAATTTTGCTGGCGAAAAAATAAACCCCCTGGGGGTATTTCGAGGTAATACGGTAATTGGTAAGGTATAGAAATAAGTGATCCTGTCCGCTAAATACGTGATTAATCCAGGTTCGTCTCTGTCGAATTACCGCGCAAATATTTTAAATCCCTGTTGCGCAAGGTGATTAAGAAATCAGATATGTTTTGTTATAAATCCGATCTAACGTATTGATAAATAGAAAAGACATGAAAATAAGTATTTGAGCGTAAAAGAATATGATTATGTATCTAATTTTTAATTTTACAGAGTAGTAACTAGGGAAACTATTCGGGGACTTAAACAGGGTCATTCCATCCCTACTGCAGTGCGGACATACCATGAGTGGCGTGAATCCGTGCCAATCCCTATGACCCAACGCTTTATGCGTGTGCACTTGTTGCTGTTGCCCGCCTCTATCCAGCTCAACTTTCCCAGCGCCGTTGCCCTGGTGCAGCTGCACGGCCATGCGGCACAGGCTGACCAGTACGGAAGGAGAATTGCGCGCGGCGGCGATGTGCAGCGGCGTGGGCTCCACCACGGGCGCAGGCGACAGGAGGCGGCGGCGCAGACTCGTCGCGCAGCACGACCACACCAGCGTGAGCACGTTCGGCCATGATCTGTCGGGTGGAGGGTAACGATGGCAAAAAAAGATTCGAAAATAGTTACGAATTTTTTCATAATTTTCGAATTTTTATTTCACCCCTGGAAAAAACACTAAAAAATCGATTTATTTTTTAAAAAATTCGAAATTTGAAAATTCAAAAAAAGTTTTCGAATTTTTCAGGTAATTCAACTCGACAAAATGCAGTCTTAAATTCAGCGTGCTAAATAAAGCGACAATTGATATGCAGTGGGTCTGAAAAAGTCTCATGTAATGAAAAAAAAACATTGAAATGGCATCCGTGGCGCAGCGGTGGACCCCATCAAATCCGTTTAGGAGTGCACGGAGCCGACCAAACAATTAGAAAGAACCGCGGCGCTTTACTTCCGCGGATACAGATGCTGGTTCATCAAAAAAATTGCTCGCGGGTCTTCCGAGGGCAGTCACACAAACGTTTTTTGGAAGGCATTCAGCCCCAGCGAAAATGGTGCAAACTGATCCACATACCATATTTCCTCGAAATACCCCCCTCTCGAAATACCCCCCTCAAAATGGGCACTATGAATTTATTAACCCACCTCGAAATACCCCCCTCGTTTAACCCCCCTCAAATATTCCACTATGAAAGAAAACTCCCCGGGGGTAATTCGAGGAAATACGGTTAAAGTGTTTCTACCATTTGTCATGTTAAAGTGAAGTGAAACTGTCATGTCATGCTTCATTTACAGTGAAATTAAAAGGGGCTCCAAACATGAAAACAGTCCAAATACTGTGTTTTAATCTTCAAATTCAATATTTTTCGAAAATTGCCAAAAAAGATTCGAAAATTCATAAAATTAAATTTGAAATTCGAAAATTAATTTGGGAAAAAATTCGAAAATTCATTTTAGAAAAAAACACTTTTAAATTTTACACAATTTAACACAAATTTATATACTTTTTTTCTGGGAGGTTTGCCATCGTTAGTGGACGGTGACTTTTCCGACCATAGGGTGTGATAATATCTAGGTAAAAATATGGTTTAGCTCCCACATATTTCCTCGAAAAAAACATCTAAATTTTCACTCTGAAAAAATAAACCCCCGGAGGTATTTCGAGGAAATACGATAATTATTGGTTTATATAGCATTTCTCAGTTGAAAAGTCGTTGAAAATTCTTACGCAAAAATAACTCAGCCATAGAAAAATTTAACTCCTACTCAAATCATCCAAACTACTCAAAGTCATCCAAAAATAAGCGTTGTTCACCAGGGGACATATTCGAGGATTTACAACAGTTTCTGTGTATTACTTATCGATTGTCCACATCGACCCATTGTGTCGACGGTGGACACCGCTAACTTCTCAATAGCAGTCCTAAAAAGGCCAGTAAGCAGGGCGGAGGCGCCCCTGTCCTCCGCCGTAACGGGCACCAGACTCGCGAGTGGGCGGAGTTGGGCACCGACCGCCTGCCAATCACCACCCGCAGCCGCGGATCTGGCTGTCAGCAGAATCTGCTGCACTAGGTCCACGGACATTTGCGGTGGGCTCGTGAACTGCGGTTCGCTTATGGTATACGTATGTTTTTCTGAGACGATAGACAGAAATACACCTGCCTTCTGTTTCAGATGGGCTTCTCAAGTAGCGCTAATCGATTGAGCCCTTTTTTCGCGGCCCAGAGTATTTTCTCAGTGAGTTTTAATTGTGTTGCCACCGACGCGCAGCGTGCTGATTTTATTGAAAGCTCAAGCTTACTGAGAAGCATTTTGCGGATGCACCAGAACGACAAAGTTTTCTCCATCCAAATTTTTTAAAAACATGTCGAAATGAGCATGCGAATTCAATAGATGCATTAGCTGCGGACAACATTCGCAGTATTTTAAATACCTTTCACACTTATTTTCTAATACATAATTTTGTGAAAACTAAATATTTCTGAGGTAAAAGCTGTTACAAAAACCTGTTACAAATTTTCACCGATGGCTTTCATTCCGATACTCATGTAAGATGAGGAGTAGGTAGTTTAACGGCATCGCTGTCCTAGGTACCTTCAACATCCCTTTGTACATTACCGTTGGTACATTATATATTTTATTTTCAAATTTTTATAAATTTTATTCCTAAGTTTTCCATTTCATTTAATTTTTCCCTCAGATTTTGCCAACATTTAACGCTAATATTACCTTTTTACCGTATTTCTCCGTGTAAACCCCCAGGTGTTACACAAAATCAGGGCACTTTTCAACTGACAACTTACCTATCTTGTAAACACCCGTGCGTAAATTCTTTGGGGGGCGTTATGCATGGCAACATCTACGTTTACATACCTATTTATTTACATATTTTTCATTCCCAGCGTGAAGCTAATTCAATTGAACGAAGGTGCACCCTGCGGAATCACAATGAGTGTTTACAATCACAATATTGTGTGTCCAAACCAGTAGACATTTGAGTTCTGTACAGCCTTTTTTGTAGTGTAGATATTTCATCTTTGCTAAAAAAATTGCAACCAAGCCCGGCGGCACTATAGGTCAGAGTTGTTAAAATACCGGTATTTTTGGAAAGTGTAAGTGTAAGCATAAATACACTTCCCAAATTTTGAGTATGGATACAAAAAGTGTAAGGTATTTGAAAAATACCTTTGAAAGTGTAAAAAGTGTAAGTGTAAAAAATTTTTTTAGAGGAGCTCTCACTGTTGGTGTTGAGCATTAGAAAACACAACTGTTTTCACCTTAAGTCAATTTATTTGTCATTGTCATGCATTATTTCACATTTTACTGCCTTTTATGAAACATTCCAGACTGTAACAAATACTGTAGTGGTATGAAGTTCCCTAATAATGGCACTTTTTCAGTGTTGATATTTTACTGATTGAGCAATGCGATACAGACTGTTTAAATGCAAGAATGGACATGCAGCAAATGTCAATGCAAAAGCCAGTTGACTTTGTGTCCAGCTGGTGAATTTCCCTTGATCTTGTCCTTTTTACAAAAGTATGATGAAACTGTAGAATACCATGATTACTGATCAAAGGTTGGAGATCAAAGGCTAGTTTGTACATTTGCCATATTTTCTACATTCAATGCATAACTGCATGTGTGCACTGTGCAGTTATTTTTTGTACATGACCCTATTTTATGCTTTCTCAAAAGCATAAAACAGGGTTATCTGAAAGAAAAAATACACTTTCTGTACCCAGGTATTTTGCTCAGGAAAGTGTAAAAAAATGTATGGGTATTTTATGAAAGTGTAAGTGTAAGTGTAGATGTATATATAAATACCCATTTACCCGGGTATTTTGGATAAGTGTAAATACACTTTTGCAACTCTGCTATAGGTAAAGCTGTGTAACACCCCGGGCATTGTGCGTGGTATACACGTAATTCTAACCTAAATATAACTCTTACTGTTAACTTTAATATGCCATTTGTCATTTTTACTATGCTTTTATCATTTACTGGTCACTTGAAAATCATTGTGGCCACACACAATAGTACACCGTTAAAATTTGGGAGACTCTTACATTTAATGAACTGAATTAAGGGCAACTCTTACATTGAAATTGAATGTATTGCGTGTGCACACGCTAGTTTACTGCCAGATTTTGGTAAACTCATAAATCGGCTTTGCATGCTTCTGAGTTTACTGGAATGAGTTATTTGGAATCCCCATCAACTGCAGTTGACAGATATGTCATTCTGGTAAACTGAAATGCATTCACAGCCGATTTATGAGTTTACCAAAATCTGGTGGTAAACTAGCGTACGCAGCGCCATTGAACACATTTGAGTTTACCAGAATGAATTTATGATTTGCCGAAATTTCCGTGCTGTGGTAAGGCACGCAGCGCCATTATCTCAGCCATTTCTCAAGTCAGATTATCTACCTAGGTATATCATAATTCATCAGAGACGTAAACTTTTGACTGAAATTGTGATAACAAGCATAGGTATACATTCTGGATGATCTGACTAGCAAAATGAAATTTCCAGGTTATTCTGATCATTTTTAGTGTTCATTAACAAAAACAGCTGAGAAATGGCTAACTAAAATGGCTGTCAAAAATAGCTAAGAAATGGCGCTAATTTAGTGCATGGAGTAGCAGCTAGTGATGTAAAGGCACCGGGGCACCGGTGCCCCGGTGCTGGGCACCGAAGGGCACCAGCACCGGTGCTGGTGCGGTGCCATTGCAATCTTCAGGGGTGCCATGCCGGTGCCGGTGCCATTTTTTTCAGAATAGCATCGGTGCTGGTGCGGTGCGGTGCCATTTTTCTGCCGGTGCCAAAGGTGCTAGCACCAGGGCCAAAGTAAAAGGCACCGGGAAAGGCACCGGCCAAGGCTTCATGTGCTGTGCAATTTTGTCCATACTATGTGCTTATTCATATTTCAAAAAACAGCTATATATTTACCCAACCGTTTTTGCCTTTTTTGTAAACGTCCCATCAAATAAATATACCTACTGTGAAATCCATTATACCCGATACGTGATCTGATGAGCGAATCTAAAATTTTGTTGAATTATAAATCATTTTTATATTTTATATCTATCTTACTTTTTTGTTCAAAATTTGTTGTCAGTTTATGACAGAGATAGTTCCATTCTCTGTACAGCAACGACTCCGATCAGTAGACAATAGTGGCTATGGACATTGTAGTGAATTAAATATTTTATCTTTCATTTGTAATCATTGTAATTGCTGCATAAGATGATTGCCACATCATTCTGATCATTTTAAGTGCTCAACCATCAAAATCGGTTGAAAATTCATGGAAATATGCACTTCCAAAGGTGAGACCACTGAGAAACTGCCCGATATTTACTTCAGAAATTCCAGCCCGGTGCGGTGCCTTTCGGTGCTAGCACCGGCAACCCGCCGGTGCCCTTCGGTGCTGGTGCCATTTTTTCCAAAAGGCACCGGTGCCGGTGCGGTGCGGTGCCATTTTCTGGCCGGTGCCCCAGGGTGCCAGGTGCCCTTTTCATGCGTTGGCAAAGGTGCCGGTGCGGTGCGGTGCCATTTTTCCCGGTGCCTTTAACATCACTAGTAGCAGCAGACACACACGGCCAAGTGCAGATTAACTAGGCATTTTTGTTTAATAAGCCGTAAAAAACGAAAAGTGGTCTGGGTGCAAACACAATGGTTCACTATTCAAGTGCCAATCATCCATGCAAGGATACTGCTTCACAGTCGATTTGAGTCGTCTGATAAATGTAAATACTATATACCTGGCACAGACCGCACTGAACACAATCCCCTTTTGAGCAGAAACGGTCGCACAAACAATCACACACAGACCACAAAGAAACACAGGAGCAGAATGAAATCCCTGGTCATCCTGTTTATGCTGGCGGCACCCTGCCTCAAGCTTCGAATACGATTATGACGATTTCATGAATCTGGCAGAAGCGTATGCGCAGCCCATTTGCGATCTTTTCTCCAAATACGCGCATCTGAAGGACGCCGTTTTGGAAATGTGCCAAAAGGAGAACGAGCACTGTGAGGAAGATGACCTGACCGACTTGGAGAGCACGTTTGTGGGGGACGAGTTCTGTTGGCAACATTAGTTTTTTTACTGAACACAATAAGACATCTTGTACAAAAGTTACGGATCATATTGGAGTGCATACATACCCTGTGAAGTGTCCACACTGTTCTGACAATGTTCCAAACTGTCCCATAGTAACACAGCTACCCTATTCCAATTGTAACCATACCTCAAATAAGAGGTACCCTCTAATTAGAGATTTCATTTTGGCATTTTTGGACGTGAAGGAATAACCTCCAATAAGAGGTATACCTCCTATTAGCGGCAAAGCTGGCAGCGTGCCAGAAACGCATAAAAGCGTAAAATCAGTGGACAAACATATCGGACATGAAAATGGTGCCGAATAGTACCCAGACAACCTCTGTGTCAATTATCAAGCCTGATTCACCATTTTGTTAAAACTTTCTGTTCGATAAAATGAATTGGGTTGTTGTTCACTGTTGGCTGACTCTTTGCGTGATCTTGAGAAAGCAATAGTGTGATCATTCTAATAAGAGGTACCCCATAATTTTAGGTGTATAAAAAGTGACAATTGGTATACTTGCAATTGGAGGTAATACAGTAGTTTCAACAAAGGGGTTGAAACAGGGCGAAGTAAGAAAAACTTCAGCCCACATTATTACATGCAGCGTGAGGGACGTGTGCGCCGACCCCGATGGCCAAGGCATCATGTCTTTGGTGAACAACGGCGGCTGCACTATTTTGGCTGCGGCGCACAAGACTGGCCTCATCAAAGACTATGCCGATCTGGTGGACAGCGACGACATGCTGAATGACGCTTTGCGAGTGTTAGTCAGCAATTTGAATGGGCAAACATTTGAGATTTTGAACTCTGGCGTATGCAATTGTTTGGCCACAGCGCAAGATTTTCTCTCGAAATTTAAAGCCTGAAACTTCTGATTTGACAGAAATCTCTTCAGAGAATAGGGAAAGATCCATTAAAAAAGGTTAAAGCACTTTTCAAGGGAAAATTGAAACGCAAGTATACCAAAAAGTATTATGAGCCTTGAAGATTCAAAAATTTAATTCAAGTTAATTTAGCATATACCCAATGCAAACAAGTTTTCAGAAACTTGCAAGCCTTCACACATGCAAACTTTTTTTAAATTACAGCGCCAAACTCGCCTGCGAATACGACGAGTACGATTTTACTGGGAACGATCAGTGATGCGATGAGAACTGTACGGGAGTGATAAACTGTTACTGAACGTGAAATATAGTCTGCTTAATTGAATAAAAGCAAACTTGTATACCTATTAACGATCGCAAACCCTCCGAAAAAAAGTATTTAAATTTTTAAGTGTTTTCTCCAAAATGAATTTTCGAATTTTTCCTCGAAATTTTTTTCAAACTTCAAATTTAATTTTCGAATTTTCGAATCTTTTTGGTTAATTTTCAAATTTTTTCGGGTAATTTTCCAATTTTTTTTACATACTTTTTGAATTTTTTTGGAAAAATATTCAATAAGGAGCTTTAAGCTGTTAAGTAGTTATGGTGAAATAGTTATGGGTACTTGGTGCATTCCTGAGCATTCTTCTATGGCCATGGCGCTTTTCCTATGTGCGGCGCCAAGCGCCAATGGCGCCACACGAATTTAGCGCCAAGCGCCAAAAGCGCCATGGCGCTTTTCCGAACCGTAGCGCCAAGCGCCAATGGCGCCAGAGGACAATAGCGCCAAGCGCCAATAGCGCCAGCGCCAAAAAAATTCGAACATGTTTCTACAGCCGCCGTATACACAGTTGAATATTTTACCGAGAACTACATAAATACTGAGCTATTTTAGTACTGGAAAAATGAGTTTCTTATGTTTGAAGAATTTTTCTTTTTAACAGTATAACGTGAAATGTTCAGCACCCTATTCACCCATAGTGAAAGATAATACCGTATTTCTTCTAATAGATGGGCATAGGCGTCTAATAGATGGGCGTCTCCAATAGAAGGTACACATTTTCAAGTTAATTTTTGCCACGAAATAAATAGGAGGGCTGCCTCCAATAGAAGGTCCACTTTTTGGAGTTTGTTTGGGCCACAAAATAAAAAGAACGGGGCCTCTAAAAGAAAGAAGGGTGAAAACTGCTGGAAATGTGCCAAAACTATTATCTCTCATATTTATGATGTAAATATTTGATAGGTAAATCTGCCGCAAACTTACACAGATCGTATGGCGCTTTTTTGGCGCTTTTTAAAGTGCGAGCGCCAAGTGCCAATAGCGCCACAGCATCATAGCGCCAAGCGCCAAAAGCGCCATGGCGCTTTTGGAGGGCACGGTGCCAAGCGCCAATGGCGCCACGGCAAAAAGGCGCCAAGCGCCAGAAGCGCCATGGCGCTTTTTGGTTTGGCGCTAGCGCCATGGCGCTTTTCCATCACTAGACCTGACACACAATGGGTTTTGCATGCACAATGTGACAAAGGCAGTCCCAAGCCCTGTAAAGTGTAAAGTCAAGTGTCAAATGTAAAGTCAAATGCAAAGTAAACTGTCAAGCAAAACAAAAAAGAAAATATTTTATTACTGAACTTTGGGATGCCCATAGGTACATAGATGAGGATGCCCATTGCGGGGATGCCCAACAGTATCCTCCCCTGCATGCGTGGTTCCCGCTGGAAGTGTGCCAACGATGGTTAACGCATCCGAGTTTCATAAAAAGATAACAAAATTGATTGTTGTTATAATGTTATTCATTAACATATTCACATCGATCAATTTTTTCATATTTTTATGGAAATCGCATGATTTAATAATCATTGGCACGTTTCCAACAGGAGACATAAATCAGTGCGAGAGCAGAGTATCACGTATGCCGAGTATAGGTACTTTTAACAACTCTATGCATATTTGCCATGTTTCTTGGACATATTTAAGGCACCTATGTACAGAATGCACCTATGTGCAGAACGCACCCATGTATAAAGTACAAAACGCACCCATGTATAAATTGCCAAATAAATAAATAATAAAGGCCCATGAATGCAAATTTCACCAAAAAGCAGTGTTTGGGACGCGCGCTTTTACTTTGGCAGACCAGGCGCAGGATCAATGCAGCACAGCATCATAACACGACACTGAACCTCACCTCCACGCGATAACTGCAAAGGAGCAACCAACCTAATCATAATTTCTAAAAACGAAACCAGGAGTAGCGATGGAAAAGCACCAGCGCCAGCGCCAAAGGAAAAAGCGCCATGCCACAATGCTATTTTGCCGTGGCGCCATTGGCGCTTGCCGCCCCACCGACAAAAACGCCGTGGCGCTAGGCGCCATTTTGGCGCAAGGAATAAGATACTTGGCATTGGCGCTTGCAGCCAGCGCCAAAGCAAGAAGCGCCATGACGCTTGGCGCCATTTTGCGCCGGCACGTTTGGCGCTTGGCGCCGGGGTTCGGAAAAGCGCCATGGCGCTTGGAGCCAAAGTCAGCTTTTTCCATTAACAGGAGTGAAAACAACAACAATGCTTGCAACTGACCAGTGGAGGCACGCGTAAATAGGCACGCGCAACGCGGCAGGCAGGCGGAACAGGCGCCTCCGTGCTTCTAAATGCATATTATCGCCCAAACGTGTATTTATTTTATATTTCGAAGTGATGATGACCGTCTCCCGAGAAGGTAAGATGACCGCCTGAAGATATGATGTCCGCCTGGACATCATACCTTCAGAAGGTAAGATGTCCAAGAAGGGAAAGTTTCCGGGGTCCCTGGGATTGGGGTAGGCTGTTATTGGGGATCCACCAGACTTTTGTGTCATTCCATTCTGTCTTACATTTGCTGATTATATAACTTCAAAAATTTTATGTCAATTCGACCCTGTATTTATGTGATTTATATATATATATATATAAATTTACCATAAATCCTTGAATAAGCCCCCTTCAAATAAATCCCCCTTGAATAAGTCCCCTCAAAAATCACTGACAAAAAATCCCCCCCCCCCCCCGAGGACACTATTTAGACAGTATAATACAGTATTTATATGAAGTATATGATGATGTTCAGAAATAATTTATTTTACATGTTGAAATACTGGGTTAAATTGGCATAATGAATTTATACATCACTAATCCAGCCTCAACAATGGGATCTACAGGTTGTGCATACTATTTTAAATATTTAACGGTCCAAATCGGCCAAGACATTGCCGAGTTATTAAGTTTCAAAGTCAACCACCCAGATCTCGGCCATGTAAAATCAACACCTTTTTATAGACCACCCTTATCTTGGGACTGGGGGACGATTCAAGGAAACAAAACAATTTGGTTGACGTGCAACAGAATGGGGCGACACAAAAGTCTGGTCAGCCCACCCCCTAAACTGCCTTCCCCGATTCCAGCTATGGGTCCGCTACCGATGCCATTTCAACGTTCATTGACGTTTTTTCTCGTTTCGATAGACTTTTTCAGATGCAACGAATATCGATTATCGATCGATTTAGCACATAAAACGTAAGAATGTGTTTTATGTCCTTCAATTCCCTGAAAAATTCGAAAACTATTTTCGCTTTTTTGAGTTTTTGAATTTTTTCAAAAAAATTCGATATTAAGTGTTTTTTTTCAGTGGTGGAATAAAAATTTGAAAATTCCGAAACAAAATCGGAAATTCGAAAATATTTTTGAATTTTTGAATCTTTTTTGCCATCGTTAATACCTATACCAATTCCAACTTAAATACATAATTTGTATGAATAATCACAGCAGTTTTGTTAAGCATAGCCTCATGAAGAAACTTTGAACCAGGTGTCCACCATGTTCGACTGGTTTCCTCCGGTGTAGTGATGCAAACAGCGCAGGACTTTGGCGCTAAGCGCCTGGGCGCTTTTAAGCGATGGTGCCAAGCAATTTCTGCATAGCTTTCATGCCTTCCTCTATGTAAGGTAAACCGAACTTTGTGCAGAAGATAGCCACAACTGCATTTCAGTGGGTTTCTGAGTAGTGATGTAAAGGCACCAGGGCACCGGTGCCCCGGTGCTGGGCACCGAAGGGCACCAGCACCGGTGCTGGTGCGGTGCCATTGCAATCTTCAGGGGTGCTATGCCGGTGCCAGTGCCATTTTTTTCAGAATAGCACCGGTGCTGGTGAGGTGCGGTGCCATTTTTTTGCCGGTGCCAAAGGTGCTAGCACCAGGGCCAAAGTAAAAGGCACCGGGAAAGGCACCGGCCAAGGCTTCATGTGCTGTGCAATTTTGTCCATAGTATGTAGGGTGTCAAATTTCCGTTTCCGTTTTCCGTTTCCGCCTTTCCGCAGGAAAATTTTTTACCTTTCCGTTTTCCGTTTTCCGGCAGCCAAAAATTTTTTACCTTTCCGTTTTCTGTTTTCCGGCAGCCGAAAAATTTTTACCTTTCCGTTTTCCGTTTTCCGGCAGCTGAAATTTTTTTACCTTTCCGTTTCCGTTTTTCCGGCCCATTTTTCCGTTTTCCGGCTGAAAAATTTTTACCTTTCCGTTTCCGTTTTACCAGGACATTTTTCCATTTTCTGGCTCAATTTTCAGTTTTCTGGCATTTTTCCATTGTTTTTCCAATCTGTATTTATCTTCAATTGGCTCATCCCATTGTGTTGTTTTTGTCTCTTGGAGCAGCATTGACAACTGGGATTTCAGGGTCAGTGAAACAGGTGCTGTGAACCCAATATGCTGACACCAATAATTTATTCAAGTTTCATCTGGTTGGTGTTGTGATCCTGTCAATTTGCAATTTTGGTGTTGATATTGCCAGCATGTCTGTTCAGTGATTTTATTTCATGACTGTGACAATTTTATTCACCTTTGGACTCCTGTTGTTTTCTGCTATTTCATTCATGACTGATCTGGAGTTTGACATCCATTCTCTCATGTTCATACAACATTGGTTAAATAAAGCTTTGACTTTGTAATATAGTTCTAAAGCTTCAACTTCATTCGTGACACTCATGCTGAAGTTATCGACGTAAATGTTGTTTTTTATCATTGCCAACTGGTTTCGTTCCCCTTCATTTTATTCATATTTATTCATGTTGTTTATTGTCACATTTAAATGGTATTTTATGACTGCTCCCAAAATTGCTGGGCTGCAGACAAGTCCAAACAGTACATGTTTAAAACAAAGTACTATTAAGTTATTTTCAGTTACTGGTTTTGAGGCATCTTTCAGCCAGAAAAATTGTGTGTAGTCTCTAGCTTGGTCATGCAATCCTATTTGCAAAAATGTCTTTTCAATATCGGCAATTAATGCTAGATTGCCTGCCCTGAACTTCAGGAGTAAGCCCAGTGCTAATGGTGTTGTAATTGGTCCTCTAAAAAGGCACTCAATGAAACTGGGCTTACCTGCCAACCCATCGTACACAATTCTGCATGATGTCGATTTGCCCGGCGTGATTACTGGGTGGTGTGGCAGGTAATGAAACCCCTTGTTGTCTGTTTTGTCGTCACAGATCTCAATTATTCCCTTTTCTAGTTGGTCATCCAAAACTTTCCGGTATTGTTCGAATAAGTTTGGATCTTTGTTGAATCTTCTTATCAGTGATTTAAACTGCACCAAGGCTTCTGCTTTTCCTGTGGGCAGGTCACTGATACTCTACGGCCAGTCAATATAGTATTGTTTGTTGTTGTTGTTGAATTTTATGCTATTTATTATCATCTCCTCTGCAATGTTGTCATCAATTGCATAGGGGTCATCAGTGATTCCCACTGCTTCTAGACTGTGAAATTGTCGTAGTGTTTCCTTTCCTATGGCCACTATGGCTACTTTTTGATGATTTTTTGTTGGTTCAGTTAAGCTTGAACTACAAGTGAAGTTACAGGCATGATCCATAGTTGCAGAATGTACAGCTACCACAATCAAAGCCAAACAGGCAAACCTGCATGCAGGTTTTCCTTCTGCAAATTAGTCTATTACCCTGCTAATTTCACTTTATTTTTTTCCGTTTCCGTGAAAATTTTGCTTTCCGTTTTCCGTTTTCCGGCATTTCATTTTTCCGTTTTCCGTTTTCCGGCCGACAATTTTTTTTTACCTTTCCGTTTTCCGCTGAGTGAAATTTTTTTACCTTTCCATTTTCCGGCAGAAATTTTTTTTTTACCTTTCCGTTTTCCGTTTTCCGTAAAGTGAAAAAATTTTACCTTTCCGTTTTCCGTTTTCCGTTAAAAAAAATTTTTGACACCCTAATAGTATGTGCTTATTCATATTTCAAAAAACAGCGATATATTTACCCAACCGTTTTTGCCTATTTTGTAAACCTCCCATCAAATAAATATACCTACTGTGAAATCCATTATACCCGATACGTGAACTGATGAGCAAATCTAAAATTTTGTTGAATTTTAAATCATTTTTATATTTTATATCTATCTTACTTTTTTGTTCAAAATTTGTTGTCAGTTTATGACAGAGATAGTTCCATTCTTTGTACAGCAACGACTCCGATCAGTAGACAATAGTGGCTATGGACATTGTAGTGAATTAAATATTTTATCTTTCATTTGTAATGATTGTAATTGCTGCATAAAACGATTGCCACATCATTCTGATCATTTTAAGTGCTCAACCATCAAAATCGGTTGAAAATTCATGGAAATATGCACTTCCAAAGGTGAGACCACTGAGAAACTGCCCGATATTTACTTCAGAAATTCCAGCCCGGTGCGGTGCCTTTCGGTGCTAGCACCGGCAACCCGCCGGTGCCCTTTGGTGCCGGTGCCATTTTGTCCAAAAGGCACCGGTGCCGGTGCGGTGCGGTGCCATTCTCTGGCCGGTGCCCCAGGGTGCCAGGTGCCCTTTTCATGCGTTGGCAAAGGTGCCGGTGCGGTGCGGTGCCATTTTTCCCGGTGCCTTTAACATCACTATTTCTGAGTACCAAAAATGACCGGATACGCAACGATGGCAAAAACACACATATTAAATACGGAAACTCATTGAGTTTCCGTGTTTTTGTTTAACACAGAAACACGGAAACTCAACAATTTTGAAAAACACAGAAACTCAAATGAGTTCTTTTTTGGAGAACACGGAAACACGGAAACACAGAAAATACGGAAATGTTTTTCGAGTTTTTTTATCCAAGCAATTGAAGGCACAAGATTTGAACTGAACAATGTGTGTATGTTCATACATATGGTATGCATGTATGTATAGTGTGTAAATATGTACATAGTATCCAAGTTTAACAATGAAATAAGTATCCAAAAAATTATGGTGTCCGCATCTCCTGGTGGTTTAGACAATATTAGGGACTGTGATCGAAGTGTTGAGGAGTGTCCACCAGGGTCTGCTAGCTCACACCATTGAACTCGGGGCTCACCTCCCAAGCTGGCAAAATTATTGGTCACCCATTTGGAACCACCTCCAATGGACTAATGAAAATTTGCCAATACAAGACAGAACATATGCAAAACCAATATTTGATAATAAAACGACTGTATCAACAGTAAAATGCTGTAAAATGCAACTTTTTGTAAAACAACTTGAGTTTTTATCAAAAAAACTTGAGTTTTTATCAAAAAACTTGAGTTTTTATCAAAAAACTTGAGTTTTTAACAAAAAACTTGAATTTTTCCCCAAAAAAAACTCAAGTTTTTTCAAAAAACACAGAAATAAAACACAGAAACTCAAGTTTTTTTTGTGAAAAAAACTCAAAACACAGATATTCATTTTTGAAAAACTCAAAATACAGAAAGTGTTTTTATTTTGAGAACTCACCCATCGTTGCGGATACGACGTGTATTCAAGTTTTCCATAACGCTGATTCGACAAAAAGCGTGTGATCTTATCGGGTGTTTAAAAAATTTGAAAGCAGACAATCGCAGATTTTCGCTTATGCGACTAGTTGAAAACGGCGCCCTTGACCAGGGTTGGCAAAATCTCAGAAAAAAATAAAAATAAAATAAAAATAAAATGGAATATTCAAGAATAAAATAAAATAAAATAAAATGGAAAATTTCAGAATAAAAATAAAAATTGTGTAAAAATTCGAATTTTTGTAAAATTTTGGTAAAATTGTATAAAAATTCATATTTTTGTAAAATTGTATCAAAATTCATCTTTTTTGTAAAATTTTATCTCATTGCTTGAGTTTGTACCTGTTTATTCTTGGATCTGGGGGCAGTCCCAAGCCTTGTAAAGTGTCAAATGTCATGTAAAATGTCATGCAAAGTGTCAATTGTCATGACAAATGTGAAGTAAAGTGTAAATTGTCATGACATGTAAAAATTAAAGTATCAATTGTCAAGCAAATTGTGTCCAAATCTTATGTTTTATTTTTAAATCTTATGTTTTGTATCCAAATTATGTTGTTGTTGAATCCAAATCTTATGTGAACATTTGGATACAAAAACAAAAGATTTGGATACAAAACATACTATGGATACAAAAACACAAAATTTGGATACACAATTTACACTTTGCATGACATACATACTGCATGCAACTTTTGAAAAGTAAGGGAAAAATTTGTCACAGGTTTTTCATGTATAGGTCTAATTATAACATTTTTCTGGCCTTGCATGAATGATTCTGATTTTTTGTAAAATTTTTGTACAATTTTTGTAAAATTTTTGTAAAATGTGTCATTTTATTTTACTAATGACTTTTGGGAATAAAATAAAATAAAATAAAATGAAACAAGAATAAAATTAAAATAAAATAAAATTTTTATACAATTTTTATACAATTTTACTAAAATGAATTTTTATAAAACCAACCCTGCCCTTGACAGCAGACACTGAAACAAAATACATTTCAGAGTTTTTCTGGTGTATGCAATTCGTCAGACGCAGCGTGAATTCAATCTTTCCAAAATTTTGATTCAACCGCAATCTGATTTTATTGCATGTGACAGATTTCGTTAAGCGCTGCGATCATTCAAACTGTCAGACATTTTTTTGCTAATCCGACGCAGCCGCCAACGCCGAAACAAAAACTTCAACGGCAACACGAACCGCAAAAAGCCGTCTAGCGGTCTGGCAGGGCTCCTATAAAACAGCGGCAAACCAGCGCAACCGGCATCCACTAGCAAGTGAACGAGCAAACGAGCGGCACCAATCAGCAGCAGAGAAGCTCCAAGCACCAACAATGAAATCGCTGGCGATCGTGTGCATGCTGGTCGCGTCCGGCCTCGGCGACCTCTCGCCGGCCGACTTGAAGGACATGGCGGAATTTCAGGGCGAAGAGATTTGCGAAGCTTTGGGCCAGACTCTGAAGTGGGACGAAGCAGTGGCTATATGCGAAACGATCGATGGCTGCACTCTGGACCACGTGCAGGATGCGACCGATGGGTTCGTTTGAATTTTCATTCGCCCACAACTTCACATGCCAATCCCAGACCCTGTAAAATGTCAAATGTCATGCAAATTGTCAAAAGTCATGTAAAATGCCCTGCAAAATGGCAACTGGCGTCCGCCAATTGGCCAATTTGCGTCAGCTTCAGTTGGCAAAGATAAGCGTGTAGCGTCGACGCTTAGTATTTTAGGCGACGCGGACATTCAATAGTATTCATAGTAACGCTGACAATTTGGTGCAATTTTGAAATGCAGACTGATCAAGGCGTGCATCGACCCCAGCGGCGGAAGTTTGCTGCAATTCATGCAGGATAGCGGCTGCCGCATTGTCGGCCTGCTACCAGACGTGGACGGACGCCTGGAGATGTACGTCCATTTAGTATACTGTAATAAATTTTTTCGGAGTATTATTACATGTTAGCACGCCAAAATGGTGACTTTGACATCAAAGTTGCCACAAAACCAATAAAAACAACCCCAATCTTTCTGCATGTGGAATTGCGCGTCTGCGTGCAAAAAGTTTGCAAAATACCTGGTAAAATACCTACCTAGCAAAGCAGTATCGAAAATTTCAGCTGCCATCTTTAAAATTTGGCTTGCGTTTTTCCCATAGTTTTTTGAGAAGCGTTTAAACAAAAAATAGGCCATTTCTAGTGCGGCTGGTGGATTTATGACAATTAACAGGACCATGAAAAACTTTTCCGTTTGCAGGGTCAAAGCAGCCTGCGAGCATTACATGTGAATGCGTGGAGCTGTACTGTGATTTGAAGGGATGAATATCTGCTTGAAGTGATTGATTGATTGATATAAATAAACTTGAACAAATAAACATATTGCAGCCACGCACACCAGTACACCGTCGAAAGTTGGGAAACTCATAAATCTGTTTTGAACGGACTTGAGTTTACCACAATGAATTATTTTTGATCGCAGTCAACATTTAAGTTGACAGATAAATACACTTGAGTTTACCTCATTGTGGTAGACTCAAATGTACCCAAAACGGTTTAATGAGTTTCCCAAATTTCGACGGTGTACTAGCATGCGCAGCGCCATTTCGGTTATATTCAATCTGAACGAAAGCTTGATTCAAAATACCTATATCATTTTATTTTCGAATGAAACTGCAAAAACATTTACGGATCAAAAGAAAAAATCATTGGTGGATGGATGAAAAGACCAGTTGTTAATGCGTAGTTACTTTTACTCAAAATGTACGCATACTCGAGTACCGAGTAAATACGCATACACATACTTTGGAAAAAGTTTCTGATCTCAACTGTACGCTTACTTTTTCAGAGTACTCGGGTACAGTAGAGTGAATTTTGCGAGCACAGAAAGAGTATTTTTTGCGAGTACAAAACGAGCAAGAGAGAAAATCAACAGGTGAAAATAAAAAGTGACCACCTTGCTGAGAAGTTTAAATGTCTTAGTAGGTATTCACGTTGGGGAAGGCTTTTAAAAAAAATGTGCAACGATATCGCAATCTTAATTTTATCCACTTTTACGCTTTCCTGTAAAAAGGTACTCGCATTTACACTTCCGAGAAAAAAGTATTTTACTCTTATTTCCTCGCGAAAATTTTTACTTTAAGCGTTCTGTACTCGAGATGTGAGAAAATATACTTTACGCATACGCAAACTTTGAAAAAGTTCGGTACTTTTAACAACTCTGGAATAGACAACAGCATATTTCCCATAGCAGGATTCACTACGGATCTACGGTCAGCTTTAGCAGTACTCTACACTTCACACACATGAATGAACATATTTTTATGACAATGTTCCGTATAAAGCGGGAATTAGAGCTCAGCGTCGATTCGACGTGAAATGATGACGTGAAATGATGTCGTGAAATTAATTACACGAGTGTGGATCAGAGTTGCGAAAGTGTATTTACACTTACCCGAAATACCCGGGTAGATGGGTATTTATATTTACACTTACACTTACACTTTCATAAAATACCCATACACTTTTTTTACACTTTCCTGGGCAAAATACCTGGGTACAGAAAGTGTATTTTTTTCTTTCAGATGGCCCTGTTTTATGCTTTTGAGAAGGCATAAAATAGGGTAATGTACAAAAAATGCATTGAATGTAGAAGATATGACAAATGTACAAACTAGCATTTGATCTACAACCTTTGATCAGTACTCATGGTATTCTACAGTTTCATCATACTTTTGTAAAAAGGACAAGATCAATAGAAATTCACCAGCTGGACACAAAGTCAACTTTTGCATTGACATTTGCTGCATGTCCATTCTTGCATTTAAACAGTGTGTATCGCATTGCTTAATCAGTAAAATATCGACACTGAAAAAGTGCCATTATTAGGGAACTTCATACCACTACAGTATATGTTACAGTCTGAAACGTTTCATAAAAGGCTGAAAATGTGAAATAATGCATGAAAATGATAAATAAATTGATCTAAAGATGAGAATAGCGATGTTTTCTAATGCTCCACAGTGAGAGCTCTTTCTAAAAAAATTTTTTACACTTACACTTTTTTTACACTTTCCTAGGTATTTTTAAAATACCTTACACTTTTGGTATCCATACTCAAAATTTGGAAAGTGTATTTACACTTACACTTACACTTTCCAAAAATACCGGTATTTTAACAACTCTGGTGTGGATCATGCTACGGATCTACAATTTTCTAAGGATAATATATGAATCAATACCTTAATCGTGTCCAATACTGAGTGTTATCAGCCACAACTAGAGCAAATTGAAAAATTCAATTTTTATCATTTCACATCATCATCATTTCACGTCACAGTGTCAGGGAACAACTTGACATTTCACGTCAGACTGCTGCTTGCAATAGTCTGACGTGAAATGTCAAGTTGTTCCCTGACACTGTGACGTGAAATGATGATGACGTGAAATGATAAAAATTGAATTTTTCAATTCGCTCTAGTTGTGGCTGATAACACTCAGTATTGGACACGATTAAGGTATTGATTCATATATTATCCTTAGAAAATTGTAGACCCGTAGCACGATCCACACTCGTGTAATTAATTTCACGACGTCATTTCACGTCATCATTTCACGTTGAATCGACGCTGAGCTCTAATTCCGGCCTTATGAAAGCGCTGTGACCCAAACTAGGGTTCAAACGGGACCATTTTTTGGACCGAGAACGGAAAATTTCTTTATCGGGATCGGGACCGGGACTGGCATTTTATTATTGTCGGGACCAGGACCGAGACTGGGGTGTCGTGACCGGGACCGTGTCTGGGGTGTCGGGACCGGTACCACCCCAGTCCCGACGTTTTGCCAAACCATGAAATAGGATCATGTAAAAATAAGCTGTGATATGTGAGTCTGGTATATACTATCGAGCAAATGTGCTTCCACGTAGGATTTCCACTGTGTGAAACACCGCTATCAATGCATTTGCCTTCTCTTACAATATTTTTATATCGCTTGCCAGGACCACTTAAAAATTCTGGGACCATGGCCGTGACCGAGACTGGGACTGGAATAATTTTTTCTTGAGACCGGGACTTGGGTGTCGGGACCGGGACCCGCACCGGACTGCTCCAGTCTCAGACCTTTTGACAAACCATGTACCCGGTTGGTGTAGGAATTGCCACAAGAAAACTTGACACAGGACACTTTGACACAGCCATTTTGACACAAGAGACAACCTGACACGGGGATGACTGGACACATGTCCAGAACGACACACATCAAATAAGTCACATGTACCAACTTGTCACAAAAAGAATGCTGCTTCTGCTGCACACAAACACATGCACCACCCATGTGTAAACAAATGCAGGCCTAGGTAGGTAATGGTCCGTGGTCCCGTTTGAACCCTAACTCGAACTCAAGTTTGAAAAAATCGACTTTCAAACTTAGGTGCAATTTTAGGTTTTTGAATGTAATGAAAAATAATAGCATCCTTCCATTAAGAAGCTACCTCCACGAAAAGCTGGCTGTGTGCCAGAAACGCATAAAGTCGTTAAAACTGTGACCAAGTATGGCTGACAAAAATGGAAACAGTGGCAAAGGGCACCCAGTATTACCGGTACACCTGTTTCAACATTTTGTTACCGTATTACCTCGAATTAACCCCCCCCTTGAATTAACCCCCCCTCGAAATACCCCCCCTAAATTTCGGCTGAGGAAATAATAACCCCCCCCCTCGAAATACCCCCCCTAAGATTGAGTGTAACGTGAACGTACATGACAAACACCGCAGTTTGTGATCTGTACAATGCAGAACACACGTTAAAACTGATGATTAAGTGACGTTAGGGTAGGGTTTTCGTGTATATGCAGTTATATATGCGTATAAACACATATACATCAATGAAATTGTTCGATTTTTTTACGTCCGCGTATAGGGAATTTCCGAAAATTTCTGGCGAAAAAATAGACCCCCCCCCGAATAAACCCCCCCCTCGAATTATCCCCCCCTCAAATTTTGCTGGCGAAATAATAAACCCCCTGGGGGTATTTCGAGGTAATACGGTACATTCCATTTTGTTACAATCCGTTAGTTCCGTCGAATTGGTACCCTCTGATTGTGGGTGCAGAAAAAGTGACAAAATCAATAAGAGGTATCTATACTAGTGATGGAAAAGCGCCATGGCGCTGGCGCCTGGCGCTAGCGCCAAACCAAAAAGCGCCATGGCGCTTTTGGCGCTTGGCGCTAAAACGCTCTGGCGCCATTGGCGCTTGGCGCCGGTATCTGAGAAAGCGCCATGGCGCTTTTGGTGCTTGGCGCCATTTTCTGGTGGCGCTATTGGCGCCTGGCGCCAGCATTTTAAATGGCGCCAAAAAAGCGCCAACCGTGATTTTCAAAATTGTTATGAGTGAGTGAAATCGACAATCCAGTTGATAAATTTTTAGAGCATCTGAATAAATATTGGTAAATATGAGGGTGTTATGGGACATTACCATTAATTAAATATTGATCAGGTAATATTTGGGGACAAATGTATATACCTACACAGAATAAAAGCAGAGGTGTTAAAATGTGTTTACTTTTTACTCTAGAGGTCCTCATATTTGTATTTGGACTGTAATAATGTACTGGTATTTTAAGAATTTTCATTTTAATGGTATTTTTTTTTAATTTAATCATTTTATGTCTTCTAATCACGCCAAATAATTTCCTTTCTCGAATAGTTCCCCCCTAGAGAAGGTGAACGAAATAATAATTTCTCGGGGCGGTTGTTACAAACATGGGCAAACAGAGCAATTAGCAAATAAAATATTTGCTCTGGATATATGTATTTTTGAGTACATGTAAATACATTTTAACAATAAATTGCTCTGTATAGCAAAGGAAAAATGCTACAAAATCTCAAATAAGTTCTCTCCCTAGAATAATCCAACTGTTAGCCAAATGAGAATGAAATAAATGTCCCTTGAATAACTGTGCCTTTTAGCTGTGTGAGCAACAAAGAACTCCCCATTGAAAGCTCCCCAGTCACAATGATTGGCTGAAAAATATGTCCCAAGGAGATTTTAACACTGTATGAAACATTATAGTTGTTGATTGAACTTTAATGGCAAAAGGAAAATCGACTACTATGACATCAGTGGTACATCACAGTTATGAATTCATTATTCTGCAAACGAATTGCAGCAATAATTTTTGGCGCTGGCGCTATTGGCGCTTGGCGCCATTGCCCTCTGGCGCCATTGGCGCTTGGCGCTGAGGTCTAAAAAAGCGCCATGGCGCTTTTGGCGCTTGGCGCTATTTTGCTCTGGCGCCATTGGCGCTTGGCGCTGGGGTTCAGAAAAGCGCCATGGCGCTTTTTCCATCACTAATCTATACTTACTATTGGAGGTAGTGGTCTATAAAAATCTAATGTTAAAAAAATATTTTCTGATATTTTTAGAACATAAACCCCCCAATGAATTTTACAATGCTAATTACCAGTAAAATCTATGTAATGACACTACCCAAAGGAATGCACATTTTTGTGCACTTTTGTTCTGCAAACGTAAACAGCTGCCGCATCAGGTTTGGCACTGATTTTTTTTTTACGAGTGCCATCTGTATGTGAGATATGGAGCTCAGGCTTAAGGTGTATGGTAAATAGGCGTAGCAACCCCTACCACACACCAACAAGGGGGAATTCAACGACTCGCTACGGTGTGGGTCGTTAAACATGAAACTTGGTGCCTAATAAAAAAGCGATGTAAAGTCACATTTTTTGTCTGCCACCCTTTGGGGACAGAGTTGGGTTGGATGGGGTGCAGAGTTGTACAAATACCGGTATTTTTGGAAAACGTAAACGTAAACGTAAATACCTTTTCCAAATCAAAAGTATAAATACTAAAACGTAAGGTAAATATTTTCAAAATACTGGGGAAAACGTAAAATAAAACGTAAACGTAAAAATTAGATTAAAGTGCTTCCACTATCAGAGAATACAAAAAACACAATGTTTTTTTTACAACATTGTGGATGTTCATATGATCTCCATCGAACTTTTTCTGCTTACCTGTATTTTATATATATATATATATATATATTTAGAATGATGGGGTCGGTATATTGAATTGGGATTGGAGTTGACATTTTTGTCAACTAGTGGGTGTAGGGCCATAAGGTGCGAATTCCGTAACAGGAGAACTAAAAAAAATTATGAGTGAGAAGTAATGGCAAGTTGAATGGCAAGTAATAATTGAAAGAAAAGTAAATCTGTATGTGAAATGGCAAGTTAAAAGACAAATGGCCAGTCATGAGAAAACACTAAAAATGTCTGACTTTTTTTGCATTTCAGTTCCCACTCACAAAAATACTTTCCTTCAACTTTTTACTTTTCACTTACAAATTGGTGTTTGAGTTCTCCAATTGCGGAATTAGGGCTCCTACATTAGAACATGTTGAACTCATCATAATACACTACATTTGTCAAACAATTTGCCTCCGTGTAGCATATTTTTACGTTTTCTCTGGTACCCGGGTAATTGTGCCAGGAAAACGTAACAAAGCGTAATGGTATTTTTGGAAAGCGTAAACGTAAACGTAAGTATAAATACCCAAATAACCGGGTATTTCGGGTAAACGTAAATACGTTTTCGCAACTCTGATGGGGTGGGTTTGGGTGCGGAGCATTTTCTGTTATATAGCGATAAAACAGGAATATTTCCAGAATGGTATGGTAGAGTTAACATACCTTCCGTATTTCCTCGAAATACCCCCCCCCCCCCCCCGGGGGGGTGATTGTTTCATAGTGGTCCCGAGAGGGGGGGGGGGGTTAAACGAGGGGGGTATTTCGAGGGGGGGTTATTATTTCGCCAGAAATTTTTTGAAATCCTAGTACAAAATCGTTGTTTGTGACGTGTGCTGGGGTAGAAAAATGCATCAATAACTGACATGTATAGACTCCTGTAGACTAATATTAGTACGTAGATGGTATAAACACTGTTCTAACGTGATTCCGACACTGTTTTAACGTGTGTTCTGCACTACGCAGAACACAGACTGCAGTATTTGTCATGTACGTTCTCTTTACACTCAATCTGGGGGGGTATTTCGAGGGGGGTGATTGTTTCATAGTGGTCTCGAGAGGGGGGGGGGGGGGTCAAACGAGGGGGAGCGGGGTATTTCGAGGGGGGTATTTCGAGGAAATACGGTATGGCATTAATCTGAATTTCACCGCATCAGGTGCTGAACTTGATTTGAATGGTATGACAAATTTCAGTGCTGAACTTGATGCAAACAAAAACTGTGTCAATTTTTTTTGGTGACCCACACTGTAGTGGGTCGCTGCTGCCCATCCAATGTTGTATAGTAGGGGGGGGGTGTTGGCCACACCTCCCCAAAATTTAAAAATTCTATACCACCCCCAACAGTTGGAGTTATTACATCCTTAGTAGTGAAAGGGCAATCTGAAAGAAAAAATACACTTTCTGTACCGGGGTATTTTGCTCAGGAAAGTGTAAAAAAAGTGTATGGGTAGTTTATGAAAGTGTAAGTGTAAGTGTAAGTGCATATATAAATACCCATTTACCCGGGTATTTCGGGTAAGTGCAAATACACTTTCGCAACTCTGCTATAGGTAAAGCCGTGTAACACCCCGGGCATTGTGCGTGGTATACACGGTAATTCTAACCTAAATATAACTCTTACTGTTAACTTTAATATGCCATTTGTCATTATTACCTTGCTTTTATCATTTACTGGTAACTTGAAAATCATTGTGGCCACCAGAGTTGTACAAATACTGGTATTTTTGGAAAACGTAAACGTAAACATAAATACCTTTTCCAAATCAAAAGTATAAATACTAAAACGTGAGGTATTTTTAAAATACCGGGGAAAACGTAGAATAAAACGTAAACATAAAAACTATATATATTAAGTGCTTCCGCTATCAGAGAATACAAAAAAAAACACAATGTTTTTTTACAACATTATGGATGTTCATGTGATCTCCATCGACATTTTCTGCTTACCTGTATTTTATATATATTTTGAATGATGGGATCGGGATATTGAATTGGGATTTAAGTTGGAATTTTGCGTCGTTGTCAACTAGTGTGTGTAGGGCCATAAATAAACCTGTGTTTTGAGTTTTGTTTCTCGGAAAAAACTTGAGTAACTCTGTTTTTATTTCTGTGTTTTCTGTAAAAACTCGAGTATTTTGAGTTTTTTTCTAAAAAACTTGAGTTTTTTTCCAAAAAATCAAGTTTACCCCCCAAAAATTTCGATTTACATCATTTCGATCTGGAAACAGTGGTTTTCTTATAAAATATTGGTTTTACACATGTTTTAACCCCACATAACATTTGTATTCATTCAAGTGTCAAAAAAGTCCATACAAATGTCCACAATGAGGACATCAACATCACAACACCAGCAACAAAATGCCCAGAAACAACAATTTACATACAAACAGGATATATTTGAAATAAACATGTAGATAGCTACACAACCTAGTACAGTCTATGTGTAGCTGCGATGCAAATTAGCAGTAACAAATACATCATGTACATTAGATACATGATGTACATCATCCCGGAGGGAGCTATTTCGAGGGGGGGGCTTATTATTTCACCAGTCCATTTTTTGTACCATTATAAAATATGAATACATTATGTACATATTACCATACTATACATGCTTATCTTATCTTGTTTAGTTTAACTGAATTAATGTACATTCAACCGCTTCACTGAAAAAAAACACAAAAACTCAAAAAAAACTTTTCTGTGTTTCCGTGTTTCTGTGTTTCTGTGTTCTCCAAAAAAAAACTCATTTGAGTTTTGAGTTTTTCAAAATTTATGAGTTTCCGTGTTTCTGTGTAAAACAAAAACACAGAAACTCAATGAGTTTCTGTGTTCAATTTCTGTGTTTTTTCCATCGTTGGGCACAGACCGCACTGAACACAATCCCCTTTTGCGCAGAAACGGTCGCACAAACAATCACACACAGACCACAAAGAAACACCGGAGCAGAATGAAATCCCTGGTCATCCTGTTTATGCTGGCGGCACCCTGCCTCAAGCTTCGAATACGATTATGACGATTTCATGAATCTGGCAGAAGCGTATGCGCAGCCCATTTGCGATCTTTTCTCCAAATACGCGCATCTGAAGGACGCCGTTTTGGAAATGTGCCAAAAGGAGAACGAGCACTGTGAGGAAGATGACCTGACCGACTTGGAGAGCACGTTTGTGGGGGACGAGTTCTGTTGGCAACCTTAGTTTTTTACTGAACACAATAAGACATCTTGTACAAAAGTTACGGATCATATTGGAGTGCATACCTACCCTGTGAAGTGTCCACACTGTTCTGACAATGTTCCAAAGCTCTGTCCCAAAGTAACACAGCTACCCTATTCCAATTTTAAGCATACATAAAATAAGAGGTACCCTCTAATTAAAGATTTCATTTTGGCATTTTTGGACGTGAAGGAATAACCTCCAATAAGAGGTATACCTCCTATAAGCGGCAAAGCTGGCAGCGTGCCAGAAACGCATAAAAGCGTAAAACCAGTGGACAAACATATCGGACATGAAAGTGGTGCCGAATAGTACCCAGACAACCTCTGTGTCAATTATCAAGCCTGCTTCACCATTTTGTTAAAACTTTCTGTTCGATAAAATGAATTGGGTTGTTGTTCACTGTTGGCTGACTCTTTGCGTAATCTTGAGAAATCAATAGTGTGATCATTCTAATAAGAGGTACCACATAATTTTAGGTGTATAAAAAGTGACAATTGGTATAGGTACTTGCAATTGGAGGTAATACAGTAGTTTCAAACAAAGGGGTTGAAACAGGGCGAAGTAAGAAAAACTTCAGCCCACATTATTACATGCAGCGTGAGGGACGTGTGCGCCGACCCGGATGGCCAAGGCATCATGTCTTTGGTGAACAACGGCGGCTGCACTATTTTGGCTGCGGCGCACAAGACTGGCCTCATCAAAGACTATGCCGATCTGGTGGACAGCGACGACATGCTGAATGACGCTTTGCGAGTGTTAGTCAGCAATTTGAATGGGCAAAAGTTTGAGATTTTGAACTCTAGCGTATGCAATTGTTTGGCCACAGCGCAAGATTTTCTCTCGAAATTTAAAGCCTGTAACTTCTGATTTGACAGAAATCTCTTCAGAGAATAGGGAAAGATCCATTAAAAAAGGTTAAAGCACTTTTCAAGGGAACATTGGAATGCAAGTATACCAAAAAGTATTATGAGCCTTGAAGATTCAAAAATTTAATTCAAGTTAATTTAGCATATACCCAATGCAAACAAGTTTTCAGAAACTTGCAAGCCTTCACACATGCAAACTTTTTTTAAATTACAGCGCCAAACTCGCCTGCGAATACGACGAGTACGATTTTACTGGGAACGATCAGTGATGCGATGAGAACTGTACGGGAGTGATAAACTGTTACTGAACGTGAAATATAGTCTGCTTAATTGAATAAAAGCAAACTTGTATACCTATTAACGATGGCAAACCCTCCGAAAAAAAGTATTTAAATTTTTAAGTGTTTTCTCCAAAATGAATTTTCGAATTTTTCCTCGAAATTTTTTTCAAACTTAAATTTAATTTTCGAATTTTCGAATCTTTTTGGTTAATTTTCAAATTTTTTCGGGTAATTTTCCAATTTTTTTTACATACTTTTTGAATTTTTTTGGAAAAATATTCAATAAGGAGCTTTAAGCTGTTAAGTAGTTATGGTGAAATAGTTATGGGTACTTGGTGCATTCCTGAGCATTCTTCTATGTGACTGGGTCTGCCCATAGCTGGGATTGGGGTAGGCTGTTATTGGGGATCCACCAGACTTTTGTGTCATTCCATTCTGTCTTACATTTGCTGATTATATAATTTCAAAAATTTTATGTCAATTCGACCCTGTATTTATGTGATTTATATATATATATATATATATATATATATAAATTTACCATAAATCCTTGAATAAGCCCCCTTCAAATAAATCCCCCTCGAATAAGGTCCCCTCAAAAATCACTGACAAAAAATCCCCCCCCCCCGGGGACAGTATTTAGACAGTATAATACAGTATTTATATGAAGTATATGATGTTGTTCAGAAATAATTTATTTTACATGTTGAAATACTGGGTTAAATTGGCATAATGAATTTATACATCACTAATCCAGCCTCAACAATGGTATCTACAGGTTGTGCATATCATTTTAAATATTTAACGGTCCAAATCGGCCAAGACATTGCCCAGTTATTAAGCTTCAAAGTCAACCACCCAGATCTCGGCCATGTAAAATCAACACCTTTTTATAGACCACCCTTATCTTGTGACTGGGGGACGATTCAAGGAAACAAAACAATTTGGTTGACGTGCAACAGAATGGGACGACACAAAAGTCTGGTCAGCCCACCCCCTAAACTGCCTTCCCCGATTCCAGCTATAGGTCCGCTAACGATGCCATTTCAACGTTCATTGACGTTTTTTCTCGTTTCGATAGACTTTTTCAGATGCAACGAATATCGATTATCGATCGATTTAGCACATAAAACGTAAGAATGTGTTTTATGTCCTTCAATTCCCTGAAAAATTCGAAAACTATTTTCGCTTTTTTGAGTTTTTGAATTTTTTCAAAAAAAATCGATATTAAGTGTGTTTTTTTCAGTGGTGGAATAAAAATTTGAAAATTCCGAAACAAAATCGGAAATTCGAAAATATTTTTGAATTTTTGAATCTTTTTTGCCATCGTTAATACCTATACCAATTCCAACTTAAATACATAATTTGTATGAATAATCACAGCAGTTTTGTTAAGCATAGCCTCATGAAGAAACTTTGAACCAGGTGTCCACCATGTTCGACTGGTTTCCTCCGGTGTAGTGATGCAAACAGCGCAGGACTTTGGCGCTAAGCGCCTGGGCGCTTTTAAGCGATGGTGCCAAGCAATTTCTGCATAGCTTTCATGCCTTCCTCTATGTAAGGTAAATCGAACTTTGTGCAGACGATAGCCACCAACTGCATTTCAGTGGGTTTCTGAGTACCAAAAATGACCAGATACGACGTGTATTCAAGTTTTCCATAACGCTGATTCGACAAAAAGCGTGTGATCTTATTGGATGTTTAAAAAATTTGAAAGCAGACAATCACAGATTTTCGCTTACCGTATTACCTCGAAATACCCCCATGGGGGTTTATTATTTCGCCAGCAAAATTTGAGGGGGGGTTAATTCGAGGGGGGGGGGTTTATTCGAGGGGGGGTTTTATTATTTCGCCAGAAATTTTCGTGAAATTCATACTAAAGAATACGCCTTTTCTTACACAAAAACGTAATAAATGTGAGAAAATAGCAGAGTTGCGAAAGCGTATTTACGCTTACCCGAAATACCCGGGTAAATGGGTATTTATACTTACGCTTACGCTTACGCTTTCATAAAATACCCGTACGCTTTTTTACGCTTTCCCGGCCAAAATACCCGGGTACTAAAAGCGTAAAAAAGCTTTTCACACGGTTCAGTTTTACACTTTTGAAAAAGCATAAAACCACAAAAAAGAGTGAACGAAACTGCGCACCAAAAAAATAACTGCGTGCGTGCAGTAATGTGCTGGAAATAGTGGCACGTTTACAAATTGTGTCGCAGTATGAATGTCTTGCTAATACTGTGTCGTCGAGCAGAATCGTGGCTTCAGATAAGAAATTTTGGGCTGAAAATGGATTCCGACGACGATGTTGTCGCCGTCGACAGCAGTAACTCCAAGTTGGAAGATAAAAAGATGACTTGCCGTGTTTCTTCTAATAGAACGACAGCCTCCAATAGAACGTCACCTCCCATAGAACGGCAGGCAAATAAAGTTGACGAAAAAAATTGAACGGTGCTCTTCTATTAGATAGAAGAAGTACGGTAAGTGTCGCTGCCGATGAATTGCCAAACAACATATGAGGGCAGACTACTACGTGGACATCCGAAAAGAGTCGCTGAGAGCTTGATTTGGAAAGAATTCACTGATAAAACGTCTCTTAAATTTTTTTTACGCTTACGCTTTTATTTACGCTTTCCCAGGTATTTTAAAAATACCTTACGCTTTAAGTATCCATACTGAAAATTTGCAAAGTGTATTTACGCTTACGCTTACGCTTTCCAAAAATACCGGTATTTTAACAACTCTGGAAAATAGGTCATATTGTGGCTATAGATGTACATCTGTACACAAATGAGCGTATAAGTGTAGCTGCGATGCAAATAAGTAGTAATAAATACATCATGTACATTGCGTACATGATGTACATCATTCCGGAGGGGGGGTATTTCGAGGGGGGGGGGGTATTTTTTTCCCCAGCCCATTTTGAGGGGGGGTTAATTCGAGTGGGGGGGTTAATTCAAGGGGGGATAATTCGAGGTAATACGGTATGCGACTAGATGAAAACGGCACCCAGACAGCAGACACTGAAACAAAATACATTTCAGAGTTTTTCTGGTGTATGCAATTTGTCAGACGCAGCGTGAATTCAATCTTTCCAAAACATTGATTCAACCGCAATCTGATTTTATTGCATGTGACAGATTTCGTTAAGCGCTGCGATCATTCAAACTGTCAGACATTTTTTTGCTAATCCGACGCAGCCGCCAACGCCGAAACAAAAACTTCAACGGCAACACGAACCGCAAAAAGCCGTCTAGCGGTCTGGCAGGGCTCCTATAAAACAGCGGCAAACCAGCGCAACCGGCATCCACTAGCAAGTGAACGAGCAAACGAGCGGCACCAATCAGCAGCAGAGAAGCTCCAAGCACCAACAATGAAATCGCTGGCGATCGTGTGCATGCTGGTCGCGTCCGGCCTCGGCGACCTCTCGCCGGCCGACTTGAAGGACATGGCGGAATTTCAGGGCGAAGAGATTTGCGAAGCTTTGGGCCAGACTCTGAAGTGGGACGAAGCAGTGGCTATATGCGAAACGATCGATGGCTGCACTCTGGACCACGTGCAGGATGCGACCGATGGGTTCGTTTGAATTTTCATTCGCCCACAACTTCACATGCCAATCCCAGACCCTGTAAAATGTCAAATGTCATGCAAATTGTCAAAAGTCATGTAAAATGCCCTGCAAAATGGCAACTGGCGTCCGCCAATTGGCCAATTTGCGTCAGCTTCAGTTGGCAAAGATAAGCGTGTAGCGTCGACGCTTAGTATTTTAGGCGACGCGGACATTCAATAGTATTCATAGTAACGCTGACAATTTGGTGCAATTTTGAAATGCAGACTGATCAAGGCGTGCATCGACCCCAGCGGCGGAAGTTTGCTGCAATTCATGCAGGATAGCGGCTGCCGCATTGTCGGCCTGCTACCAGACGTGGACGGACGCCTGGAGATGTACGTCCATTTAGTATACTGTAATAAATTTTTTCGGAGTATTATTACATGTTAGCACGCCAAAATGGTGACTTTGACATCAAAGTTGCCACAAAACCAATAAAAACAACCCCAATCTTTCTGCATGTGGAATTGCGCGTCTGCGTGCAAAAAGTTTGCAAAATACCTGGTAAAATACCTACCTAGCAAAGCAGTATCGAAAATTTCAGCTGCCATCTTTAAAATTTGGCTTGCGTTTTTCCCATAGTTTTTTGAGAAGCGTTTAAACAAAAAATAGGCCATTTCTAGTGCGGCTGGTGGATTTATGACAATTAACAGGACCATGAAAAACTTTTCCGTTTGCAGGGTCAAAGCAGCCTGCGAGCATTACATGTGAATGCGTGGAGCTGTACTGTGATTTGAAGGGATGAATATCTGCTTGAAGTGATTGATTGATTGATATAAATAAACTTGAACAAATAAACATATTGCAGCCACGCACACCAGTACACCGTCGAAAGTTGGGAAACTCATAAATCTGTTTTGAACGGACTTGAGTTTACCACAATGAATTATTTTTGATCGCAGTCAACATTTAAGTTGACAGATAAATACACTTGAGTTTACCTCATTGTGGTAGACTCAAATGTACCCAAAACGGTTTAATGAGTTTCCCAAATTTCGACGGTGTACTAGCATGCGCAGCGCCATTTCGGTTATATTCAATCTGAACGAAAGCTTGATTCAAAATACCTACCGTATTTCCTCGAAATACCCCCGGGGGGTGATTGTTTCATAGTGGTCCCGAGAGGGGGGGGGTCAAACGAGGGGGGGGGGGTATTTCGAGGGGGGGGGGGTAATTATTTCACAAGGAAATTTTTGAAAACCAAGTACGAAATTGTCGTCTGAAACGTACGCAGACGTCGAAAAATGCAACAAAAACAGCCATTTATAAGGTTCTGTAGACTAATATTAGTATGTAGATGGTATGTACACTGTTCTAACGTGATTCCGACATTGTTTTAACGTGTGTTCTGCACTACGCAGAACACAAACTGCCATATCTGTGATGTACGTTCTCTTTACACTCAATTGGGGGGGGGGTATTTCGAGGGGGGGGGGTGATTGTTTCATAGTGGTCTCGAGAGGGGGGGGGGTCAAACGAGGGGGGGGTATTTCAAGGGGGGGGGGGGTATTTCGAGGAAATACGGTATATCATTTTATTTTCGAATGAAACTGCAAAAACATTTACGGATCAAAAGAAAAAATCATTGGTGGATGGATGAATAGACCAGTTGTTAATGCGTAGTTACTTTTACTTTAAAAATGTACGCATACTCGGGTACCGAGTAAATACGCATACTGTATACACATACTTTGAAAAAAGTTTCTGTACTCAACTGTACGCTTACTTTTTCAGAGTACTCGGGTACAGTAGAGTGAATTTTGCGAGTACAGAAAGAGTATCTTTTGCGAGTACAAAATGAGCAAGAGAGAAAATCAACAGGTGAAAATAAAAAGTGACCACCTTGCTGAGGAGTTAAATGTCTTAGTAGGTATTCACGTTGGGGAAGGCCTTTTAAAAATAAAAAAATGTGCAACGATATCGCAATCTTAATTTTATCCACTTTTACGCTTTCCCGAGAAAAAAGTACTCGCATTTACACTTCCGAGAAAAAAGTATTTTACTCTTATTTCCTCGTGAAAAATTTTTACTTTAACCATTCTGTACTCGAGATGTGAGAAAAAATACTTTACGCATACGCAAACTTTGAAAAAGTTCGGTACTTTTAACAACTCTGGAATAGACAACAACATATTTCCCATAGCAGGATTCTCTACGGATCTACGGTCAGCTTTAGCAGTACTCTACACTTCACACACATTTTTATGAACATGTTCCGTATTATGAAAGCGCTGTGACCCAAACTAGGGTTCAAAAAGGACCATTTTTTTGGACCGAGAACGGAAAATTTCGTTCTCGGGATCGGGACCGGGACTGGCATTTTATTATTGTCGGGACCAGGACCGAGACTGGGGTGTCGTGACCGGGACCGTGTCTGGGGTGTCGGGACCGGTACCACCCCAGTCCCGACGTTTTGCCAAACCATGAAATAAGATCATGTAAAAATAAGCTGTGATATGTGAGTAACGATGGCAAAAAAAGATTCGAAAATTCGAAAATATTTTTGAATTTTCAAATTTTTTCATAATTTTCGAATTTTTATTTCACCCCCGGAAAAAACACGTAAAAATCGATTTATTTTTAAAAAATTCAAAAATGCGAAAATTCAAAAATAGTTTTCGAATTTTTCAGGGAATTTAAGGTAACAAAACGCAGTTTTAAGTTCAGTGTGCCAAAAAAAGCGACAATTGATACGCGGTGGGTCTGAAAAAATCTCATGTAATGAAAATTCAAACAAAAAACATTGAAATGGCATGCGCTGCGGCAGCGGCGGACTCAATCACATCCATTTAGTAATGCATGCAGCCGCCCAAACAATTAGAACTGCGGCCCTCTACTTCCCCTCTACTTCCTACTTCCGCGGACTCCCGTCCATCAAAAAAATCGCTCGCGGGTCTTCCGAGGGGCAGTCACACAAATGTTTTTTGGAAGGCATTCAGACACAGCGAAAATGGTGCAAACTGATCCACATAAGTGTTTCTACCATTTGTCATGTTAAAGTGAAGTGAAATTGTCATGTCATGCTTCACTTACAGTGAAATTACGGTTAAAAGGGGCTCCAAACATGGAGACAGTCCAAATACTGTGTTTTAAGCTTCAAATTCAATGATTTTCTAAAAAAAATCGAAAATCACCAAAAAAGATTTGAAAATTCGTAAATTCAAAAATTAAATTCGAAATTCAAAAATTAATTTGGGAAAAAATTCGAAAATTCGAAAAGTCACTTGAGAAAAAACACTTAAAAATTTAAATACTTTTTTCTGGAAGGTTTGCCATCGTTATATGTGAGTCTGGTATATACTATCAAGCAAATGTGCTTCCACGTAGTATTTCCACTGTGTGAAACACCGCTATCAATGCATTAGCTTTCTCTTACAATATTTTTTGATCTCTTTCCAGGACCACTAAAAAATTCTGGGACCATGACCGTGACCGAGACTGGGACTGGAATAATTTTTTCTTGAGACCGGGACTTGGGTGTCGGGACCGGGACCGGGACCGGACTGCTCCAGTCTCAGACCTTTTGAACCCTAACTCGAACTCGAGTTTGAAAAAATCGAATTTCAAACTTAGGAGCAATTTTAGGTTTTTGAATGTAATGAAAAATAATAGCATCCTTCCATTAAGAAGCTACCTCCACGAAAAGCTGGCTGTGTGCCAGAAACGCATAAAGTCGCGAAAACTGTGACCTGTGAAGTATGGCTGACAAAAATGGAAACAGTGGCAAAGGTACACAAGGGCAAAGGTACAGTATTACCGGTACACCTGTTACAACATTTTGTTACAATCCAGTTTGATAAAATGAAAAAAATTGTAGTTCCGTCGAATTGGTACCGTCTGATTGTGGGTGCAGAAAAAGTGACAAAATCAATAAGAGGTATGTATACTTACTATTGGAGGTAGTGGTCTATAAAAATCTAATGTTAAAAAAATATTTTCTGATATTGTGTTAGGACATAAAACCCCCAAAGATTTTTACAATGCTAATTACCAGTAAAATCTATGTAATGACACTACCCAAAGGAATGCACATTTTTGCGCACTTTTGTTCTGCAAACGTAAACAGCTGCCGCATCAGGTTTGGCACTGATTTGTTCTTTTTTTTACGAGTGCCAGCTGTATGTGAGATATGGAGCTCAGGCTTAAGGAGTATGGTAGGCGTAGCAAGCAACCCCTACCACACACCAACAAGGGGGAATTCAGCGACTCGCTACAGTGTGGGTCGTTAAACATGAAACTTGGTGTCTAATAAAAAAGCGATGTAAAGTCACACTTTTTGCCATGTCGCCATGTGTCGCCACGTCGCCATGGGGTATGGCAACATGTCACCATTCAGTTTTCCTATTATGAATAAATGTTGCAATTCAGCTTGCACATTATCTATGCATGACAAAAAACTTGCCAAATGCATGCCATTTGGAAAACTACAACAAACATTGCATACCATATGTGTAAACTGTATGGTCATTTGTTCCCATTTCAGTTTCACACAAGTCACGGTGAAAACTAGTGTGTGTAGGCACCAGAGTTGCAAAAATATTACTTCCCAAACTCGAATTGTTATATAAAGAAATCAGTGATAGAGAAGTCAGCGGACGCTGTTATTTAGTTGCTTTCATCTATTGATTTTGTGCTATTTGAAGATCAAATGTAGAAATAACTCTACGAATCATCATACTAAAATAACCAATTTTTGTGGCATAGCACTTGGGAAAACGTTGACAGAACGTGAAAAATTGACTGAAAAACTGGCGAAAAAATAGGAGGGCAGCTTCCAACAGATGGCGTCTCCAATATAAAGTTTAAAATGGAAGGGGCCCTTGTATTAGATGGAATATGGTAATAATTTATTTTACGTTTACGTTTTATTATATGTTTTCCCAGGTATTTTAAAAATACCTTACGTTTTAGTATTTATACTTTCATTTTGGAAAAGGTATTTACGTTTATGTTTACGTTTTCCAAAAATACCAGTATTTGAACGACTCTGGTAGGCACATTCGAACACCAGGCACGGCTGAAAATTGCGACCAGACACTGAAATAAAAAGTTTCTTCATGCGGCGCCGACAAATGGCAAAAAGCGGTCTGGCCGGGCTCCTATAAAATAACCGCAAGCGCAAACCAGTACAATCAGATCAGCAACAACTTGCAGGTGAAAGAACAAACAAGTAGCAGAGAAGCTCGGAAGCACAAGCAATGAAATCGCTGGCGATAGTGTGCATGCTGGTCGTGTCCGGCCTCGGCCTCCAGAATCTGGGAGAATTGGCAGAGTCTGATTTTGACGAATTTTATCGCTGGATGGATGAGCACGCGATAAGCATTTGTGATAGTTTGGCCCAGTTTCTGGATAGCGACGAAGCATTCAGTGCATGCACAACGGGGTTTGTTGGCTGCGACGAAGAAAACCAACGGAACTATTACAGGCAACGGTTCGTGTGAACTGCATTAGGTTTACGCACCCGAATCGAAACCCCCAAACGCTCCAGCTATCGATCTATCACGAGGCAAATTTTTCGCTAATATCCCTCGACCCCCCCCCCAAAAAAAAAATCGAACAGCCATCTATATGGCTCGAACTCGACTCGATTTGCGAGATTTGAGAGATCTACCATTCGCGGAAATGTTACCGAGAATGAATGATGCAGGATTTCCATCTCCATCACCATAAATGGCTGCGGAATGAGAATTAGCGACCGCAATTGGTCGCTAATGGCGGCCCACACACGAGTTGACACTTGCGTTGACTTAATAATTGTATTCCGCAGTCATTATCGTTGACGCGAACGGAAATCTTGCGTCTTTCGCCTCGTTCGTATAAGACGCAATGGTAACTTGGACACAACTGTAAGTTCAAACGTCCTCTTTTGGAGGAAGTTGTCGGAACTGCGACGATAAGATCCGACCTAAGAGCGGACAATCCAACTTTCTATAATGATATGTCTATCAAATTCATATCGTTCTCGCATAAAAAGTCTGATTGTATCAAATCTATCGTGAATTGAATGGAATCCGAAATGGAAGTTTGAATTAAAAAAACATACGTCATTGGTATACTCCGCGGACCGCAAAGTATGTGCAGAATCCTACCATAATTTCATGAACAAAATATTGTGATCAATTTCGTAATTAGTTATTCTATGGTAAAAATGAAATATGACTTTCCCAAAAATTTCTGATGAAATAATAAACCCCCCTCGTATAACTCCCCCTCGAAATACCACCCCTCAAAATTTCCACTCTGAAAAAATAAACCCCCGGGGGCCAGATTTACCGTATTTCCTCGAAATACCCCCTCCCTTGAAATACCCGTTCTCAAAATGGGCACTATGTATTTGTGGTCCGGGAAATGCCTAACAGACGTTCAAAACACTTACTGTGTTACGTTAGAACATCGTTTATAACATCTACATCCTTATATAAGGCTGTAAAAACTTATAAATGGTGGTTATTGTTGCATTTTTCACATTTTTCTCTCAAAATTTCCACTCTGAAAAAAAACCCTGGGGGTATTTCGAGGAAATACGGTGATTCTCCCTACAGCTTTGTAGGGTAGGGCGTACGCCCGATAGATTTTTTAAAGTTCAGCCGCATCGACGCACATGCACCGAGAGCAAGGCGGTTTGTAAAATATACGAAACCATCCCTTAAGGTCGCCGATATTGCAATATGACATATATCACTTCGATTTTGGCACGAAAATCATGATTTCGTCATTTCTTGGCCGTTGGCCAATTCGTTTTTTATTTTATTTTGTCGGGCGGGTTACTCGCATAAGTCGCGCTTTTGTGTAGTCAGGTGGTCACTTTTTCAGTGTTCATAGTCTGCAACCGAAACCATGAGGGCAGCGACAAGAGAGAAATGCATGCACGAGCGTACAAAAGCGCGACTTATGCGAGTAACCCGCCCAACAAAAAAAAATAAAAAGCGAATTGGCAGACGGCCAAGAAATGACGAAATCGTAATTTCCGGGCCAAAATCGAAGCGATATACGTCATATTGCAGTATCGGCGACCTTAATGGATGGTTTCGTATATTTCACAAACCGCCTTGCTCTCGGTGCATGTGCGGCTGAACTTTAAAAAATCTATCGAGCGTACGCCCTACCATCCAAATCTGTAGGGAGAGTTTAATCTGGCCCCTGGGGGTGATTTGAGGAAATACGGTAGATGGTATAAACTAGGGTGTCAAATTTCCGTTTCCAAAGACAAATTTTTCCGTTTTCCGTTCCGTTTTCCAGCTGCTGAAATTGTTTTTCCATTTTCTGCTCTATTTTCTGGCAACAACATTTTTTTCCATTTCTGTTTTTCCAGCTCATTTTCCATTTTCCGGCTCAATTTTCAGTTTTTCTGGCTTTTTTTTCCATTTTCCAGCTCAATTTTCTGTTTTTCCACCTCATATTCCCTTTTTCTCGCTCAACTGTCTGTTTTCTTTTTCAGCCAAACTGGTAAACATGCATGCAGGTTTTCAATTATGTTAATTTTTTCCATTTTCCAACAAAATTTCAGCAATATTCACTATTTCCAGCAAATTCAGCAATTTTTTTCCATTTTCAAGCAAAATTCCAGCAATTTTTCTCCCGTTTCCATGCAAACTTCATTTGTCTGTTTCCTGTTTTCCGGCTTTGTTTTCCGTTTTACGGCTGCTGAATTTTCTTTTCCGTTTCCGTTTCCGTTTTCCGGCAAGTGCAAATTTTTTCCGTTTTCCGTTCCGTTTTCCGGCCGAAGAATTTTTTTCCCGTTTCCGTTTTCCGTAAAAGTTTTTTTGACACCCTAGTATAAACCCTGTTCTTACATAACACACTTATTGTTTTTAAGGTGTGTTCTGTGTCTCCGATTTACCGTTTCCGTACCGAACTTTACTTTTCAGACTTACCGTACCGTTTACCGCAAAATTGATGATTTACCATACCGTACCGTTTACCGTAAAACAGAAAATTTACCATACTGTACCGTTGACCGCAAGGCTGTACCGTCTGCCACAAGGCTGTACCGTCTGCCACCCTAGTAACCCCCCAACCCCCCTACAAAGATATTCACACTTCGTTTTTCGGGATAACTTTTTGGTGCTATATGAAATGCAGACTGCCAGAGAATTGCGGGCCGAGCGGCGAAAAGGTACTTCACTATATGGGTCGCGAGGAAGGATGCCACATTGTGTGGAACATACCAGACGCCAAGATGAACGAAGATTTGCGGATGTTCGTCCAAGAATTCAATGATGTAATACCTAATATCCTGACTAGTGATGGAAAAAGCGCCAGGCTTTCGGCGCCAAGCGCCAAAAGCGCCATGGCGCTTTTCTGACCCCGGCGCCAAGCGCCAATGGCGCCAGAGCAAAATAGCGCCAAGCGCCAAAAGCGCCATGGCGCTTTTCTGAACCTCAGCGCCAAGCGCCAATGGCGCCATAGGGTGATGGCGCCAAGCGCCAATAGCGCCAGCGCCAAAAAATTTGTTCTACAATTTGATGGTAGAAAAATGAGTGCATAACTGTGACTGACGTACCGTTGAAGTCATAGTACCTAGTCTATTCAACTTTTGCCCATTCAAAGAACCACTAAATCGGGGCAAAATTTCTTAAATAACCGCTCTGGAGAGATAAACCCCTGCTCACCTCTCTTACAACCCTTCAAATATTTTCAACAGAAACTTAAAAACTCATGAATGGGGCAACTTTCATGGCTAAGTTGGGTATACACTTGTAGGGCATGATTTGCCCTACAAGTGTATACCCAACTTAGCCATGAAAGTTGCCCCATTCATGAGTTTTTAAGTTTCTGTTGAAAATATTTGAAGGGTTGTAAGAGAGGTGAGCAGGGCTTTACATGTCTGGTCGATTTGGGGGGGGGTGGGGGGCTCGAGCGATAGTAGCCTAAAATTTAGCCTCAGGTTAGATAGATAGCTGAGCGGCACCGGGGATAGATAGATAGCCGGAGCGTTTGTTGGGGGGTAACCACCCCCCACCCCCCTCCAACCCCCGCCAGACTGAACCCCTGATTTAGACTGCAAGAAAGAATTGGGAGCAAAGCATAAAAGGGGATTTACCGCGATTTTAACACCTCTGCTTTTATTCGATGTTCACATCTATTTATATAAAGTCTACCCTAATATTAATCAATATTTATTCAGTTGCCTCAAACTGATCAACTTGATCAACTGCAGTGTCGATTTCACCATATTATAAAAATTTTTTATTATAATGGTTGGCGCTTTTTTGGCGCCATTTAAAATGCCGGCGCCAGGCGCCAATAGCGCCACCAGAAAATGGCGCCAAGCGCCAAAAGCGCCATGGCGCTTTCTCAAACCCCAGCGCCAAGCGCCAATGGCGCCAGAGCGTTTTAGCGCCAAGCGCCAAAGCGCCATGGCGCTTTTTGCTTTGGCGCTAGCGCCAGGCGCCAGCGCCATGGCGCTTTTCCATCACTAATCCTGACCGAATCGCATTTCTGAAACTCGATATTCTAAATCGACATGACACGGACCCATGATCAACGATGGAAAAAACACAGAAATTGAACACAGAAACTCATTGAGTTTCTGTGTTTTTGTTTTACACAGAAACACGGAAACTCATAAATTTTGAAAAACTCAAAACTCAAATGAGTTTTTTTTTGGAGAACACAGAAACACGGAAACACAGAAAAGTTTTTTGAGTTTTTGTGTTTTTTTTCAGCGAAGCGGTTGAATGCACATTAATTCAGTTAAAGCGGCGTTTACACTGACACGTGTGACGACAAAAACTTTTTGGGCTTTCAACTTTCTTTGTGTCACGAAAATTGAATAATTGTTGTGTCAGACACCTAGATCTCGATCACTCTTTCTGCCTAGGACAAACATAAATTTTTATATATGACGTTATCATACACAATAAAACGAAACAAAATTTTTGTCGTCACAGGTTGTCGGTTCCAGTTGTTCCCGGGAGCCTCGTTAACGAGGCTCCCGGGATCAACTCGAACCGACAACTTGTGACGACAAATTTTCTTGTTTGTTTTATTGTGTATGATCACATCATATATAAAAATTTATGTTTGTCCTAGGCAAAAAGAGTGATCGAGATCTAGGTATCTGACACAACAAATATTCAATTTTTGTCACATAACGAAAGTTGAAAGCCCAAAAAAATTTTGTCGTCACACGTGTCAGTGTAAACGCAGCTTTAACTAAACAAGATAAGATAAGCAAGTATAGGTAGTATGTAAATATGTACATAATGTATTCATCTAATATTTTATAATGGTACAAAAAAGAAATTCAAGATGGCATGCACATCTCATGGTGGATTTGACAATTACAGTTTCGACATTTAAGTATACCTTATTACCTCGAATTAACCCCCCCTTGAATTAACCCCCTCAAAACGGACTGGTGAAATAATAAGCCCCCCCCCCTCGAAATACCCCCCTCTGGGATGATGTACACCATGTATCCAATGTATTTACATGATGTATTTATTACTGCTAATTTGCATCGCAGCTACACATAGACTGTACTAGGTTGTGTAGCTATCTACATGTTTATTTCAAATATATCCTGTTTGTACTCATTTATAACCTGTTTTGGGTACGTAAATGCCTACGTACCCAAAACAGGTTATAAATCCTATGATCTTTACAAAACTTTCTGACAAAATAATAAACCCCCATGGGCGTATTTCAAGGTAATATGGTAGTTGTAGTTCAAATCAATTCCATACAGTGCACATCCATTGGAGAATTTTGAAGTACTGCATAAATTGTCGTTTCTGGGCATTTTGTTGCTGGTGTTGTGATGTTGATGTCCTCATTGTGGACATTTTTATGGAATTTTTTGACACTTGAATGAATACACATATGTTATGTGGGGTTAAAACATGTGCAAAACCAATATTTTATAAGAAAACCACTGTTTCCAGATCGAAATGCTGTAAATCAAAAATTTTTGGGGGAAAACTCAAATTTTTTGGAAAAAACTCAAGTTTTTTAGAAAAAAAAACTCAAAAACTCGAGTTTTTACAAAAAAACACAGAAATAAAAACAGAGTTACTCAAGTTTTTTTCGAGAAAAAAACTCAAAACACAGGTATTCATTTTTGAAAAACTCAAAACACAAAGTGTTTTTTTTGGAGAACTTACCCATCGTTGCCCACGATATTGATATAAAAATGATCGATATTCGATACTGATATGTCGATATTTTGCTTTTGTTTAGCAAGGCATAAATATTTCAGCCCCCCCTTCCTGGGTAGGCCCAGAAGAAGTTGGTAAAAATGCAACTTTGGGTACTACTTTTGAAGGTGTAATTTTGAGCACATGAGTGCATTTTACCATCACGCTGGTATATTATCAATGACTCGGTCCTCGTACTCTCACGTCACTGTATGACGTCTCTGTCGCTATATTTGTATGTACATTTACATACAGGGTGACCCACGTCAGGCGCAAGGTTTAAAAATGTTCCCAACATGTCAATTTTGAATGAAAACTGCTCAAATTTAGAATGTGAGTAGATAAATGTACCCCATTTGTTGGGTGAAGTGCACGGTTTCATATCGTCAGACTTCAAGTCGGAACATGAAGCACAATTTCATCTGTGTTTGTACAGACTCAATCATCTACCAAAGCACCAATTCTGCATAAAAATAGTCCAAATTTGGTGTGGCAGTAGATAAATTTACCCCATTTAATATGTTAAGCACACACATTCATATCAGGCTTTTTACACATGGATCACATTATATGCAAAACAACATCACTCCCATAACCACTGCCATTATCCACAACACAACACGTTAAAACTCATATGGAACTGTTCTTCATGTTCCAACATAAAATCTTGCAATATGAAACCATGCCCATAACACAACAAATGGGGTTCATTTACCATATTTCCTTGAAATACCCCCCCGGGGGGTGATTGTTCCAGAGTGAGAATTTTGAGGGGGGGGTTAAACGAGGGGGGTATTTCGAGGGGGGGGGGCTTATTATTTCGCCAGAATTTTTTTGAAATTCCAGTACTAAATTGTTGTCTGTAACGTACGCAGTCGTAGAAAAATGCAACAATAACCGCTATATATAAGAGTCTATTGACTTATATAAATGTGTAACACTGTTCTAACGTAACAATTCATTGTTTTTAACGTGTGTTTTGCATTGCCCAAATCACAAACCGCAGTTTTGTCATGTACGTTCTCTGTGCACTCAATTGGGGGGGGGGGGTATTTCAAGGGGGGGTGTTTTGAGGGGGGGGGTATTTCGAGGGGGTGGGTAATTATTTCATAGTGTCCATGTTAAGGGGGGTTTTTCGAGACAGGGGTTTTTCGAGGGGGGGTATTTCGAGGAGATACGGTATCTACTACCATATCAAATTTGAGCAGTTTTCAATCAAAATTGACATGTTGGGAGCAAACTGAAACCGTGCGCCTGACGTGGGCCACCCTGTACATAAAAGCAATTTTTGGCGCCAGTAACAACGCTAATGGCGCCATGGCGTGGGGGCTACGAATGGCGCCAGCGCCATGATGCTATTCCGCCAGCATGTTGGGTAAAATTTTAAGGGGGGGGGGGGTTGCCTGCATTCGCCGATCTCCGTGAACAAGCAGCCCAGAACCCTAAGTCAGAACCCGAACTGAAAAGATGCGTTACTGTGACAAAATATTTTCTTTTTGGTCCATAATTCAGATGGAATATGGTAGATTTCAGTGCAAAGTGTGCATTCGGTAGGCTTCACTCGTTGCCATAAAAAAACTGTTCGATTTGCAGGGTCAAAACTCTCTGCGAGGCTATCAGATACTAGAGAGACTACAAGTGAACATTTGGAGCTGCACTGTGAATATCTGCTTATTGATGAAATAGTTTAATTCATGTAAAAATTGTGGATTAAAACTTTATTCAAATTCAAACAATATATAAACTTTAGCAACATATTTACACGTACATTTTCTGTTGATATCAAATTTGAATACAAAGCTTGATTCAAATACAATTTTCAATTCGAATGAAACTGCATACCTAGATCGTTTATTCATCGTTTCATCAATTATCGTTGTCGTTTCATCAACATAATGATCAAAAGTACGACTCATTGGGGAATGCAACTGCATAGTTCAGTTATTAGTGATTTATACGAGACAGGCAACGTGCTGTGCATAATTTTTACGTAAAAAATGTAACATTACGTAATGGTAGCCCGCACACTAGTTGACACAGTGACAAGATTGTTCGTGGGTCAACTGATCATTGAGTTGACACATTTGGTTAATTTTGGGTCAGTGGGTGGAACTTAGGCTGCCATTTGGATTTTTGCTAGTATAAACATTTGAAAAAGCATGTGTCAAATACAAAAAGTGAAAAATGATGCAGGATGTAATTTCCTGAGCTTCATGTTTGATCCATGCAAAATACCATATGAAATTACATGAGTTATAACATTATTTTCATTTGATATAAATAAAATGTAACATGAGCATTACACAGCATTATGCATTAAGTGACAATTCTGCCAATTCAGCCATGACAATTTACCCTCACATGTTTTAAACCAAATTAGTATTTTCTCCCACTTTCATACATAAAATATTCAAAATTTGAAAAATATAATAAAAAATTTACTGAAATTACTATGATGATATCCCAAACTTTAAAAATTTTGAAATTTTTTTTGTTAACAGCACCTAAATTCATTTGTGTATCCCATTTGTAACAAAAAACAGTGTGTCAGCAGTAGCAGTGCACACTGCATTAAAATTGATTTTTTGCACCTTCTAAGGAATTTCCAGCAGTGTGTGACCCAAAAGACTATGTGCCATCACTTACTGCATATGTAGTTCAAAAATTAATCAAATAGCATCATTTTGCATACAATAAAGCTATTTTTAAATCAGTGGCGGACAGGGGTACTCACAAAAGCAGAAAAAAAGCACAAAAAGTGTAACATTTTGCACAATGTTGCATGTGTAATCATGCACACTCATACATTTGTGTCAACTGTGCACACATTTGTCACCGTGATGTTATAAAATTTGGCCAGCTGACTCAATTTGTCAAAATTTGTCATATACTCAATGTGTAGACTGAAACAGTGGACACAAGCATGGTTGGTTTTATTTAATTTTTTTATACTAAAATCGTATTTTATTTTTATTAAAATTGTATTTTATTTCAATTTTATTCATGTTTCATTTTATTTTATTTTATTCTGAAATGTCATAAATAAAATAAAATGAAACCATTTTACAAAATTTATACAAATATTTTACAATTTTTTTTACAAAAAATCAGAATCTTGGATGCTAGGCCATAAAACAATGTGCATGGTAGAAGCATGTAATTGAATAGAAAAAATTAATGTAGAATTGTGACACGGGTTGCGAGGTGCGACCATAGGCGGCGTAATTGCTTGTGCGCCTGTGAATGTCACAAGCGGAATTTTCGGTGTCACAAGCAGAAATACCAACGAAAAGCACAATAATCTATGTCTACCTAGTAAAAAGTGTCACAAAGTCAAATTTAGTTCAATGTGATTGCGAATGTCACAAGCACAAATAGGGACCTTGCGCCGCCTATGGTTGCGACGTATAGGTGTCTTGAATTTTGACACTCATGGGGGCTGAATAGATACCTATGTAGCTAAGTGCTCCTCCCGAGGCAAAGATAGCTAAAAATTTGTTATTTTCAGTCGGTGGGGGTTTGCGGGGTACAATATACCGTTTTTCCTCGAAATACCCCCCCCCCTCGTTTGACCCCCCCCCCCTCTCGAGACCACTATGAAACAATCCCCCCCCCTCGAAATACCCCCCCCCCAGATTGAGTGTAAAGAGAATGTACATGACAAATACTGCAGTTTGTACATGACAAATACTGCACGTTAAAACAATGTCGGAATCACGTTAGAACAGTGTTTATACCATCTACGTACTAATATTAGTTTACAGGAGTCTATACATGTCAGTTATGCTACGATTACAGCTCGGGCATAAAATTCCAGCGTAAAATTCCATCGCAAAATTGATTACATGAAAGTGGATGATGATACAGGTCTGCAATTTTTCATGGAGAATATGTTTATCTATACCTTCATTGTGTCCGAGAGTCATCATCCACAGTCACTGCCATTTGATTGTGGAAATTCAAAAATTTCTATTTTACGCTGCAATTTTACGCCAGCTGAAGAAAAGTCAATTCTATGCTATGCCATTGCATGCAATCACCTGGCGTAGAATTGACTTTTCTTCAGCTGGCGTAAAATTGCAGCGTAAAATAGAAATTTTTGAATTTTCAGAATCAAATAGAAGTGACCGTGGACGATGACCCTTGGTCACAATGATGGTATTGATAAACATATTGTCCATGAAAAATTGCAGACCTGTATCATCATTCACTTTCATGTAATCAATTTTGCGATGGAATTTTACGCTGGAATTTTACGCCCGAGCTGTAATCGCTCCATTATTGATGCATTTTTCTACCCCAGCGCACATCACAAACAACGATTTTGTACTAGGATTTCAAAAAATTTCTTGCGAAATAATACCCCCCCCTCGAAATACCCCCCTCGTTATGAGGCTATGAGGTTATGAGGCTCGAAAAGCACTATGAAACAATCACCCCCCGGGGGGTATTTCGTGGAAATACGGTATAGGCTTTTTCAAGGTATGGAATGAAGAAAATGGGGATAAAATCACATAAATAGGGTGAAAATATATTAAAAGGTGTGAAAATTTGCAATTTTGAGCAGAATATTTTTAAATCACGACTAGTGATGGAATAGCGCCATGGCGCTGGCGCCATTTGAGGGCGCCAAAGGGCGCCGCGCCATGGCGCCATTGGCGCTTGGCGCCCTTTTTCTGTGGCGCCCCTGGCGCCTGGCGCCCACATTCTGAAAGGCGCCATGGCGCCCTTGGCGCTTGGCGCCCTGTTTCCGTGGCGCCCTTGGCGCCTGGCGCCCTGCCCTAAAATGGCATCAAAATGGCGCCAGCAGGGTTTCAAGGTGAAGGCTGCGGAAATGCAAAAAAACAAATAAAAAGCGCTTCCGTGGATAATCCAAATTCGCTTGAAAAAATCGATGAATGGATGGAGTGTATGAAAATATATTGTCCAACGGTTCGTCAGAAGCATCTAACCGTTGCTGAGAATGATGAACCGTTGAACTTGCAAACCCGTAAATCAACGGGTTCAAATTATTGCAATTCCATTTTCATTCACTTCAAGAAAACATATGCGAACAGAAAACTATAAGACATAATTTGCTGTGAATGCATTTTTTGTCAAATGGCAATTTTCATTGTGGATCAATATGAATTTATGCAAAAAATTTGTGCTAGTTTCATTTCTTCACTGATTACATCCCGCGGAACGTGAGTAAGAAGTGAATGTGTGCGCTACCGTGATTGAGATATATTTTTAGCAACACAGGGTATTGTACCTATTTAAAAATGTCAGATTATTGTGAATAATTTCCTAAAATTTCACTTATTCTCTAAAAAAAACACCACCCCCCAATAAATGGATGACAACAAAATTCACTTTTTCGAACTTTTTTGTTATACACTTGAAGAGCTGGTTTAGGATACTTTAAAGGGAAGGGTTTGATGTTTAAAGTTATGTAAACAACCATACCTCTAAAATGCCTGCATTGCAAAATTTACTTGGGGGGAATTTTATGACATCATAATGACATCATTGCAGGAACAAAAATTTACAAAATTTACACTTTGAACTTCCCCCCAAGTAAATTTTGCAATGCAGGCATTTTAGAGGTATGGTTGTTTACATAACTTTAAACATCAAACACTTCCCTTTAAAGTATCCTAAACCAGCTCTTCAAGTGTATAACAAAAAAGTTCCAAAAAGTGAATTTTTTTGTCATCCATTTATTTGGGGTGGTGCTTTTTTAGAGAATAAGTGAAATTTTAAGAAATTTTTCACAATAATCTGACATTTTTGAATAGTGTATAGTAGGGGAGGGGTGTTGGTAACACATCCCCAAAATTTTAGATTTATACCCCTCCCACAGCTCAGAATTCAGTGGGTGCCGGACCTGTGTGGCTGTGTGGGACACCAAAAAAGCCAATAAATATTTTGGCACTTAGGGCGGCTCACCCTGTAATTGGTCCCCGCGACCCCCCAAATTCATGCAAAGTAGAGGAGGATTGCGCCCATATCTCCCCCACGTTTCAGCTTCCGGCGCGCCCTAGAACTGAAGATAGGATGTCAGAAGAAAAATAAAAAATTGGGGGCCGGACTTGATCGGGAAGGTGTTTACATTTTACATTTCCGTTTGGTCACTTTTCTCTCACAAACGTACACTACTTGAACAACATGAAAAAACGGTCTGGCGTTACTAGTGACGGCAGTAGTGATGGAATGGCGCCATGGCCCTTTTTCCGTGGCGCCCTTGGCGCCTGGCGCCCTGCTTTAGAAGGGCGCCAAAAAGGCGCCAGCAGGGTTTCACGGTGAGTGCTGTGTAAACGAATAAAAAATTAAAAACGCATCCGTGGATGATCTAAATTCGCCAAAAAAATGGACGGAGTGGTGTGAGTGGGTGGAAATCTTTTGTCCAACGTTTCATCAGATCTGTCTGACGGATCAGAAGACAAGAATGATGGACCGTCTAACTTGCAAAATCATAAATAAACGGATTTAAATTGTTGCAATTAGGAAACATTGTTTGGAAAGGTCTATTTGTAATGAATGGATTGTTGTCAAATGACAATTTCCATTGCGTTTGAATTCGTCATGTGGATTTTATTCAAAAAAATTTGTTGCTAGCCTTGTTTTTGTTCATTACATCCTGGAGAACGAGAATTAATAAGTGAATGCGCGTACAATGGTACTGTAGAAACATTTTTAGCACACGCATGGTGTTGTTGGCACTTTTTTATCCTGGCGCCCTTGGCGCCTGGCGCCCTATTTTCCAAATGGCGCCATGGCGCCCTTGGCGCTTGGCGCCCTCTTACCGTGGCGCCCCTGGCGCCTGGCGCCCACTTTCTGAATGGCGCCATGGCGCCCTTGGCGCCTGGCGCCCTTTTTCTGTGGCGCCCTTGGCGCTTGGCGCCCACTTTCCGAATGGCGCCATGGCGCCCTTGGCGCCTGGCGCCATTTTTTCTGGCGCTTTTCCATCACTACAGGGCACGTCGTCCTGCTTTTTTGACCCGATACTAGTGATGAATGGCGCCATGGCACCGGCGGTATTTGAGGCAGGTGCACCATTGGCACTGACGCGCTTCTTCGGTGGAGCTGTTGGGTTGGTACCCAGCACCCCTTTTCAAATGACACTGTTGGTGCCTAGCGCACAGCAGTTGTTGAAACGTATTTACGTTTACTCGATAAATACGGATACTCGAGTACTGCGTAAATACGTTAACGTTTCCCCCCGAGAAAAATACCGGTACTCACTTACTCGCGTAATTTTTGTATTTCACGTGTTTCAAACGTATTTCAAACGTGCTTTTTATAGAATTTATCAAAGGCATTAAGGAAAAAGGAGAGAAAAGCTAAAAATAGAGCCAAAATATCCAAAATAGTAGCAAAATAGGCAAAAAAAAACATTAACTAGTGAATTTGATGATGAAAACGTTCGAAACTTAGTTATTTTGAGCAAAAATTGAGGCAAAATTCCTCGAAAATACCCACTTTTATGTTTTCCGGTGACAAAAGTAATTTACTCACGTTTACCCATGAGTAAAAGTAAAAAATAAATACTTTATGTTTTCTGTACTCACCTGTGAGTAAAAGATAAATATTTTATGTTTACGTTTACTTTTGAAAAAGTTCATTACTTTTAACAACTTTGGCGCACAGTTCTAAAAGACGGTTTAGGAAAATTTATTTTTGAGGGATTATCTGACATTTAAAAAAAAATATCAGAAAATCTCTCAAATTCTGATATTTATATTTTTCTGGGTTTTTTGAGAGAGATAAAATTATATTTTATTCTTGAGAGATTTTCTGAGATAATATATAATTATATTTTCTAAAAATTGATGATTTTTCAATGCTAACCATGAATCAAACGGAATCCGTCCATCATATTCAAATGTTAGACTAAGGTACCTAGGTGGAGCAAACCTGCATAATGAGTCACTCAATCAACTATACTTATGAATTAGAAAATTATTCAGATTATTCCGATGAGACATGGTTTTTTAATTACTAAGTGTGATATGAAAAGAGAACATAAAAATTCTCATTTTAGATTTTTACTTACATTGCGATTGTTAAGTTTTCCCCTGTACCAACGTATTTTACCCAGGAAAACGTAACAGTTTGTTTGGCAAACGTACACTAGGTATAGGTGAATACCCCAAATACCCGGGTGCTCCAGGTAAACGTAAATACGTTCCTAGTGCTAGAAAGTGCTAGAAAAGTGGCGCCATGGCGCCAATTCGATCACCGGGCGTGGCTGTAAACTGCGTTCAGACAATGAAATAAAAAGTTTCTTTGTGCGGCGCCGACGAATGGCAAAAAGCGGTCTGGCAGGGCTCCTATAAAACAGCGGCAAACCAGCGCAACCGGCATCCACTAGCAAGTGAACGAGCAAACGAGCGGCACCAATCAGCAGCAGAGAAGCTCCAAGCACCAACAATGAAATCGCTGGCGATCGTGTGCATGCTGGTCGCGTCCGGCCTCGGCGACCTCTCGCCGGCCGAGTTGAAGGACATGGCTGAATTTCAGGGCGAAGAGATTTGCGACATTTTGGGCAGGACTCTGAGGTGGGACGACGCGGTGGCTATATGCGAAACGATCGACGGCTGCAGTATAGACGACGTGATGAATGCGGCCGATGAGTTCGTTTGAATTTCTATTCCCACCCCTTCAGGTTCCAATCCCAGACCCTGTAAAATGCCCTGTCAAATGTCATGCAAATTGTATTGATAACCAGAAGCAAACAACCACGAATATGGAATCTTGCGAACATAATTTCAGGACACATATTTACTAATCACCACCTGGCAACCAACTTTTCCGCATGTCATATTTAAAAGCAGGCATATTTATGTGCTTCCAGCCTTCCAACCACTCCATTTTCCAACAAACAAGAAGACACAAATGGCATGGCGCCAAACACGCTAGCCAACATACGTCAACTGAGCATGGACAACTGCATTAGGACGTTTCAGTGAATGGGAATGTTATGTTGTATTTATTTGGCTTCACCAGTTGACATAGAACAAAGAGTCACGCAAACTTTGTGAAAGGATAGGCCGACACAAACTAAAGTGCACTGAAAGTTATCACCAGCCAGCAACCAATTGACCAATTTGCGTCAGCTTCAGTTGGCAAAGATAAGCGTGTAGCGTCGACGCTTAGTATTTCTAGGCGACGCGGACATTCAACAGTATTCATAGTAACGCTGACAAGTTGGTGCAATTTTGAAATGCAGACTGATCAAGGCGTGCATCGACCCCAGCGGCGGAAGTTTGCTGCAATTCATGCAGGATAGCGGCTGCCGCATTGTCGGCCTGCTACCAGACTCGGCAATGGCAATTGACGGACGCTTGCCGATGTACGTACAACCGTGGCGTTGACATTTTGGCCCTACACACACTAGTTGACAGCGGCATCGGTGTCAACTGGGCCGACTGGCTTCATTTCGGATTTTGATCAATGGGTCGCGGATAACGATGGCAAAAAAAGATTCGAAAATTCGAAAATATTTTCGAATTTTCGAATTTTTTCGGAATTTTCGAATTTTTATTTCACTACTGAAAAAAACACTTAAAAATCGATTTTTTTTCAAAAAAAATTCGAAAATTCGAAAATTCAAAAATTCAAAAATACTTTTCGAATTTTTCAGGGAATTCAGTGAAATATAATCTAGTTAATATAAGTGAAATACTTTCTTAAGTTCAATCAGCTAAATCAATAGACAATTGATATGCGGTGAGTCTGAAAGAGTTATCGAAACAAAAAATAACGTCAAAAAACGTTGAAATGGCATCCACCGCAGACCCATAGCTGGAGTCGGGGATGGCATTTTAGGGGGTGGGTCCACTAGACTTATTCGACGGGGACTTATTGGAGAATTTACAGTAAATATATATACACATATATATATATATATAAATCACATAAATACAGGGTCAAATCTACCCATAACAGCTACCCCACCCCAATTGAGCACCCATAACTATTTGAACATAAATATCGTAAATCCTCAAATAAATACCCCTCGAAAAACTCACCCCCCTTGAATAACTCCCCCTCTTTCAAGCATGAGGAAAAATACCCCCCCTCAAATAACTCCCCCCCTCGATTAACTCCCCCCTCAAAAATTTCTGAAGAAAAAATAACTCCCCTGGGGACTTATCCGAGGATTTACGGTACCTACTTAACAGCTAAAAGCACTTACCGTATTACCTCGAAATACCCCCATGGGGGTTTATTATTTCGCCAGCAAAATTTGAGGGGGGGTTAATTCGAGGGGGGGGTTTATTCGAGGGGGGGGGTTTATTATTTCGTCAGAAATTTTCATAAGGATCGTAGTAAATAGTAGGCATTTGCATACCCAAAACAGGTAATAAATGTGTCCAAACAGGATATATTTGGACATAAATACGTAGATTAGCTACACAAACTAGTCTATGTGTAGCTGCAATACAAATTAACAGTAATATACATCATGTACATTGCATACATGACGTATTTATTATGTACATGACGTACATCATTCCGAAGAGGGGGGGTATTTTGAGGGGGGGGGGGTTTATTATTTCCCCAGCCCATTTTGAGGGGGGGTTAATTCAAGGGGGGGGTTAATTCAAGGGGGGGGATAATTCGAGGTAATACGGTAATTCAATATTTTCCCCAAAAAATTCAAAAATTACCCAAAAAAATTCGAAAACTGCCTAAAAAGATTCGAAAATTCGAAATTCGAAATTTGAAAATTTGAAAATTCGAAATTCGAAAATTAATTTGAGGAAAAATTCGAAAATTCGAAAATTAATTTAGGTAAAAACACTTAAAAATTTAAATACTTTTTTTGGAGGTTTTGCCATCGTTAGTTGCGGAACGATGTTCAAACGCACACTATCGCCATTGCCGCATGTGCACTTGAAAATTGTCCTGCAAGCCAATCAACTAAAATGAGAATTTACATGAAAACTACCGTATTTGCTTGAATAGTTCCCCCCTTGAATAATTCCCCCCTCGAAAAATCCCCCCCTGTTAGACGAGTGAGGAAATAATAATCCCCCCTTGAAGATATTTCATCAATTAGTTGCGCCAAATTCTAACAAAAATGGCACGTTTTGTGTTAAAAAAGCACATTTCGTGAAATGACTTGATAGAAAGATGCAGGAATCTTTTGACGAAAGAATAATTCCCCCCTCGAATAATTCCCCCCCTCGAATAGTTCCCCCCTCAAAAAAGTCTGGCGAAATAATAATCCCCCAGGGGGATTATTCAAGCAAATACGGTATGTAGTTGATATACTCCAGCGACTTTACACCTTGCACGCGTGGTTCCCGCTGGAAGTGTGCCAACGATAAATAACGCATGCGATTTTCATAAAATGTTGAAAAAAATTTATTGCTATCATAACATTATACATTTACATATTCACAACAATGAATTTTTTCAACTTTTTACAAAAATCACTGCTTTAATTATCATTGGCACACTTCCAACATGAGACATAAATTAGTGCGAGTGCAGAGTATCAAGTCCTCCAAGTATACCCAGTGTGTGCAGGGCCATTTTAGTGAACTTATTTGCCACAGAGGCCACATTTTTTACACAACGTTACCATAACTCAGTGAATACAGTTAGGTATGTGTAAAATTCCACGGTTTCCCGGTTTTTCTCTAATTTAGTCTACTAATGTCTAAAAACAAGCATGAATGCCAGAAAAGTGGCATATAATGCACACCAGAAGTTTATGTTCACATTTCTTAGTGCAAAAAGCTATTTGGCAACTCTGGCTAATTTTTCTGGGATCGGGATTGAGAGTTGAAAACACTCGGGATCAAAATGGGGATTGTCTTATCAAACTTTCGGGATCGGTATCGGGGTTTCGGGATCCCGTTTGAACCCTTTGTAGAGAAGAGAAACATTTGAAGTTATACTTCTAAATTCAGAAGCATGTTGAAGCACATGTTGTATTGTGCCTGCGCACACTAGTTTTCACACTAAATTTCGAAAACTCATAAATCAGCTTAGAACGCGTTTGAGTTTTCTACAATGAGGAGGCCGTCAACTACAGTCGATGGAGATTCAAAATGACTCATTGTGGTCAACGCAAACACCTTCAAAGGGCAATGATCACTTCACAACTTAGGCAGTTGACAACTAGGGAAAACCAGGCAGTTCACAACTAATTATCAGGCAGTTCACAACTGCTACCGCCTCACTTGACAACTAGATTTCAACCTGGATTTTATGCTCACTTGACAACTAAATATGCAGCAGTTCACAACTACTACCTCCTCATTTGACAACTAAATTTCAACCTGGATTTTATGCTCACTTGATAACTTAACAACACCATTCCCATGCTCACTTCACAACTTCATATGCCAAAGTTCACAAAGTAAAAAAGTATCTTCACAGATGTAACAAATGCCAGCCAGCAAACAAATGTATTTACACAGCATGTGGTGTGTTTTCATTATGCAAACATTGTTGCTTTCATCAAAGTTACTTAAAACTTTAGTATGATCCATAATCAAATGGTTCAGGTGCATACGCTTGCCTGATGCAATATTATTTCCTGCCTTTGGTGAGATGGTGTTTATCAAAGGTGCATGCAATGAAAACACTTTGTCAAATGCCTGGGAAGACTTAGTGTGGCTAAAAAATAGGATTGTGCAAAAACAGGATCAGATATGTGCATTTCTGGTATAATGAAATATTGAGAATCATTGTCACCCAAATGCCACAAATGTGACAAATGCCACATGCATGCATCTGTTTTCATTCATTGTGCAAACATTGTCACAGTAATTGAAGGCATTTCCGATAAGTATAATCTATAATACAAACAGTGTTGTGAAGTGATGTGGGGTCACCTTCAAAGCTGATTTATGAGTTTTCGAAATTTTGTGTGAAAACTAGTGTGCGCAGGGCAGAGTTGTTCAAATACTGGTATTTTTGGAAAACGTAAACGTAAACGTAAATACGTTTTCAAATTTTGGAGTATAAATACCAGAGTTGTTAAAATACCGGTATTTTTGGAAAGTGTAAGTGTAAGTGTAAATACACTTTCCAAATTTTGAGTATGGATACCAAAAGTGTAAGGTATTTTAAAAATACCTAGGAAAGTGTAAAAAAAGTGTAAGTGTAAAAATTTTTTAGAAAGAGCTCTCACTGTTGAGCATTAAAAAACACCACTGTTTTCACCTTTTGATCACTTTATTTGTCATTTTCATGCATTATTTCACATTTTACTGCATTTTATAAAACATTTCAGACTGTAACAAATACTGTAGTGGTATGAAGTTCCCTAATAATGACACTTTTTCAGTGTTGATATTTTACTGATTAAGCAATGTGATACACACTGTTTAAATGCAAGAATGGACATGCAGCAAATGTCAATGCAAAAGCCAGTTGACTTTGTGTCCAGCTGGGGAATTTCCATTGATCTTGTCCTTTTTTACAAAAGTATGATGAACTGTATAATACCATAAGTACTGATCAAAAGTTGGAGATCAAAGGCTAGTTTGTACATTTGTCATATTTTCAACATTCAATGCATAACTGCATGTGTGCACTGTGCAGTTATTTTTTGTACATGACCCTATTTTATGCTTTCTCAAAAGCATAAAACAGGGTCATCTGAAAGAAAACAATACACTTTCTGTACCCGGGTATTTTGCACAGGAAAGTGTAAAAAAAGTGTATGGGTATTTTATGAAAGTGTAAGTGTAAGTGTAAGTGTATATATAAATACCCATTTGCCCGGGTATTTCGGGTAAGTGTAAATACACTTTCGCAACTCTATAGGTAAAGCTGTGTAACACCCCGGGCATTGTGCGTGGTATACACAGTAATTCTAACCTAAATATAACTCTTACTGTTAACTTTAATATGCCATTTGTCATTTTTACCTTGCTTTTATCATTTACTGGTAACTTGAAAATCATTTCCATTGGTGGTGTTTTCATTGAGTTTTGGGGCATTTTTAGTGTAAAAGATTGCATTTATTCATGATACAGTGTAATATTTAGCCGTGATATGCTAGTGTAGTATATAATATCCAGCCAATACGCCAATATGCTCCCACATACCAGAGTTGTTAAAATACCGGTATTTTTGGAAAGTGTAAGTGTAAGTGTAAATACACTTTCCAAATTTTGAGTATGGATACCAAAAGTGTAAGGTATTTTAAAAATACCTAGGAAAGTGTAAAAAAAGTGTAAGTGTAAAATTTTTTTATAGAAAGAGCTCTCACTGTTGAGCATTAGAAAACACTGATGTTATCACCTTTAAATCAATTTATTTATCATTTTCATGCATTATTTCACATTTTCAGCCTTTTATGAAACATTTCAGACTGTAACAAAAACTGTAGTGGTATGAAGTTCCCTAATAATCGCAGTTTTTCAGTGTATATATTTTACTGATTAAGCAATGCGATACACACTGTTTAAATGCAAGAATGGACATGCAGCAAATGTCAATGCAAAAGTAGACTTTGTGTCCAGCTGGTGAATTTCCATTGATCTTGTCCTTTCTTACAAAAGTATCATTAAACTGTAGAATACCATGAGTACTGATCAAAGGTTGTAGATCAAAGGCTAGTTTGTACATTTGCCATATTTTCTACATTCAATGCATTTTTTGTACATGACCCTATTTTATGCTTTCTCAAAAGCATAAAACAGGGCCATCTAAAAGAAACAAAATACACTTTCTGTACCTGGGTATTTTGCCCAGGAAAGTGTAAAAAAAGTGTATGGGTATTTTTTGAAAGTGTAAGTGTAAGTGTAAATATAAATACCCATTTACCCGGGTATTTTGGGTAAGTGTAAATACACTTTTGCAACTCTGATAAATACTAAAACGTAAGGTATTTTGAAAACACCTGGGAATACGTAAAATAAAACGTAAAAGTAAAAATTTTTATCAAGTGCTACCACTATCAGTTGATATAAAAACAACTTTTTACAACATTATCTATTTATGTTCCTATTATCTTCATTGAAATTGATATTACCTGTATTTTAAACAGAATGATGGGATCAGGATATTGAGTTGGATCGGAACTGGTTGACATTTGGCGTCGTTGTCAACTAGTGGGTGTAGTTAAGTGTGAACTAGTGTGTCAATTCATTAAGTGGGGAACTAAAAAAAAACAATTTATAAGTGAGAGGTAATGGCAAGTTGAATGGCGAGTGATAAGTAAAAAAAGTGGCAAGGTCACAAGAAAACACTAAAAACGTTTTTGTCTTTTTACCTGCATTTCACTTCTCACTAATAAATTGACGTCTCTCTCAACTTTGACTTCTCACTGATAAATCGTTCTAAATAGTTCTCCACTTGCGGAATTGGTGACCTCTTAACATTTAAGCATGTTGAACTGACCATATAACACTACATTTGTCAAATAATGAGGCTCCGTTCACAAATTTTTTTACGTTTTCACTGGTACCTGGGTAATTGTGCCAGGAAAACGTAACAAAACGTAACGGTATTTTTGGAAAGCATAAACGTAAACGTAAGTATAAATACCTGAATAACTGGGTATTTTGGGTAAACGTAAATACGTTTTCGCAACTCTGGCGCAGGGGCATTTCTTACACTGCAATAAATTGTTTCTAAGTAAAAAAATAGAATAAAAAATTAAAAAATCAATTCTTTTTAAACGCCTTGATTTTTTTAATCAAATTTTTTTAAATTGATTGTTTTAAACTAAAATCAGATTTTTTAAAATCGCCCAAAATGGGGGTATAGAGACAAAATATGTGTATGTTAAGTGTGAGACAATGTTTTGTTATGTCGACTGTGGTCATATTATGACTGTAGAGTCATGGGATAGCATTATAAGCAGTGATTTCTTTCAAAAATATCCATTTTATGTCAACTTATTACACATATTGCCTTTTGTTGAACGTCCGTGACTTAAAGTGAAGTTCAGCATGGAATAGTGCTTAAATAAGGTTGTAAGAGAAGGCTAATACATTGCCAGTGATGCTACACACTGTGGAAGTATGTGGGAGCACATTGGCTGGATATTATATACTACACTAGCATATCACGGCTTAATATTACACTGTATCATGAATAAATGCAATCTTTTACACTAAAAATGCCCCAAAACCCATGAAAACACCACCAATGGTAATGTATTGGAAATTGTGCGCTTGCGCGCAAAAAAATTGCAAAATACCTAGTGGAAGTTTACCAGAAATTTTTCATTTTGATTTTTCAAATTAAAATCAGTTTGTGATTGAAAAAAATCAGATTTAAAAAAATTAGTTAAAAAATCAAGTGCCAACCCTACCTGGTACCTAGCAAATCAGTATCGAAAATTTCATCTGCCATCTTTAAAATATGGCTTGCGTTTTTAGCATCGTTATTTTGAGAAGCAGTAAAAAATGGCCATTCCTAGTGCGGCTGGTGGATTTATAACAGGACCATGAACAACTTTTCGGTTTGCAGGGTCAAAGCTGCCTGCGAGCATTACATGTGAATGCGTGGAGCTGTACTGTGATTTGAAGGGATGAATATCTGCCTTGAAGTGATTGATTGATTGATATGAATAAACTTGAACAAATAAACATATTGCAGCCACGCACACCAGTACTCCGTCGAAAGTTGGGAAACTCATAAATCTGTTTTGAACGGACTTGAGTTTACCACAATGAATTATTTTTGATCGCAGTCAATAGTAGTTGACAGAATACATATTGTGGTAGACTGAAATGTATGCAAAATAGTTTTATGAGTTTCCCAAATTTCGACGGTGTACTAGCGTGCGTAGCGCCAGAACGCTTATATTCTATCTGATTGAAAGCTTGATTCAAAATAAATGATTTTATTTTCGAATGAAACTGCACAAATAAATTTACTGTACAAAATAAAAAATCCATTGGTGGATGGATTAATACACAATGGCATATTTCCCATAGCAGGATTCTCTACGGATCTACGGTCCGTTTTAGCAGTATTCTAAACTTAACACAAACTAATGAACATGTTTCGTATTATGTAAGTTCTCACAGTCTGCCTCTTCGCAGCACATTCCTAGTTTTTTTTGCGAAACATGCAGCTTTGTGGATAGACAGTCTTTGCATATACGCGAACATTTTGGCCATTAACGCATCCCCGGACGCGCAGCTTTTAACACAGCCGCATAATTCCACTTGATATTTTCTGCTGCAATTATTCTATATCATAGATAGCATTGAAAAAATCTCTGGGAGATTTATATTTAACAAATCTCAGAAAATATAAGATTTTCTGAGATTTATATTTTTTCCATGATTTTCCAGAGAGATTTAATTATATTTTCTCTGATTGAGAAAATCTCTCTATACAACATGTGTGATGTATTGATTTTTAGCAATGATTGAATATTTAGCCAACAAAGCACAATAATTTTAACTGATGGAAAGTGAAAATTTGGTGAATAGTGAATATTTGCAGGCTGATGAAATATTTTATGCACCCTTTTGGTTGTTTGTCCCTATTTTTTTTTTTTGGGGGGGGGGGGGGGTTCTTTCCCTTTCCCATTCTATGGCTTGAAAAAGCTTATATAAAAACTTATCTGAAATACATTTTCTGTACTTACCGTATTACCTCCAATATAAGGCATCCCTCTAATATAAGGTACCCTCTAATATAAGGTATAACTTTTGGCTATTTTGAACGCGACGAAATAAATATAAGGTACCCTCTAATATAAGGCACACCTCTGATATAAGGCACAGCTGGCTGCGTGCCAAAACGCGCAAAATCATAAAAACAGTCGCCAAACATGGCGGAAAATGATGAAAATGGTGCCGAAGGGCACTGCGATAACTCTTCGTCGACTTCTGTAATTTTGTAATTTGTAATTTTGATAATATTTTGATAATATTTTGTAACTGTAATTTGTAACTTCTGTAATTTCCTACATTCCAATTTGAAAAAATGAATTGTATCGTTGTTCACTGTTGGTAAAATTTCTTTAAAATCTGGTGAAAATAATTGAAGTACCCTCTAATATAAGGTACCCTCTAATATAAGGCATAACTTTTGGCTCGAAAAATCTGACGAAAACAATATAAGGTATACCTTATATTAGAGGTAATACGGTATTTACTTTCAAAAAGTATACATAAGGGTGAGTACTGGTACCTTTTTCAAAGGAAATGTAAATGTATTTACTCAGTACTCAAGTATGTGCATGTTTGAGTAAATGTAAATATGCTATATGTAAATATGCTTTGCTATAATTACCAAAATTTGGTGAAAAAAGTCATCCGAAAAATTCTGTTGGAATCATGACACCTGAAATTCATGTATTGTTTTATGAGGAAACATGTACCTAAATACTTTTATTATTTATTTAGATAGTATGTGGTAGAGAAAGAGTGCAAAATTGCAATTGCCATAGGCGGGAATCGAACCTGTGCCTCTCGTATAGAACACGAGCGCCCTAACCGCCGGACCACTGTGGTGGCTGGGCTCTAGTCAATATTAGGGACCGACAAGCTGCGACGATGGCAATGCCCTTAACAGTAGTACAAAGCGTGCTGTCAGTAGACAATGTGTTGATAAAATTGTTGATGAAAAACTTAAACAAAGCTAAAGCTTAAACAACTAAAGTTTAAAAAATTAGCTTTAACTTGAAATACCAATTAAACATATTTCAAGTTGAGATATTTTCTGAGATTTTTTTGAACTGAAAGATATTTTCTCAGAGATTTAATTATATTTTCTAAAATGACTCAAGAGATTTAATTATATTTTTCTTTAAGAGATTTTCTGATATAATATTTAATTATATTTTCTCAAAATTGGCCATTTTTTCAATGCTAAGCATAGATCCACAAAAATCCATTTCAATGGGCTTGTAGCTACCCTGCGGTCCTTAAAAATGATTTGATTTTATGTTTCTCAGGAAAAAATAACTCCCCCTTGAATAAGTCCCCTCTCGGTAAAAGAAAAAAAAATTTATGGTTAAAATACAACTCAATTTTTTGTTCCCTTTTCAGAAGTGTATGGCAGCTTTAGGGTGTCAAAAAAATTTTGTTACGGAAAACGGAAACGGTAACGGAAAAAAATTTCAGCGGCCGGAAAATGGAAATATTGTGCAATTGGCGGAAAATGGAAACGGAAACGGAATAAAAATTTCAGTGGCCAGAAAACGGAAAAAGGGGCCGGAAAAACAGAAACGGAAAAATGGAATTCGCATGGAAATGGAAAAATTTGCTGAAATTTTGCCAAACAAAAACATGATAAAATTCGCTGAAATTTTGCTGGAAACAGAATTTTTTTACATAATTGACAATCTGCATGACTGTTTACCAGTTTGGCTGGAACAGAAAACAGAAAGTTGAGCCAGAAAAGGGTAAAATGAGGCGGAAAGACAAAAATTGAGGTGGAAGACGGAAAAAAGGTGGAAAAAGTGGAAATTGAGCCGGAAAACGGAAAAATGTGGAAAAACTGAAAGTTAAACCAGAAAACGGAAAATGAGCGGGAAAAACGGAAACGGATAAAAAAGTGGCCAGAAAACGGAACGGATAACGGAAAAAAATTTCACCGGCCGGAAAACGGAACGGAAAACGGAAAAAATTTGCCTGCGGAAAACAGAAACGGAAAACGGAAAACGGAAATTTGACACCCTAGGCAGCTTACAAAGTATATTTGATGGGATGTTTTTTTCAAAGTTAGACTAAAAACAGTTGGGTATATGAAAAAGCACATGCTGTGGACAAAATTTTACACCCCACGAACACATGGCCGGTGCCTTTTATATTGGTCCTGGTGCTAGCACCTTTGGCACCGGCCAAAAAATGGCACCGCACCGCACCGGCACCAGTGCTATTCTGAAAAAATGGCACCAGCACCGGCAGGGCACCTTCAAAAAAGGGCACCGCACCGCACCAGCACCGGTGCTGGTGCCCCTTGGTGCCCAGCACCGGGGCACCGGTGCCCCGGTGCCTTTCCATCAGTTAAGCCGGAATTACAGTTCAGCGGCATTTGACGTAAAATGATGACGTCATAAAATTGATTACATCAAAATAGACAAAGGTACAGCATTGAAATTTCAGAATTAGATCGTTCTAGTAATTGTGTGTAATGTCCCAAAAAAATTTTATCAAATAATCATTATTTAAGTTGCTATTAATTTAACATCAAAATTTTTTGGTGACGTAAAATGTTTGACGTGAAATGTTGATGTAGAATGTGTAAATTTTGATGTAAAGTTAATAACTTATTCAATAGTAATTATTTTCTTAATATTTTTAGGGCATTACACACAATTACTAGAACTATCAAATTCTGAAATTTCAACGCTGTACCTATGTCTATTTTTATGTAATCAATTTTACAACGTCATCATTTCACGTCAAACGCCGCTGAGCTGTAATTCCGACTTAATGGCGACCCACACTGTAGTGAGTCACCATGGCCTCCCCAATTGATGCGATGTAGGGGGTATTGTGAGTATATACCCCCCATTTTCACCTTTCTACTCCCCCCACAACGGTAGTTAGGGTACCCGATGTGAAATCAAAGATAGGGTGCCGGGTAGGGTGTCAACTTTCCGTTTTCCGTTTCCGCTTTCCGCAGGCAAATTTTTTTCTGTTTCCGTTTCCGTTTTCCAGCTGCTAAATTTTTTTCCATTTCCGTTTCGGTTTTTCCGGCTCATTGTCCGTTTTCCGGCAAAATTTTCAGTTTTTCCAGCTTTTTTTCCATTTTCCGGTTTGATTGTCTGTTTTTCGAACTTTTTTCCACTTTCTAGCTCAATTTTATGTTTTCTGTTGCAGCCAAACTGATAAACATGCATGCAGGTTCTCAATTATGTGAATTTTTCCATTTCTAGCGAGATTTCTGCCAATTTTTTTATTTCCAGATAAATTTCAGCAATTTTTTTTCTGTTTCTGGCATAACTTCGGGGTATAAATCTAAAATTTTGGGGATGTGTTACCAACACCCCTCCCCTACTATACACTATTCAAAAATGTCAGATTATTGTGAAAAATTTCTTAAAATTCACTTATTCTCTAAAAAAACACCACCCCCCAATAAATGGATGACAAAAAAATTCACGTTTTCGATCTTTTTTGTTATACACTTGAAGAGCTGGTTTTGGATACTTTAAAGGGAAGGGTTTGATGTTTAAAGTTATGTAAACAACCATACCTCTAAAATGCCTGCATTGCAAAATTTACTTAGGGGGAATTTTATGACATCATAATGACATCATTGCAGGAACAAAAATTTACAAAATTTACACTTTGAAATTCCCCCCAGGTAAATTTTGCAATGCAGGCATTTTAGAGGGATGGTTGTTTACATAACTTTAAACATCAAACCCTTCCCTTTAAAGTATCCTAAACCAGCTCTTCAAGTGTATAACAAAAAAGTTCGAAAACGTGAATTTTTTTGTCATCCGTTTATTGGGGGGTGGTGTTTTTTAGAGAATAAGTGAAATTTTAAGAAATTTTTCACAATAATCTGACATTTTTGAATAGTGTATAGTAGGGGAGGGGTGTTGGTAACACATCCCCAAAATTTTAGACATATACCCCTCCCACAGCTCAGAATTCAGTGGGGGCCGGACCTATGTGGCTGTGTGGGACACCAAAAAAGCCAATGAATATTTTGGCACTTAGGGCGACCCACCCTGTAAGGGGTCGCCGCGACCCCCCAAATTCATGCAAAGTAGAGGAGGGTTGCGCCCATATCCCCCCACGTTTCAGCTTCCGGCGCGCCCTAGAACTGAAGATAGGATGTCAGAAGAAAAATCAAAAATTGGGGGCCGGACTTGATCGGGAAGGTGTTTACATTTTACATTTGTGTTTGGTCACTTTTCTCTCACAAACGTACACTACTTGAACAACATGTAAAAACAGTACAAAAAAACGGTCTGGCGTTACAGGGAACGTCGTCCTGCTTTTTTGACTCGATACTAGTGATGAATGGCGCCATGGCACCGGCGGTATTTGAGGCAGGTGCACCATTGGCACTGACGCGCTTCTTCGGTGGAGCCGTTGGTCTGGTACCCAGCACCCTTTTTCAAATGACACTGTTGGTGCCTAGCGCTCAGCATAGTTGTTAAAACGTATTTACGTTTACTCGATAAATACGGATACTCGAGTACTGCGTAAATACGTTTACGTTTCCTCCCGAGAAAAATACCGGTACTCACTTTATTATTATTATTAGAAATGGGATCCAGGGCCCTACCCTTTGCAGGGTTACGCCCTTCCCTTCCCGTATTTATAACCAATATGAGGCTGAGATTATCAGCCTTACTCCCTGTAACATTTTATGAGTAATGTTTTATAGTATCTATCTGTCATGTAGATGACTCGTCCCGTAGACAAGTAATTTATCCAATTCTCTCCTATGATTATGACATACTGATTTACCCAGTGGGCTATTGAGCCAATCACATGGCACTGAGCATGTTGTATTTCTTATTTTTTGTCGTATGGTATCAGACCCCCTGCACACATGTAGTATATGGTGCAGATTTGCCACTATTTTTGTGTATTTGTTGGAGCACATGCTGCATAATTTGTGACCTCCGCGCCCCCTCATGTGCAGTGCATTAAGCCTCGCACCGAACCAAGTTAATTCATTGTAACGAATACTTTTAATCTCTAGTGCTGTTTCTTCATAACCTCTATATAATAGCGCTGTTTGGTTGCGCATGGTTCTAAGTGTCTCCGCCTTACGTCGTCTATAGACATGTGATTTTATGTCAGCCTTTGTTAGAACATTTGTGTCTATATTTAGGTCTAAGCATTCTTTGGCTGTCTCTCTTAGTGTTCTAGTCGTGTTATCCAATCGTAGCCTTTTATTTCCAGCCAGAGTACTATCAATGTCCCAGGCTCTATACAGCCATCTTGTCTTGTCTATCCTGGACATATAATTGTCATTTGTCAGTACAAGTTGGTAATACTTGTCTGAAGGCAGTATACCTTCTAGATCGTGTAGTAGTGCTGAACTACTTGTTTTGTTTGGTAATCGTGCTATGCATCGTATTGTCTTGATGTATAATTTGTCCATTTCCATTAACTTTTTTTTTGAAATGCCTGTTATTTCAACACCAAACATACTTGCCGGTTCAACATAGCTTTTCCATGTTATTTTTCCATTGTAAATAGGTGCACCGGAATTTCGTGCTGCCGATATTGCCAAGCTTGATAATTGCTTCATTTTTGTCAGCCAATTGGCCTTGTGTTCCGAGAATGGGTCAGGCCTTCTATTTATCTGGACACCCAAGTACCGTATGCTATCCGTTTCTTGCAATGATGTTATGGTCGGTTTTTTTGGATCCCCAACTTGTAAGGGCCAAGATTTTTTTTCCCGTTTTGAGGTTCCCCATCGAAGTACTTCACTTTTAGTTGGGTTAATCGACACACTCCATGCCCAAGACCATTTGCTAAAAACCTCTATCAGCTTTTCCAGCTCACTGTCTTTGCTTGCCAGTAGCACTATGTCGTCTGCAAAGAATAGGGCCGGAATTTGGTCCTGGTTGTATCCACATTTTACTCCGCATCCTGTCTCAAGCAGGACGCCAGCGAGATCCTGCATATAGATTGCATATAGGGTTGGACTCAATGCACAGCCCTGAGCGACTCCCTGAGGATAATCCAGAGGGTCGCTCTCAAACCCCCCATATGTCATGATTGCTTTTGTGTTAGAATTACTCGCGTAATTTTTGTATTTCACGTGTTTCAAACGTATTCCAAACGTGCTTTTTTTGGAATTTATCAAAGGCATTAAGGAAAAAGAAGGAGAGAAAAACTAAAAATAGAGCCAAATTATCCAAAATAGTAGCAAAATAGGCAAAAAACATTAACTAGTGAATTTGATGATGAAAACGTTCGAAACTTAGTGATTTTGAGCAAAAATTGAGGCAAAATTCCTCGAAAATACCCACTTTTATGTTTCCGGTGACAAAAGTAATTTACTCACGTTTACCCATGAGTAAAAGTAAAAAATAAATACTTTATGTTTTCTGTACTCACCTGTGAGTAAAAGATAAATATTTTATGTTTACATTTACTTTTGAAAAAGTTCATTACTTTTAACAACTCTGGCGCACAGTTCTAAAAGACGGTTTAGGAAAATTTCTTTTTGAGGGATTCTCTGACATTAAAAAAAAATATCAGAAAATCTCTCAAATTCTGATATTTATATTTTTCTGGGTTTTTTGAGAGAGATTAAATTATATTTTATTCTTGAGAGATTTTCTGAGATAATATATACCGTATTACCTCGAAATACCCCCAGGGGGTTTATTATTTCGCCAGCAAAATTTGAGGGGGGGGGGTAATTCGAGGGGGGCTTTATTCGAGGGTGGGGTCTATTATTCCGCCAGAAATTTTCGGAAATTCCCCATACGCAGACGTAGAAAAATAGTACAATTACGTAGATGTATGTGTTTATATGCATATATAACTGTATATACACATAAACCCTTCCCTAACGTCACTTAGCCATCACTTTTAACGTGTGTTCTGCATTGTACAGATCACAAACTACCGTATTGTCATGTACGTTCTCTTTACACTCAATTTTAGGGTGGGTATTTCGAGGGGGGGGGGGGTTTATTATTTCCTCAGCCGAATTTTAGGGGGGGGGGGTATTTCGAGGGGGGTTAATTCAAGGGGGGGGGGTAATTCGAGGTAATACGGTAATTATATTTTCTAAAAATTGATGATTTTTTAATCCTAACCATGAATCAAACGGGATCCGTCCATCATATTCAAATGTTAGACTAAGGTACCTAGGTGGAGCAAACCTGCATAATGAGTCACTCAATCAACTATACTTATGAATTAGAAAATTATTCAGATTATTCCGATGAGACATGGTTTTTTAACTACTAAGTGTGATATGAAAAGAGAACATAAAAATTCTCATTTTAGATTTTTACTTACATTGCGATTGTTAAGTTTTCCCCTGTACCAACGTATTTTACCCAGGAAAACGTAACAGTTTGTTTGGCAAACGTACACTAGGTATAGGTGAATACCCCAAATACCCGGGTGCTCCAGGTAAACGTAAATACGTTCCTAGTGCTAGAAAGTGCTAGAAAAGTGGCGCCATGGCGCCAATTCGATCACCGGGCGTGGCTGTAAACTGCGTTCAGACAATGAAAAAAAAAGTTTCTTTGTGCGGCGCCGACGAATGGCAAAAAGCGGTCTGGCAGGGCTCCTATAAAACAGCCGCAAACCAGCGCAACCGGCATCCACTAGCAAGTGAACGAGCAAACGAGCGGCACCGATCAGCAGCAGAGAAACTCCAAGCACCAACAATGAAATCGCTGGCGATCGTGTGCATGCTGGTCGCGTCCGGCCTCGGCGACCTCTCGCCGGCCGAGTTGAAGGACATGGCTGAATTTCAGGGCGAGGAGATTTGCGACATTTTGGGCAGGACTCTGAGGTGGGACGACGCGGTGGCTATATGCGAAACGATCGGCGGCTGCAGTATAGACGACGTGATGAATGCGGCCGATGAGTTCGTTTGAATTTCTATTCCCACCCCTTCAGGTTCCAATCCCAGACCCTGTAAAATGCCCTGTCAAATGTCAAATGTCATGCAAATTGTCAAAAGTCATGTAAAATGCCCTGCAAAATGGCAACTGAGTTGCCATTTTGCAGGGCATTTTGCGTGACTTTTGAAGCTTTGCATGACTTTGCTTTTGCATGGGAATGTTATGTTGTATTTATTTGGCTTCACCAGTTGACATAGAACAAAAAGTCACGCAAACTTTGTGAAAAGATAGGCCGACACAAACTAAAGTGCACTGAAAGTTATCACCAGCCAGCAACCAATTGACCAATTTGCGTCAGCTTCAGTTGGCAAAGATAAGCGTGTAGCGTCGACGCTTAGTATTTTAGGCGACGCGGACATTCAATAGTATTCATAGTAACGCTGACAATTTGGTGCAATTTTGAAATGCAGACTGTTCAAGGCGTGCATCGACCCCAGCGGCGGAAGTTTGCTGCAATTCATGCAGGATAGCGGCTGCCGCATTGTCGGCCTGCTACCAGACTCGGCAATGGCAATTGACGGACGCTTGCCGATGTACGTACAACCGTGGCGTTGACATTTTGGCCTACACACACTAGTTGACAGCGGCATCGGTGTCAACTGGGCCGACTGGCTTCATTTAGGATTTTAATCAATGGGTCGCGGAACGATGTTCAAACGCACACTATCGCCATTGCCGCATGTGCACTTGAAAATTGTCCTGCAAGCCAATCAACTAAAATGAGAATTGACATGAAAACTATGTAGTTGATATACTCCAGCGACTTTACACCTTGCACGCCTGGTTCCCGCTGGAAGTGTGCCAACGATAAATAACGCATGCGATTTTCATAAAATGTTGAAAAAATTTATTGCTGTCATAACATTATACATTTACATATTCACAACAATGAATTTTTTCAACTTTTTACAAAAATCACTGCTTTAATTATCATTGGCACACTTCCAACATAAGACATAAATCAGTGCGAGTGCAGAGTATCAAGTCCTCCGAAGTATACCCAGTGGGTGCAGGGCCATTTTAGTTAACTTCTTTGCCACAGAGGCCACATTTGTTACACAATGTTACCATAATTCAGTGAATACAGTTAGCTACCGTATTACCTCGAAATACCCCCATGGGGGTTTATTATTTCGCCAGCAAAATTTGAGGGGGGGGTTATTCGAGGGGGGGGTTTATTTTTTCGTCAGAAATTTTCGTAAGGATCGTAGTTAATGGTAGGCATTTGCATACCCAAAACAGGTAATAAATGTGTCCAAACAGGATATATTTGGACATAAAAACGTAGATAGCAACACAAACTAGTCTATGTGTAGCTGCAATGCAAATCAACAGTAATATACATCATGTACATTGCATACATGACGTATTTATTATGTACATGACATACATCATTCCGAAGGGGGGGGAGGTATTTCGAGTGGGGTGGTTTGTTTCCCCAGCCCATTTTGAGGGGGGGTTAATTCGAGGGGGGGGGGGTAATTCAAGGGGGGGGGTAATTCGAGGTAACACGGTATGTGTAAAATTCCACGGTTTCCCGGTTTTTCTCTAATTAAGTCTAATGTCTAAAAACAAGCAGGGATGGTAGAAAAGTGGCATATAATGCACACCAGAAGTTTATGTTCACATTTCTTAGTGCAAAAAGCTATTTGGCAACTCTGGCTAATTTTTCTGGGATCGGGATTGAGAGTTGAAAACACTCGGGATCGAAATGGGGATTGTCTTATCAAACTTTCGGGATCGGTATCGGGGTTTCGGGATCCTGTTTGAACCCTACGTAGAGAAGAGAAACATTTGAAGTTATACTTCGAAATTCAGAAGCATGTTGAAAGCACATGTTGTATTGTGCCCGCGCACACTAGTTTTCACACCAAATTTCGAAAACTGATAAATCAGCTTAGAACGAATTTGAGTTTTCTACAATGAGGAGGCCGTGAACTACAGTTGATGGAGATTCAAAATGACTCATTGTGGAAAACGCAAACACGTTCAAAGCTGATTTATGAGTTTTCGAAATTTCGTGTGAAAACTAGTGTGCGCAGGGGCATTTCTTACACTGCAATAAATTTTTTCGGATACCGTATTACCTCGAATTATCCCCCCCCCCCCTTGAATTGACCCCCCCCCCCTCGAATTAACCCCCCCCCCCCTCAAAATGGGCTGGGGAAATAATAACCCCCCCCCTCGAAATACCCCCCCCTTCGGAATGATGTACGTCACGTACGTAATAAATACGTCATGTATGCAATGTACATGATGTATATTACTGTTAATTTACATTGCAGCTACACATAGACTAGTTTGTGTAGCTATCTACGTTTTTATGTCCAAATATATCCTGTTTGGACACATTTATTACTTGTTTTGGGTATGAAAATGCCTACTATTTACTACAGTCCTTACGAAAATTTCTGAAGAAAATATAAACCCCCCCTCGAATAAACCCCCCCTCGAATTAACCCCCCCGCAAATTTTGCAGGCGAAATAATAAACCCCCATGGGGGTATTTCGAGGTAATACGGTAGTTTTTTTACATATTAGCACGCCAAAATGGTGACTTTGATATCAAAATTCCCACAAAACCAATAAACACAACCCTAATCTTATTGCATGTTGAATTGCGCGCCTGCGTGCAAAAAGTTTGCAAAATACCTGGTACTAGGGTTGGAAAAAAATCAATTCTTTTTAAACGCCTTGATTTTTGTTTTAAGCAAATTTTTTTAAATTGATTGTTTTAAATTAAAATCAAATTTTTTAAAATCGCCCAAAATGGGGGTATAGAGAAAACATATGTGTATGTTAAGTGTGAGACAATGACTTGTTTGTGACTTCAACAATGTTCGTGACTTCAAGTGAAGTTCAGCATGGAATAGTGCTTAAATAAGGTTGTAAGGCTAATACATTGCCAGTGATGCTACACACTGTGGAAGTATGTGGGAGCACATTGGCTGGATATTATATACTACACTAGCATATCACGGCTTAATATTACACTGTATCATGAACAGGGTTGGTTTTATAAAAATTCATTTTAGTAAAATTGTATTAAAATTGTATAAAAATTGTATTTTATTTTAATTTTATTCTTGTTTCATTTTATTTTATTTTATTCCCAAAAGTCGTTAATAAAATAAAATGACACAATTTTACAAAAATTTTACATTAATTTTACAAAAATTTCACAAAAAATCGGAATCATGCATGCAAGGCTAGAAAAATGTTATCATTAGACCTAAACATGAGTAACCTGTGACAAATTTTCCCATTACTTTACAAAAGTTGCATGCAGTAGGTATTGTTAGCTTGCTGCAAGTGTAAACTTACAATTATTGATAACAATGGTTTGCAATTTTAGAAGAAGGACTACTGGACTGTGTTGGGCGCATTTGTAAAATCTCATGCAAAGTGTCAATTGTCATGACAAATGTAAAGTAGTGTCAATTGTCATGCAAAATGTCGACTGTCATGTCAAATGTTGAGTGTCATGTCAAATGTCGAGTGTCATGTCAAATGTCAAGTGTCATGTCGAATGTCAAGTGACATGTCAAATGTCATGGAAAGTGTAAATTGTATATCCAAACGTTAGGTTTTTGTATCCAAAACTTATGTTTTGTATCCAAATCTTATGTTTTGTCTTCACATGTTCACATAAGATTTGGATTCAAGGACAAGATTTGGATACAAAATGTAAGATTTGGATACAGAACATAAGATTTGGATACAAAACAAGATTTGGATACAAAACATAAAATTGGGATACAATACATAACACTTTAATCTATATATTTGCCGTGACAATTGACACTTCACTAGTCATTTGCCATGACAATTGACACTTTGAATGGCATTTTACATAACATTTGACACTTTACAAAGCTTGGGACTTCCCCCAGTCCCACGAATAAACAAGTAGAAACTCAGCAACAAGATAAAGATTTTACAAAAAATATGAATTTTTATACAATTTTACAAAAATTTTACAAAAATTAGAATATTTATACAATTTTTATTTTTATTTTGAAATTTTCCATTTTATTTTTATTTTATTTTTATTTTTTTTCAGAGATTTTGCCAACCCTGATCATGAATAAATGCAATCTTTTACACTAAAAATGCCCCAAAACCCAATGAAAACACCACCAATGGTAATGTATTGGAAATTGTGCACTTGCGCACAAAAAGATGCAAAATACCTAGTGCAAGTCTACCAGAAACTTTTCCTTTTGATTTTTTAAATAAAATTAGTTTGTGATTTAAAAAAAAAAGATTTAAAAAAAAACAGTTACAAAAATCAAGTGCCAGCCAACCCTAACTGGTATGCCTAGCAAATCAGTATCGAAAATTTCATCTGCCATCTTTAAAATATGGCTTGCGTTTTTAGCATCGTTATTTTGAGAAGCAGTAAAAAATGGCCATTCCTAGTGCGGCTGGTGGATTTATAACAGGACCAGGGTTGGCAAAATCTCAGAAAAAAATAAAAATAAAATAAAAATAAAATGGAATATTCAAGAATAAAATAAAATAAAATAAAATGGAAAATTTAAGAATAAAAATAAAAATTGTATAAAAATTCGAATTTTTGTAAAATTTTTGTAAAATTGTATAAAAATTCGTATTTTTGTAAAATTGTATAAAAATTCATATTTTTTGTAAAATTTTATCTTGTTGCTTGAGTTTCTACCTGTTTATTCATGGATCTGGGAGCAGTCCCAAGTGTAAAGTGTCAAATGTCATGTAAAATGTCATGCAAAGTGTCAATTGTCATGACAAATGTAAGGTAAAGTGTAAATTGTCATGACATGTAAAAATAGAGTATCAATTGTCAAGCAAATTGTGTCCAAATCTTATGTTTTATATCTAAATGTTTTGTTTTGTATCCAAATTATGTTGTTGTTGAATCCAAATCTTATGTGAACATTTGGATACAAAAACATAAGATTTGGATACAAAACATACTATGGATACAAAAACACAAGATTTGGATACACAATTTACACTTTGCATGACATTTGTCATGACAATTGCCACTTTGCTTGAAATTTGACATGACACTTGACATTTTGCATGACAATTGACACTTTACTTTACATTTGTCATGACAATTGACAAATTGCATTACATTTTACAAATGTGCCCCAGCACATTCCACTAGTCCTTCTACTGAAAATGCAAACCATTCTTATCAATAATTGTAACTTTACACTCGCAGCTAGCTAACAATACATACTGCATGCAACTTTTGAAGAGTAAGGGAAAAAAATTTCACAGGTTTTTCATGTATAGGTCTAATTATAACATTTTTCTGGCCTTGCATGCATGATTCTGATTTTTTGTAAAATTTTTGTACAATTTTTGTAAAATTTTTGTAAAACGTGTCATTTTATTTTATTAATGACTTTTGGGAATAAAATAAAATAAAATAAAATGAAACAAGAATAAAATAAAAATAAAATAAAATTTTTATACAATTTTTATACAATTTTACTAAAATGAATTTTTATAAAACCAACCCTGAACAGGACCATGAACAACTTTTCGGTTTGCAGGGTCAAAGCTGCCTGCGAGCATTACATGTGAATGCGTGGAGCTGTACTGTGATTTGAAGGGATGAATATCTGCTTGAAGTGATTGGTTGATTGATATGAATAAACTTGAACAAATAAACATATTGCAGCCACGCACACCAGTACTCCGTCGAAAGTTGGGAAACTCATAAATCTGTTTTGAACGGACTTGAGTTTACCACAATGAATTATTTTTGATCGCAGCCAATAGTAGTTGACAGAATACATATTGTGGTAGACTGAAATGTATGCAAAACAGTTTTATGAGCTCCCAAATTTCGACGGTGTACTAGCGTGCGCAGCGCCATTACGGTTTTATTCTATCTGATTGAAAGCTTGATTCAAAATAAATGATTTTATTTTCGAATGAAACTGCACAAATAAATTTACTGTACAAAATAAAAAATCCATTGGTGGATGGATTAATACACAATGGCATATTTCCCATAGCAGGATTCTCTACGGATCTACGGTCTGTTTTAGCAGTATTCTAAACTTAACACAAACTAATGAACATGTTTCGTATTATGTAAGTTCTCACAGTCTGCCTCTTCGCAGCACATTTGTAGTTTTATTTTTACGAAACATGCAGCTTTGTGGACAGACAGTCTTTGCATATACACGAACATTTTGGCCATTAACGCATCCCCCGACGCGCAGCTTTTAACACAGCCGCATAATTCCACTTGATTTTTTCTGCTGCAATTATTCTATATCATAGATCCACAGAGATCCATTTCAATGGGCTTGTAGCTACTCTGCGACGGAAGCGGGCCATTTTCCACCCTGGACTAATGATGTTAAAGGCACCGGGAAAGATGGCACCGCACCGCACCGGCACCTCTGCCATCACATGAAAAGGGCACCTGGCACCCTGGGGCACCGGCCAGAAAATGGCACCGCACCGCACCGGCACCGGTGCCATTCTGAAAAAAATGGCACCGGCACCGAAGGGCACCGGCCGGTAGCCGGTGCTAGCACCGAAAGGGTCAAATTTTTCCCAAAAAATCGGTGATGAAAAAGCGGTCAATGTAGGCAGCTCTGTGTGATAAACCAGATTCTGCTGAGATATAAACATCCCATTCTGTTGTACATTGGTTGTTTTTGATGCTGTTCAGGTTTAGGGTCAGGGTTACAACCCAATTTATTTTATTTCCTTGAATAATTGCCCAGTCCCAAGATAAGGGGGGTCGTGTTCATTTTACATGGCTGATCTGGCCAATCGAATTTGGTGCTCACTAACTCAGCGATATCTTTAGTGATTTGAACACTTAAAGTGATCAACACAATCTGCAGATACAATTGGTAAGATCAGGTTAGGGATGTCTAAATTCCCTATGCTGATTTGACCCAACCTTTCAACACGAAAATATGATATCATGTTCAGAAAAAATGTTTTTTTTTGTGCTGAAAAAGCGGTCAAATCAGCATGACGAATAAAGACATCATTAACCTCCGAAATGGAATCTAGACATTGTGTCATTCATTCATTGGAATCTAGTCATTCTTGTGTTCAGTCGTCCAAATCGATCCAACAATGGCTGTGTGCTTGACCTACAAATTCTAGCTGCCAGATCTGCCATGTAAAATGACAACGTTTTTTGACCCATCTTATCTCAGGAGTGGGGAATTATTCATATGCGACTTGCAATTCATGATAAAAGTTTGTAAATGTATAAAAAAATTGTACAAAAAGCTATCGCAGGTACGTTCCAACGTGCATTACATTGCGTCACTTTTTAAGTGTACACACGCACGTCCTGAAAAGTGGCAGATTGCGAACCACTGAAATCCTGCCGGTGCCTTTCCCGGTGCCCCACTTTTTCCGGCAGGTGCCAGCACCTAAAGGCACCCTCGAAAAATGGCACCGCACCGGCACCGGTGCTATCGTGAAAAAAATGGCACCGGCACCAGCAGGGCACCTCTGGAAACTTCAATGGCACCGCACCAGCACCGGTGCTGGTGCCCTTCGGTGCCCAGTACCGGGGCACCGGTGCCCCGGTGCCTTTACATCACTACCCTGGACTGCTACACACCGCGAGCGAACTAGTCTACTATTGACAAGTACTATTGAAAATACATAAGAATATTAGCCAACGGCAGCGACAGCAGATAAATACATGATGTGTATGCAGTGTATACACATATTTTTGTTGTTGTGTACAGTTTAATACCTGAATAACACGAGTTGACAGACTGCATCTGCAATTATTTAAGTCCTTAAAAATGATTTGATTTTATGTTTCTCAGGAAAAAATAACTCCCCCCTTGAATAAGTCCCCTCTCGGTGAAAGAAAAATAAGATTTACTGGCAGGGCACCTTCAAAAAAGGGCACCGCACCGGACCAGCACCGGTGCTGGTGCCCCTTGGTGCCCAGCACCGGGGCACCGGTGCCCCGGTGCCTTTCCATCACTAATGGCGACCCACCCTGTAGTGAGTCACCATGGCCTACCAAATTGATGCGACGTAGGGGGTGTTGTGAGCAGGGTTGGTTTTATAAAAATTCATTTTAGTAAAATTGTATAAAAATTGTATAAAAATTTTATTTTATTTTTATTTTATTCTCGTTTCATTTTATTTTATTTTATTTTATTCCCAAAAGTCATTAATAAAATAAAATGACTCATTTTACAAAAATTTTACAAAAATTGTACAAAAAATCAGAAACATGCATGCAAGGCCAGAAAAATGTTATAATTAGACCTTACATGAAAAACCTGTGACAAATTTTTCCCTTACTTTTCAAAAGTTGCATGCAATATGTATTGTTAGCTAGCTGCAAGTGTAAAGTTACAATTATTGATAAGAATGGTTTGCATTTTCAGTAGAAGGACTACTGGAGTGTGCTGGGCACATTTGTAAAATGTCATGCAAAGTGTCAATTGTCATGACAAATGTAAAGTAAAGTATCAATTGTCATGCAAAATGTCAAGTGTCATGTAAAATTTCAAGCAAAGTGGCAATTGTCATGACAAATGTCATGCAAGGTGTAAATTGTGTATCCAAATCTTGTGTTTTTGTATCCATAGTATGTTTTATATCCAAATCTTATGTTTTTGTATCCAAATGTTCACATAATATTTTGGAGTCAACAACAACAAAATTTGGATACAAAACAAAAGATTTCGAAATAAAACATGAGATTTGAACACAATTTGCTTGACAATTGATACTTTACATTTTACATGTCATAACAATTGACACTTTGCATGACATTTGACATGACATTTGACACGTTACAATGCTTGGGACTGCCCCCAGATCCATGAATAAACAGGTAGAGACTCGAGCAATGAGACAAAATTTTACAAAAAATATGAATTTTTATACAATTTTACAAAAATACGAATTTTTATACAATTTTACAAAAATTTTACAAAATATTGAATTTTTATACAATTTTTATTTTTCAATTTTCCATTTTATTTTATTTTATTTTATTCTTAAATATTCCATTTTATTTTTATTTTATTTATATTTTTTTCTGAGATTTTGCCAACCCTGGTTGTGAGTATATACCCCCATTTTCAGCCTTCTACTCCCCCCCACCGCGGTAGTGAGGGTACCTGATGTGAAATCAAAAATAGGGTGCCGGGTCTGGCCGGGAAGGTGTTTATTTGATTTGCGCTTACAAATCAGAATATTGGACAAGCATAAGGAAACCTACCCCCCCAGGGTAATGATAATTGCCGGGTGTTCAGGTAAACGTAAATACTGATGCAACAGAGCCAAAATTACAACTCACCCTATTTTGATCGGCGGCATCTGAAATTTCCTCGGTACTGGACGCCATTTCGTTTCGAACTGCTTCTGTCAAACGATCGCTCGGTGTTGGTCTTCTGCGCGGAATTTTGTAGTTTGCCAAACTGGAAAAATTCGGCCGAATACTCATAATTTGTCGATTCAAAAAAGCGTCAGGCTATTTATCCATCATGTGACCTATAAAATTGAATATTTTTGAATTCCCGGGCGATTTTTTATAGATATTATGCCTGATTGTCAAGGTGATTTCGAAATTCTAATGAATTGAAATTTTATGTGAGCATTACCAATCTAGTACGTGTAAATCAGTATTTTATTTCAAATAAAATTACTAGTTGTTTACAATGTAGTTACTAATGTGACAATTTCTGAAAAAAGTTTTTTATCACAATGTCTACCTAGACGGAAAATTTCGATTTCATATTTACGTATACATTTTAACATTACAGAGACAATTGTACTGTTGTCAAAGCCATTAAATTTATGTCCAATGATAATGGGACTGACACTTTTGATAAAATTTTCCCAACTAGAGCTGATACGCATACAGCGCAGAACATGCCCAAACAATGAACTAATTTTTACCTGCATATTATGGTTGCTTGAAAAGTGGGTGACAGTGACGCATCGAAATCCAAAGTCATGTCTTTTATCAAAAAGCATAATATCAATTGGATTCAAACTGATTGTCATGTTCAAATAATCTGTATTTTCTTCTGACCTGTGAGTTTTATTAAGTGGGAGATTAGCGGGATAGATTTTATTGACTACTCTGTCTATATCACTTTCATGACCTTCTTTATAGAAAATTGCCACATCGTCAATATATCTAAAGCTTTTATAAAGGTTCGATGAAATTTGTTGCTTATTCTTAACCGACATAAATTCTCTGAACATTAAACTTGCACATGCCAATGATGGAGCACTACTGCAGCCCATTGGAATACCAGAAATTTGTACTAATAGATTCCCAGCTACATCTATGCACAAATTTTTTAGTACATTTCTAGTTAAAGTCTTCACGTTTTCTATATCTAAATTTAGTTTACCAGCTTTAAGATTGTCTGTGAACCAACATTTACGAAAACCGACTGCAATTCTCGATTTTTTGCTATGTCCAAAACAAAAGTCAATAAAGCCATCTATATCTCTAAGTAGTGTGTCATGGTCTAAGTTAGGGTACAGAGTTGAAAAATCCCCCGTATAGCATTTGACCACTTTCTCACCTCTGTGTTGATGTTGTAGAAAGTCCGCAAGTTCCAGTGATGAGTCTAATGGCCAGTATCCGCTACACGTAGTACCCCCATTCTCATAGCTGCCAACGTAATTTTTGATGTGTTGTTTCAGCTGCCGTAGAATTTTGTGTAACGTTATCGCGGCTGGTTTAATCGGCGCACGGCTGCCGCCACAAATAAATCTGAATTTTGGGGGCTTTTTATGCATTTTTGGGATGGCGAAAAGTTGCGGAAGTTTTTGAAATCTGGCATCTATAGGTAGGCCCAGGTTTTCGACTATCTTATTATGCATATTAATTACATTTTCAACAGTGTCCTGACTTGGAGCATAGGTTTTATTCCCCAAAATTCTAATATTTTCAGCATTTACAACTATACCTAATTCCTCTGCCATTTTTAAACACATGAATTTTCTACATACTATAATAAAATTGCTTGTGGCTTTATCAGCGGGGGCCAGAACATATTTTTTATGCAAAAGTTTGATTCTATTTTTCAAGGCTCTAATGTCTATATAATTGAAATTTTTATCCCTTGAAAATCTGTTTTCTAGTTTTTTTGAGTAATTTTCGACAAGCGTAAAAAATTTTCCAGATTGATTTTCGGCATGGATTTTCTTTAGAAGCTCTGTACAGCTGGCCACTAGGGCAGCCTGAGCTTCCGCATAGTTTTCTGGCTGTGGTAATCTGAATTTAGAACCTTTACTCAATAAATCACTAAAAATTTTATCTTCAAGAACGGCAGTGTCCCCTGTTATGATGTGTTTAAGTTCTGGATGCATAAAAGTAGAAGTATGGCAGTCACATTTGCTTAACAGTAAATCTTTCCATTCATCTATATTCTTATCTCGCAAAAAGGTGTTGTGACTACAAATTAATTTACTGAGCGACTCTTTGTACTGATATGTCACAATTATTTTGTTTTTATCACTCCAATTATCCCCAAATTCTTGTGTAAACCATCTTTTATTAAAGAGTTTCTGAGGTTGAAGAATATTGATGCCTGGATTTTCGTATAAACATTTCACAAAAATCTTTTTGTGACCATCTTCTTTAAAGGATGCTTTACTGGTACTTTTATGCAGGACAAAGGCTATTATTTGTAGGGCCATAGTATCATCTAATGAACCAATAGAACTATAAATTTCATCAATACAGATAGCGAGCGTAGCAATCTCCTTTTTAGTGCATGAATAGAGCAATTTCATGAAGATGTTTTTATTTGAGGAGGCCTCTACAAAATTTCGTGATAATCTTATCTCGGCCTGTTGTAGTTTGATAATTTCTGACCCTATTTAAGTGAATTCTTTTTACTGGAGCTTTATCTATCGAGCGTAAAGATTCTCTACTAATTATTCCAAAACCTTGAACTTTCGTATTGAAACCAAATGGGAAGGCAGTATTTAATTGATTTATCCATGCATTTTCTTGTTCCAAAAGTTCGGACTTATCATATTTGCCTAAAATGCAAAATTTTGGACTATGTCCTGTACCAAAAAAGTGTTTACAGAGTTCTGTGTTCAGATTACCTCTAAAGAAACTTCTGACGTGTTCACGGATTCTGGTACACAGTGGTCTACTCGTCTGACCAACATATTGCAGACTACAATCTTCACACGTCAACAAATACACAACATTACGTGTACTGCAATCAAATTTACCTCCTGTGCCGAAATGCTGCAACAAAAACGTGTAGCCAGTGCTGTAGGCTCTGAATTTCGACCCTGTTTGTATATAAGCGCAACTTTTACAATTTTTGCCACACATAGTGGTTTCTAATTGACAGTCCTGTTCTCTGCTAAAATCAACGAGAAATTTGGCGTGTGAATTACGGCTGACAATGTAAGTTCGATCAAGGAAAGTTTGAGTGGTTGGATTAGAGGAAGTGGTTGGTCAAGTTGACCCCAATGGGTGACCAAACCCAGAGGGCAAGAGACAGGTGGCCGGTCCTATTGGCCCGCTAAGGCTTTTACGGCGAGCGGCTGCCCTAAATAGGGCTCTCACCGGAATGAACCACAAGATGGCATGCCCGACCCGCCCACCAGCCAGCGGTAGGGTCGTTAAAAGCTGATCCATCTTGCTTTAACAGCTAAAATGTGTAAAAGTTGCACTTAAATACTCGGCTGAAACGTTAGAGTGAAAAAATAGCTGAAGAAGAAAATTGAATAAAAAGGTGTAGGAAAACGTCTAAATCAACGTCGGTCCCCACAGAACCATTTCTGCTGAGTAAGAACTGTCGAAACTGAATTTAAATGCTAAGTAAACCACTCAAAGCTTTTTTATTTTGCTATCAAAACATGGCAAAAAGACACAACTTTCCAAACTCATAATCAATACCAACAATAAAATCAACATGCAATCATACAATGAATGCCAATCAATTCTCCAAAAACTAGTTGAAAACTAATTTAAAATAGCGAAATTTTTAAGAAATTTTCAGAGCGACGTGAATAAAATCACTCCAGGCATGCCTTCCTCACCACCGAGCTGTAACTAGATGAAGCGCCCTGGCCCGCGTTTGTTCTGTAAAAATGGGTCAATGTAAATACCAATAATAGATATAGCTAATATTTTATGCGTAAAAATATCTCTCAAACTGTATTTAAGAAATTTTTTACGGAAAATATTTTCGCTTGACATTCTACAGTGGGAGAATTTCCAGGTAAAACAACATGACCGCGTCAAAACAACCAGTAAAATATGTACATGGTTCAGTGACAGTTAAGAGCCCCAAATCAAATAACCCAAAATTTGGCTGAACCCATCCTGAGCCCATTTTTGACGCGTCCGGGACCAATTTTTCGATTTGGATCCATTCCTGCCATGGTTTCACCGCATTTCCCAGCGCAATTCGATTGCCACGGGCCTTTGATCGAAAGTTTCTTCTTGTCCGCCAGCGCGCGTGCGACAGTCTGTAAAGAACGCGAAACATGTATATGCAATGAAATTAGATTGAGAAGAACCAAATGACTAGCTGTAGCTCTTAATTGATCAAGGTGATCTTTCAAAGCAAAATCCTTATTGATGGACACAGGGCGGGTGCATCCCTCCACACAGAAATTTCCCATGGACTTTTTCTTGTCCAAGACAAACTTTGTATCCAAATCCGACAAAAATCTGACCATCAACATATGTTTTGGGGCGTCAGGATTAGCCCCCCCCCCCCACCATTTTCCTTCCTTCTGCTATTTTGCCAGCTGAAATCGTGGCAGAATTGACTAAATGCGGGTCGAAGGAAAGAAGGCAAATATAAGTCACCGCGTGAAAACTACGCGTCCGGGGGCGGTCATCTCCATGACCGTGTTCAGGTCAACTTTCATGCCATGTTGGATGATTTCCCGCAACACATTAACCGGATTTCTTTCGCCAGTTTCAGGATGGTCTAAAAAAACAACAAAGTTTACATCAACTAGAAGGCTAGACATAGCTACAGCCGCTGACACCAACCGACCTTTGACGACATTTGTAATGCGTAGATCATTATGCTTCAAATCGCGGTGCACGAAACGCAGCTCGTTTCGCACATCGGCGAGGCTGTCAGCTAGCTGCGCTTGTCCGTCGCCCAGGGATTGTAGCTCTGAAACGTCCAGTTCCCCTTCCGGCTGTTTTCTTTTCTGCAAGGGTGGGAGTGAATTATTGTGTACATGGTGTGATTGGAGAAAATTAAGTAGTGAGAATGTTTATTACAACTTATAGACATTTTAATATCCTTTTAGACATTAGAATCATTTTATCATTATGTAAAATTAGTATTTAACGATTTAATGAGAAATTGTTATAGTCAATTTTTTACAACATTACAAATAATGTAACTAGTAACTTAAGCTTGAATATTTATCAAATACAGTAAAACCAGGTGGGGTAGAAAACTACCCCCTGGTTATATTGCAACAGAACCACTGGCGAGCCAGTGGCTGTATGGCTGGGTGTTGGGTACCAACACCCGGAAAAAAGGAGAGGATAGTAAAGGAAAAGAAAAACCCAAAAACTTTACAAAACCCAACTCTGGCATTACTGGAAAGCGCAAGGCTGAAAATATTTAAATAGAGAGACAAAAAATGCTAAAAATTTGTTGCTATAAAATAGGCTACCCCCTACCCTTCCCGTGGGTATCTCCGACGGACGGTATACCTCATATTGGAGGAGGTAATAGGCCCAGCGGGTAGCCAACTAGTCAACAACTGCTATTAAAAATCGCTTTATGCCTGGAACTAAAATTAATACACGAAAAAATTGATCCATGAATTTGCATCTTACACAGTGGTTGTAATTACATTTTACATTTGTGTTTGGTCACTTTTCTCTCACAAACGTACACTACTTGAACAACATGAAAAAAAACAGTACAAAAAACGGTCTGGCGTTACAAGGCACGTCGTCCTGCTTTTTTGACCCGATACTAGTGATGAATGGCGCCATGGCACCGGCGGTATTTGAGGCAGGCGCACCATTGGCACTGACGCGCTTCTTCGGTGGAACCGTTGGTTTGGTACCCAGCACCCTTTTTCAAATGACACTGTTGGTGCCTAGCGCTAGTGATGGAAAAGCGCCAGAAAAAAGGGCGCCAGGCGCCAATGGCGCCATGGCGCCATTCGGAAACTGGGCGCCAAGCGCCAAGGGCGCCACAGAAAAAGGGCGCCAGGCGCCATCCGAGAAGTGGGCGCCAGGCGCCAAGGGCGCCACGGAAAAAGGGCGCCAAGCGCCAAGGGCGCCATGGCGCCATTTGAAAATTAGGGCGCCAGGCGCCAAGGGCGCCAGGATAAATAAGTGTGTATGATACCCTGCGTGTGCTTAAAATGGTTCTCCAACACTATATTTCACACAATCACTTCTTTAATTATGTTCTCTAGGATGTAATCAACAAAAACGAAACTAACAACAAAAATTTTGTATAAAATCATATTTACTCACGCGTGAATTTTAATTCAAACGCAATGAAAATTGTCGCAAAGCATTCACCTCAAATCAAATAGATTTTTGCAATGGATGTTTTTTGAAGTGGATAAAAGCGGAATTAAAACGATTTGAATCCGTTGATTGACGAGTTTGTAGGTTGCACCTGCACGGCCCATCATTCCAGCCGAAGTGTCTGGAAAACCATTGGACGAACGATTTCAATCCACTGGCACCACGTGTATTTTTCCAGCGAATTTCGATTATCCACGGACGCGCTTTTTTCTTTTTTATCGTTTTCGCAGCGCTCACCTTGAAATCCTGCTGGCGCCATTTTGGCGCCCTTTTAAAGCAGGGCGCCAGGCGCCAAGCGCCAAGGGCGCCATGGCGCCTTTCAGAAAGTGGGCGCCAGGCGCCAACGGCGCCACAGAAAAAGGGCGCCAAGCGCCAATGGCGCCATGGCGCGGCGCCCTTTGGCGCCCTCAAAAGGCGCCAGCGCCATGGCGCCATTCCATCACTACCTAGCGCACAGCATAGTTGTTAAAACGTATTTACGTTTACTCGATAAATACGGATACTCGATTACTGCGTAAATACGTTTATGTTTCCTCCCGAAAAAAATACCGGTACTCACTTACTCGCGTACTTTTTGAAAGTACGCGAGTACAGAAAAGGTATTTCAAACGTTCTTTTTTATAGAATTTATCAAGGCATTAAGGAAAAAGAAGGATAGAAAAGCTAAAAATAGAGACAAAATATCCAAAATAGTAGCAAAATAGGCAAAAAACATTAACTAGTGAATTTGATGATGAAAACGTTCGAAACCTAGTGATTTTGAGCAAAAATTGAGTCAAAATTCCTTGAAAATACCCACTTTTATTTATGTTTTCCGGCGACAAAAGTAATTTACTCACGTTTACCTATGAGTAAAAGTAAAAAATAAATACTTTATGTTTTCTGTACACACCTGTGAGTACAAAATAAATATTTTATGTGTATGTTTACTTTTGAAAAAGTTCAGTACTTTTACCAACTCTGGCGCACAGTTCTAAAAGACGGTTTAGGCGCCTACACGGTTTCTGAATGAGTTTTAATGAAATGATAAAATTTAAAAGATATTTGCATCAATAATCAATCAAGTAGATAAATTTTTGTTGTAAGATTTATTTTATGGATAAATACTTATAGGAATTTTAATAACTAGTCTGAAAACTAGATATTTAGAAGATTGTAAATACCAAAACCAAACCAAACCAGGATTTCTTCTGCTCGTGTTGTTATTGTTGAATACATTATGAATGTTAAGTAAGAAGGCAGGAATGAACAGTGGAATATGTTCACTGTGGTTCAGGGGTATTCTAGATTTTGCCCGTCCGGGGGTTGGATAGATAGCTATACGGCCTCCGAGATAAATAGATAGATACCTGGAAAAAAATTTGGGGGATGGGTTGCGGGGGTTCTATACATAGGGTTTTTAAGGTCTATAAGGAAGAAAAGGGAGAAAAATGGCTAAAGTGTGAAAAATGGCTATCAATAGGTATACAGCGCATATAGTACTAAAAATAGGTAGTTGTCTAACTCATGAACTAGTGATTTTGGCAGTGAAAATCTATAAAAAGGTATGAAAAACAGTGATTTTGAGAGAAAATTGGGGTATAGTTTCTCAAAAATCGCTCCAGGTGTAACCACCCAACCCCGCTTTCCTACCCCTGCTTTGGTTCACATCAAAAATAGGATAAAAATAATTGCAGATCTTTTCTGTGGCACCTATGGCACCCAGTGCCAGCACGGTACTTCATGGATTGCACCTTTGGTGCCCAGTTCTGGTACTTTATTTCATGGACCTTTCCTCTATCGTGCGCTTGGCATCTGACCCCGTTCCTGTATGCCGCCATGGTGACTTTTTTCTGGCACTTTTTACCACTACCTGTCTACCTGATTAGATAATTTTTAGTAAACCCCCACCCTCAAATTTGAATAATTATGGGACCAAAGGAAGCGAATCAGAACCAGACCTAAAACCAGGAACTGAACCAAATTTTTTGGAACCGAGAACTGCAACTGCAAATTTTGAAATTCCCCACCTTAGTGGCACCCTTGAAAACTGCAAATGCAAGCACCAGCACCAGTGCCTTTCGGTGCATTAGTTGGCACCCTTCCAACGTCAGACACAAATAACTGCAGGTAGTGTCAAGTCACTGGAGTTGCCTAATAAAATGACCCATGCATTGTATAGCATTGAAAAAATCTCTGCGAGATTTATATTTAAAAAATCTCAGAAAATATAAGATTTTCTGAGATTTATATTTTTACATGATTTTCCGACGAGATTTAATTATTTTTTTCTTTTTGAGAGATTCTCTGAGATTTTAAAAAAATATCAGAAAATCTCTCAAATTCTGATATTTATATTTTTCTGGTTTTTTTGAGAGAGATTAAATTATATTTTATTCTTGAGAGATTTTCTCAGTTAATATTTAATTATACTTTCTAAAAATTGATGATTTTTCAATGCTAACAATGAATCAAACGGGATCCGTCCATCATATTCAAACTTTAGACTAAGGTACCTAGGTGGAGCAAACCTGCATAATGAGTCACTCAATCAACTATACTTATGAATTAGAAAATTATTCTGATTATTCCAATGAGACATGGTTTTTTAACTACTAAGTGTCATATGAAAAGACAAAGTAAAAATTCTCATTTTACATTTTTACTTACATTGCGATTTTTAAGTTTTCCCCTGTACCAAAAGTATTTTTCCCAGGAAAACGTAACAGTATGTTTGGAAAACGTACACTAGGTACAGGTGAATACCCGGGTGCTCCAGGTAAACGTAAATACGTTCCTAGTGCTAGAAAATGCTAGAAAGTGGCGCCATGGCGCGGTGCCCTTTGGCGTGGTCGAACTGCGCCGGTACCGTGGCGCAATTCGATCACCGGGCGCGGCTGTAAACTAAGTTTAGACGCTGAAATAAAAAGTTTCTTTGTGCGGCGCCGACGAATGGCAAAAAGCGGTCTGGCAGGGCTCCTATAAAACAGCCGCAAACCAGCGCAACCGGCATCCACTAGCAAGTGAACGAGCAAACGAGCGGCACCAATCAGCAGCAGAGAAGCTCCAAGCACCAACAATGAAATCGCTGGCGATCGTGTGCATGCTGGTCGCGTCCGGCCTCGGCGACCTCTCGCCGGCCGAGTTGAAGGACATGGCTGAATTTCAGGGCGAAGAGATTTGCGACATTTTGGGCAGGACTCTGAGGTGGGACGACGCGGTGGCTATATGCGAAACGATCGACGGCTGCAGTATAGACGACGTGATGAATGCGGCCGATGAGTTTGTTTGAATTTCTATTCCCACCCCTTCAGGTTCCAATCCCAGACCCTGTAAAATGCCCTGTCAAATGTCAAATGTCATGCAAATTGTCAAAAGTCATGTAAGATGCCCTGCAAAATGGCAACTGAGTTGCCATTTTGCAGGGCATTTTGCGTGACTTTTGAAACTTTGCATGACATTTGACATTTTACAGGGTCTGGGACTGCCCACAGTACGTAGTGGGTCCATGTAAATACACATTGCGAGGGCCCACTGTTCGGCATCGTTCGGATTTATTGCCTATAGTTTTCCTCTGCGAATTATTTTAATAGCACAGGGCGTGTAAATTGCTGTGCTTGCTTGCTGGGTTAGCCTTAGTAGGTATATCCAAGTCATTGTGCTTAACACAAATCATTGATAACCAGAAGCAAACAACCACTAAATATGGAATCTTGCGAACATAATTTCAGGACACATATTTACTAATCACCACCTGGCAACCAACTTTTCCGCATGTCATATTTAAAAGCAGGCATATTTATGTGCTTCCAGCCTTGCAACCACTCCATTTTCCAACAAACAAGAAGACACAAATGGCATGGCGCCAAACACGCTAGCCAACATACGTCAACTGAGCATGGACAACTGCATTAGGACGTTTCAGTGAATGGGAATGTTATGTTGTACTTATTTGGCTTCACCAGTTGACATAGAACAAAAAGTCACTCAAACTTTGTGAAAAGATAGGCCGACACAAACTAAAGTGCACTGAAAGTTATCACCAGCCAGCAACCAATTGACCAATTTGCGTCAGCTTCAGTTGGCAAAGATAAGCGTGTAGCGTCGACGCTTAGTATTCTAGGCGACGCGGACATTCAATAGTATTCATAGTAACGCTGACAATTTGGTGCAATTTTGAAATGCAGACTGATCAAGGCGTGCATCGACCCCAGCGGCGGAAGTTTGCTGCAATTCATGCAGGATAGCGGCTGCCGCATTGTCGGCCTGCTACCAGACTCGGCAATGGCAATTGACGGACGCTTGCCGATGTACGTACAACCGTGGCGTTGACATTTTGGCCCTACACACACTAGTTGACAGCGGCATCGGTGTCAACTGGGCCGACTGGCTTCATTTCAGATTTTTATCAATGGGTCGCGGAACGATGTTCAAATGCACACTATCGCCATCGCCGCATGTGCACTTGAAAATTGTCCTGCAAGCCAATCAACTAAAATGAGAATTTACATGAAAACTATGTAGTTGATATACTCCAGCGACTTTTGATTTTTTTGATTTTTAAAATTAAAATCAGTTTGTGATTTAAAAAAAATCAGATTTAAAAACAAAATCAGTTAAAAAATCAAGTGCCAACCCTACCTGGTACCTAGCAAATCAGTATCGAAAATTTCATATGCCATCTTTAAAATATGGCTTGCGTTTTTTAGCATCGTTATTTTGAGAAGCTATAAAAAATGGCCATTCCTAGTGCGGCTGGTGGATTTATAACAGGACCATGAACAACTTTTCGGTTTGCAGGGTCAAAGCTGCCTGCGAGCATTACATGTGAATGCGTGGAGCTGTACTGTGATTTGAAGGGATGAATATCTGCTTGAAGCGATTGATTGATTGATATAAATAAACTTGAACAAATAAACGTATTGCAGCCACGCACACCAGTACACCGTCGAAAGTTGGGAAACTCATAAATCTGTTTTGAACGGACTTGAGTTTACCACAATGAATTATTTTTGATCGCAGCCAATAGTAGTTGACAGAATACATATTGTGGTAGACTGAAATGTATGCAAAACAGTTTTATGAGTTTTCCAAATTTCGACGGTGTACTAGCGTGCGCAGCGCCATTATGGTTATATTCTATCTGATTGAAAGCTTGATTCAAAATAAATGATTTTATTTTTGAATAAACTGCACAAATAAATTTACTGATCAAAATAAAAAATCCATTGGTGGATGTATTAATACACAATGGCATATTTCCCATAGCAGGATCAACGATGGAAAAAACACAGAAATTGAACACAGAAACTCATTGAGTTTCTGTGTTTTTGTTTTACACAGAAACACGGAAACTCATAAATTTTGAAAAACTCAAAACTCAAATGAGTTTTTTTTGGAGAACACAGAAACACAGAAACACGGAAACACAGAAAAGTTTTTTGAGTTTTTTGTGTGTTTTTTCACCGTTGAAAAATCTAAAAGTGGTTGAAAAGTGGTTGAATGCACATAATTCAGTTAAACTAAACATAATAAGTTTAACATAACTGGAGGTTACTGACAATGCAGCGATGAATTCACGACACCATGACATCCATAGCACTGAGAGACGCGTTCCTAGTACAATCTTTGATGCAGCAGTGTGCCATAAGAAACGTAGTGAGGCGTCAAATTTCTTGGAAAAACTTATGGAACTATTAGCAGAATGGCCAGAACGCTGTGACGCTTATTCGTACACGAGTGGGACGGCCATTTCTGCACAATGAAAAATAGATGAACATAGATGTACAAAAATGGTGTATAGGATTTTAGAGCGCAAGTTTCAATGACGCAACAATACGTTCATCGTCAACGTGCTGTAGGATTTTTTTTCACCCGTAATCTCACTGATGTGTATGATGCAATGTATTTCTGTCAATGTAAACTGGATGGAGTCTATGAAGTTCTATCTGTGAATAGTATGAGAAATTGCAATCAACTATTGTGACAAAATGGAAAATATCAATTGAAATGAGGATCAAAATATTTCTAACACAACAAAACAAAAGTATTTTTGGATATGCAAAATAAAGGAAATCTCTAGAGTAAGGAGGTGATTATATATGACAATCTGTGGTGTATTTCACTTATATTACTGTTAAAATTCACTTGATTTTTTTTTTTTTTTTTTTTGTGCTCGCTGTTATACGCGAGTGTTCAACCCGGGTCAGGGGTATTAGCGTGTTTTACACCGGTGTTACTGGCGATGTTGTTTGCCACTCTCCTGTATTCATTCTGTTATTAGGACGCTAGGTAGTTTTTAGATGTTTTTCTTCTCCAATGGTAGTCGCAGTACCTGTTATCTCATTCACACTCACAACCACATGCCATTTCTGTGTTGTAATGCTAAGCGACGAGGTTACAATCTCACCAAATATGACCACAGTAGGGTAGCCGACGGGTGTATGTTGTTAAATTTTACTTGCATTTGACTTGAACAGTCCGCGCCGAGTAAACTAATTGAATTTGAATTTGAATAATAAAATAAGCATCTATAGTATGTAAATATGTACATAATGTATTCATATTTTATAATGGTACAAAAAAGAAATTAAAGATGGCATGCACATCTCATGGTGGATTTGACAATTTAAGTTTCGACATTTAAGTATACCTTTTTACCTTGAATAAACCCCCCCTTGAATTAACTCCCCTCAAAATGGATTGGTGAAATAATAAGCCCCACCCCCCTCGAAAGACCCCCCTCCGGGATGATGTACATCATGTATTCAATGTACATGATGTATTTATTACTGCTAATTTGCATCGCAGCTACACATAGACTGTACTAGGTTGTGTAGCTGACTACATGTTTATTTCAAATATAACCTGTTTGTACGCATTTATAACCTGTTTTGGGTACATAAATGCCTACTATTTTCTATGATCCTTACAAAACTTTCTGATGAAATAATGATTCCCCTGGGGGTATTTCAAGGTAATATGGTAGTTGTAGTTCAAATCAATTCCGTAGTCTTCCATACAGTGCACATCCATTGAAGAATTTTGGAGTACTGCGTAAATTGTCGTTTCTGGGCATTTTGTTGCTGGTGTTGTGATGTTGATGTCCTCCTCATTGTGGACTTTTTTAAGGACTTTTTTGACACTAGAATGAATACACAAATGTTATGTGGGGTTAAAACATGTGCAAAACCAATCTTTTATAAGAAAACCACTGTTTCCAGATCGAAATGCTGTAAATCAAAAAAAAATTTGGGGAAAACTCGAATTTTTTGGAAAAAAACTTGAGTTTTTTTTGAAAAAAACTCAAAAAAACTCGAGTTTTTACAAAAAACACAGAAATAAAAACAGAGTTACTCAAGTTTTTTTCAAGAAAAAAACTCAAAACACAGGTATTCATTTTTGAAAAACTCAAAACACAGAAAGTGTTTTTTTTGTTGGAGAACTTACCCATCATTGAGCAGGATTCTCTACGGATCTACGGTCTGTTTTAGCAGTATTCTAAACTTAACACAAGTTACCATGTTACCAGATACCAGTTACCAGCACTTAACATGTTTCGTATTATGTAAGTGCTCACAATCTGCCTCTTCGCAGCACATTTGTAGTTTTATTTTTGCGAAACATGCAGCTTTGTGGACAGACAGTCTTTGCATATACACGAACATTTTGGCCATTAACGCATCCCCGGACGCGCAGCTTTTAACACAGCCGCATAATTCCACTTGATTTTTTCTGCTGCAATTATTCTATATCATAGATCCACAGAAATCCATTTCAATGGGCTTGTAGCTACTCTGCGACGGAAGCGGGCCATTTTCCACCCTGGACTAATGATGTTAAAGGCACCGGGAAAGATGGCACCGCACCGCATCGGCACCTCTGCCATCACATGAAAAGGGCACCTGGCACCCTGGGGCACCAGCCAGAAAATGGCACCGCACCGCACCGGCACCGGTGCCATTCTGAAAAAAATGGCACCGGCACCGAAGGGCACCGGCCGGTAGCCGGTGCTAGCACCGAAAGGGTCAAATTTTTCCCAAAAAATCGGTGATGAAAAAGCGGTCAATGTAGGCAGCTCTGTGTGATAAACCAGATTCTGCTGAGATATAAACATCCCATTCTGTTGTACATTGGTTGTTTTTGATGATGTTCAGGTTTAGGGTCAGGGTTACAACCCAATTTATTTTATTTCCTTGAATAATTGCCCAGTCCCAAGATAAGTGGGGTCGTGTTCATTTTACATGGCTGATCTGGCCAATCGAATTTGGTGCTCACTAACTCAGCGATATCTTTAGTGATTTGGACCGTTGAACACTTGAAGTGATCAACACAATCTGCAGATATATTCCAGCGACATTACACCTTACAATGAAATCTACCATATCCCATCTGAATGAAAGAATTAAAATGAAACTTTTTTTCTCACCATCTTTATCACATTGCTTTAACTTTGGGTGAATTTGGTGCAGTTTTTCACGTGACTTTATTCAGCAAAATATGATAGCATTCATTGTTTAGCGATTTGTCTGTCTAGTTTACCATTGGTAAGATCAGGTTAGGGATGTCTAAATTCCCTATGCTGATTTGACCCAACCTTTCAACGCGAAAATATGATATCATGTTCAGAAAAAATGTTTTTTTTTGTGCTGAAAAAGCGGTTAAATCGGCATGACATCATTAACCTCCGAAATGGAATCTAGACATTGTGTCATTCATTCATTGGAATCTAGTCATTCTCGTGTTCAGTCATCCAAATCGATCCAACAATGGCTGTGTGATTGACCTTCAAATTCTAGCTGCCAGATCTGCCATGTAAAATGACAACGTTTTTTAGACCCATCTTATCTCAGGAGTGGGGAATTATTCATATGCGACTCGCAATTCATGATATAAGTTTGTAAATGTATAAAAAGATTGTACAAAAAGCTATCGCAGGTACGTTCCAACGTGTATTACATTGCGTCACTTTTTAAGTGTACACACGCACGTCCTGAAAAGTGGCAGATTGCGAACCACTGAAATCCTGCCGGTGCCTTTCCCGGTGCCCCACTTTTTCCGGCAGGTGCCAGCACCTAAAGGCACCCTCGAAAAATGGCACCGCACCGCACCGGCACTGGTGCTATCGTGAAAAAAATGGCACCGGCACCGGCAGGGCACCTCTGGAAACTTCAATGGCACCGCACCAGCACCGGTGCTGGTGCCCTTCTGTGCCCAGCACCGGGGCACCGGTGCCCCGGTGCCTTTACATCACTACCCTGGACTGCTTCACACCGCGAGCGAACTAGTCTACTATTGACAAGTAAATACTATTGAAAATACATAAGAATATTAGCCAACGGCAGCGACAGCAGATAAATACATGATGTGTATGCAGTGTATACACATATTTTTGTTGTTGTGTACAGTTTAATACCTGAATAACACGAGTTGACAGACTGCATCTGCAATTATTTAAGTCCTTAAAAATGATTTGATTTTATGTTTCTCAGGAAAAAATAACTCGCCCCTTGAATAAGTCCCATCTCGGTGAAAGAAAAATAAGATTTATGGTTAAAAATACTACTGAATTTTTTGTTCCCTTTTCAGAAGTGTATGGCAGCTTACAAAGTATATTTGATGGGATGTTTTTTTCCAAATTAGACTAAAAACAGTTGGGTATATGAAAAAGCACATGCTGTGGACAAAATTTTACACCCCACGAACACTTGGCCGGTGCCTTTCTCGGTGCCTTTTATATTGGTCCTGGTGCTAGCACCTATGGCACCGGCCAACAAATGGCACCGCACCGCACCGGCACCAGTGCTATTCTGAAAAAATGGCACCGGCACTGGCAGGGCATTTTCAAAAAAGGGCACCGCACCGGACCAGCACCGGTGCTGGTGCCCCTTGGTGCCCAGCACCGGGGCACCGGTGCCCCGGTGCCTTTCCATCACTAAGGCCGGAATTAGAGCTCAGCGTCGATTCGACGTGAAATGATGACGTGAAATGTTGTCGTGAAATTAATTACACGAGTGTGGATCATGCTACGGGTCTACAATTTTCTAAGGATAATATATGAATCAGTACCTTAATCGTGTCCAATACTGAGTGTTATCAGCCACAACTAGAGCGAATTGAAAAATTCAATTTTTATCATTTCACGTCATCATCATTTCACGTCACAGTGTCAGGGAACAACTTGACATTTCACGTCAGACTATTGCAAGCAAAAGTCTGACGTGAAATGTTAAGTTGTTCCCTGACACTGTGACGTGAAATGATGATGACGTGGAATGATAAAAATTGAATTTTTCAATTCGCTCTAGTTGTGGCTGATAACACTCAGTATTGGACACGATTAAGGTATTGATTCATATATTATCCTTAGAAAATTGTAGACCCGTAGCATGATCCACACTCGTGTAATTAATTTCACGAAAACATTTCACGTCATCATTTCACGTCGAATCGACGCTGAGCTCTAATTCCCGCTTAATGGCGACTCACCCTGTAGTGAGTCACCATGGCCTACCAAACTGATGCGACGTAGGGGGTGTTGTGAGTAAATACCCCCATTTTCAGCCTTCTACTCCCCCCCACAGCGGTAGTTAGGGTACCCGATGTGAAATCAAAAATAGGGTGCCGGGTCTGGCCGGGAAGGTGTTTATTTGATTTGCGCTTACAAATCAGAATCTTGGACAAGCACAGCCCCTTACAACTGTGGTCATGAGCTAGAGAACGTAACCCCTGCATAAAAAGTTTACCCAATAGAGGCTGGATCCCCAGTTCCAGTACCTATACGTTTATGGTAATTACCTCAGTACACTTAGGTAGAAATTGTTGAGGGCAGTGAGTAAATATTGAATATTTGTATATTGATGGACTGAAACAATATTCACATTCAAAAAAGATACCGTATACCGTTAAGGGACAAAACATGGCAGACAACGATGAAAATGGTGCCGATGGGCACTCCGACAACGCTGTGTCAACTTGTATTAGGCCTGCTTCACCATTCTGTTACATTCCACTTTGATAAAATGAATTCCGCTGTTGTTCACTGGTTGTTAAATATTTGCAAAATCTGGCGACAAAATTGAAGGTACCCTCTGAATATAAGGTGTGAGAATTGTCAGTAAAAGGCTGATGAAATCAATATAAGGTATACCTCATATTGGAGGAGGTAATACGGTATACAATAGGCCCAGCGGGTAGCCAACTAGTCAACAACTGCTATTAAAAATCGCTTTATGCCTGGAACTAAAATTAATACACGAAAAAATTGATCCATGAATTTGCATCTTACACAGTGGTTGTAATTACATTTTACATTTGTGTTTGGTCACTTTTCTCTCACAAACGTACACTACTTGAACAACATGAAAAAAAACAGTACAAAAAACGGTCTGGCGTTACAAGGCACGTCGCCTGCTTTTTTGACCCGATACTAGTGATAAATGGCGCCATGGCACCGAAGCTATTTGAGGCAGGCGCACCATTGGCACTGACGCGCTTCTTCGCTGGAACCGTTGGTTTGGTACCCAGCACCCTTTTTCAAATGACACTGTTGGTGCCTAGCGCACAGCATAGTTGTTAAAACGTATTTATGTTTACTCGATAAATACGGATACTCGAGTACTGCGTAAATACGTTTATGTTTCCTCCCGAGAAAAATACTAGTACTCACTTACTCGCGTACTTTTTGAAAGTACGCGAGTACAGAAAACGTATTTCAAACGTTCTTTTTTATAGAATTTATCAAGACATTAAGGAAAAAGAAGGAGCGAAAAGCTAAAAATACATAGAAACAATATCCAAAATAGTAGCAAAATAGGCAAAAAAACATTAACTAGTGAATTTGATGATGAAAACGTTCGAAACCTAGTGATTTTGAGCAAAAATTGAGGCAAAATTCTTCGACAATACCCACTTTTATTTATAGTTGAGTAGTAGCGTAGTTGGGGTTGTCACCAAACCCGCGATTTTTAGGTTTCAAGTGCACACTACCTGTGACCTTTTGTGATGCATGTTCAGTTCAGCGCTGAGCAATAAACTTGCTCTCCCAACTGTGTCTTGGGGTTGTGGGCCCCCGCGTCGACCCACATCTACTCCAACTGGTGCCGCGACCCGGTTTGACTTGGACCCGACGACCCGACTGGTGCCCGACTACCTGACCTGTGCCTGACTTCACCCGCCACTGCCCGACTTTGCCAACTCGACGTCGACAACTTGTGTACATTGGGATCCAGCGACAATTGCTGCCGACTACAACTGCCTGACTACCTACGTCGACTGCTTATCGACGTTGCCCGACTATCTACGGCAGTTCAACGTGACAGTAACATCCATCGCAGCTGACTACAGCCATGCTGACAATTGACTCTCCCGATCAACAACAACAAGACTAATACAAAATGTCATCAATTTTGTACGATGCATTCATCAGCTTCGTGGACCAGTACGCCACTGCAAAAAATCGAGAGAAACTCGACCAGCTGTGCAACATTTTGAAGGCACACAATCCTGATGATTTACCCGATGATGACGAAATGTGGCGCAAAATATCATTTGACCGCTATGCAACCAAGCTGAAAACGGTGGCTGCTACGATTCACGACACAGGCGTCACCGATTTGCTGCGGCCGCTACCAGTGCAACAATCTTTGGCTGCAACTACTGTTGCATTGTCCACTAGGGCTCGCACTGGACTCAACTCGACTCGACTTGACTCGTGACTCGAGGGTAAAACTGGGTACTGACTCGCCCGACTCGACCAGGAAAATATGGCCCTGACTCGAGACTCGAGGTTTTTGCCTGACTCGACTCGAAATTTTGGCAAATTTCGAGTCGGGGATCCCATTGAAAGATCAAGATTCAATTTTTATATGAATTTTTTGACATATTTTTCAAAAATTTATATTATTTTATAAAACCAGATCATTAAAAGATGTTGTATTTCCATCGTTAAGCTGGTTTTATTGTTTAACTTTATTTGTGGTAACATCAAAGAAAGTGAACATGTAAATAAGTTATATTTTCACTTTTTTTATAGTAAAATAAACTGTTGGCATCAGGGACGTAGCCAGGATTTTTGAGCAGGGGGGGGGCAGATTGTATACGGAGGCCGGCGAATGGGGGGGCGCCCCCCCCCCCTAAAATTTTGACCCTGTAGTAAGGGAATGGCGCCATTCATAGGCGCGACATAATGGCGCTGGCGCCATTCGTAGGTGTGACACCATGGCGCCACTGGCTTTGGCATGGGTGCCAAAACAGCCGTGTATGTCTGTATATTACAGGCATATACAGCAACATTGGCAGGAATTTAAGTTTTTCACTGGCTTTGTGTCTGTGGCGACTAGTCAGCCAAAACTATGTGTTGTGTTGTGTGACGGAAAAATGCGTGCTTGCACGCAAATTCTTTTCAAACTGACTAAATCGTCTTCTGGAAGTGCCATTTCTAGCATATTTTTCTGTCCGACCCTGGAAGGGGGGGGAGGGGTGGCCGCCCCCTGGCTACGTCCTTGGTTGGCATTTAGACTTCATTTAGTGTGTTTGAAAACATTGGTAGAGAAACTGGTATCTAAAATATCTGCAGGGGTCATACCAAAAAGTAACGCATCCGACTTGACTCGAGACTCGAGTTTTTTCCTGACTCAACTCAAATGTTCACTGACTTGCCGGACTCGACTCGCCGACTCGACTGGAAAATTTTTGGGGCGGCAACTCAAACTCGAGTTTGAAAAAATTGAGTTTCGAGCCCTATCGTCCACCCCTGCTACTGCAACGGAGTCACCAGAAATTGTGAAGCAGCTGTGAACCTTCATGCAGTTAATGATGGATCAACAAAACAAACAGACCCAAGCCATAATAGAGCACCAGGCTGCAATGATTAAGGACCAAAATGAATTTTTTTCGCTGTTGACAAGCAAATTTACAAGCTCAATGACAGATGCTGGCAAGGTGGAAACTGGCACAACATCACATGCCGATGTCAATTCGACAGCATTGTCAAAGTATGCTGTTCACAAGAAATAACTATGGACCCCGCCGCTGGAAGACCAATTTCCAACATTTGATGGCGAGGACCCATTGAAGTTCAAGCTGTGGCTCAGTGACCTGAAAGCGCCAGTAAAGCTGACTGAAGTTCCTGATGAATTTGAAGTGATTATATATATATAGTTCATTGGGGTTTTTAGATCGACAAAATCAATCTGGGAACTTCCCACGGACACAAATGTGGCGGTGGTGTATAGAGTTCCACCCATGAAAAGTCATATACAGTCATAATATCACGGTTTTTTCATGCAATCAATGTTCACATCATTTTTTCAGGTATTCGTGCCGAGCCATCCAGTTGTCTGTCTACCTGCCCTGCCTGCGCAAGGCATCTGTGGTCAATTTGACATCCAATTTCGACCAAAATTCTGCGGATTATCAAGTTTAGACTCGTCAATCAGAGGTCTCCAAAATCAGGTCTGTCACTTTGCGACGGGAATATTGACAGCTGCGTCTGCTTGCTGCTGCGTGTCCTCCAGAAAATGCCGCCAGCGTGAATTGTAGTGACGCATTGATTGGTTGATGTGATTACCCAGTTTAACTCTATGTTCATTGCACCGTTCCGCGCTCAGTAACCATTTTATGCATCTCAGTATTCCCACACTTCCATTTCTGTCACATTCGCACGCCGTGTTATGAACGACATCCCGGAGTGAGTTGTCTATTTGTTTCAATCGACATATGCCCAGCATGTGCCCCACCGTTAATCTCGGCATGTGTGGCTTCGTGTCACCATGGCATTTGATGCAGCTGATTGGGGAGTCAAATTTTTTCACAAACCCGTGTCTGGCACGGAACCATGCCAAGTGCTGTGTCATCAAATTTTTCAAAATGATTGGATCTTCTGTGAGTGTCCATAGCTTGGCTACGCTTGTTTTCCCGGCTTCCCGCCGTCTCACCGATGTGTCAAATGTCGTTGTCAGCGATTTTAGCTTTGTTTTGGTCAAAGTGTGCAGTCGTTTCTGTGTGATTTCAAAGTCGCCACAATATGCCGCAGCCCTAGTCCCTATCGATCTTTAAAATCATTAGTTGGCACCCTTCCAACGTCAGACACAAATAACTGCAGGTACAAAGTGTCAAGTCACTGGAGTTGCCTAATAAAATGACCCATGCATTGTATAGCATTGAAAAAATCTCTGCGAGATTTATATTTAAAAAATCTCAGAAAATGTCAGAAAATATCAGATTTTCTGAGATTTATATTTTTACATGATTTTCCGACGAGATTAAATTATTTTTTCTTTTTGGGAGATTCTCTGAGATTTCAAAAAAATACCAGAAAATCTCTCAAATTCTGATAAAGTCGGCGGACATTTCACCCTACAACATCGGAGAGTTAGAATTCGCTCGTGAATAGAGCGAACGACGAAACTTGTGTCCCACGCGGACGCTAGAAATTGAAAAAGAAAATCATATTAAAAGAAAAATGGACGTTTCGCTGCGTCCGTGCGTGCCACGCCCTAGTTATCTACATTTTCAACGTTCCTCGTGAAGAATTTGACCGTTCAAACTACCGTTTTACCATTCAAACCACCGTTTTTGTTTTTATTTTATTTTTCATTCATTGGCTCCATTCCAACAGACGAGAACTTGGCAGCCGACCAAAATTTCGAAATCCGCTATTAATATGAATAAAATAGGCTCACAATAGCTATATAACCATGTATATAAACAAAAATAGCGATTATGAAGGTGGAAATTGGCAAAGCGAAGCAAATTTTAACAATATTTAGCTATCTTTCAGTTTTCACTCTCATTTGTATAATACGCAACTGGTAACTGGGATAAGGGCCAAGTTTTCATATGTGACCCAATCTATTCCAATCGTTAAAATATTGCGTCACAATACCTAATGCCGTCATGCACTCTCCACTGGAGAGATTGACGGAAATGTTTGTAGGGCGATACGTCTGCCGACTTTATTTATATTTTTCTGGGTTTTTTTGAGAGAGATTAAATTATATTTTATTCTTGAGAGATTTTCTGAGATAATATTTAATTATATTTTCTAAAAATTGATGATTTTTCAATGCTAACAATAAATCAAACGGGATCCGTCCATCATATTCAAATTTTAGGCTAAGGTACCTAGGTGGAGCAAACGGGGGTGCACTGATACGCACACGTGCCCGATACGCACATATGCCCGTTTTTTTCACTTGACACTTTTTCAAGTGATTTTCAGATATGAGTAAAGTGAAAAAAAGTTGCGCAATGACATTAGTAAACTTTTTTCACTTCACTCATATCTGAAAATCACTTGAAAATGTGTCAAATAAAAAACAGTGAAAAATGGCTATTTTTCACTGTTTTTTTAACTTGACACATTTTCAAGTGATTTTCATATATGAGTGACGTGAAAAAAGTTCACTAATGTCATTGCGCAACTTTTTTCACTTTACTCATATCTGAAAATCACTTGAAAAAGTGTTAAGTGAAAAAAACGGGCATATGTGCGTATCGGGCACGTGTGCGTATCAGGCCTGCCCCGAGCAAACCTGCATAATGAGTCACTCAAACAAACTTACTTATGAATTAGAAAATTATTCAGATTATTCCGATGAGACATGGTTTTTTAACTACTAAGTGTCATATGAAAAGAGAAAGTAAAAATTCTCATTTTACATTTTTACTTACTTTTTAAGTTTTCCCCTGTACCAAAGTATTTTTCCTAGGAAAACGTAACAGTATGTTTGGAAAACGTACACTAGGTATAGGTGAATACCCCAAATACCCGGGTGCTCCAGGTAAACGTAAATACGTTCCTAGTGCTAGAAAAGTGGCGCCAGGCGCGGAGCTCTTTGGCGTGGTCGAATAGCGCCGGTACCGTGGCGCAATTAGATCACCGGGCGCGGCTGTAAACTGCGTTTTCTGAAACACTGAAATAAAAAGTTGCTTTGTGCGGCGCCGACGAATGGCAAAAAGCGGTCTGGCAGGGCTCCTATAAAACAGCCGCAAACCAGCGCAACCGGCATCCACTAGCAAGTGAACGAGCAAACGAGCGGCACCAATCAGCAGCAGAGAAGCTCCAAGCACCAACAATGAAATCGCTGGCGATCGTGTGCATGCTGGTCGCGTCCGGCCTCGGCGACCTCTCGCCGGCCGAGTTGAAGGACATGGCTGAATTTCAGGGCGAAGAGATTTGCGACATTTTGGGCAGGACTCTGAGGTGGGACGACGCGGTGGCTATATGCGAAACGATCGACGGCTGCAGTATAGACGACGTGATGAATGCGGCCGATGAGTTCGTTTGAATTTCTATTCCCACCCCTTCAGGTTCCAATCCCAGACCCTGTAAAATGCCCTGTCAAATGTCATGCAAATTGTCAAAAGTGATGTAAGATGCCCAGCAAAATGGCAACTGAGTTGCCATTTTGCAGGGCATTTTGCGTGACTTTTGAAACTTTGCATGACATTTGACATTTTACAGGGTCTGGGACTGCCCACAGTACGTAGTGGGTCCATGTAAATACACATTCCGAGGGCCCACTGTTCGGCATCGTTCGGATTTATTGCCTATAGTTTTCCTCTGCGAATTATTTTAATAGCACAGGGCGTGTAAATTGCTGTGCAAGTCCTGGCCTGGGTGTGCCTTAGTAGGTATATCCAAGTCATTGTGCTTAACACAAATCATTGATAACCAGAAGCAAACAACCACTAATATGGAATCTTGCGAACATAATTTCAGGACACATTTTTACTAATCACCACCTGGCAACCAACTTTTCCGCATGTCATATTTAAAAGCAGGCAGTTTTATGTGCTTCCAACCACTCCATTTTCCAACAAACAAGAAGACACAAATGGCATGGCGCCAAACACGCTAGCCAACATACGTCAACTGAGCATGGACAACTGCATTAGGACGTTTCAGTGAATGGGAATGTTATGTTGTACTTATTTGGCTTCACCAGTTGACATAGAACAAAAAGTCACGCAAACTTTGTGAAAAGATAGGCCGACACAAACTAAAGTGCACTGAAAGTTATCACCAGCCAGCAACCAATTGACCAATTTGCGTCAGCTTCAGTTGGCAAAGATAAGCGTGTAGCGTCGACGCTTAGTATTTTAGGCGACGCGGACATTCAATAGTATTCATAGTAACGCTGACAATTTGGTGCAATTTTGAAATGCAGACTGATCAAGGCGTGCATCGACCCCAGCGGCGGAAGTTTGCTGCAATTCATGCAGGATAGCGGCTGCCGCATTGTCGGCCTGCTACCAGACTCGGCAATGGCAATTGACGGACGCTTGCCGATGTACGTACAACCGTGGCGTTGACATTTTGGCCCTACACACACTAGTTGACAGCGGCATCGGTGTCAACTGGGCCGACTGGCTTCATTTCGGATTTTAATCAATGGGTCGCGGAACGATGTTCAAATGCACACTATCGCCATTGCCGCATGTGCACTTGAAAATTGTCCTGCAAGCCAATCAACTAAAATGAGAATTTACATGAAAACTACTGTATTTGCTTGAATAGTTCCCCCCTTGAATAATTCCCCCCTTGAATAACCCCCCCCTGTAAGACGAGTGAGGAAATAATAATTCCCCCCTCGAATACCGTATTACCTCGAATTATCCCCCCCCCCTTGAATCAACCCCCCCCCCGCAAAATGGGCTGGGGAAATAATAAACCCCCCCTCGAAATACCCCCCCCCCTTCGGAAGTATGTACGTCATGTACATAATAAATACGTCATGTACGCAATGTACATGATGTATAAATATTACTGTTAATTTGCATTGCAGCTACACATAGAGTAGTTTGTGTAGCTATCTACGTTTTTATGTCCAAATATATCCTGTTCGGACACATTTTTTAACTGTTTTGGGTACGCAAATGCCTACTATTTACTACGATCCTTACGAAAATTTCTGACGAAATAATAAAAAAAAACCCTCGAATAAACCCCCCCCCTCGAATTAACCCCCCCCCCCTCAAATTTTGCTGGCGAAATAATAAACCCCCCATGGGGGTATTTTGAGGTAATACGGTAATTCCCTCTTAAAGATATTTCATCAATTAGTTGCGCCAAATTCTAACAAAAATGGCACGTTTTGTGTTAAAAAAGCACATTTCGTGAAATGACTTGATAGAAAGATGCAGGAATATTTTGACGAAAGAATAATTCCACCCTCGAATAATTCCCCCCCTCGAATAGTTCCCCCCTCAAAAAAGTCTGGCGAAATAATAATCCCCCAGGGGGATTATTCAAGCAAATACGGTATGTAGTTGATATACTCCAGCGACTTTACACCTTGCACGCGTGGTTCCCGCTGGAAGTGTGCCAACGATAAGTAACGCATGCGATTTTCATAAAATGTTGAAACAAAATTATTGCTGTCATAACATTATACATTTACATATTCACAACAATGAATTTTTTCAACTTTTTACAAAAATCATTGCTTTAATTATCATTGGCACACTTCCAACATGAGACATAAATCAGTGCGAGTGCAGAGTATCAAGTGCTCCGAGTATACCCAGTGTGTGCAGGGCCATTTTAGTGAACTTATTTGCCACAGAGGCCACATTTTTCACACAACGTTACCATAATTCAGTGAATACAGTTAGGTATGTGTAAAATTCCACGGTTTCCTGGTTTTTCTTTAATTTAGTCTACTAATGTCTAAAAACAAGCATGAATGCCAGAAAAGTGGCATATAATGCACACCAGAAGTTTATGTTCACATTTCTTAGTGCAAAAAGCTATTTGGCAACTCTGGCTAATTTTTCTGGGATCGGGATTGAGAGTTGAAAACACTCGGGATCGAAATGGGGATTGTCTTATCAAACTTTCGGGATCGGTATCGGGGTTTCGGGATCCCGTTTGAACCCTACGTAGAGAAGAGAAACATTTGAAGTTATACTTCGAAATTCAGAAGCATGTTGAAGCACATGTTGTATTGTGCCTGCGCACACTAGTTTCCACACCAAATTTCGAAAACTCATAAATCAGCTTAGAACGCGTTTGAGTTTTCTACAATGAGGAGGCCGTCAACTAGTGATGGAAAAGCGCCAGGAAAAATGGCGCCAGGCGCCAATGGCGCCATGGCGCCATTCAAAAAATTGGCGTCGGGCGCCAAAGGGCGCCAGAGAAAATGGCGCCGTGGCGCCATCTGAAAAAATGGCGCTGGGCGCCAAAGGGCGCCAGAAACAATGGCGCCAGGCGCCAAAATGGCGCCAACAATAAAACTCACTGTTTCAGCCTGTAAATCATCATGGAAGCCTTTATAGAAGAGCAACGTGTTATACCATTTTTAAGATTGTCAAAAGCCACAAAACTCATCTTATAAATATAATAGGTATACCATATTTCCTGGAAATACCCCAGCAGTTTTATTATTTCTTAAGCAAATTTTGTGCGAGTTAATTCAGGGTGGCTTATTCGAGGGGTGTTTATAATATCGAGAAATTTGATTTAGTTGATTAAGTTATATTAACGATCCATTGCTTGTAACCTACTCAGACAATCAGATGTAGAAAAATTCAACAATAACAGAGATGCATCTTTAAATGCCTCAAAAACGTCTGACGGAAAAATTCCCAATGGAAATTATTCAAGCAAATACGCTACCTACATTGTATGTATGTAAATATTTATGTCCCGCCCTTCCTTATGCCACTCCGGGTTGCCTCGAATTGCCTACACCCACTGGTTGACATCGATACCAAATGTCAACTGATTCCGATCACAAATGAAAGCTTGCTGACGAACCAACGAACAACGTTCAGATGCGAGCCTGGAATTGGAATCGGAACCAGTTGACATTTGGTGTCGATGTCAACTAGTGTGTGTGTGTCAACCACGCCCTTCAAACAAAACGCCTGGTAAATATGAGCGATCTGGCGGAATACTATACCCCTTCAGGGCATTTTGAGGAAATATTTAACATTGTAAATACCTAGCTAATTAGTGATGTAGGTCTGGGAAAGGTAATTGCAAAGGTAAACCTGGTAAATGTCAACTCAATCATATCTTTCCGCAGATAAAGCAGTTAAATATCGGAAAAATAACCATTCTTTGGGAAATCTTGGTGCCATTTCCGGCGCCATTCAAAACAATGGCGCCGGGCGCCAAATTGGCGCCAGCGAAAATGGCGCCAAGCGCCAAGGGCGCCATGGCGCCATTCGAAATAATGGCGCCAGGCGCCAGATGGCGCCACAGAAAAGGGCGCCAGGCGCCAATGGCGCCATGGCGCTGGCGCCCTTTGGCGCCATTAAAGGGCGCCAGCGCCATGGCGCCATTCCATCACTACCGTCAACTACAGTTGATGGAGATTCAAAATGACTCATTGTGGTCAACGCAAACACCTTCAAAGCTGATTTATGAGTTTTCGAAATTTTGTGTGAAAACTAGTGTGCGCAGGGCAGAGTTGTTCAAATACTGGTATTTTTGGAAAACGTAAACGTAAACGTAAATACGTTTTCAAATTTTGGAGTATAAATACTAAAACGTAAGATATTTTTGAAATACCTGGGAATACGTAAAATAAAATGTAAAAGTAAAAAATTTTATCAAGTGATATAAAAACTATCACTTGATATAAAAACAACGTTTTTACAACATTATCTATTTATGTTCCTATTATCTTCATTGAAATTGATATTACTTATATTTTAAACAGAATGATGGGATCAAGATATTGAGTTGGATCGGAACCGGTTGACATTTGGCGTCGTTGTCAACTAGTGGGTGTAGTTAAGTGTGAACGAGTGTGTCAATTCATTAAGTGGGGAACTAAAAAACAAACAATTTATAAGTGAGAGGTAATGGCAAGTTGAATGGCGAGTGATAAGTAAAAAAAGTGGCAAGGTCACAAGAAAACACTAAAAACGTTTTTGTTTTTTTACCTGCATTTCACTTCTCACTAATAAATTGACATCTCTCTCAACTTTGACTTCTCACTGATAAATCATTCTAAATAGTTCTCCACTTGCGGAATTGGCAACCTCTTAACATTTAAGCATGTTGAACTGACCATATAACACTACATTTGTCAAATAATAAGGCTCCGTTCACATATTTTTTACGTTTTCGCTGGTACCCAGGTAATTGTGCCAGGAAAACGTAACAAAACGTAATGGTATTTTTGGAAAGCGTAAACGTAAACGTAAGTATAAATACCCGAATAACCGGGTATTTCAGGTAAACGTAAATACATTTTCGCAACTCTGGCGCAGGGGCATTTCTTACACTGCAATAAATTGTTTCTAAGTAAAAAAATAAAATAAAAAATAAAAAAATCAATTCTTTTAAACGCCTTGATTTTTTTAATCAAATTTTTTTAAATTGATTGTTTTAAATTAAAATCAGATTTTTTTAAATCGCCCAAAATGGGGTATAGAGACAAAATATGTGTATGTTAAGTGTGAGACAATGTTTTGTTATGTCGACTGTGGTCATATTATGACTGTAGAGTCATGGGATAGCATTATAAGCAGTGATTTCTTTCAAAAATATCCATTTTATGTCAACTTATTACACATATTGCCTTTTGTTGAACGTTCGTGACTTCAAGTGAAGTTCAGCATGGAATAGTGCTTAAATAAGGTTGTAGAGAAGGCTAATACATTGCCAGTGATGCTACACACTGTGGAAGTATGTGGGAGCACATTGGCTGGATATTATATACTACACTAGCATATCACGGCTTAATATTACACTGTATCATGAATAAATGCAATCTTTTACACTAAAAATGCCCAAAAACCCATGAAAACACCACCAATGGTAATGTATTGGAAATTGTGTGCTTGCGCGCAAAAAATTGCAAAATACCTAGTGGAAGTCTACCAGAAATTTTTCATTTGATTTTTCAAATTAAAATCAGTTTGTGATTGAAAAAAAATCAGATTCAAAAAAATTAGTTAAAAAATCAAGTGCCAACCCTACCTGGTACCTAGCAAATCAGTATCGAAAATTTCATCTGCCATCTTTAAAATATGGCTTGCGTTTTTTAGCATCGTTATTTTGAGAAGCAGTAAAAAATGGCCATTCCTAGTGCGGCTGGTGGATTTAAACCAGGACCATGAAAAACTTTTCGGTTTGCAGGGTCAAAGCTGCCTGCGAGCATTACATGTGAATGCGTGGAGCAGTACTGTGATTTGAAGGGATGAATATCTGCTTGAAGTGATTGATTGATTGATATAAATAAACTTGAACAAATAAACATATTGCAGCCACGCACACCAGTACTCCGTCGAAAGTTGGGAAACTCATAAATCTGTTTTGAACGGACTTGAGTTTACCACAATGAATTATTTTTGATCGCAGCCAATAGTAGTTGACAGAATACATATTGTGGTAGACTGAAATGTATGCAAAATAGTTTTATGAGTTTCCCAAATTTCGACGGTGTACTAGCGTGCGTAGCGCCAGAACGCTTATATTCTATCTGATTGAAAGCTTGATTCAAAATAAATGATTTTATTTTCGAATGAAACTGCACAAATAAATTTACTGTACAAAATAAAAAATCCATTGGTGGATGGATTAATACACAATGGCATATTTCCCATAGCAGGATTCTCTACGGATCTACGGTCCGTTTTAGCAGTATTCTAAACTTAACACAAACTAATGAACATGTTTCGTATGATGTAAGTTCTCACAATCTGCCTCTTCGCAGCACATTCCTAGTTTTTTTTGCGAAACATGCAGCTTTGTGGACAGACAGTCTTTGCATATACGCGAACATTTTGGCCATTAACGCATCCCCCGACGGGCAGCTTTTAACACAGCCGCATAATTCCACTTGATATTTTCTGCTGCAATTATTCTATATCATAGATAGCATTGAAAAAAATGGCCGATTTTGAGAAAATATAATTAAATATTATCTCAGAAAATCTCTCAAGAAAAAAATATAATTAAATCTCTTGGGTCATCGAAAATATTATTAAATCTCTGAAAAAATCTCTTGCCATTCGAAAAATCTCATAAAATCTCTCACCTCTAATCATAGATAGCATTGAAAAAATCTCTGGGAGATTTATATTTAAAAAATCTCAGAAAATATAAGATCTTCTGAGATTTATATTTTTTCCATGATTTTCCAGAGAGATTTAATTATATTTTCTCTGATTGAGAAAATCTCTCTATACAACATGTGTGATGTATTGATTTTTAGCAATGATTGAATATTTAGCCAACAAAGTGCAAACATTTTATCTGATGGAAACTGAAAATTTGGTGAATAGTGAATATTTGCAGGATGATGAAATATTTTATGCACCCTTTTGGTTGTTTGTCCCTATTATTTTTTTATTTTATTTTTTGGGGGGGGGTTCTTTCCCTTTCCCATTCTATGGCTTGAAAAAGCTTATATAAAAACTTATCTGAAATACATTTTCTGTACTTATATACTTTCAAAAAGTATACATAAAGGTGAGTACTGGTACCTTTTGTAAAGGAAATGTAAATGTATTTACTCAGTACTCAAGTATGTGCATGTTTGAGTAAATGTAAATATGCAATATGTAAATATGCTTTGCTATAATTACCAAAATTTGGTGAAAAAAGTCATCTGAAAAATTCTGTTGGAATCATGACACCTGAAATTCATGTATTGTTTTATGAGGAAACATGTACCTAAATACTTTTATTATTTATTTAGATAGTATGTGGTAGAGAAAGAGTGCAAAATTGCAATTGCCATAGGCGGGAATCGAACCTGTGCCTCTCGTATAGAACACGAGTGCCCTAACCGCCGGACCACTGTGGTGGCTGGGCTCTAGTCAATATTAGGGACCGACAAGCTGCGACGATGGTGATGCCCTTAACAGTAGTACAAAGCGTGCTGTCAGTAGACAATGTGTTGATAAAATTGTTGATGAAAAACTTAAACAAAGCTAAAGCTAAAACAACTAAAGTTTAAAAAATTAGCTTTAACTTGAAATACCAATGAAACATATTTCAAGTTGAGATATTTTCAGAGATTTTTTTGAACTGAAAGATATTTTCTCAGAGATTTAACTAGAGATTTAATGATATTTTTCCTTAAGAGATTTTCTGATATAATATTTAATTATATTTTCTCAAAATTGGCCATTTTTTTCAATGCTAAGCATACATCCACAAAAATCCATTTCAATGGGCTTGTAGCTACCCTGCGGTCCTTAAAAATGATTTGATTTTATGTTTCTCAGGAAAAAATAACTCCCCCTTGAATAAGTCCCCTCTCGGTAAAAGAAAAAAAAAATTTATGGTTCAAATACAAATCAATTTTTTGTTCCCTTTTCAGAAGTGTATGGCAGCTTTAGGGTGTCAAAAAATTTTTTTTACGGAAAACGGAAACGGAAACGGAAAAAAATTTCAGCGGCTGGAAAACGGAATGGAAAACGGAAAAAAATGTGCACTTGGCAGAAAAGGGAAATGTAAAAAAAATTTCAGTGGCCGGAAAACGGAAAAAGGGGCCGGAAAAACGGAAACGGAAAAATGGAATTTGCATGGAAATGGAAAAATTTGCTGAAATTTTGCCAAAAAAAAACACGATAAAATTCGCTGAAATTTTGCTGGAAACAGAATTTTTTTTACATAATTGACAATCTGCATGACTGTTTACCAGTTTGGCTGGAACAGAAAACAGAAAATTGAGCCAGAAAAGGGTAAAATGAGGCGGAAATACGAAAATTGAGGTGGAAGACGGAAAAAAGGTGGAAAAAGTGGAAATTGAGCCGGAAAACGGAAAAATGTGGAAAAACTGAAAATTTAACCGGAAAACGGAAAATGAGCCGGAAAAACGGAAACGGAAAAAAAGGTGGCCGGAAAACAGAATGGAAAACAGAAAAAAATTTCACCGGCTGGAAAACGGAACGGAAAACGGAAAAAATTTGCCTGCAAAAAACGTAAACGGAAAACGGAAAATGGCAATTTGACACCCTAGGCAGCTTACAAAGTATATTTGATGGTATGTTTTTTCCAAATTAGACTAAAAACAGTTGGGTATATGAAAAAGCACATGATGTGGACAAAATTTTTCACCATACGAACACATGGCCGGTGCCTTTTATATTGGTCCTGGTGCTAGCACCTGTGGCACCGGCCAAAAAATGGCACCGCACCGCACCGGCACCAGTGCTATTCTGAAAAAATGGCACCAGCACCGGCAGGGCACCTTCAAAAAAGGGCACCGCACCGCACCAGCACCAGTGCTGGTGCCCCTTGGTGCCCAGCACCGGGGCACCGGTGCCCCGGTGCCTTTCCATCAGTTAAGCCGGAATTACAGTTCAGCGGCGTTTGACGTAAAATGATGACGTCGTAAAATTGATTACATCAAAATAGACAAAGGTACAGCATTGAAATTTCAGAATTAGATCGTTCTAGTAATTGTGTGTAATGTCCCAAAAAAAATTTATCAAATAATCATTTTTTAAGTAGCTATTAATTTAACATCAAAATTTTTTGGTGACGTAAAATGTTTGACGTGAAATGTTGACGTAGAATGTGTAAATTTTGACGTAAAAATAAAAACTTATTAAATAATAATTATTTTCTTAATATTTTTAGGACATTACACACAATTACTAGAACTATCAAATTCTGAAATTTCAACGCTGTACCTATGTCTATTTTGATGTAATCAATTTTACAACGTCATCATTTCACATCAAACGCCGCTGAGCTGTAATTCCGTCTTAATGGCGACCCACCCTGTAGTGAGTCACCATGGCCTCCCCAATTGATGCGATGTAGGGGGTATTGTGAGTATATACCCCCCATTTTCAGCTTTCTACTCCATCCCACAACGGTAGTTAGGGTACCCAATGTGAAATCAAAGATAGGGTGCCGGGTAGGGTGTCAACTTTCCGTTTTCCGTTTCCGCTTTCCACAGTCAATTTTTTTTCTGTTTCCGTTTCCGTTTTCCAGCTGCTAAATTTTTTTCCATTCCCGTTTCGGTTTTTCCGGCTCATTGTCCGTTTTCCGGCAAAATTTTCAGTTTTTCCAGCTTTTTTTCCATTTTCCGGTTCGATTGTCTGTTTTTCGAATTTTTTTCCACTTTCTAGCTCAATTTTATGTTTTATGTTGCAGCCAAACTGATAAACATGCATGCAGGTTTTCAATTATGTGAATTTTTCCATTTCTAGCGAGATTTCTGCAAATTTTTTTATTTCCGGATAAATTTCAGCAAATTTTTTTCTGTTTCTGGCAAAACTTTGGGGTATAAATCTAAAATTTTGGGGATGTGTTACCAACACCCCTCCCCTACTATACACTATTCAAAAAAATCAGATTATTGTGAAAAATTTCTCAAAATTTCACTTATTCTCTAAAAAAACACCACCCCCCAATAAATGGATGACAAAAAAATTCACGTTTTCGAACTTTTTTGTTATACACTTGAAGAGCTGGTTTAGGATACTTTAAAGGGAAGGGTTTGATGTTTAAACTTATGTAAACTACCATACCTCTAAAATGCCTGCATTGCAAAATTTACTTAGGGAGAATTTTATGACATCATAATGACATCATTGCAGGAACAAAAATTTACAAAATTTACACTTTGAAATTCCCCCCAAGTAAATTTTGCAATGCAGGCATTTTAGAGGGATGGTTGTTTACATAACTTTAAACATCAAACCCTTCCCTTTAAAGTATCCTAAACCAGCTCTTCAAGTGTATAACAAAAAAGTTCGAAAACATGAATTTTTTTGTAATCCATTTATTGGGGGTGGTGTTTTTTAGAGAATAAGTGAAATTTTAAGAAATTTTTCACAATAATCTGACATTTTTGAATAGTGTATAGTAGGGGAGGGGTGTTGGTAACACATCCCCAAAATTTTAGATTCATACCCCTCCCACAGCTCAGAATTCAGTGGGGGCCGGACCTGTGTGGCTGTGTGGGACACCAAAAAAGCCAAAGAATATTTTGGCACTTAGGGGACACACCCTGTAAGGGGTCGCTGCGACCCCCCAAATTCATGCGAAGTAGAGGAGGGTTGCGCCCATATCCCCCCACGTTTCAGCTTCCGGCGCGCCCTAGAACTGAAGATAGGATGTCAGAAGAAAAATCAAAAATTGGGGACCGGACTTGATCGGGAAGGTGTTTACATTTTACATTTGTGTTTGGTCACTTTTCTCTCACAAACGTACACTACTCGAACAACATGAAAAACAGTACAAAAAAACGGTCTGGCGTTACAGGGCACGTCGTCCTGCTTTTTTGACCCGATACTAGTGATGAATGGCGCCATGGCACCGGCGGTATTTGAGGCAGGTGCACCATTGGCACTGACGCGCTTCTTCGGTGGAACCGTTGGTTTGGTACCCAGCACCCTTTTTCAAATGACACTGTTGGTGCCTAGCGCACAGCATAGTTGTTAAAACGTATTTACGTTTACTCGATAAATACGGATACTCGAGTACTGCGTAAATACGTTTACGTTTCCTCCCGAGAAAAATACCGGTACTCACTTACTCGCGTAATTTTTGTATTTCAAACGTGCTTTTTTTAGAATTTATCAAAGGCATTAAGGAAAAAGAAGGAGAGAAAAGCTAAAAATAGAGCCAATTATCCAAAATAGTAGCAAAATAGGCAAAAAAACATTAACTAGTGAATTTGATGATGAAAACGTCCGAAACTTAGTGATTTTGAGCAAAAATTGAGGCAAAATTCCTCGAAAATACCCACTTTTATGTTTTCCGGTGACAAAAGTAATTTACTCACGTTTACCCATGAGAAAAGTAAAAAATAAATACTTTATGTTTTCTGTACTCACCTGTGAGTAAAAAATAAATATTTTATGTTTACGTTTACTTTTGAAAAAGTTCAGTACTTTTAACAACTCTGGCGCACAGTTCTAAAAGACGGTTTAGGGAAATTTCTTTTTGAGGGATTCTCTGACATTTTAAAAAAATATCAGAAAATCTCTCAAATTCTGATATTTATATTTTTCTGGGTTTTTTGAGAGAGATTAAATTATATTTTATTCTTGAGGGATTTTCTGAGATAATATTTACCGTATTACCTCGAAATACCCGCAGGGGGTTTATTATTTCGCCAGCAAAGTTTGAGGGGGGGTAATTCGAGGGGGTTTATTCGAGGGGGGTCTATTATTTCGCCAGAAATTTTCGGAAATTCCCCATACGCAGACGTAGAAAAATAGTACAATTACAACGTGTGTTCTGCATTGTACAGATCACAAACTACCGTATTGTCATGTACGTTCTCTTTACACTCAATTTTAGGGGGGGTATTTCGAGGGGGGGGGTTATTATTTCCTCAGCCGGATTTTAGGGGGGGGGGGTATTTCGAGGGGAAGTTAATTCAAGGGGGGATAATTCGAGGTAATACGGTAATTATATATTCTAAAAATTGATGATTTTTCAATGCTAACCATGAATCAAACAGGATCCGTCCATCATATTCAAATGTTAGACTAAGGTACCTAGGTGGAGCAAACCTGCATAATGAGTCACTCAATCAACTATACTTATGAATTAGAAAATTATTCAGATTATTCCGATGAGACATGGTTTTTTAACTACTAAGTGTGATATGAAAAGAGAAATCAAAAATTCTCATTTTAGATTTATACTTACATTGCGATTTTTTAGTTTTCCCCCGTACCAAAGTATTTTACCCAGGAAAACGTAACAGTATGTTTGGAAAACGTACACTAGGTATAGGTGAATACCCCAAATACCCGGGTGCTCCGGGTAAACGTAAATACGTTCCTAGTGCTAGAAAGTGCTAGAAAAGCGGCTCCATGGCGCGGTGCCCTTTGGCGTGGTCGAACTGCGCCGGTACCGTGGCGCAATTCGATCACCGGGCGCGGCTGTAAACTAAGTTCAGACGCTGAAATAAAAAGTTTCTTTGTGCGGCGCCGACGAATGGCAAAAAGCGGTCTGGCAGGGCTCCTATAAAACAGCCGCAAACCAGCGCAACCGGCATCCACTAGCAAGTGAACGAGCAAACGAGCGGCACCAATCAGCAGCAGAGAAGCTCCAAGCACCAACAATGAAATCGCTGGCGATCGTGTGCATGCTGGTCGCGTCCGGCCTCGGCGACCTCTCGCCGGCCGAGTTGAAGGACATGGCTGAATTTCAGGGCGAAGAGATTTGCGACATTTTGGGCAGGACTCTGAGGTGGGACGACGCGGTGGCTATATGCGAAACGATCGGCGGCTGCAGTATAGACGACGTGATGAATGCGGCCGATGAGTTCGTTTGAATTTCTATTCCCACCCCTTCAGGTTCCAACCCCAGACCCTGTAAAATGCCCTGTCAAATGTCAAATGTCATGCAAATTGTATTGATAACCAGAAGCAAACAACCACGAATATGGAATCTTGCGAACATAATTTCAGGACACATATTTACTAATCACCACCTGGCAACCAACTTTTCCGCATGTCATATTTAAAAGCAGGCATATTTATGTGCTTCCAGCCTTCCAACCACTCCATTTTCCAACAAACAAGAAGACACAAATGGCATGGCGCCAAACACGCTAGCCAACATACGTCAACTGAGCATGGACAACTGCATTAGGACGTTTCAGTGAATGGGAATGTTATGTTGTACTTATTTGGCTTCACCAGTTGACATAGAACAAAAAGTCACGCAAACTTTGTGAAAAGATAGGCCGACACAAACTAAAGTGCACTGAAAGTTATCACCAGCCAGCAACCAATTGACCAATTTGCGTCAGCTTCAGTTGGCAAAGATAAGCGTGTAGCGTCGACGCTTAGTATTTTAGGCGACGCGGACATTCAATAGTATTCATAGTAACGCTGACAATTTGGTGCAATTTTGAAATGCAGACTGATCAAGGCGTGCATCGACCCCAGCGGCGGAAGTTTGCTGCAATTCATGCAGGATAGCGGCTGCCGCATTGTCGGCCTGCTACCAGACTCGGCAATGGCAATTGACGGACGCTTGCCGATGTACGTACAACCGTGGCGTTGACATTTTGGCCCTACACACACTAGTTGACAGCGGCATCGGTGTCAACTGGGCCGACTGGCTTCATTTCGGGTTTTTATCAATGGGTCGCGGAACGATGTTCAAATGCACACTATCGCCATAGCCGCATGTGCACTTGAAAATTGTCCTGCAAGCCAATCAACTACAATGAGAATTGACATGAAAACTATGTAGTTGATATACTCCAGCGACTTGACACCTTGCACGCCTGGTTCCCGCTGGAAGTGTGCCAACGATAAATAACGCATGCGATTTTCATAAAATGTTGAAAAAATTTATTGCTGTCATAACATTATACATTTACATATTCACAACAATGAATTTGTTCAACTTTTTACAAAAATCACTGCTTTAATTATCATTGGCACACTTCCAACATAAGACATAAATCAGTGCGAGTGCAGAGTATCAAGTCCTCCGAGTATACCCAGTGTGTGCAGGGCCATTTTAGTGCATATCTTTGCCACAGAGGCCACATTTGTTACACAATGTTACCATAATTCAGTGAATACAGTTAGCTACCGTATTACCTCGAAATACCCCCATGGGGGTTAATTATTTCGCCAGCAAAATTTGAGGGGGGGGGGGGTAATTCGAGGGGGGGTTATTCGAGGGTTTTTTTTATTATTTCGTCAGAAATTTTCGTAAGGATCGTAGTTAATGGTAGGCATTTGCATACCCAAAACAGGTAATAAATGTGTCCAAACAGGATATATTTGGACATAAAAACGTAGATAGCAACACAAACTAGTCTATGTGTAGCTGCAATGCAAATCAACAGTAATATACATCATGTACATTGCATACATGACGTATTTATTATGTACATGACATACATCATTCGGAAGGGGGGGTATTTCGAGGGGGGGTTTATTATTTCCCCAGCCCATTTTGAGGGGGGGTTAATTCGAGGGGGGGGTAATTCAAGGGGGGTAATTCGAGGTAACACGGTATGTGTAAAATTCCACGGTTTCCCGGTTTTTCTCTAATTAAGTCTAATGTCTAAAAACAAGCAGGGATGCCAGAAAAGTGGCATATAATGCACACCAGAAGTTTATATTCACATTTCTTAGTGCAAAAAGCTATTTGGCAACTCTGGCTAATTTTTCTGGGATCGGGATTGAGAGTTGAAAACACTCGGGATCGAAATGGGGATTGTCTTATCAAACTTTCCGGATCGGTATCGGGGTTTCGGGATCCTGTTTGAACCCTACGTAGAGAAGAGAAACATTTGAAGTTATACTTCGAAATTCAGAAGCATGTTGAAGCACATGTTGTATTGTGCCCGCGCACACTAGTTTTCACACCAAATTTCGAAAACTCATAAATCAGCTTAGAACGAATTTGAGTTTTCTACAGTGAGGAGGCCGTCAACTACATTTGATGGAGATTCAAAATGACTCATTGTGGAAAACGCAAACACGTTCAAAGCTGATTTATGAGTTTTCGAAATTTCGTGTGAAAACTAGTGTGCGCAGGGGCATTTCTTACACTGCAATAAATTTTTTCGGATAGTTTTTTTTACATATTAGCACGCCAAAATGGTGACTTTGATATCAAAATTCCCACAAAACCAATAAACACAACCCTAATCTTATTGCATGTTGAATTGCGCGCCTGCGTGCAAAAAGTTTGCAAAATACCTGGTACTAGGGTTGGAAAAGAATCAATTCTTTTTAAACGCCTTGATTTTTGTTTTAATCAAAAAATTTTAAATTGATTGTTTTAAATTAAAATCAAATTTTTTAAAATCGCCCAAAATAGGGGTATAGAGAAAACATATGTGTATGTTAAGTGTGAGACAATGACTTGTTTGTGACTTCAACAATGTTCGTGACTTCAAGTGAAGTTCAGCATGGAATAGTGTTTAAATAAGGTTGTAAGAGAAGGCTAATACATTGCCAGTGATGCTACACACTGTGGAAGTATGTGGGAGCACATTGGCTGGATATTATATACTACACTAGCATATCACGGCTTAATATTACACTGTATCATGAATAAATGCAATCTTTTACACTAAAAATGCCCCAAAACCCAATGAAAACACCACCAATGGTAATGTATTGGAAATTGTGCGCTTGCGCACAAAAAGATGCAAAATACCTAGTGCAAGTCTACCAGAAATTTTTCCTTTTGATTTTTTAAATAAAATTAGTTTGTGATTTTAAAAAAAAATCAGATTTAAAAAAAAACAGTTACAAAAATCAAGTGCCAGCCAACCCTAACTGGTATGCCTAGCAAATCAGTATCGAAAATTTCATATGCCATCTTTAAAATATAGCTTGCGTTTTTTAGCATCGTTATTTTGAGAAGCAGTAAAAAATGGCCATTCCTAGTGCGGCTGGTGGATTTAAACCAGGACCATGAAAAACTTTTCGGTTTGCAGGGTCAAAGCTGCCTGCGAGCATTACATGTGAATGCGTGGAGCTGTACTGTGATTTGAAGGGATGAATATCTGCTTGAAGCGATTGATTGATTGATATAAATAAACTTGAACAAATAAACATATTGCAGCCACGCACACCAGTACACCGTCGAAAGTTGGGAAACTCATAAATCTGTTTTGAACGGACTTGAGTTTACCACAATGAATTATTTTTGATCGCAGCCAATAGTAGTTGACAGAATACATATTGTGGTAGACTGAAATGTATGCAAAACAGTTTTATGAGCTCCCAAATTTCGACGGTGTACTAGCGTGCGCAGCGCCATTACGGTTGTATTCTATCTGATTGAAAGCTTGATTCAAAATAAACGATTTTATTTTCGAATAAACTGCACAAATAAATTTACTGATCAAAATAAAAAAATCCATTGGTGGATGGATGAATACACAACAGCATATTTCCCATAGCAGAATTCTCTACGGATCTACGGTCTGTTTGAGCAGTATTCTAAACTTAACACAAATTAATGAACATGTTTCGTATTATGTAAGTGCTCACAATCTGCCTCTTCGCAGCACATTTGTAGTTTTATTTTTCGAAACATGCATGAAACCGAGAGCAGTACTGAGTCCGAAACGGAGGAGGACAAAAAGAAAAAGGTGAGCAGGTGGTTCAAGATTGACGAGAAAAGTAATGTGAAAGAGTGGATAGGTAGTGCAATGCGCAAGAGTGGAAACAGAGTGGCAACAGCGGTGGCGAGTTATGCACCGACAGCAGTTCAGAGGGCGAAATACCAGCTGTGGCACGACAGCCGCGGCGGAAACCCGGAATGGGGAAGCCTGGTGGACATACCCGGAGAAAATCCAACCACCGTGAAAGAGCTGATGCAAGGCATGAAGTACCAGGAAGGGGAATGGCAAGAGCAACTCCGAAACGACAATCTGAACTTCAAAAAGGATTGGTTCCGTCCCAGCTGGACCGAGAAAACGGCAATTTTCTGTCCGTTTGACTCCCGGTTCAGCCGGGACGAGATCGACACAGGGAGAGACCCGCAGCTGAACTTCAGATACCACATGTACGGCGTGCCGTACAACGACTGCCCATTGTCGGTGTGGCTGACAGGCGACAGCACAGCATGCGACAACTACAGGGCCCAACTGCAACAAAGGCTTCAAAAAACGGTGCAACACACGGAATCCGATTGGCGGCCAGAAATGATTCGGGTTTCGCAGTGCGCACATCTACAGGGGCTGCAGGCTGAACACTATCATGGGGTCCTGGGACGTCATGCAATGGGATATGGTCAGCATGGTGTCGATCAAATGCGTCCTCGACTTCTACGACACCGTGTTTTTGGTGGTGCGTGACCAGTCGACGCTGTGGATCCAAGAATTCGTGGCAAACGTCTACACGGCGTTGGCGAGGCTTCGCTCATGGCTGGACGAAAAGAACGCGGCGCACATCCCCATCGTTGGATGCTTCACGCAGCCACTTTATCCGGCACAGCCGCACCTGGCAACGGACAAAGGCGCGCACAGGACGATTTTGGAAATCGGTGTGGTTGTGGACAGGGCACTGAAACTGGTCTGCAAGAGGATCCGGGGCGTCAGCATAGTGACACCGATGCAGTACATGAAGGTCAATTACAAATACCAGATCAAGGAAACAAAGAAAGACCTGGCCGATCCGCAACAGCAACAGCGCCCGCCGGTCACGTGCATCGAAGAGCAATTCTACGGGATGGTCAACACCGATGGCCTGCACCCGAGCCCGTACGGTACCGGGTATCTGGCAAGACTGATGGCGAGGGAGGTCGTCTTGGCGCTGTGGAACAAGGGAAAGCCAACTCTGAACTGGTGGGTGCAAAATGATAGAGGCAGGGAAAAAAGAGTTGATAAAGATACCTATTCCACTCGACATGACATGGCACTTTACAGAATTACAACTTTTTGTATTAAATGTACGTACGACTTCAAAGTGCCCCGCCTTTGCTCTTTTATGGAAAAAAGGCAGGGTACTGAGAAGTCAGTACAGTCAATCCAGAATGAGCATGACATGACACGCTACACATCCACAAAATATTGTAGTAACTATGGGGAGGTAAGGGCTAGAATGACATTGCATGACAGTGACTCAACCACCGAAAAACACAGGAACCAAGAGAGCACGACTCCAGGAAAAGCACCAAGCGGCCGCACGCCGAGCGAGGACGCAGCGATTTGCGGAGATTGAAAGATCGCAAGACTTCTGGCAAAGATCGGGATACTAGGCGCGAAAGATCTCATCATGTCCCCGGTTGAGACAGTGGCCGCCGTAGTGGCCGGGCAGAAACCAAAAATTCGGAGGGCGGCTTGGGAAACTCGCGGAGCTACCGTGAGCGGTGAGATAGGGGGATGTCACACTAAAGCGTTACCAAACAAAGTTACACAATTTGGGGGTGGTCGACATGAAACATTCTTTGCGATTCTAGTATGCATACTTATTGTGCTTAGGTGCGTGATACTGAATTCAGAACAAATATGCCTGAACATTACATTCGATGTGGCACAGATGAAACATGCCCTTGCCCTTTGGTGGCAAAAGGGCGGGTTTCTTACGGGCCGCATCGGGGGAGGTGTAGGCAGGATAGCGCAAATACCAAACTATTTCATGCACGGAACGCAGCTACGGAGAAAGTCGCGGCGGTTACGGGCAGTCACGTGGTCGAGGTGGCTACGGACGCGGAGAGTTCACGCGGTATCGAGGCCTGGGTGGCAGGCGCGGCCGCCACTTCGACGAATCTCGGCGCTAGCTCTTCTAGCCGGAACTGGTACATGTATATGGGTGTCCTCAACATTGATAGGCTTACAAACAAACGACCAAGGGGCAAAAATGAGTAGGCTCAATCTAGGATATCTTGTACATGGTAACACAAACGCGCTATCTCTATGCAGATGCGGATTTGGAGTGCGTGGGAGGCTGAGGGAAGTAGGCAGAAAATGGGCAGTTGCAGTAAAGCGGCGTGTTTCTAGATTTTGTGATACGTTTTTGTGTGCGGTGGGAAACTGTCTCACAATGCTATGGATGCTGGGTAAATGGCTATGTCGCAAAAAACGCTTGGGTAAAAATCCAGAAAAAAGTAAACAACACATGCGCAACATCGAGACACACCATTTCCACACTCATTACATAACAATCGCAACAGACCAGAGTGGTAGCACCATCAATCCCCAAGATGGAGGTGCAAATCACGATGGTAGAAAGGTCACGCATAAACAACATGAAATTGGTAGAATCACGGGGATACTGAAAAAACAAAAACCTGAACCTAAATTAGGGGGAACAAAAGGAACACACAGGGATGCAGCAAAGCGGGGAGTAAGATGGGGTAACAAACTGACAATTTTCTTTCAAAATGTGAGATCTGCACGGAAAAAGCATGAGCAAATTGCAGACATGCTAGCAGATGGACGCTATGATGTGGCCATCCTAGGGGAAGCAAACGCTAGAACACGACTAGACACGATGGAGTCACCGGATTACAACCTAACCTTGATAAGAAAGCCAGAATCGAACAACGGTGGCTTTCTTGTGTATATAAAGAAATCAGTTTCTGCATATATGCAAGGTCTGATTACAACAGGGGACACAGAGAGCAATACGGTGGCAATGACAATTTCCACTCTTGCAGGAAAACTTGACATTGTCGCTGTCTACCTTCTGGATCAAGGGCGGATACAAAGAGACAGAGAATTAAGGGATGTCAACTCGCAAATCTTGGAAACGATAGGAAACAGAATTATATGTAACCGTAGTTCTGGGAGAGATACAATCGTAATCGGTGATTTCAACGGGGCCTTAGGACAAGAGCACTTTGGGTCGGGTCAATGTGCTGTCACACCAAACCATAATGGGAGGCTTCTTAAAGGATGGATCTCAGCAATGGACATGGCAGTCCTGGACGACAAAACTGGGCAGTGGTGGACTTTCGAATCGGGCTACACGAAGACAAGAATTGATCACTGCATAATGGACAATCAAGCGGACATGGCTATGGCGACGGTCAAAAACTTAGGACACGGAAACAGCCCTATAATGTCTGACCACAGTGGACTTTTGGTGGAGATTTCCGTGGAGTCAGGGGGAGAAACAGAGGAAAAGACAATGCCAACCTCTAGGGGGTGGTCAATCAGAGGAAAGGAGAAATCCACAACATTTCTGAGAGAGATCGAGAACGTCATCAATCCGACGTATCCCCCATCCAGCTATGACGCCCTGCTTGAATTTTTACAGCAATGGGCGAAGTGCTGGTTTGGGGGAAAACAGCGGAAAAGGAAAGAAACAAAGTATGGCAAGAAGATACGAGAGATTAAACGAATGCTTAAGCAAAAAAGACGCGCTTTGCATGAAGGTAGACTTGGTATAATAGAATACCGAGAATACCGAAAAAGGGGACTAGGAGAAATCAGACAACAAGAGATATCCGCACATGACGACAAACTAGAGCAAATAATGGAAAATGAGCTGCAGTACGGAATCGAGAACACTAATCTGTACAAGATGGCCCAGAAACTACGAGAGGCTGATGTTAAGTACCCAATGCTCAAAATCGGAAATAGACCATGCAAAGATGATGCGGAACTGAAACACGTTTTAAATGAATTTTGGAAGAGAATACAAGCACCGAATCCAGCAAAAGTGAATTTCAGAACTGACAGTGGAATGATAGGAATTATCGACAAGGCCCTGGCTGACAAACTGGACGCGGAGATTTCGACAGCGGAAACACGAGAAGCCTGCAGGCGACTAAAGCTGGGAAAATCGGGTGGGACGACAGGGATATCGCACGAGATGCTGAGGATGCCGGGACCGAACCTAGTTATCACACTGAAAAACCAAATGAATCGGTGGTTTAGTGGCCAGGAAAAAATACCAAGACGCGCGCAAACATGCAAACTGGTCCTGCTACATAAAAAGGGCTCAAAATCAGACGTGAATAACTACAGAACAGTGGGGATACAATGCAATATCCTAAAGCTGTACTGTTCAATCCTAAACAAACGACTGATGGACGGTTTTGAATGCAACAATGCCTTCGGTGATATGCAAGCAGGATTCAGGGCAAACAGGAGAACAACAGACAACCATGTGATACTACAGGGATGCCTGGCGGAAACAAATCGACTGTCAGCATGTTTTGTGGATGCAGTGAAAGCATTTGACAGGGTTGATCGGGGACGCCTCTGGGTGAAGTTAAGAGACTACGGATATGGCAAAAATCTGTGCAAGGCAATAGAAAGCACCTACACGGATCAAAAATGCTATCTGCAGTACAACGAAGTCTGCACGGATGAACTTGACTACCCGCTAGGGGTGCGGCAGGGTTGCTGCTTAAGTCCTACACTATATGTGCTGTACATGGCCGACCTAAGAACAAAATTGGAAAGAAGCGGACTTGGTACCAAATTAGGACACGAGAGAATACCAGCTGGGTTCTTTGTGGATGACGTGGTTCTCATGGCAAATAACGACGTGGATCTGCAGAAGATAATGGACATTTTCACAGAGTGGAGTCATGAATGGGGGATCGGGATCAGTGAACAAAAAAGCATGATCCTACATTTCAGAAGGAGTGCGGACGCAAACAGAGAGTGGTACCTGGGGATAGGGATAGATGGAAATAAGCAAATCATAAGAGAATGTGACGAGACCAAATACCTGGGAATCCTTCTGTGCAGTGGTTGTGATCCATTTCAAAAACAAAAAAGCGGATATATGGATAAGCTAACAAAGGGGAAATTCCTTGCAAAAGAAGTTACAAAACACAGCCGAAGACAAATATGGGCACTAAATATGCTCTGGGGGGCATATGTGGCCAGCACAGTGATGTACGGCGTCAAGATCACGGGACTCTCAAAATCTGCGCTAAAACAAATGACGTCTTCACAGATGGGACTATACCGACAAGTGGGGAATGTAGGAAAACACATGTCAAACAAACTGTTGGGAATAGACTGGAATATTAGGACAATGGAATGCTGGTACAAATACAGCATAATTAGATACAATGACTACCTGAAATCTGAAAAAGCCTCAAAAACGACCAAATTAGCAGCGAAAATCTGGGGGGAGCAAAAAGGGTCAGCGGGTGCAACACAAAAAAACTCACCGGAGGGGCGGGCAAAAACGGCAAAATCTGAAATGAATCTGGGAGACATGCAAACACTTGGGAAGGATAAAGTTCTAACCGCCTGTAAACACTACGGATGGGAGATTGGACTAAAACCACAAATACACACAACAAGAAGTATACAAAAAGAAAACCAAGTATTACGGGAAATCACACCTCTATTGCCAGAAACACTACAGGTGTCGGAGCATAGATGGTTCGCCGGGAGGCATGGCTGGTTACCAAATACACAGCAAATACGCTTTAGGCAAAACAATATAAGACAATGGATAAACTGTCCATTATGTGAATCGCTGGGGTGGTCATTCTGGATGACAATGTCTCATTACCTGGGACAGTGTCAACATCCGACGGTGACACTCTGGCGCACAGAGTGGGCTAAGTCGATTAGTGAAGACTGTTGCAGCCGACGGTGCGGCAAAGACACTGCCGCATCCGAGGCGGAGACAGCATTAGTGACGCGACAAACTAGCCATAGCATTGAGAGACAGATTCTGTGCACGGTCTTTGATGCCGCAGTATGTCATAAAATGCGAATTGATGCGTCGCAACACCTGGGTAATCTGGCCAGATTACTGGAAAACTGGGGGGAACGCAGCGACGGTTCATCGTTCGCGAGCGGGATCCCCGGTTAGCCAGTAAGCTGACCTTGGATGCAAAGAAGATCCATGTATACTTACATTGTACAAAACTGTATCAATTTGCAAAGTGGTTTACAACTCTAATTTTGGCATCAGTGTGCGACACAACAAGGCACGATGTTGATGACGATCTTTGGTAATGATGTGAGGGATGGAAAGTGAAAAAGGTGATAAATGTGACTCTTGGAAAGATGAGTGGTAAAATGAAGTAGGAAACGGCGAGCAATTAGAGATATCTCATTTAACAACTCAAACCTGGGAACTAAAAACACAGCAAACCTGTTTTCAATAATGTCAAAAATGTCAACTAATTGGATAAAACTCTTGGAATAGCAAGCGGAAAAAGTTTCAGAAAGATTATGATTTTCTGTGACTAAGGGGACTTTCTAACGACGACTATGATTATGATTTTCACTTAACATCAAAATGTTGATTTTCACTTTATTCTTTTATGTTCTGTTTTTGTTCAAATGTTGCCAAGTGTTTTTAAACGCGGACAAACCCGGGTCGTGGGGTGCTAGAGTGTTTTATTTTTCGGTGTTCCTGGCAATGTTGTCTGCCGCCCACTTTATAGTAAGGTAGTAAGTAGACTAGGTGTTTTCTCTATATTCTCCCACACCTTCTGTGTATACAACGCGCACAAACTCACCTATTAGGACCGCAAAATAGGAGTACTCGATAGGTATGAATTTTGTATTTTACTTGCATTTGGCTTTTGAGGTCTGAGTCAAGTAAACCTAATTGAATTGAACCTAATTGAATTGAATTGAATGCAGCTTTGTGGACAGACAGTCTTTGCATATACACGAACATTTTGGCCATTAACGCATCCTCGGACGCGCAGCTTTTAACACAGATGCATAATTCCACTTGATTTTTTCTGCTGCAATTATTCTATATCATAGATCCACAGAAATCCATTTCAATGGGCTTGTAGCTACTCTGCGACCGAAGCGGGCCATTTTCCACCCTGGACTAATGATGTTAAAGGCACCGGGAAAGATGGCACCGCACCGCACCGGCACCTCTGCCATCACATGAAAAGGGCACCTGGCACCCTGGGGCACCGGCCAGAAAATGGCACCGCACCGCACCGGCACCGGTGCTATTCTGAAAAAAATGGCACCGGCACCAAAGGGCACCGGCCGGTAGCCGGTGCTAGCACCGAAAGGGTTAAATTTTTCCCAAAAAATCGGTGATGAAAAAGCGGTCAATGTAGGCAGCTCTGTGTGATAAACCAGATTCTGCTGAGATATAAACATCCCATTCTGTTGTACATTGGTTGTTTTTGATGCTGTTCAGGTTTAGGGTCAGGGTTACAACCCAATTTATTTTATTTCCTTGAATAATTGCCCAGTCCCAAGATATAGGGGGTCATGTTCATTTTACATGGCTGATCTGGCCAATCGAATTTGGTGCTCACTAACTCAGCGATATCTTTAGTGATTTGGACTGTTGAACACTTGAAGTGATCAACACAATCTGCAGATACCATTGGTAAGATCAGGTTAGGGATGTCTAAATTCCCTATGCTGATTTGACCCAACCTTTCAACACGAAAATATGATATCATGTTCAGAAAAAATGTTGTTTTTTTTGTGCTGAAAAAGCGGTCAAATCGGCATGACGAATAAAGACATCATTAACCTCCGAAATGGAATCTAGACATTGTGTCATTCATTCATTGGAATCTAGTCATTCTTGTGTTCAGTCGTCCAAATCGATCTAACAATGGGTGTGTGATTGACCTACAAATTCTAGCTGCCAGATCTACCATGCAAAATGACAACGTTTTTTAGACCCATCTTATCTCAGGAGTGGGGAATTATTCATACGCAACTCGCAATTCATGATATAAGTTTGTAATGTATAAAAAAATTGTACAAAAAGCTATCGCAGGTACGTTCCAACGTGCATTACATTGCGTCACTTTTTAAGTGTACACACGCACGTCCTGAAAAGTGGCAGATTGCGAACCACTGAAATCCTGCCGGTGCCTTTCCCGGTGCCCCACTTTTTCCGGCAGGTGCCAGCACCTAAAGGCACCCTCAAAAAATGGCACCGCACCGCACCGGCACCGGTGCTATCGTGAAAAAAATGGCACCGGCACCGGCAGGGCACCTCTGGAAACTTCAATGGCACCGCACCAGCACCGGTGCTGGTGCCCTTCGGTGCCCAGCACCGGGGCACCGGTGCCCCGGTGCCTTTACATCACTACCCTGGACTGCTTCACACCGCGAGCGAACTAGTCTACTATTGACAAGTACTATTGAAAATACATAAGAATATTAGCCAACAGCAGCGACAGCAGATAAATACATGATGTGTATGCAATGTATACACATATTTTTGTTGTTGTGTACAGTTTAATACCTGAAAAACACGAGTTGACAGACTGCATCTGCAATTATTCAAGTCCTTAAAAATGATTTGACTTTATGTTTCTCAGGAAAAAATAACTCCCCCCTTGAAAAAGTCCCTAATATTGAATAATTTTTTGTTCCCTTTTCAGAAGTGTATGGCAGCTTACAAAGTATATTTGATGGGACGTTTTTTTCCCAAATTAGACTAAAAACAGTTGGGTATATGAAAAAGCACATGCTGTGGACAAAATTTTACACCCCACGAACACTTGGCTGGTGCCTTTCTCGGTGCCTTTTATATTGGTCCTGGTGCTAGCACCTTTGGCACCGGCCAACAAATGGCACCGCACCGCACCGGCACCAGTGCTATTCTGAAAAAATGGCACCGGCACTGGCAGGGCACCTTCAAAAAAGGGCACCGCACCGGACCAGCACTGGTGCTGGTGCCCCTTGGTGCCCAGCACCGGGGCACCGGTGCCCCGGTGCCTTTCCATCACTAATGGCGACCCACCCTGTAGTGAGTCACCATGGCCTACCAAATTGATGCGACGTAGGGGGTGTTGTGAGTATATACCCCCATTTTCAGCCTTCTACTCCCCACCACAGCGGTAGTTAGGGTACCCGATGTGAAATCAAAAATAGGGTGCCGGGTCTGGCCGGGAAGGTGTTTATTTGATTTGCGCTTACAAATCAGAATCTTGGACAAGCACAGCCCCTTTCAACTGTGGTCATGAGCTAGAGAACGTAACCCCTGCATAAAAAGCATGAATATCTGCTTGAAGTGATTGATTGATTGATATAAATAAACTTGAACAAATAAACATATTGCAGCCACGCACACCAGTACACCGTCGAAAGTTGGGAAACTCATAAATCTGTTTTGAACGGACTTTAGTTTACCACAATGAATTATTTTTGATCGCAGTCAATAGTAGTTGACAGAATACATATTGTGGTAGACTGAAATGTATGCAAAATAGTTTTATGAGTTTCCCAAATTTCGACGGTGTACTAGCGTGCGTAGCGCCAGAACGCTTATATTCTATCTGATTGAAAGCTTGATTCAAAATAAATGATTTTATTTTCAAATGAAACTGCACAAATAAATTTACTGCTCAAAATAAAAAATCCATTGGTGGATGGATACACAACAGCATATTTCCCATAGCAGGATTCTCTACGGATCTACGGTCTGTTTTAGCAGTATTCTAAACTTAACACAAATTAATGAACATGTTTCGTATTATGTAAGTGCTCACAATCTGCCTCTTCGCAGCACTTTTGTAGTTTTATTTTTGCGAAACATGCAGTTTTGTGGACAGACAGTCTTTGCATATACACGAACATTTTGGCCATTAACGCATCCCCGGACGCGCAGCTTTTAACACAGCCGCATAATTCCACTTGATATTTTCTGCTGCAATTATTCTATATCATAGATAGCATTGAAAAAATCTCTGGGAGATTTATATTAAAAAAATCACAGAAAATTTCAGAAAATATCAGATTTTCTGAGATTTATGAGAAAATCTCTCTATACAACATGTGTGATGTATTGATTTTTAGCAATGATTGAATATTTAGCCAACAAAGCGCAATAATTTTAACTGATGGAAAGTGAAAATTTGGTGAATAGTGAATATTTGCAGGGTGATGAAAATTTTTATGCACCCTTTGGGTAGTTTGTCCCTATTTTTTTGGGGGGGGGGTTCTTTCCCTTCCCCATTCTATGGCTTGTAAAAGCTTATATAAAACTTATCTGAAATACATTTTCTGTAGTTATATACTTTCAAAAAGTATACATAAATGTGAGTACTGGTACCTTTTTCAAAGGAAATGTAAATGTATTTACTCAGTACTCAAGTATGTGCATGTTTGAGTAAATGTAAATATGCAATTAAAATTATATGCTTTGCTATAATTACCAAAATTTGGTGAAAAAAGTCATCCGAAAAATTATGTTGGAATTATGAGACCTGAAATTCATGTATTGTTTTAGGAAACATGTACCTAAATACTTTTATTATTTATTTAGATAGTATGTGGTAGAGAAAGAGTGCAAAATTGCAATTGCCATAGGCGGGAATCGAACCTGTGCCTCTCGTATAGAACACGAGCGCTCTAACCGCCGGACCACTGTGGTGGCTGGGCTCTAGTCAATATTAGGGACCGACAAGCTGCGACGATGGCAATGCCCTTAACAGTAGTACAAAGCGTGCTGTCAGTAGACAATGTGTTGATAAAATTGTTGATGAAAAACTTAAACAAAGCTAAAGCTTAAACAACTAAAGTTTAAAAAATTAGCTTTAACTTGAAATGAAACCAATGAAACATAATTCAAGTTGAGAGATTTTCTGAGATTTTTTTGAACTGAAAGAGATTTTCACAGAGATTTAATTATATTTTCTAAAATGACTCAAGAGATTTGATTATATTTTTTCCTTAAGAGATTTTCTGATATAATATTTAATTATATTTTCTCAAAATTGGCCATTTTTGCAATGCTAAGCATAGATCCACAAAAATCCATTTCAATGGGCTTGTAGCTACCCTGCGGTCCTTAAAAATGATTTGATTTTATGTTTCTCAGGAAAAAATAACACCCCCCTTGAATAAGTCCCCTCTCGGTGAAAGAAAACGAAAAGTTATGGTTAAAAATACAACTCAATTTTTTGTTCCCTTTTCAGAAGTGTATGGCAGCTTACAAAGTATATTTGATGGGATGTTTTTTTCCAAATTAGACTAAAAACAGTTGGGTATATGAAAAAGCACATGCTGTGGACAAAATTTTACCCCCCACGAACACGTGGCCGGTGCCTTTTATCTGGTCCTGGTGCTAGCACCTTTGGCACCGGCCAAAAAATGGCACTGCACCGCACCGCACCGGCACCAGTGCTATTCTGAAAACATGGCACCGGCACCGGCAGGGCACCTTCAAAAAAGGGCACCGCACCGCACCAGCACCAGTGCAGGGGCCCCTTGGTGCCCAGCACCGGGGCACCGGTGCCCGGGTGCCTTTCCATCACTGAAGCTGGAATTACAGCTCAGCGGCGTTTGACGTAAAATGATTACTTCGTAAAATTGATTACATCAAAATAGACAAAGGTACAGCATTGAAATTTCAGAATTAGATCGTTCTAGTAATTGTGTGTAATGTCCCAAAAAAATTTTTTTCAAATAATCATTATTTAAGTAGTTATTAATTTAACGTCAAAATTTTTTGGTGACGTAAAATGTTTGATGTGAAATGTTGACGTAGAATGTGTAAATGTTGATGTAAAGTTAATAACTTATTAAATAGTAATTATTTTCTTAATATTTTTAGGACATTACACACAATTACTAGAACTATCAAATTCTGAAATTTCAACGCTGTAAATACCTATGTCTATTTTGATGTAATCAATTTTACGAAGTATTCATTTCACGTCAAACCCCACTGAGCTGTAATTCCGACTTAATGGCGACCCACCCTGTAGTGAGTCACCATGGCCACCCCAATTGATGCGATGTAGGGGGTATTGTGAGTATATACCCCCCATTTTCAGCTTTCTACTCCCCCCCCACAACGGTAGTTAGGGTACCCGATGTGAAATCAAAGATAGGGTGTCGGGTAGGGTGTCAACTTTCCGTTTTCCGTTTCCGCTCTCCGCAGGCAAATTTTTTTCCGTTTCCGTTTCCATTTTCCAGCTGCTAATTTTTTTTCCATTTCCGTTTCGGTTTTTCCGGCTCATTTTCCGTTTTCTGGCAAAATTTTCAGTTTTTCCAGCTTTTTCCATTTTCTGGTTCAATTGTCTGTTTTTCGAACTTTTTTCCACTTTCTAGCTCAACTTTATGTTTTCTGTTGCAGCCAAACTGATAAACATGCATGCAGGTTCTCAATTATGTGAATTTTTCCATTTCTAGCGAGATTTCTGCAAATTTTTTTATTTCCGGATAAATTTCAGCAAATTTTTTTCTGTTTCCGGCATAACTTCAGCAAATTTTTTCCGTTTCCGGCATACTTTCAGCAAATTTTTCCGTTTCCGGCCTTTCATTTTTCCGTTTTCCGTTTTCCGGCAAGTGCCAAAAATTTTCCGTTTTTGTTTCCGTTTTCCGGCAAGTGCCAAAATTTTTCCGTTTCCGTTTTCCGCCAAAAAGTTTTTGTTGACACCCTAGTGCCGGGTCTGGCCGGGAAGGTGTTTATTTGATTTGCGCTTACAAATCAGAATCTTGGACAAGCACAGCCCCTTACAACTGTGGTCATGAGCTAGAGAACGTAACCCCTGCATAAAAAGTTTACCCAATAGAGGCTGGATCCCATCTCTCCCCAGTACCAGTTCCAGTTATGGTAATTACCTCAATACACTTAGAAATTGTTGAGGGCAGTGAGTAAATATTGAATATTTGTATATTGATGGACTGAAACAATATTCAAATTCAAAAAAGATACCGTATACCGTTAAGGGACAAAACATGGCAGACAACGATGAAAATGGTGCCGATGGGCACTCCGACAACGCTGTGTCAACTTGTATTAGGCCTGCTTCACCATTCTGTTACATTCCACTTTGATAAAATGAATTCCGCTGTTGTTCACTGGTTGTTAAATATTTACAAAATCTGGTGACAAAATTGAAGGTACCCTCTGAATATAAGGTTTGAGGATTGTCAGTAAAAAGCTGATGAAATCAATATAAGGTATACCTCATATTGGAGGAGGTAATACGGTATACAATAGGCCCAGCGGGTAGCCAACTAGTCAACAACTGCTATTAAAAATAGCTTTATGCCTGGAACTAAAATTAATACACGAAAAAATTGATCCATGAATTTACATCTAACACAGTGGTTGTAAACACCTTCCCGATCAAGTCCGGCCCCCCATTTTTGATTTCACTTGTTACATCCTATCTTCAGTTCTAGGGCGTGCCGGAAGCTGAAACGTGGGGGTGATATGGGCGCAACCCCCCTCTACTTCACATGAATTGGGGGTGTCGCGGCGACCCCTTACAGGATGGGTCGCCCTATGTGCCAAAATTTTTATTGGCTTTTTTGGTGTCCCACACAGGTCCGGCCCCCACTGATTTCTGAGCTGTGGGAGGGGTATGTGGATATGGAGGGGAGGGGGATTTCTGAGCTCTGTGTGATAAACCAGATTCTGCTGAGATATAAACATCCCATTCTGTTGTACATTGGTTGTTTTTGATGCTGTTCAGGTTTAGGGTCAGGGTTACAACCCAATTTATTTTATTTCCTTGAATAATTGCCCAGTCCCAAGATATAGGGGGTCATGTTCATTTTACATGGCTGATCTGGCCAATCGAATTTGGTGCTCACTAACTCAGCGATATCTTTAGTGATTTGGACTGTTGAACACTTGAAGTGATCAACACAATCTGCAGATACCATTGGTAAGATCAGGTTAGGGATGTCTAAATTCCCTATGCTGATTTGACCCAACCTTTCAACACGAAAATATGATATCATGTTCAGAAAAAATGTTGTTTTTTTTGTGCTGAAAAAGCGGTCAAATCGGCATGACGAATAAAGACATCATTAACCTCCGAAATGGAATCTAGACATTGTGTCATTCATTCATTGGAATCTAGTCATTCTTGTGTTCAGTCGTCCAAATCGATCTAACAATGGGTGTGTGATTGACCTACAAATTCTAGCTGCCAGATCTACCATGCAAAATGACAACGTTTTTTAGACCCATCTTATCTCAGGAGTGGGGAATTATTCATACGCAACTCGCAATTCATGATATAAGTTTGTAATGTATAAAAAAATTGTACAAAAAGCTATCGCAGGTACGTTCCAACGTGCATTACATTGCGTCACTTTTTAAGTGTACACACGCACGTCCTGAAAAGTGGCAGATTGCGAACCACTGAAATCCTGCCGGTGCCTTTCCCGGTGCCCCACTTTTTCCGGCAGGTGCCAGCACCTAAAGGCACCCTCAAAAAATGGCACCGCACCGCACCGGCACCGGTGCTATCGTGAAAAAAATGGCACCGGCACCGGCAGGGCACCTCTGGAAACTTCAATGGCACCGCACCAGCACCGGTGCTGGTGCCCTTCGGTGCCCAGCACCGGGGCACCGGTGCCCCGGTGCCTTTACATCACTACCCTGGACTGCTTCACACCGCGAGCGAACTAGTCTACTATTGACAAGTACTATTGAAAATACATAAGAATATTAGCCAACAGCAGCGACAGCAGATAAATACATGATGTGTATGCAATGTATACACATATTTTTGTTGTTGTGTACAGTTTAATACCTGAAAAACACGAGTTGACAGACTGCATCTGCAATTATTCAAGTCCTTAAAAATGATTTGACTTTATGTTTCTCAGGAAAAAATAACTCCCCCCTTGAAAAAGTCCCTAATATTGAATAATTTTTTGTTCCCTTTTCAGAAGTGTATGGCAGCTTACAAAGTATATTTGATGGGACGTTTTTTTCCCAAATTAGACTAAAAACAGTTGGGTATATGAAAAAGCACATGCTGTGGACAAAATTTTACACCCCACGAACACTTGGCTGGTGCCTTTCTCGGTGCCTTTTATATTGGTCCTGGTGCTAGCACCTTTGGCACCGGCCAACAAATGGCACCGCACCGCACCGGCACCAGTGCTATTCTGAAAAAATGGCACCGGCACTGGCAGGGCACCTTCAAAAAAGGGCACCGCACCGGACCAGCACTGGTGCTGGTGCCCCTTGGTGCCCAGCACCGGGGCACCGGTGCCCCGGTGCCTTTCCATCACTAATGGCGACCCACCCTGTAGTGAGTCACCATGGCCTACCAAATTGATGCGACGTAGGGGGTGTTGTGAGTATATACCCCCATTTTCAGCCTTCTACTCCCCACCACAGCGGTAGTTAGGGTACCCGATGTGAAATCAAAAATAGGGTGCCGGGTCTGGCCGGGAAGGTGTTTATTTGATTTGCGCTTACAAATCAGAATCTTGGACAAGCACAGCCCCTTTCAACTGTGGTCATGAGCTAGAGAACGTAACCCCTGCATAAAAAGCATGAATATCTGCTTGAAGTGATTGATTGATTGATATAAATAAACTTGAACAAATAAACATATTGCAGCCACGCACACCAGTACACCGTCGAAAGTTGGGAAACTCATAAATCTGTTTTGAACGGACTTTAGTTTACCACAATGAATTATTTTTGATCGCAGTCAATAGTAGTTGACAGAATACATATTGTGGTAGACTGAAATGTATGCAAAATAGTTTTATGAGTTTCCCAAATTTCGACGGTGTACTAGCGTGCGTAGCGCCAGAACGCTTATATTCTATCTGATTGAAAGCTTGATTCAAAATAAATGATTTTATTTTCAAATGAAACTGCACAAATAAATTTACTGCTCAAAATAAAAAATCCATTGGTGGATGGATACACAACAGCATATTTCCCATAGCAGGATTCTCTACGGATCTACGGTCTGTTTTAGCAGTATTCTAAACTTAACACAAATTAATGAACATGTTTCGTATTATGTAAGTGCTCACAATCTGCCTCTTCGCAGCACTTTTGTAGTTTTATTTTTGCGAAACATGCAGTTTTGTGGACAGACAGTCTTTGCATATACACGAACATTTTGGCCATTAACGCATCCCCGGACGCGCAGCTTTTAACACAGCCGCATAATTCCACTTGATATTTTCTGCTGCAATTATTCTATATCATAGATAGCATTGAAAAAATCTCTGGGAGATTTATATTAAAAAAATCACAGAAAATTTCAGAAAATATCAGATTTTCTGAGATTTATGAGAAAATCTCTCTATACAACATGTGTGATGTATTGATTTTTAGCAATGATTGAATATTTAGCCAACAAAGCGCAATAATTTTAACTGATGGAAAGTGAAAATTTGGTGAATAGTGAATATTTGCAGGGTGATGAAAATTTTTATGCACCCTTTGGGTAGTTTGTCCCTATTTTTTTGGGGGGGGGGTTCTTTCCCTTCCCCATTCTATGGCTTGTAAAAGCTTATATAAAACTTATCTGAAATACATTTTCTGTAGTTATATACTTTCAAAAAGTATACATAAATGTGAGTACTGGTACCTTTTTCAAAGGAAATGTAAATGTATTTACTCAGTACTCAAGTATGTGCATGTTTGAGTAAATGTAAATATGCAATTAAAATTATATGCTTTGCTATAATTACCAAAATTTGGTGAAAAAAGTCATCCGAAAAATTATGTTGGAATTATGAGACCTGAAATTCATGTATTGTTTTAGGAAACATGTACCTAAATACTTTTATTATTTATTTAGATAGTATGTGGTAGAGAAAGAGTGCAAAATTGCAATTGCCATAGGCGGGAATCGAACCTGTGCCTCTCGTATAGAACACGAGCGCTCTAACCGCCGGACCACTGTGGTGGCTGGGCTCTAGTCAATATTAGGGACCGACAAGCTGCGACGATGGCAATGCCCTTAACAGTAGTACAAAGCGTGCTGTCAGTAGACAATGTGTTGATAAAATTGTTGATGAAAAACTTAAACAAAGCTAAAGCTTAAACAACTAAAGTTTAAAAAATTAGCTTTAACTTGAAATGAAACCAATGAAACATAATTCAAGTTGAGAGATTTTCTGAGATTTTTTTGAACTGAAAGAGATTTTCACAGAGATTTAATTATATTTTCTAAAATGACTCAAGAGATTTGATTATATTTTTTCCTTAAGAGATTTTCTGATATAATATTTAATTATATTTTCTCAAAATTGGCCATTTTTTCAATGCTAAGCATAGATCCACAAAAATCCATTTCAATGGGCTTGTAGCTACCCTGCGGTCCTTAAAAATGATTTGATTTTATGTTTCTCAGGAAAAAATAACACCCCCCTTGAATAAGTCCCCTCTCGGTGAAAGAAAACGAAAAGTTATGGTTAAAAATACAACTCAATTTTTTGTTCCCTTTTCAGAAGTGTATGGCAGCTTACAAAGTATATTTGATGGGATGTTTTTTTCCAAATTAGACTAAAAACAGTTGGGTATATGAAAAAGCACATGCTGTGGACAAAATTTTACCCCCCACGAACACGTGGCCGGTGCCTTTTATCTGGTCCTGGTGCTAGCACCTTTGGCACCGGCCAAAAAATGGCACTGCACCGCACCGCACCGGCACCAGTGCTATTCTGAAAACATGGCACCGGCACCGGCAGGGCACCTTCAAAAAAGGGCACCGCACCGCACCAGCACCAGTGCAGGGGCCCCTTGGTGCCCAGCACCGGGGCACCGGTGCCCGGGTGCCTTTCCATCACTGAAGCTGGAATTACAGCTCAGCGGCGTTTGACGTAAAATGATTACTTCGTAAAATTGATTACATCAAAATAGACAAAGGTACAGCATTGAAATTTCAGAATTAGATCGTTCTAGTAATTGTGTGTAATGTCCCAAAAAAATTTTTTTCAAATAATCATTATTTAAGTAGTTATTAATTTAACGTCAAAATTTTTTGGTGACGTAAAATGTTTGATGTGAAATGTTGACGTAGAATGTGTAAATGTTGATGTAAAGTTAATAACTTATTAAATAGTAATTATTTTCTTAATATTTTTAGGACATTACACACAATTACTAGAACTATCAAATTCTGAAATTTCAACGCTGTAAATACCTATGTCTATTTTGATGTAATCAATTTTACGAAGTATTCATTTCACGTCAAACCCCACTGAGCTGTAATTCCGACTTAATGGCGACCCACCCTGTAGTGAGTCACCATGGCCACCCCAATTGATGCGATGTAGGGGGTATTGTGAGTATATACCCCCCATTTTCAGCTTTCTACTCCCCCCCCACAACGGTAGTTAGGGTACCCGATGTGAAATCAAAGATAGGGTGTCGGGTAGGGTGTCAACTTTCCGTTTTCCGTTTCCGCTCTCCGCAGGCAAATTTTTTTCCGTTTCCGTTTCCATTTTCCAGCTGCTAATTTTTTTTCCATTTCCGTTTCGGTTTTTCCGGCTCATTTTCCGTTTTCTGGCAAAATTTTCAGTTTTTCCAGCTTTTTCCATTTTCTGGTTCAATTGTCTGTTTTTCGAACTTTTTTCCACTTTCTAGCTCAACTTTATGTTTTCTGTTGCAGCCAAACTGATAAACATGCATGCAGGTTCTCAATTATGTGAATTTTTCCATTTCTAGCGAGATTTCTGCAAATTTTTTTATTTCCGGATAAATTTCAGCAAATTTTTTTCTGTTTCCGGCATAACTTCAGCAAATTTTTTCCGTTTCCGGCATACTTTCAGCAAATTTTTCCGTTTCCGGCCTTTCATTTTTCCGTTTTCCGTTTTCCGGCAAGTGCCAAAAATTTTCCGTTTTTGTTTCCGTTTTCCGGCAAGTGCCAAAATTTTTCCGTTTCCGTTTCCGTTTTCCGCCAAAAAGTTTTTGTTGACACCCTAGTGCCGGGTCTGGCCGGGAAGGTGTTTATTTGATTTGCGCTTACAAATCAGAATCTTGGACAAGCACAGCCCCTTACAACTGTGGTCATGAGCTAGAGAACGTAACCCCTGCATAAAAAGTTTACCCAATAGAGGCTGGATCCCATCTCTCCCCAGTACCAGTTCCAGTTATGGTAATTACCTCAATACACTTAGAAATTGTTGAGGGCAGTGAGTAAATATTGAATATTTGTATATTGATGGACTGAAACAATATTCAAATTCAAAAAAGATACCGTATACCGTTAAGGGACAAAACATGGCAGACAACGATGAAAATGGTGCCGATGGGCACTCCGACAACGCTGTGTCAACTTGTATTAGGCCTGCTTCACCATTCTGTTACATTCCACTTTGATAAAATGAATTCCGCTGTTGTTCACTGGTTGTTAAATATTTACAAAATCTGGTGACAAAATTGAAGGTACCCTCTGAATATAAGGTTTGAGGATTGTCAGTAAAAAGCTGATGAAATCAATATAAGGTATACCTCATATTGGAGGAGGTAATACGGTATACAATAGGCCCAGCGGGTAGCCAACTAGTCAACAACTGCTATTAAAAATAGCTTTATGCCTGGAACTAAAATTAATACACGAAAAAATTGATCCATGAATTTACATCTAACACAGTGGTTGTAAACACCTTCCCGATCAAGTCCGGCCCCCCATTTTTGATTTCACTTGTTACATCCTATCTTCAGTTCTAGGGCGTGCCGGAAGCTGAAACGTGGGGGTGATATGGGCGCAACCCCCCTCTACTTCACATGAATTGGGGGTGTCGCGGCGACCCCTTACAGGATGGGTCGCCCTATGTGCCAAAATTTTTATTGGCTTTTTTGGTGTCCCACACAGGTCCGGCCCCCACTGATTTCTGAGCTGTGGGAGGGGTATAAATCTAAAATTTTGGGGATGTGTTACCAACACCCCTCCCCTACTATACACTATTCAAAAATGTCAGATTATTGTGAAAAATTTCTCAAAATTTCACTTATTCTCTAAACACCACCCCCAATAAATGGATAACAAAAAAATTCACGTTTTCGAACTTTTTTGTTATACACTTGAAGAGCTGGTTTAGGATACTTTAAAGGGAAGGGTTTGATGTTTAAAGTTATGTAAACAACCATACCTCTAAAATGCCTGCATTGCAAAATTTACTTGGGGGGAATTTCAAAGTGTAAATTTTGTAAATTTTTGTTCCTGCAATTATGTCATTATGATGTCATAAAATTCGCCCCATCATTGCAGGAACAAAAATTTACAAAATTTACACTTTGAAATTCCCCAAGTAAATTTTGCAATGGAGGCATTTTAGAGGTATGGTTGTTTACATAACTTTAAACATCAAACACTTCCCTTAAAAGTACCCTAAACCAGCTCTTCAAGTGTATAACAAAAAAGTTCCAAAACGTGAATTTTTTTGTCATCCATTTATTTGGGGTGGTGCTTTTTTAGAGAATAAGTGAAATTTGAAGGAATTTTTCACAATAATCTGACATTTTTGAATAGTGCATAGTAGGGGAGGGGTGTTGCTAACACATCCCCAAAATTTTAGATTTATACCCCTCCCACAGCTCAGAATTCAGTGGGGGCCGGACCTGTGTGGCTGTGTGGGACACCAAAAAAGCCAATAAATATTTTGGCACTTAGGGCGACACACCCTGTAAGGGGTCGCCGCGACTCCCCAAATTCATGCGAAGTAGAGGAGTGTTGCGCCCATATCTCCCCCACGTTTCAGCTTCCGGCGCGCCCTAGAACTGAAGATAGGATGTCAGAAGAAAAATCAAAAATTGGGGGCCGGACTTGATCGGGAAGGTGTTTACATTTTACATTTGTGTTTGGTCACTTTTGTTGTAGCTATCCTACATTCTACTTAGATTTACAGTTCTATTTACATTTGTATTCTCCAGTTCAGCAGGTTTGAGTAATTGTGCTGAACCGTTAACTTTTATGTTTCAACCAACATCAAGTATTGCCTACTTGGGTGTTTAGGTCAGTGGATGTTTTTACCTCAATTCATTTGCCCTACAGGGTGGCCCATTAATGAATCTGAGATGTTAACACTTTGAGATCCGTGTCGCAGGGCGACGGTGGTCACATAAAAGCGAAACACATCCAACTCAAACGTTCACTGGTTCTTCTCGGTTGCCCAGCACCTTGTGGACTTGACACTTGCTCGTTAAGGTCCACAGGCTGGTTCACACATTGACATTTGCACGCCGGTGGCAGACTGCCTATTTGCTCTACTACCGTGCACGCAACATGGTGACCGTACAGTCGAACTAAACAAACCCAAAAAGTCAACCCGGGCATCAAGCAGCGATTCCCGCACGCGCGATAAAACCAGCCGACTGCGCACCGGCAAACACTCTCACCACACCGTTAACACGATTAGTGTGGCGCGCCACATGAGCGCAGGGCAAACTTAACATGCCCAATGCAGACGAATTGCCCCCTGCGGGCTCAAAAACAGCAGACCCTTCAACGGCCAAACAAATAACATACACAGAGCGCGAGCTCACAGAAAAAATTAATGAATGGTGCACAACCAAAAACAGGTGGGCACTATTGAACACAGGAAACATCCTCAACCAATTTCGGGACGACACGATTACCGAGGCCAAGAAAAAATGGCCAAAATTCAACACACCCTGGAAAGACGGGACAGAGACAATGGCGAAAAAAGTGCTGAAAATGGCGGAAAGGTACTTCGGAGCGACCAAAGACAGCCATATCACAATGGAGGACCCCGAAGATGAACCAGATGACGCAAGCATCAGCACTACGCCACTAATTCGCCCAAGCAAAATACCACAGACACAGTACGTACCGACCCCTAGGCAGGAAGTCAAAATGCAAAAACAAACGCCCGATTTTGCAGCGATGATGGACATGCTGCAGCAACAGATGCAACAACAATTCATGCATCTTGAGCAACGAATAGACCATTTGGCCAACCAGAAGCAGCAACAGAGCGCAGACCCGCCGACAAGCAGCGCAGCCACCAAGTCAAACCACCAGACCGACCCATGGTCGTGGGAAGCAGACAAGCATTTGGAAACATTACCACCGGGCTCCATCTTGGAACAAATGATTGCATACATGGAGCTATATGCACTATCGCCAGGCGACGGACTGACACGGCTTAGCTCACTCAAAATCCCACAAGACAAAATGAGTGTAGGACATGTCGCGTCAGCCGCAAAGAAACAAATCGAATTCGACAGCGACCAAAAGGGCAGCACTGGCCCATTCAAGTTCTGGTTACACATGGTAATGCAGCAATCAATGGGCTTTCCAGAGGGCATGCAACAACTGTTCTGGAACAACCTGTTCATGCAATGCCTAACCGGAAAGGCCAGAGAGAAATACTTGGCAATCCGCATTTCCAGGCGCCACGACATCCTGTACGTGGTTGATAAACTAACCGAAGCCTACAGACAGGAGCACCAGGTCTACTCAGTGGCGGACTGGTACAATTTGAAAGCCACACCCGGGGAATCAGTATCGTCCCTGCACACCCGGCTGAGCGCGGAGTTTTACCACATCAGTGAGACTATGTCCGACAAAGACCGTGAACAAATGATCGGGGACAAACTATTTTCAGAAGTCCCAAAACTAGTGCCCTCCTCATGTTGGTACATGTGGCGCACCCGCTGATGGACAAAGCGTGCACACTGAACAGGGCCATAACACAAATGGACGCAGCGCGCGTCGAGGTGGAAAGAGTGTGCACGCAACGCAAAGAGGAGCAAGACCAGAAAGGCCGACAAAGATATGGCTGGAACAGAAACTGGCAAGGAGAGCAGCGCAACACAGACCAGAAGTGGCAACAAGAGCAAAAAGTCTACAAATCCACAGAAAAGGAAACCCAAAACGCAGCGCGCGCTACGATGGATCCAAAAGATTACAAGGGCGCATGGTGCACATACTACCTGCACAGGAACCCAATGATGCACCACCCCAGTAAATGCTTTATCAAACCAGCATCGCCAGAATTCAAACCAGATCACGCACGAACCATCAGGCAAAACAACGAGAGACAAGGGAAAACCGACGAAAAAGCCAAACAGATTATGGCTCGCAAATGCGCAGAACTCGGAATTTCCATGAACGAAGAACCTGAGGTAGTGAGTCGATACACGATGGAAACGGGAGATGAGAAACTGTCCGACATCGAGAGCGATGAAGACTGGGGGGACATAGAAGATTGGGTACCCGGAATTGCAAGCACAAAAGTGGAAGAGGCAGAATACAGCAAATTGACAACCAACCCAGACCCGATGGCTACCATCACTATACATGGAATCCCAGTGACAGGGCACATTGACACAGGATGCAACATTGGTCTGTTCATTGAGGACACCACATTGGAAGCAATATGGACAAAAGCGGGCATAAACCCAAGCAGCGAGTGAAGGAAATTTCGCCCATACACGGGTAGTCATATCCGCACAGCAGGGAACATTATAAAAGGCGACTGGTTGCGAATTTATGACATCACAGCAACGCACATAACACCTGATGGAGTCACGCAAGAAGACACATTGCCAGCAATAATAAAACTGTGCAAATTCTTGCCGCCAGCTGACCCACTCCTTATTGGCAGAGCTGCGATTTGGGGCAAGCTGCATATTGTGCAAACAATGCACAGTGAGCTAGAGCGACTGTCCCAAAAATTTGGCAAATGCATGTCGACAAGTGGAAATAAGCAGAGGACTGGCAGCAGACTGGGGCAGAAGTCAGGCCCAAAAGGAGCACACATGGAACAGGTGCATTCCATACGGCACACACAAGCAATCATGCACCCAGATCCAGTGATGAAAGTAAGCCCAACAGTGCCAGACACACCCATGCCAGCTGTGCAGACAAAAATGGTGCAACCAATCACCCACACAAATGCGCACACACAAACTGTGGACAGGCTGGCCCCCAACCCACTACATTATGTCCATACCGCAAAGCCAAAAAAATAACAACGATGTGCATCAGCCCAATGGTATGCACACATCCTGGCAGCGAATGAACCAAATCAACATCGACTATGGGGCCATCACCGGACACACCCATCCACAGCCCAGAAATTACTCCTCCCGCATTTTCTGGAACCAGACAGTACAGAATGGCACCAGCCAATTTCACCAGCCTGGGCACCAAACTTTCCCATCAAAGGACAGAAAGTGATTGGTGGCGCATTATGATTTGTGAACTTTTGAATATTTGGTGAAAAATTGTCTTGGTTACAATACATTTGGTTTTTCAGGCATTTTGATTTTTACCAGTTTGTCATATTTTTTCAGTTCCCCCATAGGGTGAACTTGGGGGGGACTGTTGTAGCTATCCTACATTCTACTTAGATTTACAGTTCTATTTACATTTGTATTCTCCAGTTCAGCAGGTTTGAGTAATTGTGCTGAACCGTTAACTTTTATGTTTCAACCAACATCAAGTATTGCCTACTTGGGTGTTTAGGTCAGTGGATGTTTTTACCTCAATTCATTTGCCCTACAGGGTGGCCCATTAATGAATCTGAGATGTTAACACTTTGAGATCCGTGTCGCAGGGCGACGGTGGTCACATAAAAGCGAAACACACCCAACTCAAACATTCACTTGTTCTTCTCGGTTGCCCAGCACCTTGTGGACTTGACACTTGCTCGTTAAGGTCCACAGGCTGGTTCACACATTGACATTTGCACGCCGGTGGCAGACTGCCTATTTGCTCTACTACCGTGCGCGCAACACTTTTCTCTCACAAACGTACACTACTTGAACAGCATGAAAAAAACAGTACAAAAAACGGTCTGGCGTTACAGGGCACGTCGTCCTGCTTTTTTGACCCGATACTAGTGATGAATGGCGCCATGGCACCGAAGCTATTTGAGGCAGGTGCACCATTGGCACTGACGCGCTTCTTCGGTGGAGCCGTTGGTCTGGTACCCAGCACCCTTTTTCAAATGACACTGTTGGTGCCTAGCGCACAGCATAGTTGTTAAACCGTATTTACGTTTACTCGATAAATACGGATACTCGAGTACTGCGTAAATACGTTTACATTTCCTCCCGAGAACAATACCGGTACTCACTTACTCGCGTAATTTTTGTATTTCGAGTGTTTCAAACGTATTTCAAACGTGCTTTTTTATAGAATTTATCAAAGGCATTAAGGAAAAAGAAGGAGAGAAAAGCTAAAAATAGAGCCAAAATATCCAAAATAGTAGCAAAATAGGCAAAAACATTAACTAGTGAATTTGATGATGAAAACGTTCGAAACTTAGTGATTTTGAGCAAAAATTGAGGCAAAATTCCTCGAAAATACCCACTTTTATGTTTTCCGGTGACAAAAGTAATTTACTCACGTTTACCCATGAGTAAAAGTAAAAAATAAATACTTCATGTTTTCTGTACTCACCTGTGAGTAAAAAATAAATATTTTATGTTTACGTTTACTTTTGAAAAAGTTCAGTACTTTTAACAACTCTGGCGCACAGTTCTAAAAGACGGTTTAGGGAAACTTCTTTTTGAGAGATTCTCTGACATTTTTATAAAATAGCAGAAAATCTCTCAAATTCTGATATTTATATTTTTCTGGGTTTTTTGAGAGAGATTAAATTATATTTTATTCTTGAGAGATTTTCTGAGATAATATTTGATTATATTTTCGAAGAATTGATCATTTTTCAATGCTCACCATGAATCAAACGGGATCCGTCCATCATATTCAAATGTTAGACTAAGGTACCTAGGTGGAGCAAACCTGCATAATGAGTCACTCAATCAACTATACTTATGAATTAGAAAATTATTCTGATTATTCCAATGAGACATGGTTTTTTAACTACTAAGTGTGAAGTGAAAAGAGAAAGTAAAAATTCTTATTTTACATTTTTACTTACATTGTGATTTTTAAGTTTTCCCCTGTACCAAAGTATTTTTCCCAGGAAAACGTAACAGTGTGTTTGGAAAACGTACACTAGGTATAGGTAAATTCCCCAAATTGCCGGGTGCTCCGGGTAAACGTAAATACGTTCCTAGTGCTAGAAAGTGCTAGAAAAGTGGCGCAAGGCGCGGTGCCCTTTGGCGTGGTCGAATAGCGCCGGTACCGTGGCGCAATTCGATCACCGGGCGCGGCTGTAAACTGCGTTCAGACAATGAAATAAAAAGTTTCTTTGTGCGGCGCCGACGAATGGCAAAAAGCGGTCTGGCAGGGCTCCTACAAAACAGCGGCAAACCAGCGCAACCGGCATCCACTAGCAAGTGAACGAGCAAACGAGCGGCACCAATCAGCAGCAGAGAAGCTCCAAGCACCAACAATGAAATCGCTGGCGATCGTGTGCATGCTGGTCGCGTCTGGCCTCGGCCTCCAAAATCTGGAAGAATACTCCGAAAGAGTGAACTGGATAGGCGAGCACACGGACAAGATTTGTGATGCGCTCACTCAGTTTGTAGATAGCGGCGAAGCACAACGTACATGCGACACGATTCCATCCTGCACTGAATGGGACTACCTGAGATATCTAACGGAAAGGTTTGTGTGAAGTGCCTAGGGATAGAAAAACGTTTTTTCCACCAACCTGGTTATTAAAAAAAATAACGTTTTTTCAAACAAGGGTTGTTTAATATAAAAAAATATCACATTAAAATATAAATATGTTTTTTTAGATCATATCACATCACAGCTCAGCTCAAAGCTCACATCTCACAGCTTACTAAACACGCCAACACAAGTAATTTTTGATTTCACATTGCATGCCACATCTCCGACTGTGGGCTAGGGTTCAAACGGGTTCAAACGGGATCGGGATTGGTTTTTTGAGATTTTGAGATCGGGATCGGGATTGGCCTTTCGGGATCGGGATCGGGATTGGCTTTTTGAGATTTCGGGATCGGGATTGACCTTTCGGGATCGGGATTGGCGTTTGTTCGGGATCGGTATTTAGGCCTAAAATAGGTTTACAGGTTTTTTTCCTGATATTTAACAAAATGACCCAAAACACCAAAAACAATGGATGCCAGAAACGTTGGATAAAATTGACATCCAAAACAATGCTATAACTTCGTTTAGGGACTGCGCAATGGGCTGTCTGGCATTGTCATTCACACCACAGTCTCTATCATATATGCGTGTATTAACCCTAAACTATCGTAATGGCCACTGTTTCGAGTCCATTTGTAGTGGTGTCCATGCCCACGCAACACAGACAGAGGGAGGTGGCGAAATGCGCGCTTGCGCACAAATTTTTTTGCAAACTGCATACAAAATGGTCCTTTAAAATTGCCATTTCTGGCACCTTTTGTGTCTGTGAAATTTTCCGGGATCGGGATTGGGGCATTTTTTCGGGATCGGGATTGGGATTTTCAAACTCTCGGGATCGGGATCGGGATAAGCTTTTTCAAGTTTCGGGATCGGGATCGGGATTAGCTTTTTCAAGTTTCGGGATCGGGATCGGGATTGAGGTTTCGGGATCGAGACCACAAAATCTTGAAATTTCTCGGGATTCGGGATCGGGATCCCGTTTGAACCCTACTGTGGGCAGATGGAAAGCTAATACTTCGGTGGTATAAAGGGGTCACCCCCTTACTTTTCGTGAATTTAAGGGACCACAGCGACTCACTACAAAGTGGGTTGCCGTATATGCAAATATTTTTTTTTGCATTTTCGCTGTCCCACACAGGTCTGACCCCAATTAATTTGTTACACTACGGTTTGAAAAAAGGGCGCCAGATGCCGATGGCGCCACACGAAATGGGCGCCATGGTGCGGCTCCCTCAATTGGTGCCAGCGCCATTCGATCAGTGATCCCTAGCCCCCCTCCTACGGTGTCAAATTTACGTTTTCCGCAGGCAATTTTTTTTCTCCATTTTCTGTTCCGTTTTCTGGCCACTGACTTTTTTTCCGTTTTCCGTTCTGTTTTCCGGCCACAAAATTTTTTTCCGTTTCCATTTCCGTTTTTCCCCAGCTTATTTTCTATTTTCCAGCGAAGTTTTCAGTTTTTTAGCTTTTTTCCATTTTCCGCCTAAATTTTCGGTTTTTCCGCCTCATATTCCCTATTTTTCGGCTCAACTGTTTGTTTTCTGTTTCAGTTAAACTGGTAAACATGCATGCATGTTTTGAATTATGTGATTTTTTTCCAATCAAAGTACCGATCTACAAATTTTTCAAATTTGAGTTAAGATCATTTTTGGGGTCCCCATAAAAACCTGCTTCAAAAAAAAAATAATATGTGGGGGGTGTGAAATTCAATTTTGAGATATGGGGGGTCGAAAAATACAAAAAAATAGCGAAATATAGTTCATGTAATTTAAAACATACCGATCTACAAGCTTTTTCAGCTTTTGCATCTTTAAAAGTACCGATCTGCACAATATTTATTGTGCTTCTAAAAGTACCATGTCAGATCGGCACTTTTCAGCGCGAAAACTAACTTTGTGTATTTTTATTATGGGTAAAAGTACCGATCTTCATGCGCTTCACAAATTGTATTGCACTCCATTAAGACTACTGATCTACAATGGAGGCAATTCACCAAATTTTATATAGATAGTAACACAGGTGTCACCCAAAGACTACCATGCATAACAATAACCAACAATATACCCCAAGTACCCATACTCAAAATACCCATATCCAATACTCATGTGTGGAAATTGCATACTCCAAACTTTGAATTGCGATTATTGCAAAATCGATTTTTTGTAGATCGGTACTTTTAGAAGCACACCCTTCAAATGCAGACTGCAAGAGCAATGCGGGCCCACAGGCAGAGGCGAAATGTTTGATTATTATATGATGGGAGATGGCTGCCAACTTCTGGTGTACGTAGCAGACGCCAAATTGAGCGAAGAGCTGCAGATGTTCGTCCAAGAATTTATGTTGTAATATCCAGACCGAATTGCATGCTTGCACAGAACGGTAGAATTACTTAATGCATAAAGTAATGGCATACTGTATTTCCTCGAAATACCCCCAGGGTGTTTATTTTTTCAGAGTGGAAATTTCGAGGGTGGTATTTCAAGGGGGGTATTATTACGTCAGAAATTTTCGGGAAATTCATAGTGAAGAGTACGCTTTTTCATACCCAACACCGGTAATAATTGTGAGAAAGCAGGATATATTGGGACATATAGACATACATGGTACACAAATCAGCGTATATGTGTATACGCGGCGGACAGTACACCTAGTATGGAAACCTACCATAATTTAATGAATAAAATCTTGTAATAATTTTCATAATTAATTATTCCATAGTAGAAACGAAATATCATGATGAAAAATTGTAAAATTTTGGGTTCATTATTCATGTGGGCTATGGTAGGTTTTCATACTAAGCGTGATGTCCGCCGAGTATAGCTGCGATGCAAACTGACATCAAAAGATACATCATGTACATTGTATACATGATGTACCGGGTGGCGCACGTCAGGCGTAAGGTTTCAATTGGCTCCCAACATGTCAATTTTGAATGAAAACTGCTCAAATTTGGTATGGGGGGAGATAAATGTCCCCCATTTGTTGTGTTACTAGCAGGATTCTCTCCGACCTTCGGTCGGGTTTTGTGGTTCTCTACAATTAATACCATTGGAGAAAATATGATACTTTAGTTAAGTTTGCCCACATGCTAGGCATGTGTTTTGAAATGCAGTATGTAATGTACCAACAATAACAAGACCAATACCAAAGATGCAATGTTTTGGAATGGATTTTTGTAAACTTGGTTGGTAAAATGTAAAACTGTTAACTGTAAAATGGTTGGGCATGAAACTCGGTAGTAAAATGTGGACAGTTTGCGATTTGGTATGATGGTGTGCAGTGTGCATTCTGTGTGGTATTGGTTTTGTGATATGATAGTGTGGTTTTTGCAAGGTGTCAAACTTTGTTGTAATCTTCAATTGGTTACATTTGTGCTTTGCTGTTCTTTTTGTGTTTGTAAATCCTTGTGGTATTAATTGTAGAGAACCACAAAACCCAACTGAAGGTTGGAGAGAATCCTGCTATAGGTACCCACTACTCAGAGGCTTGCAAAAACTGACACCCCAATGGGGACCCCCCTCCAAATGGCACCCCCCGGGGAACCCCCCAAAAGTGGCACCCCCTGGGAACCGCCCAAAAATGAGACCCCCTAGGGCCCCACAAATATGGCACCCCCTGAGGACCACCGAAAAATGGCACCCCTTAGGGACCCCCCAAAAATGGCACCCCCTTGGGACCCCCCAAAATAGCACCCCCTGGGGACCCCCCAAACATGGCACCCCCTAGGAACCCCCACAAAAATGGCACCCCCTGGGGACCCACCCAAAGTTGGCTCCCGCTGGGGACTCTCCAAAAATGGCACCCCCTGGGGACCACCCCAAAATGGCACCCCCTTAGGACCCCCCTGCAAAAAAAATATAGCACCCCCCTGAGGACCTCCAAAAATTGTTTCCCTGGGGACCACCCAAAAAATAACACCCTATGTGGACCCCCTTGAAATGGCACCCCCATATGTACCTCCAGAAAATGGCACCCCCTGGAGACCCCCCAAAAATGGCACCCCATGGGGACCCCCTCTAAATCCTGTAAACACAGCCCCTAGTTTGGAAACTCCTGTAAACTCAGCCCCTAATTTGGAAACTCCTATAAACTCAGCCCCTAACTTGCAAACTCCCATAAACTCAGCCACTTATTTGTAAGCTCCCATAAACTCAGCCTCTAATTTGAAAACTCCCATAAACTCAGCCCCCAATTTTGGAAACTCCTGTAAACTCAACCCATAATTTGGAAACTGCTGTAAACTCAGCCCTAATTTGGATACTCCAATAAACTCAGCCCCTAATTTAGAAACTCCCATAAACTCAGCCCCTAATTTGGAAACTCCCTTAAAATCAGCCCCTAATTTGGAAACTCCCATAAACTCAGCCCCTAATTTGGAAACTCCCGTAAACTCATTTTCAGGTTTATGGTAATGTAGTGTGAAAATGGTATGAATATTTCAAAAAATCACTATCATCAATCCACAAATGCATCAATTCACAATTTTCAATTTTTTAGCCCCAAGGGTTAGACTTAAAAGGTTATGGTAATGTAGAGTAGAAATGGAGTGCACATCTCAAATCACTGCAATAAAAAACCCACAAACGCATCATTTCACAAATTGAAAGTTTTTGTGCCCAGGGGTTCATTATCAGGGTTTTAGTAATGTGGTGTCAAAATGGAGTGCATATTTGAAATCGCTACAATCAGAAACCCACAAACACATCATTTTATGATTTGAAAATTTTTGGCCCTGGGGGTTCATTTTCAGGGTTATGGTAATGTAGTGTCAAAATGAAGTGCATATTTCAAATCAAGGCAATCAAAAAGCCACAAATGCATCATTTCACAATTTCTAATTTATTAGCCCCATGGGTTCAATTTAAGGCTTACAGTAATGTAGAGTTGAAATTGAGTCATTTCAAATCAGTGCAATAAGAAACCTGCAAAATGCATCATTTTACAATTAGAAATTTTTGGGTCTAGGGGTTCAATTTCAGAGTTTTAGTAATGTAGTGTCAAAATGGAGTGCATATTTGAAATCGCTACAATCAGAAACCCACAAATGCATCATTTTATGATTTGAAAGTTTTTGGCTTAGGGGGTTCATTTTTATGGTTATGGTAATGTAGTGTCAAAATGGAGTGCATATTTCAAATGAGTGCAATCAGAAACCCAAAAATGAATGATTTCACAAATTGAAAGTTTTTGGCTCCAGAGGTTCATTTTCAGGGTTATGGTTATGTAGTTTTCAGGGTTATGTAGTGTCAAAATGGATTGCATATTTCAAATCGGTGCAATTAGAAACCCACATCGAATCATTTCACAATTTCTAATTTTTTAAGCCCTGGGCATATTTGAAATAGCTACACTCTGAAACCCACAAATCCATCATTTTATGGTTTGAAAGTTTTTGGCCCAGGGGGTTCATTTTTAGGGTTATGGTAATGTAGTGTCAAAATGAAGTGCATATTTCAAATGAGTGCTATCAGAAACCCGAAAATGCATCATTTCTCAAATTGAAAGTATTTGGCCCCATGGGTTCATTTTTAGGGTTACGGTAATGTAGTGTCAAAATGGAGTGCATATATCAAATTGGTGCAATCATAGACCCAAATTTGAAATCAGTGCAATTAGAAACCCACATTGAATCATTTCACAATTTCTAATTTTTTAAGCCCTGGGCATATTTGAAATCACTACACTCAGAAACTCACAAATCCATCATTTTATGATTTGAAAGTTTTTGGCCCAGGGGGTTCATTTAAGGGTTATGGTAATGTAGTGTCAAAATGAAGTGCATATTTCAGATGAGTGCAATCAGAAACCCAAAAATGCATCATTTCTCAAATTGAAAGTATTTAACCCCATGGGTCCATTTTGAGGGTTATGGTAATGTAGTGTCAAAATGGAGTGCATATATCAAATCAGTGCAATCAGAAACCCAAATTTGAAATCAGTGCAATCAGAAACCCAAAAATGCATCATTTCACAAATTGAAATTTTTTGGCCCCAGTGGTTCATTTTCAGGGTTATGGTAATGTACTGTCAAAATGAAGTGCATATTTCAAATGAGTGCAATCAGAAACCTGAAAATGCATCATTTCTCAAATTGAAAGTGTTTGGCCCCATGGGTTCATTTTTCGGGTTATGGTAATGTAGTGTCAATGGAGTGCATATATCAAATCAGTGCAATCAGAAACCTAAATTTGAAATCAGTGCAATCAGAAACCCAAGAATGCATCATTTCACAAATTGAAAGTTTTTGGCCCCAGTGGTTCATTTTCAGGGTTATGGTAATGTAGTGTCAAAATGGAGTGCATTATATATCAAATCAGTGCAATTAGAAACCCACAATGCATCATTTCACAATTTGAAAATTTTGGCCCCATTTTGGGTTCAATTTCAGGGTTATCGTAATGTACTGTCAGAATGGAGTGCATATTTCAAATCATTGTAATCAGTAACCCACAAATGCATTATATCACAATTTATATTTTTTAGCCCCGGGGGCCTCACTTAAGGATTATGGTAATGTTATTGTTAACTCCCATAAACTCAGCCCCTAATTTGGCAAACACCCATCAACTCAACTCCCATAAACTCAGCCTCTAATTTTTAAACTTGTGTCAACAGCCCCTTATCTTTAAACTTCTGTCAACTCAACCCTAATTTATCAACACCCATCAACTCAACCCTGAATTGTAAACTCAGCCCCTAAAAACTCAAGTCAACCCCCTATACATGTGCAATTGCATTCTTGGGAAGCAACTTTGCCATCTACTAACCCTGTTTGTCAAGATTGTGGATCGTGTTTGTAAAGGGCATTTGTACTAATAAATAGTGACTGCATTGTGTGCAAAAACACACACGAATCGGGCACAATGAGGCCTGTGATTGTGCCTCCTATCTTTTGCATTGAAGCATGCTTAGCGTGCAGTTCTTTCGCAATTGTATAGGTGGAGAAGTGCATAATTTCATATCGCAAGATATCATGTATGAACTTGAAGCACAGTTTCATATGTGTTTGAACGTGGTGCACAGTTTAAATCATCGACCAAAGCACCAATTATTCATAAAAATTATCCAAATTTGACATGGAAGTAGATAAATGTACCTCATTTAAACTGTTAATTTGTCAGCTTGACCACATCTTGAAAGTTCAGCATTTTGCTGTTGCTGTTCAACCATTTGCACCGCATGCGCATCCAAACACAATGAGACATGTTCAAACACATATGAAACTGTCCTTCACATTCCAACATGAAATCTTGTGATATGAAATTATACACTTAACACAACAAATGGGGGGGCATTTATCTACTCCCATACCAGATTTGAGCAGTTTTCATTCAAAATTGACGCGTTGGGAGCCAATTGAAACTGTGCGCCTGACGTGCGCCGCCCAGTACATGATTCCAGATGGGGGTATTTCGAGAAGGGGTATTTATTCCTCAGCTCGAAAACACCTGGGGGTATTTTGAGGGGGGTCAATTCAAGGGGGTGGCTGTATTTCGAGGAAATACGGTATATTGTATTTCCTCGAAATACCCCCCCCCCCCTCGAAATACCCCAGGTGCCAGTCCGAAACGATAATGAACCAACGATTTCGAAATACGATGATTTTTTCGGGGACAGTTACCCCTTATGTGAAGTTGGCAGATGGTCAAAAATTTCGAAATCTCTATTAAAAAGATTTAAACAATGTAAACACCTTCCCGGTCACGTCCGGCACCTTATTTTTGATTTTACTTGTGACATCCTATCTCCAGTTCTAGCTGAAACTTGGGCGAGGTATTGGTGGAACCCCCCTCACATGAATTGGGGGGGGGGGGTCGCGGCGACTCCTCTCAGGGTGGGTCGCCTTAAGTGCAAATTTTTTATTGGCTTTTCTGGTGTCACTCACAGGTCCGGCACCCACTGATTTCTGAGCTGTGGGAGGGGTATAAATCTAAAATTTTGGGGATGTGTTACCAACACCCCTCGGCTACTATACATAATTCAATAATGTGAGATAAATGCAAAAAAAATTTTTTTATTAATTCTCTTTTTCTCTAAAAAAACACCACTCCCCAATAGATGGATGACAAAAAATTCACTTTTTGGAACTTTTCTATTAGACACTTAAACAGTTGGTTTATGATACTTTTAAGGGAAGGGTTTGGTGTTAAAAGTTATGTAGAGAACCATGCCTCTAAAATACCTGCATTGCAAAATTTACTTGGGTGGAATTTCAAAGTGTAAATTTTGTAAATTTTTGTTCCTGCAATGATGTCATTATGATGTCATAAAATTCGCCCCAAGTAAATTTTGCAATGCAGGCATTTTAGAAATATGGTTCCTTACATAACTTTAAACATCAAACCCTTCCCTTTAAAGTATTGTAAACCAGCTGCTCAAGTGTCTAATAAAAAAGTTCCAGAAAGTGAATTTTTTGTTATCCATCTATTGAAGAGTGATGTTTTTAGAGGATAAGTAAATTTTTGAGAAATTTTTCTCATGAGTCTCACATTATTGAATAGTGTATAATAGGGGAGTGGTGTTAGTAACACATCCGCAAAATTTTAAATTTATACCCCTCCCACGGCCCAGAAATCAGTGGGTGCCGGATCTGTGTGGGACACCAAAAAAGCCCATAAATTTTTTCACTAAGGGCGACCCACCATGTAAGGGGTAGTCACGACCCCCCAATTCATGCGAAGTAGAGGGGGGTTGCGCCAATATCCCTCCAGTTTCAGCCTCTGGCGCGCCCTAGAACTGGGGATAGGATGTAACAAGTAAAATCAAAAATTGGGTGCCGGACATGACTGGGAAGGTTTTTATATAGATCATTATAAAGGTCAACATGGTGCTTATTTTAGTGATTTTGAGCAAAAACTCTCGTTCCTACACTTCCTACATTCCTAACTGGAAACTTGGACATGGACCAACTTCACATGCATGACATGATCCGATTTTTTTAAGTTTGCATCGGCTTATGTATGACAAGTTGGCCCATGTCCATGTTACTAGTTGCAAATTGTACTTAAAGTGAGCTTTCCTTAATTTCTGCTCAAATTGTCAAAATTTCCTCTATTTTGTTAATTTTCACCTTCATAACTGCCATTTTTGTATATATACGTGGTAAGACAGAAGAAAAAGTACATGTAACTGGTTATATACCTATTTTTAGCCTACTTTACGATTTCGAAACTTTTGGCCAACTGCCAACTTGTCATGTGGGCTATCTCCATTAAATTTAAGCAGTCAATTTGGATACTCGACACATCTCACATTTAAGCTCTGCAAACACGCCAATAATTGATATTGCGGATTCACGATAAACTGGTGGAGCATTTAAATGAGAAATCAGGTACCTCATTTTTCATAACAATCTCACAGGGAAACGTGCAGCCCAATATAACTGCCATTTGTTGTGGGGGTGCCCGCAACATTTGCCTACATAAAATATATGCCAAATGGCACCCCATGGCACCCCCCTGTTCTGCTGCTATAGATTAACGAATGTTTTTTTTTCTAATTTTTTCCCGGAAAATATAAATATGAATTTTTGAAAAATACAAAAAATACAGCCGCAGTAAAGTGCACAGCCAATTTTTTGGTGTGCTGCCAACGCAAGCGATGATGAATACACTTGTGTTGGTGCTTTTTCAAAAAATAAATATTCCTCGTGGCTTGCCGAAGGCCATATTTTGACCAACTGGTAAGCAGGGGGTATACGGGGGTGGGCATTTTCAGTTACCACTGGAAAAACGTGATAGCTTGAGCTACGGTTGAGCTATCACAATGAAATTTTAACACAATAGAGTAGACTCCATAGGACACTTATTCTGAAGTTTGCAACCCAAACGGCCACAGTTTCGATGAGTAATGGAACACACCGTTTTTAGTGTAGTTTTGTGACTTAGCGTCACCCGTAGCATAAATCGAGGGTGGCATTTTAGGGGGGGGGGTCACCAGTCTTTTGTGTCATCCCATTCTGGCACAAAAATAACCCCAATATGCAGACATGTGCCACAAAGCCATGTCAACGATGATTTTGAACTTTGTGATTATCAAAATTGTGATTGTAATTGAAAAACCATCATTTTTGACTTTCTGCACATGACCTAGTATTTTGTCTCACCCATTCAGACTAGATACATGGCTGATTTCCCATTGGCCCCATAGTTTTTTTACAGATAATTAGTGCCCACATTGACTGGGCACAAGTATTTTGAAATTTGCATTGCGACATTGCAGGTGTTGGACGTGCTGTCACACAAGTGCCCTCTTTACACGGGGCCATTTTCATCATTAGCCATAAAAAATATTTGAGTGCAGAAACAGGGCCCAGGAGCAGTCACATGCCACCTCCGACACCGAGCAAAGCAATTCTGACCCCCATGTGCTCCATGAATAGCTTGGGATAGTGGATTGTCGACCTTTTCAAACCTATGTTTTTCTCAAAAAAAAATTTTTACTTTGATCAACAATGCCATCATTGTGTGGGGCTTCTGGGGGTTCGGAGGGGGTAGAAAAGTTGCACATACTTCCAAACTACCAATGTTAAAAAAACGTTTTGGTCTCAAATGTCCAGCAAAAAAAATTATTAAACATTTGAATTTCATTGGGAAATTTGTATGGAATTTTCATTTATATTTTCCAGAAAAAATGTGTAAAAATTTTTTTCCTGCATGAAGGGTGGTCAGAGGGGGTGCCCCCCTGGGGTATACATAGTAAATACTTGGGGGCACCCTCACACAAGATGAAAGCCATACAGCTTGCACGTGGGATTGGTAAAATACAATTAAGTGATTTTCTCATTTAAATTTTCCACCAGTTTACAATGGACATGATACTATACATGTCGGAGTACATTCCAGTCGGATTTCATGACTTTCCATTTAATGTTTTAATTTTTTCGTGAATATTTTATGTTTTTCATGACAATTGACACTTTACTTTACATTTGACACTTTACATTACATTTGACATGACATTTGACTTTACATTTGACACTTTACTTTACACTTTACAGGGCTTGGGACTGCCCCCAGGTGTTTTTGAGCTGGGGGAAAAATACCTCCCCTTGAAATACCCCATCTGGAATTATGTACATCGTGTATGCAATGTACATGGTGTATATATTGGTCGCAGTTTGCATTGCAGCTACACGTATACTGGTTTGTGAAGTGGTGGACATTGATATGTCTAAATATACCCTACTTGGAAACGTTGATTACCGGTTTTGGGTATATAAAAGCATACTGTTTACTATGAATTTCTTGAAAATTTCTGACGATATAATAAACCGCCCCTCGAATAGGCCCCCCTCGAAATAACCCCCTCAAATTTCCACTCAGAAAAATAAGCCGCATGGGGGTACTCCGAGGAAATACGGTAGTGGAACAGATGCATTAGTGTGAAAAATGTTTGATTTTTGATCCATAATTCAGATGGGATATGGCATCTTTCAGTGCAAAGAGTGCATTCGGTGGACTTCATTCGAGGCCATGGAAAAATGTAGTATTTATTTGCAGGTTCAAACGTTTCTGCGAGAAGCACACTCCTCGCATCGAGTGAATGCGTGGAGGTGTACAAGGCCGTAGCCAGGAGGGGGGGGGGGCGGGGGGGCCTTCCCGGTTAGAAAAAATAATGCCAGAAATGGCACTTACATACAGCGATTTTGTCACCAGTACGAAAAAAATTTGCGCGCAACGGCGCATTCCCGAGCCGCACAGTATATTTAATTCCTACCTGTTGTTTAGGACCAAGAAAGCACTCAAAATGTGACCATGTTGCTGTATATGTATGTATGTAAAATGGACCCCGGAAACTTTCCCTTCTTGGACATCTTACCTTCTGAAGGTATGATGTCCAGGCGGACATCATATCTTCAGGCGGTCATCTTACCTTCTCGGGAGACGGTCATACGAGACGGCCTCTATTACGCTACTAAATGCGTGTCATTTATCGGCGGAGCTATAATGTCCCACATATATGCATTTTACTAGTGTTTATACCTCGGACATTATACCTTCTTAAGTCAAAAATGTTGAAGGTATAATGACCGCGAAGGTATGATGTCCGCGCGGACATCATATCTTCCGAAGGTAAGATGTCCATGGAGGGAAGAATACCTGGAATCATGTAAAATACATATGTGTATGTATGTAAATATATAGATGTACAGCAGTATTTGGCAGAGTTGGAAAAACGTATTTACGTTTACCCGAAATACCCGGTTATTCGGGTATTTATACTTACGTTTACGTTTACGTTTTCCAAAAATACCGTTACGTTTTGTTACGTTTTCCTAGCCAAAATACCCGGGTACTAGGGAAAACGTAAAAAAAACTTGGGATCGTTCACATGTGCACATGTTCAAATGGGCCGCACCACCTGCAGCCAAAAATATTATATATTTTTGCATACCGTATTTCCTCGAAATACCCCCCCTCGAAATACCCCCCCCTCGTTTGACCCCCCCCCCCCTCTGGAGACCACTATGGAACAATACCCCCCCCCTCGAAATACCCCCCCAGATTGAGTGTAAAGAGAACGTACATGCCAAATACTGCAGTTTGTGTTCTGCATAGTGCAGAACACACGTTAAAACAATGTCGTAATCATGTTAGAACAGTGTTTATACCATCTACGTACTAATATTAGTCTACATAACTTTATAAATGGCGGTTTTTGTTGTATTTTTCGACGTCTGCGTACGTTTCAGACGACAATTTCGTACTGGGATTCAAAAAATTTTCTTGTGAATAATGACCCCCCCCCCTCGAAATACCCCCCCCCCTCGTTTGACCCCCCCCCCCTCTCGAGACCACTATGAAACAATCACCCCCCGGGGGGTATTTCGAGGAAATACGGTAAATGTAACATGTATACATACAAACAAAAAAACGGTATATGAAAATGTGACTGCACGCTTGCACTTACACATGGTATACTGGGTACATATTCATATTTAAATGTGTTCAAATGCTGAACACAGAAACCTTTTTGTTTGTTTGTGGAGCCTTGCGTTAAAAAATTTTTTGTGATGAATTCCGACAACTCCACTTGCAACAACTGTGAGTAGCACACATTTTGAAACTGGCATGGCGAGTGCAACTTCTGGTGCCAGCCAATCCCAGACTCTGTAGGATGCCCTGTAAAACTCATGTGAAATGCCCAGCAAAATGGCAAAGATTTGCCACCTGCCTGAGCATTTTGCATGCCTGTTTAGACACTTTGCATTACATTTGACATTTTACATGGCATTTTATAGGGTCTGGGAGTGACGCCAGTTGTGACGTGTGAAAATAATGGTATTTTCCAAAGCACAATGGCAAATACTGTGTGTAAAATTTTTTTACGTTTACGTTTTTTTTTACGTATTCCTTGGTATTTTAAAAATACCTTACGTTTTAGTATTTATACTTTTGATTTGGAAAAGGTATTTACGTTTACGTTTACGTTTTCCAAAAATACCGGTATTTGCACAACTCTGGTATTTGGCATCAATGCCAACACCAATGGTGTCATGGCATGGCGCCAAGGCGCCGTTCCTTTACCGCAGGGCAAATTGTAGGGGGGCGCCCCCCCCCCCCGTTCGCCGGGCTCCGTATACAATCCGCCCCCCCCCCCCCGCCCAAAAATCCTGGCTACGTCCCTTGAGCTGTACTGTGATTTGAAGGGATGAATATCTGCTTGAAGTGATTGATTGCGCTGGGGCTTAAAAAGGGTCGATTAAAGAATATGGTAGGTATCGATGGGGCCGAGTGCGGCGCTGCTTTTGAAGTGCTTCTCAGTGCCAGATCATGACTTGTGAAGTTGACAGGATTGACAGGATGTATAGTAGATGAATGCACAGATTGCTGCACAAATCACTTGTACAAACGAAAACGCTCATTGGCCAGTGCAAATCACCATACTTTTAAATCGGCCCTTTTTTCCCCAACCATTGATTGATTGATAAAACTAATTCAAATAAACATATTGCGTCCACGCACGCCAGTACGCTATCATAAGTTGGGAAACGCATAAGAACGCTGTTTTGAACGCACCTGAGTTAACCACAATGAAGTATTTTTGATCGCAGTCAACAGTAGTTGACAAATTCCTCATTGTGATAGACTAAAATGTATGCAAAACAGTTTTATGAGTTTCCCAAAGTTCGGCGGTGTACTAGTGTGCGCATACCTGTTATATAAAATCTGAATGAAAGCTTGATTCAAAATAAATGATTTTATTTTCGAATGAAACTGCACGAAATAAATTTACTGATCAAAAGAAAAAATCTATTGGTGGATGGATGAATAGACAACCGCACATTTCCCATAGCAGGATTCTCTACGGATCTACGCTTTAGCAGTATAACTACATAACTTCACACATAAAAAAAACATATTTTTATGAACATGCTTCCTATCATGAAAGTGCAACAATCTGCATCTTTGCAGGACATTCATAGTTTTATTTTTGCGAAACATGCAGCTTTTTGGAAAGAAAATAACTATCTTTGCATATACGCAAACATTTTGGCCAAACTCGCAATAGTTTTGTACACAGCGGCATAATTGCACTTGATATTTTCACCTGCCATTATTGTATGCCCAAACTATTCGTTAGATTCACCGAAACTCATTTCAATGGGCTTGTAGCTACCCCGCGAGAGCTCAAACCCACTTTTTCACAGCTCGCTTTAGAAAATATTTAAACTGGTGGAAAATATACTTGGGAAATGAAATTCATAAAATAAAGATTTATCTCATGCACCCCGTATGCAAGCTATTGGGGTGGCGTTTAGTATGGGGGTGCCCCAACCCAAGAGTTCCCTACAAAGTACCCAGATGGCACCCCATCATCCACAGCTGGATGACAGCATTAACTTTATTTCTTCCATTTTTCCTTTACTGGAAATGAGAAATGGGAAATGAGCAAATCCGTCCAGATTCTACCGCGTGAAACTAAGGATGTCGGGGCGTGTGCAATAGCTAATAATTGCGGAAGTTTTGTTTCAACAACTTTAAAATTTTAGTATCCCCCTAAATTATTCATGATCCCCGACCCCTCCCAAAGGTCCCACCCGCAAGCGGCAACCTAACTCAAACTAACAAAATGGAGTAAATATTTGAAATCAGAGCCATTAAGACCCCCAAAATGCATCATTCCATAATTTGAATTTTTTTAAGATGTGGGGGTATTATTTAAGGGTTATGGTAATGTAGTGTCAAAATGGAGTGCATATTTGTAATCAGTGCTATCAAACAACCCAAAATGCATCCATTCATACTTTGAATTTTTTAGCCCTGGGTTACTATTTAAGTGTGTTGGTAATGTATGTCAAAATGGAGTGCATATTTGTAATCAGTGCCATCAAAGAAACCCTAAATGCATCATTCTATAATTTGGATTTTGAAGACCTGGGGGTTTTTTTAAGGGGTATGGTAAGTAGTGTCAAAATGGAGTGCATATTTGTAATGAGTGCCATCTAGGGTTCAAACAGGATTAGCAGTCTAAAAATCTCTGGGAGATTTATTTTTTTTATCTCAGAAAATATAATTAAATGGTAATTTAATTATATGTATTTTTTTCTGAAATTTTTCAGAGAGATTTAATTATATTTTTTATTTCTGTGGGAGAAAATATAAAAAAATCTCTCTGAAGACAACCTTTTTTGAAAAAATTTGCCCCAATTTTCATACTTTTTGGTGATTTTCACCTTCAAATCTACTACAATCCATGTTTTTTTCCCTTATTTTTGGCTATACATGTGCTTCTTTATATACCATGTTTGGTTATTTTATTCCCTTTTATGTCTTTAAAAAGCTTACATAAAAGCCTATGTGATATATTTACAAGTTCTCTACTCGAGTAGTTTCAAAAAGTATATGTAAATGTGAGTACAGGTACTTTCTTTAGAGAAATGTGAACATATTTACTCATTAAACTCGGGATTGACCTTTTGAGATCGGGATCGGGATTGGCGTTTTTTCAGGATCGGGATTTAGGCCTAAAAATTGGTCTTAGTGGTTTTTCCCTGATATTTCAGAAAATGACCCAAAATGCCAAAAAACAGTGATGCCTAAATGCAAAAAAAAAACTGTATTAACCTTAAAATATCGTAATGGCCACTGTATCGAGTCGATTTGTGATGGTGTCCATGCCCACGCAGCAGAGATATAGAGGAAGGTTGAGAAAAGCGCGCTTGCGCGCAAAATTTTTGCAAACTACATACAAAATGGTCCTTTAAAAGTGCCATTTCTGACACCTTTTGTGTCTGTGAATTTTTCCGGGATCGAGATTGGGACCACAAAATCCCGAAATTTTCCGGGATTAGGGATCGGGATCCCATTTGAACCCTAGTGCCATCAAAGAAACCTTAAATGCACCATTCCATAATTTGGATTTTTTAAGAATTGGGGTATAGTCGGCAGACATGATACTATACAATGAGTCGCATGATGTCATATCATGCACGCTGTATCCAACCCGTAGAACTCTGTTTTGGTGACTCGTGCTTACGCATATACGGAATGAAACTATTCAATTGTGCCCGCACAATTCAAACCCCGTCAAAGTGTAGTTGAGTTTTTTGGCATGATGCCATCCAAGCGTCGTCTGGATCTGAATAAATACAAAGCGGGAACGTTTTCTGAATTCAAAATTTTGAACGTAGCAAGTTTTCGTCAAAATGAATCGATAGCGTGTAACTTTTCTAAATATGAATTAGATTAAACGTAGGTAAACGTATAATCAAAAATTTGCAGCACCTATCGGCACAAAAATTGGAGTAAACGAGTGCGTAAAGAACAGCACATTTTTATTTTCCTTCTTACTATCTTTATATTTTCTTTTTTACTAAATTCCTTTCTCGTTCGCTCTACAAGAACAAAATATAACTTTCCAATTTTGTAGAATGATATGTCTGTCGACTATACATATTGACATATTCACGACCCACTGTGCACCGTTTTTCTACCGTATTTAAGATGTATCGCACTTCGCTGTTCAGTAAGATGTTGAATTTCATTGACGCTCAGCGAAGGGAAACATAAGTGGACCAAACCTGTATAATATCATGTCTGCCGACTATATTATTTAAGGGGTATGGTAAGTAGTGTCAAAATGGCGTGCAGCGTCTTGTACATGTCGGCAAAGTCTTATACATGGCGGTTTTGGTTGCATTTTTCGACGTCTGCGTACGTTTCAAAAGACAATTTAGTACTGGGATTTCAAAAAATTTCTGGCGAAATAATATCCCTTCCTAGTTTACCCCCCCCCCCTCAAAATTTCCACTTTGAAAAAAATAAACCCCCCGGGGGGTAATTCGAGGAAATACGGTAGTATCAAAATGGAGTGCTTTATTGGAATCAGTGCCATCAAAACCCCACAAATACATTATTTCATAATTTGAACTATTTGAAGCCCTATTTAGGCAGTACTATCTATGGGTTTCAAGGGAGCTAATTTTCTCCCCAGCCCGAAAACAACGAAAAAGCTTTGTCCTCCGATGGGGACAAAAAGCCAAACTGGACAAAAAATGGCGCTTGGGGTATGATCATTCTAAAAAACCTCTCACAGTGTCAGAATGTGACAAAATCAAGTATCTCGGCGTGACTATTACAAGTCACAAAGATACGTTTGAAGAACACAGGAAAAACTGTGTTCACAAAGCAGCAGGGTTGAGCAAATTGGCATCAAATGCTGCGAAGAGAACATCGGCTAAATTCTGGAGTGTGGACATGATTTGGAAATGCTACGCGGAAAGTGCTGTCACGTACAGGTTGGAAGTGACAGGCATTTGCAAAAGCCAGATTGATGCAATCAACAGATAATTTTTGGGCGCAGTAAAGTCGACTGTGCATCTTTGCAAAACCACACGCATGATCTACTGTGGAAAGATTTGGGCCACGTAAAGCCCTCAGATCGGATTAAAAAGCACACAGTTAGCTACTGCGGTTATTTGTCGCGACTGACGAATAGCTTGTGCAAACGTGGCTATGATTTTCTGCTGCAGAATAAACCGCGACGCGCCGCGACCACAACACGAGAAATTATGGGTGCTTGCATACCCGATAGAGCGGAAATTAACGCCAGAAGCTGGGGCAATACTCTGGCGGAAACGAATGAAATGAAAAAATTCTGGCTCAAAAAGTTGGTCCAACACCGTTGCATGGAACGGCAGGACCGCGCTATTTTACAGCGTGACAGCCTGGCCAGCCGACACATGGACATGTGCCCTTTAAACCTGCAAGCATGCAGAAATGGACACTTCCGGTGGTTACAAGCGAGGTATAATAGTTTGCGGTTAACGGGCGAACAGAGATGCTCCCACTGTGCTGGGATTACGGGCGGAGCAGTGTTGACCGTGAAACATGTGTTATTGTCATGTCAACACACGAAAACACGGGAAAGTAGCAAAAACCTATTTGAAAGAATGGGTGAAGGTTGCAGATGCATCGCAAAACCCGCCATGTCTCCACTACAGAAACTTAGTTGGCTGACATTGACTGATAGATGTGACTTGCATCGCACTGCAGTCAGCACTCACATTGAAAAAATGCTTGCCAGATGCGCTAATACAGTCTGGAGGCCGCACATGACTGCTGTACCAACTCAGACATGATGCGCCAGATAAAATTCCACTGCATTGGAATTTCTAGTTATCTTGGAGTTACGGATACACCGCGCCGGCAGCCGACAACAATTTCAAGGCTCTCCTCGCGTCACTGGTCGACTGATACTAGTCCCATTTTTACTTGTGATTTGTTCATGTGATGTACGAGTATTGTATGTACAAAGTTATAATTGCATAATAGTCATTGCAGTTTATTTTTTCGTTCGCGTAATAACTGTGATAGAAAAGTTATTGGTGTGACTCGACACACATGTCTTGCATGGTAGTCACTGCCACGGCGAACCAATAATGAACAAATCAAATTCAAAACACCTGGGGGTATTTCGAGCGGAGGGGTCAATTCAAGGGGGGTATTTCGAGTAAATACAGTAATGAAAATTTACTCAATTATACTAATGAATAAAAAAAATTATACTGATTATTCTGATGAGACATGGTTTATTCAACCACTAAATGTGAAGTTACTGAGAAATAAAAATGTTCATTTTAGATTTTTATTTACGTTGCGATTAAGGTGTCAACTTTCCGTTTTCCGTCTTCCGTTTCCGCTTTCCCCAGTCAAATTTTTTCCCATTTCCGTTTTCCGGTTGCTAAATTTGTTTTCGGTTACCGTTTTTCCGGCACATTTTCCGTTTTTCGGTTAAATTTTCAGTTGTTCTGCCTTTTTTCCGTTTTCCGGGTCATTTGTCTGTTTCTCCTACTTTTTTCATTTTCTGGCCCAATTTTCTGTTTTCTGTTTCAGCCACACTGGTAAAGATGCATTCAAGTTCTCAATTATGTTAATTTCTTCTGTTTTGAGCAAAATTTATACTATTTTTTCATTTCCAAATTTCTGCAAAAATTTTTTTCCGTTTCCGGCAAAATTTCAGCAAATTTTTTCGGTTTCCGTTTTCCGGCTTTTCATTTTTCCGTTTTCCAGCCAGTGCAAAAAAAATTTCCGTCTCCATTTTCCGGCAAGTGCAAATTTTTTTCCGTTTCCGTTTTCCGTAAAAAAGTTTTTGTTGACACTCTAGTTGCGATTTTAAAGTTTTCTCATGTACCCAGGCATTCTTCCCTGGAAAACGTGACAGTATTTATATTTGGGAAACGTACACTAGGTATAGGTGAATACCCCAAATACCCGGGTGCTCCGGGTAAACATAAATACGTTCCTAGTGCTAGAAAAAGGGCGCCATGGCGTGGTCGAATAGCGCCGGTGCCGTGGCGCAATTCGATCACCGGGCGCGGCTGTAAACTGCGTTTTCTGAAACACTGAAATAAAAAGTTTCTTTGTGCGGCGCCGACGAATGGCAAAAAGCGGTCTGGCAGGGCTCCTATAAAACAGCGGCAAACCAGCGCAACCGGCATCCACTAGCAAGTGAACGAGCAAACGAGCGGCACCAATCAGCAGCAGAGAAGCTCCAAGCACCAAGAATGAAATCGCTGGCGATCGTGTGCATGCTGGTCGCGTCCGGCCTCGGGCTACCAAGTTTGACAGAAATGGGAGCCGACGAAATGTCTCGCTGGTACGATGAGCACGCGATCAGCATTTGTGATAGATTGACCCAGTTTCTGCATAGCGACGACGTACTGCGTGTCATCGCAGAGCTTGGCGTGGAGGAAAAATACCTGTCCTCGTACAGGCTAAGGTTTGTGTGAACTGCCATTCCTATACTGCCAGTACCTAGTGAATACACACTGCACAAGGGATCGCAGGTATAGGTATACTCTCAGTAAAATATCAATTACACAGCCTGCAAGAAAAGTGCACGCCGCCCAGCGGCGAAAGGATCCAGAATTATCTCGTTGAAGGGGAAGGATGCATCGTGGTGACCTGCGTACCAGACGCCATAATGAGCGACGAGCTGCAAATGTTCGTCCAAGAGTTCAATGTTGTAAAAATTATCCTGACCGAATTAGGGTTTTGGAAAAAAACGTGTTTTTTCAACGCCATGTTTTTTAAAGAAAAAAACGTTTTTTTAATATTATTTTAAACGTTTTTTTAAAAACAACGTTTTTTAAAGCTTCCAGATATAGCCTTTTGTCAACATATATATAGGTAAATATATCAAACAAGTGGAAATACTCTGTAATGTTAAATATGACCATATAATGGCTGTGGAGCCATGGGATAGCATTATAAGTGGTGATTTGTGTCAAAAATGTCCATTTTTTGTCGACATGTGCGTATATCGCCTTATAGTCGAATGTTCGTGACTTCAAGTGAAGTTTGGCACGGAATAGTGATCAAACACGGTTATAAAAAGGGGGTTGTTACTTTGGGAGTGATGTTGCACACTGTGGAGGTACATGGAAGCACATTACCTGAATATTATATACTACAGCAACATATGGCGGCATCTTAACCCATGGTATGTAGCAGCTAGAAATGGATGCTTTGATCTAAAAATGCCACAAAACCAATGAAAACAACCACCAATGTCAATTTGTGTGTTGCAAAATACCTAATGCTTAATACTAAACATTTCGGTCAATGTTGAAGAAAAAAAAACGTTTCGGACATCGTGTTTGTTTGCTTTTAAACGTTTTTTCTTAACCTTCCAACCTTAGACCGAATCGCATATCTTAGACGTTTAACCGAATCGCATGATTTGCACAAAATGGTAAATAAATAGCATACGCAAGGACGTACGCAGGAATTTTAAAAGCGGGGGCGGATTGTATATTGAGCACGGCGAACGGTGTCATTTGTAGGCGCTGCGTCATGACAGTATTGGCAATTGACCGGTCGTTCAATAGGCATTTTAAGTTATTTACAACCAAACGTGGAGTGCCACTGAGGGCGGTAAGGTGGCGGTATAGAGAGGGGGGTGTCGTCCACCAACACCCAAAATTTTGTTGTGATCAGGGTTGGCAATAAAAATAAAATCGAAAATTGATGAATAAAATAAAATGAAATCGAAAATTTCAAAATAAAAATAAAAATTGTATAAAAATTTGAACTTTTGAAAAATTGTATAAAAATTAGTATTTTTGTAAAATTGCATAAAAATTCATATTTTTGTAAATTTTTTGTCTTGTTGCTTGAGCTTCTACCTTTGCGGAACTGGGGGCAGTCCCAAGCTTGATGAAGTGTCAAATGTCATGCAAAATGTCAATTGTCATGACAAATATAAACTTAAGTGATAATTGTCAAGCAAATTGTATCCAAATCTTATGTTTTGTATCCACATCTTGTTGTTTTTTAATTTTAATCTTATGTGAATGTTTGGATACAAAAAAATAGGATTTGGATACAAAAAAAGCTTAGGATGCAAAATCATAAGATTTGGATACACAATTTACACTCTGCATGACATTTGTCATGACAATTGCCATGCTGCTTGACATTTGACATGGCGCTTGACATTTTGCATGACAACTGACACTTTACTTTACATTTGTCATGACAATTGACACTTTTACAAATGCACCCAGCACACACTCCAGTAGTCCTTCTACTGAAAATGCAAACCATTGTTAGCAATTATTGTAACTTTACACTTGCAACAATACCTACTGCATGCAACTTTTGTAGACGAATAGAAAAATTTGTCACAGGTTTTTCATGTGTAGGTCTTATGATAACATTTTTCTGAACTTGATGATCATGCATGATTCCGATTTTTTGTACAATTTTTGTATAATTTATGCAAAAAAATTGTAAAATGGTGTCATATCATTTTATTAATGACTTTTGGGAATTTTGGAACAAGAATGAAATAAAAATAAAATACAATTTTTATACAATTTGTATACAAATAATTTTTATAAAACCAACCCTCATTGTGATTGCTTTGATGCATCTTAAGTTTTTTGAAAATTTTGTCAGTAACGTTTTTCAGTACATGTTGACTGCAGAGAAAGAAACCGACCGTTATAAAAAATTGTATTGTGAGGCTGGTTATATTCATTATATTATATTTTTGGCCAACAGCCATAATATCAGATTCATGCATTATGTGAAAAAATTTCATAAAAAGGTACTATTGCACCCACGGGGTTCAGAGCAATGGCAGTCTGTACCTGGGGTGCTATTAGACTTTGTGAGCCTCAGCAATGCGGAGCCGAGGTCACCTGGTGCCGACAAAAGTGAGGAGTTGAGGCGTTTGGAGTGTGCTGTTTAATTATTATTTGGGCACTGTCACCATGCGACACGTTCCTTCAGGTTGTTAGATAAACTTCATTTATTGAAGTGCAAAAGACAACAGGCAAAAGAACTGAACTGGGTTATACACACAGACAGCCACTTATAAAGGATTGGCTGAAACATGAAGTTTAGGGGTTCAGAAGTGAACCCAGAACCTACTCAACTGCAGAGTAAATACATGTAAATACACTACAACAGTACTATAGCTGTGAGAGTGAGACCTCTATGTACAGAAAAAAAAAATGTACACTCATTAAGAAAACAAAAATGTTCTACTATACATGTGTGGAATTGATGTTGGACCACTCAAACAACAAAAATATTGTGCAAGAGGTCTTGTGCTACATCAGTTATCATTTCAGAAATGTGTAATCTGTCTGATAGACAATGAGATGAATCCTTGAAAAAATTTCAGCAGCCAGAGTTACCTCATAATATGGCCTAATTAACACTGAAATTAGCAGGCACATTTTGAATAAAAAAATTTGGGGGTAGTGTTTTGAAAAACTGACATTCTAAGTTTTTTGGTTTTTCTTGTCAAATGAGAGGAAGTTATACAAGATAAGTCCCATCGATTTTCAAACTAAAATATTTGCTTGAATGATCCCCCTGGGGGATTATTATTTCGTCAGACTTTTTTGAGGTGGGGGGATTATTCAAGGGGGGATTATTCGAGGGGGGGATTATTATTTCGCCAAAGTTTTCAAGCATGTTTCTACCAATTCCATGGATTATTACCAAGATAACATCATATTTTTGTTCAAATTGCACACAAATTTATCAAATGCCTAAACTCCTTTTAGACGGCATCATCTTCAGCATAGATTCATTGTGTACAATGTGTGCACAGAACATACACTTGTGTTTATGTTCCGTCTCGATGGTAGGCACATTGCGTTGCTGGACACTGTACCGGATGTACTGCATTTCCATTCGATGAATCAAACCAGACACTGCTTTTTGCATGTTCCAACTTCATCGATTGTTTTTTAAAGATGTGCAGTATTTTTGATCCATCCATGGGGGGATTATTCTAGGAGGGGCATTATTTTTCCTCACGCATCTAACAGGGGGGGGATTATTCAAGGGAGAAATTATTCAAGGGGGAAGTATTCAAGCAAATACGGTAATTGGAATCCTCTCAGTTGTGAGGCCAGATACATAAGGGGCATTCCATGAAGCAGCATGGAAAACTCCATACTACCCTTAACATTATTTCTAACGGGATTTTACAAACATGCATATCTATGAGAAATTTTAATTTTCAGTATAAATTTGTACACCCCCCCCCCAATTATACTCGGCGTACATGATACTATACAATGAGTTGCATGATGTCATATCATGCACGCTGTATCCAACCCGTAGAACTCTTTTTTGGTGACTCGCGCTTATGCATATACGGAGTGAAACTATTCAATTGTGCCCGCACAATTCAAACCCCCGTCAAAGTGAAGTTGAGTTTTTTGGCATGATGCCATCCAAGCGTCGTCTGGATGGACAGCATCTGAATACATACAAAGCGGGAACGTTTTCTGAATTCAAAATTTTGAACGTAACAAGTCGTAACAATTTTTATTATCTTTCCATTTTCTTTTTTAATATTTTCATTTCTCGTTCGCTCCGTACAAGAACAAAATATAACTTTCCAATTTTGTAGAATGATATGTCCGTCGACTATACATATTGACATATTTACGACCCACTGTGCACCGTTTTTCTACCGTATTTAAGATGTATCGCAGTAGTAGTACTTCCACTGACAATGCAAACCATTCATATCAATAATTGTAACTTAACACTTGCAACCAGCTAACAATACCTACTGCATGCAACTTCTGCAAAGTAATGGAAAAATTTGTCACACGTTTTTCATGTTTAGGTCTAATTATAACATTTTTCTGGCCTTGCATGCAATATTCTGATTTTTTGTAAAATTTCTGTAAAATTTTTGTAAAATGGACCATTTTATTGTTTTATTAACATTTTGGAATAAAATAAAATAAAATGAAACAAAAATAAAATTAAATTAAAATACATTTTTTACAATTTTTATACAATTTGTATACAAATTATTTTCATAAAACCAACCCTGGTGTGGACGACCAGTCGGTTTCTTTCTTTACGCGGTTTAGGTACTTATTTTTACTCAAAAGTTGAGTAGGTTGAGTACTTATGGTTGAGTAAATATCAGAGTTGTTAGAATTACTGAACTTTTTTCAAAAGTATATGTAAACGTAAGTATTTTTTTTTACTCACCACAAAGTATCGAAAACGTAAAATACTTTTTTTTACTCGTACGTACGCGTAAATTTGGGTACTTTTCTTGCGAGTGTAGAAACGACCACTTTTCGTCATTCCTGACGCTACACCTTTCGTGAGGCGTCAATATTCTTTCAAGTGGGTGTAAAGTGGGCACTTTTTCATGCGTGTACTGCACAACATATGTTTTTGTTTGAGAAAATGATAGAAAACATAGTTTTCAGGGTCTCTTTATTGTAGGAGATAAAAATGGCAAGAATAGCGGCAACACAAATATAACCTAACTCATCCAAATCTGGTAAATCACTAGAAACACTTCTTATAATTGAAGCGAATGAAAAGCTCCTTCTCTAATGTTTCGGGAGCGAGGTGCAACCTTTTCCCAACACAAACCAGTGCCCAGCTTCATCCAGCCCAGTTCATCCCCAGCTGGGATTTCAGCGGTACCGGATGAATCATCCATTCCATCGTCGCTCTCGCGACTCGTTTCCACTTCGATTGTCTCCACAGTCATTTCGATTTGGTTGCGTTTTTTTATTTTTAAAGCGCGCTACCCCCGCGTATCTTTTATATTCAACGGAACCACGTCTGTAAATACATAGCACAGTAGTCACTTTATAAATATCCCCCACATTGAATTTTCTGAAATACATTTTATGTACGCGTATGCTTTGAAAATGTACGCGTACGAGTGCGTACGGTATTTTTTAAAAAAGTATATGTAAACGTATTTACCGCGTACGCACGTACGCGTATTTTTCGAGTAAACGTACGTACCTTTTAACAACTCTGGTAAATATCTGTAACACTCTTTTTACTCGTGAAATATATGTACCGTATTTCCTCGATATACCCCCCTTGAATTAACCTCCCCTCCCTCGAAATACCCCCAGGTGTTTTCGAGCTGAGGAAAAAATAAACCCCCCTCGAAATACCCCCCTCTTGAATGATATAATTACATCATGTATACAATGTACATGATGTATTTATTGGAGTCTAATCTCATCGCAACTATACATATAGTAGTTTGTATAGCTATCTACGTTTGTATGTTCTAATCTAATGTATGTTCTAATGTCCCGTTTATTACCAGTTCTGGGTATGAAAAAGCCCATACTTTACTACGATATTTACGGAAATTTCTGGTGAAATAATAAACCCTCCTCGAATAAGCACCCCCTCGAAATACCCCCCTCAAAATTTCCACTCTGAAAAAAAAACCACCTGGGGGTATTTTGAGGATATACGGTACATAAATATGAATAACGAGGTGGGGAATTACGTGCAAATTTTTTCACAAATCGCTTTAGAAGAATCCCATTCCTGTCATATTTTTTGTCCTGCCCTGGAAGGGGGACACCCCTCCCCTCAGTAGCATGACTGTATTTCTCCGTGTCAACTGCCCAGGTGTTATACAAAATAGAGGCACTTTTCAAAAACCTTTTTTGAAACTTGTAATTATAATGCCAGGGCATTAAGTGATTAGGGGGGCGTTATGAACAGCACACTTTTTGACAATGATGATAAGCAATGTAAAATGCGATTGTCCGGCTGGACGTTTCACTACTGTGAAGCTCCATCTGCTATGTGGATATTTCAACTCTAGTAAGTTTTTTTAAACCATAGCGCCTCGGGGGTAGTGATGTAAAAGCGCCTAGAGAGTAAGGGGGTTAGGGTTGGGAATTTCAAAATTTTCGGTTCCGGTTTTCGTTTCCTCTAAATTTTTGTTTCCGGTTCTCGGTTCGGTTCTTAAGTTCGGTTCCGGTTTGGTACTTTCAGTTCCAAAATGTCCAAAATTCGGTTCCGGGTATTTAAATAATCGGGTATCGGGTAGTGATGGAAAAAGCGCCAGGACTTTGGCGCCAAGCGCCAAAAGCGCCATGGCGCTTTTCCGAACCCCAGCGCCAAGCGCCAATGGCGCCAGAGCGAAATGGCGCCAAGCGCCAGAAGTGCCATGGCGCTTTTTGCTTTGGCGCTAGCGTCAAGCGCCAGCGCCAGGCGTATTGTCCCTGGCGCCACAGAAAAATAGCGCTAAGCGCCAAAAGCGCCATCGCGCTTTTCCAAACCCCAACCTCCAAATGACTAAGGTGATGGTGCCCAATCATCTTAAAAGTGAAACAGATTCATTACTGTGAAAAATATTTGACTTTTGGTCCATAGTTACGATGGAACATGGTAGATATCAGTGCCAAGCGCTAGATGCTATCTTGCTCTAACACTCGTATCAATTCAAACAGTCCCCCAGAACAGAGGGCAAAATGCCTGGCGCTGTCGTTTGGCGCTAGCGCCAAAGCAAAAACCGCCATGGCGCTTATGGTGCTTGGCGTTATTGGCTCTTGGCACTCATGGCAGGGGTCTCCTAGGTGGGGGGCTGCCCCCCCCCCAAATCCGCCAGCTAGGCCGCTCAGCTATCTATCGATCTACCCCGGAGGCGATTTTTTTGGCTACCTATGCCCCAAATCGGCCAGCTATCTACCTATCTGGACGATTTTTGAGAAATTTTGTCCCAATTTTCGCTCAAAATCGCTAATTTTCGTACCTTTTTATACTTTTCACCTTCAAAATCGCAGCTTTCGCCTATACTAGTGATGGAAAAGCGCCAGAAAAAATGGCGCCAGGCGCCAAGGGCGCCATGGCGCCATTCGGAAAGTGGGCGCCAAGCGCCAAGGGCGCCACAGAAAAAAGGGCGCCAGGCGCCAAGGGCGCCATGGCGCCATTCAGAAAGTGGGCGCCAGGCGCCAGGGGCGCCACGGGAAGAGGGCGCCATGGCGCCATTTGGAAAATAGCGCGCCAGGCGCCAAGGGCGCCAGGATAAAAAAGTGCCTACAACACCATGCGCATGCTAAAAATGTTTCTACAGCACCATTGTACGCGCATTCACTTCTTTATTCGCGTTCTCCAGGATGTAATGAACAAAAACAAAGCTAGCAACAAAATTTTTTTGAATAAAATCCACATGACGACGAATTCAAACGCAATGGAAATTGTCATTTGACAACAATCCATTCATTACAAATAGACCTTTCCAAACAATGTTTCCTAATTGCTACGATTTAAATCCGTTTATTTCTGATTTTGCAAGTTAGACGGTCCATCATTCTTGTCTTTTGATCCGTCAGACAGATCTGGTGAACCGTTGAAACGAAAGATTTCCACCCACTCACACCACTCCGTCCATTCTTCTGGCGCATTTAGATCATCCACGGATGCGTTTTTCATATTTTTTTCGTTTACACAGCACTCACCGTGAAACCCTGCTGGCGCCTTTTTGGCGCCCTTCTAAAGCAGGGCGCCAGGCGCCAAGGGCGCCACGGAAAAAGGGCGCCAAGCGCCAAGGGCGCCATGGCGCCTTTGAGAATGTGGGCGCCAGGCGCCAAGGGCGCCACAGAAAAAGGGCGCCAAGCGCCAATGGCGCCATGGCGCGGCGCCCTTTGGCGCCCTCAAATGGCGCCAGCGCCATGGCGCCATTCCATCACTAGCCTATACACATGTTTATATACCTATTTTTAACCATTTTTTGCCTGTTTTAGCTACTTTTAACCTGTTTTTAGCGATTCTTTCCCTTTACTGCCTTCTATGCATTGAAAAAGCCTATATATTTTGCTCCCGCGTGCCCCGCCTCCAGAACAAGTCCTGGCGCTTCTTACATCACTACTCTGGGGCGCCCTAAAGCTGTGATGCGCTCCAGGCGTTGTGCACGGGGAAGGGGCGGTTTAAACAGAGAAATACAGTACTAATGACTAAGGTGATGGCGCCCAATTATCTTAATAGTGAAACAGATTCATAACTGTGAAAAATATTTGACTTTTGGTCCATAGTTACGATGGAATATGGTAGATAACAGTGCAAAGTGTGCATTCGGTAGGCTTCACTCGCGGTCATGAAAAACTGTTGGATTTGCAGGCTAGAAAATGCCTGCGATGTTCTCCGCGCCGGATGGGATGAGTCGTGGAGGGAGTGCTAAATACTTGCTTATAAAGATTGATGAAATTGATGAAGTATTTTTATTCATGGAAATAATGTAGAGCCTAACTTGCACACTATACAAACTTTAGCAACATATTCACAAATACATCTCCTGTTGATATAAATACAATTTGAATAATAAAAGCGTGATACAAATTCAATGATTTTCAATTCGAATACCTAAATCGCATAGATTTTGGATAAATAGACACTTTTCATGTTTCATGGACATATTTGATGATCGAACGAATAATAGCGTGTCAAACATTTTTTTGCAAAAACAGAAACGGAAATGTAAGTTTTTGCACATGCCAGAAAACGGAAAAACCAAATTTGCATGATAACGGAAAAAATTGCTGAAATTTTGATGGAAAACAGAAAAATTTGCTGAAAACTGAAAAAATTGCTGAAATTTTGATGGGAAATGGAAACATTCACATAATTGAAAACCTACACACACATGTTAACCAGTTTGGCTGAAACAGAAAGTTGAGCCAGAAAAAAGGAAAATGAGACAGAAAGACAGAAAATTGAGCTGAAAAATGGAAAAAGTGGAAGAAATAAAAACTGAGCTGCAAAACAATAAATGTGAACATATTTTTAGTAATTTTTCACCTACATTTAGCGATTTTTTCCCCTTTTCTTCCTTCTATACCTCGGAAAACCCTATATATTGAACCCCCGCGAACCCCCCCCCCCCCCGAAAAAAAAATTTTTTTCAGCTATCTATCCCTCCGGAGGAGCGATTTGCTATCTATATGAACCCCGGCGGAGGTTCAAATCTACAAAACCCCTATGCCCGCCTATAGTACGGCTTTATCACGATTTGTAAATAACATATGAAAACTAAATAAAAAATATGCGTGGAAACTTCATAGGGAAACATACTAAATGAACTCAAGCAAAAAAGCTACCTCAAGAAGTGGGGTCATATCCGTTGCCAGTCCACCTGCCGATGCGGAAACTGCCACCGCGTCCAGCGCCGTCGACAAAGTGCTGTGCACCTGCAAGAACACTAAATTACGGAACAAATGCAAAACTCAATAGATAACAAACGACACGGATGCATTTATGCACGAGGACGTATACAGGATTTCTGAACGGTACCCTATTATTTGGTGTCATTGTTGAGTTTCTGTCGATTTATTTTTCATGTCTAATGTTCATGTTTCGGGAGAGGGGGTTGAGGGGAAAACGTATAACAGATAGTCTTTTATGTCGATTTTTGAAGGCATAGAAGGGAAAAATGAGAGAATTTGCTAAAAACATTGGAAAAATAGTCGAAAATGAACATATAAGCACATATCTAGGGTTCAAACAGGATCCCGATCCCGATCCCGGATCCCGTGAAATTCCGGGATTTAGCAGTCCCGATCCCGATCCCGAGAAACTCCAAAGTCCGGGATCCCGATCCCGGAAAAATTAGTGGAAATAATAAAAAGTGAAAAAATTACATTTTTGCATGCAAAAATGTGAACACATATCCCCAGCGTCCATTTTATGCCACTTTTCTGGCATCCAACAGTGTTTTGAGACCTTTATGAACAACTGTGGATGCCAGAACATTGGCCAAAATCTCTATCCCAAGACCCCAATCCCGATCCCGAAAAAATGCCAATCCCGATCCCGATCCCGTGACCCCAATCCCGGCCAATCCCGATCCCGAAATCTCGAAAAACCAATCCCGATCCCGATCCCGAAAAGTCAATCCCGTTTGAACCCTACACATATCTAGCCAAAATTTGCTTAAAATATGCAAAAAGTTATGAAAATTTGTGATTTTGACTTAAAATTGGAATTACATTTCTCATAAATACTCACGTTTACGTTTTGTGGAAGGGAAAACTACGTTTACTCACGTTTACTCATGAGTAAAAGTAAAAAAATTGTACTTTACGTTTTCTGTACTTAAGGGGTGAGTAAAAAAATAAATACTTTACGTTTACCTACGTATACTTTGAGAAAAGTTCGGTACTTTTAACAACTCTGCATCAGTGCCGCGCTCTTAGAAAAAAGCGACGCTCTAGCGCGGCTAACACGGTAGCGAAGAAAACACAACTGAATACGACACCCGAAACAACCTTTGCAAGCTTCCTGTCCAACTACTAGGCTTCCATTTTTCATTTCAAAATCCATATTCTGTTCCAAACTCCGCCCACCAAATGCGGCACTGATGGCGCTGCGGCGATCGGCACGCATGCACGCTTGCGGATACTTTGCAATTACGCGCGCTTGTTTTACAGCCTCACCCAGTGCTGCGAGTTATTGTTTATTTTAAGCAGAAAAAAAACTTTTAAAAACTCCGCCTTCTTGTAAAAATTTAGAGAAAAACCCTTCAATACCACAAAATTGTCCAAAATTCCGATACCGATCCTGATAACGCAAAAAATCCCAATTCCGAAAAGTCAAGGTGAACCCTAAGTGACAACCAACAATTTCTCGATCTGGTCATTCTGGTGGGTGTCCAGCACCCAAATGTCTGGCAAAACGTCAATTTGATGGCTCAACTTTTGAGAACTTTTGACATGTTGCAAGACATTGGACAAATGTGCAATCACATTTTATTTACATGACACTTAACACTTCACTTGAAACTTTACTGCGGGGCAGCCACCTAAGTATAAATGAGGTGAACCGGTTCCGTACCCGTCCCTCTGTCAGTAATTCGATTGGCCAGTCCCCACTGCATGGCCGTGTCAGCGTCGATGGGTCGCCCAGTGAGAATCATGTCCATGGCGCGGCTGAAACCCACCATCTGCGGCAAGCGCACCGTGCCGCCGTCGATTAACGGCACACCTGGAATGTTGAAAAAAGTGCCAGTGTTCGGATATTTACCACGGAAAAGGAGGATTTGTGTTCTACCGCGTGTTGGTGCACTCTCTTGGGGCTAACTACAAAACTCTCATTATACTCGGCGGAAAGCTAAATATGTGCAGAATCCTACAATAATTTAATGAATAACGTCTTGTGATAAATTTCGTTATTGATTGTTCCATGGTAAAACGAAATATTATTATGAAAAACTGTATAATTTTTGGTTCGTTATTCATGTAGGTTTGGGAGGTTTCCATACTAAGTGTGGTGTCAGCTCAGTATAAGCTTTAAACAATATTTTATGTCAATGGCTGCATGCAATCATTGACGTGAAATGTAAGATTAGTTCCCTGACGTAATATGAAAAAAATTGAATTTTTCAATTCGTTCTAGCTGTGGCTGACAACACAGTATTAGACAAGTATTAGACACGATTAAGGTATTGATTCATATACCGCATTTCCTCGAAATACCCCCCCTCGTTTGACCCCCCCCCCCTCTCGAGACCACTATGAAACAATCACCCCCCCCCCTCGAAATACCCCCCCAGATTGACTGTAAAGGGAACGTACATGACAAATACTGCAGTTTGTGTTCTGCGTAGTGCAGGACACACGTTAAAACAATGTCGGAATCACGTCAGAACAGTGTCTATACCATCTACGTACAAATATTAGTCTACAGGAGTCTATACATGTCAGTTATTGATGCATTTTTCTATACATTGCAATTTACCGTACTGTACCGTACCACATTTTTGGGAAATTTACCGTACCGTACCGTTTACCGCACTTTTAGAAATTTACTGTACTGTACCGCGTACCGCATTTTCCAAAATTTACCATACCGTACTGCGTACCGCACTCATTTACCACAGAAAATGCGGTAAATTTGACTCAGATTGACCTTAAATATGCCAATTTATTGATGACAATTAATATGGTGTTTTGAAATTTTTTGCGCGCAAGCGCGCAAATTTCACAACACTGTTTTCCTGATTTGAAGCCCTTTCATTTCATTGATATAAGTCATGATTTACATTAGTATGTGTTTATAAAATCAAGCCATGTGCTTCAACACACTCTTAACGTGTAAATTTCACATACTTTGAGCAATTTTTCACCACTTTTAGCAATTTTTCTTCCTTTTCTTCCTTTTACACCTTGAATAAACTTATATATTGAGCCCTTACATTGTGGGTAATGGAATTTTAAGTCATCATACTGTTATTGTGTTCTTAAGTCCATTTATCAAATTTTGGCATTGAATTTGGTGTCAATTTATGAAGTAAAAGTTGTCTGTAGTCTGGCATTGATACATTTCTGACAATTGTAAATTTACCATACCGTACCGTACTGCGTACCGCACTTTTCAGATTTACCGTACCGTACCGTTTACCGCAAAATTGAAGATTTACCGTACCGTACCGTTTACCGCAAAATAGAAAATTTACCGTACCGTACGGTTTACCGCAAAGCCCTTACCGTCTGCCACCCTACTCTCGGGAGCACTATGTAACAATCACTCCCGGGGGGTATTTTGAGGAAATACGGTATTATCCATAAAAAATTGTAGACCTGTAGCATCATCCACACTCATGTAATTAATTTTTACGTCGTCATTTTACGTCAAATTCACGCTGAGCTGTAATCTCAGCTTAATATCACGCTGAGCTGTAATCTCAGCTTGATATCTCACCAAGCAGCAAGTGATGACAATAAAGTTAAAAATAGAATACTTAATTGGACGTTCGCGGGCACCGGGTATAAGTAGGTAGTTCAAAAATGATTAGGTATTGTGCCAATTATTTCAAAACGAACCAAATCTTCTGCAAAACACGCCGAAAATGGCCGACTTGTCGACAATGCGCAAGTCGCAAGCGAGTGCCAGCTCCAAACCACCTGCCACGCAGTAACCTTGGATCGCTGCCAAAATTGGCTTGTCCAACTGCAGCAGACCGGTTATGCCCTGTAGTATAAAAGCTGACCGATTAAGAGTAGAAATATGTGGTACCTCGAATATATCGGATAACTTTGCGGGAAGTTACTCATGTAAGTCGATTTTCATCTAATTCTGAACTTTCACAAATATTACTAATTCCAATCATAACATAGACGCATAAGATTTAAGGGCGTGACAATTTTCGAAAGGGTATCGCAGTTGCATTTGTTCTTGTGAATACACCACTCGATTGCAAATTTGCAAAAATTACCTGGGCGGTAATATTGGCTGACCCATATGGGTTTGCCCATACTGTTTTTACGTGGCGCATATGCCGCCAACCAAAAACTGGGTGTTATTCAAGGGTTTCTCCTTGCTCTGCCAGCACAGCCGTTTGAAGGGAGGGGATTATTCGAAGTAATGGACATGGGGGTAAATTCAAGTGAACCAACCATTGGCCGCACGCTGACGTCATCAGCACACTGCTTCAAAGTGTCAGCCACTTGTTGACCACTCTCCGACAACTCGCTCAAATCGAAGCCGGCACAAAAGTGCGCACCTACAATCAAGGGAAACCATGCACGACTTTGGCCCCACACACGCTAATTGACATCGACACCAAATGTCAACTGGTTCCGTTCCTAATTCAAAGATTGCGTTTGAACGTCGTTCGTCCACTCGTCAGCAAGCTTTGAATCGGGATCGGCACCAGTTGACATTTGGTGTCGATGTCAACTAGCGTGTGTGGTACCTATGAATCAAACGCACGCTGCCAACGCACCGTGTCCATACAAAACAGCCACTCTCAAATTGTCGTCGCGATTGAACCTGAGCGAAGCTCGAGCCAACTGCCTGCCAGTATCCAAATCGACTGCGTTGCGCTTGTGCGGCCTGTTCATGCCAATGAGACAAACGTCGCCGCTGCATTCGTAGGTTACGGTAGCAGTGACGTCACGCGACGAATCTGCGCTGGTGTGAGAGGCTGCAAAGCATAGCTCGGTAAATGGCGGGGGCAAGCGCATAGGACCCACACACACTAGTTGACATCGACACCAAATGTCAACTGGTTCACATCCCAATTCAAAGTTTGCACGCTGACCAGCCAACGAACGACGTTCAAATGCAAGTTTGGAACTGGGATCGGAACCAGGACATTCGGTGTCGATGTCAACTAGTATGTGCCGGGCCACAGTGCAGAGAAATGCAAAGCAAACTTACCACGCACACACGAATGGAAACACCGCGACGCGACAGACAATCGCCGACAGCAGACGATCATCATAAGAATGAGAAGGTACCGTCAAATTGCAACGATATCTTCTAGATGAGATGGCAAATTTTGGTTTATTACGTGATCTCAACTTTCCTATGTGATAGAGCATGGTTAACTTTTTACTTTGACATAAATTATCACCATTTTGGTTAAGTGTGAGGCTTTAAAATTTGTATAAATGTGTTTGTATAAAGTTGATATTCGGTTGACACGAATTTGCGTTGTCAACTAGCGTCTGTCAAATTTCGTTCGTATACACGATAGCCACACTGGCGCTGCGCGCACTAGTTCACAACAAAAGTTTGGGAAACTCATAATCCGTTTTTAACACATTTAATTTAACCAGTATGAGGAGTCTGTCGAGTACTGGTGATAGCAAACAAAAAAGTACGTTTAGTTATGCATGCTTGTAAACTCAAAGGTGTCCAAAAGCACATTACGTTTCCAAAATTTCAGTGGTGCACTAGTATGCTTGGCTACTTGTCGAACGGTACACTGAAAAAAATTTGTTCTCCGAACGTAGGTACAGGGCGGGAATTACACCCTTGAAAATCGCGATTTGTGGAATAACGCTACGCTCGTCGCGGAAACTTTTACGTACGTTCCTTTTCACGGAATTTTAGCGATTTTTTCCGGGTCGAATTAAAACCCGTCAAACGCGTCGTGCTCGGATGACCGAATGCGAAATGCGAAAATTTCAGAATACTGTGGATATAGGCCAAATTTGTTATTACGCGCCAGCCAACATCAATACAAAAAAAACATTTCGGTAGTGCGTTGGAGAATGGTCACGTCAGCCGGCAAAAATGAACAAAAACAAAACCAGTCGAAATTTCCAGAGTTTCAGTTTATCATAATCTATCCAAAACCAACAATAGAAACTCAAAAAAGACAATAATAACAACCGCATTTTCATACACCACGACGCCGACCACCCCATAACTCCGGAAACAACCCGCAACAAAATCACGGCAACGTTTAACGGCGCAAGTTCCAGAAGTGCGTGGTGTTTCTGCGTTTCCAGTTGATACGACGCGAGCCGCCAACCGTTTTCGTGTACGTGTTTCCTGCGGAAGGGGTTGTTGAAAAAAGTGAATCGGGATAATTTATGAACAGTTTGTATTGAATCTCAGACCCAAAATCAGTCATTTCGCAATCGGAATGAAGCTAATAAAAATTGTGACGTTGTAGCAAATTGTACCTTTGCCCAAGCCGCGCGACTTGCGTCCATTGCTGGTGAGTCCTCGCATCTCGCGGTGCTTCTTATTGGCCTGCAATTATACAACGCGCTTGTGTTTGTGGCGGGGGTTGTGATGTTGACATTTTCGAAAACATTTTACATTTACATTTTTACGTTAAATTTACATTTGCAGATACTTTTTTCAGTAGATTATCAGAAACTAAAAAAAATTATTTTCCTTATTCATTTGAGCACCGACACATAACAGTCAAACAGGGGTCTCCTAGGGGGGGGGGGGAACTGCCCCCTCCCAGAGTTTGAGAGATCTGGAGTGATTTTTGAGAGATTTTGTCCCAATTTTCGCTCAAAATCGTTACTTTTAATACCATTTTATAGTTTTTCACCTTCAAAATCGCGGCTTTCGATTATACAGATGTTTATATACCTATCTTCAGCTACGTAAAGCAACCCGTTTTTAGCGATTTTCCCCCTTTTCTGCTTTCTATGCAGTGAAAAAGCCTATATATTTTGCCGCCCCCCAAAAAAATTTTCCAGCTATCTATCCCTCCGGAAGAGCGATTTGCTATCTATCATGCCCCCCTTGAGGGCCAAAATCTAGGAGACCCCGGCGGTCAAATAGATAATCCAAGTGTCCACCTGGGTGATCCATTGCAGCTGCGGCGTGCGGCGGACTGCCTTGTGCATGGGGTCGACCAGAATCACCTCGTAGTACTTGTAGGTCGAGTCCTGGCCCACCCAGTACGAGTTCAGCACGCGCAGAGCGCCGCACTTGCGTCCGACGCGCTCCTGTTGGTAACAAATAGTAGCATGAATTGGCAGTAGGGTTCAAACGGGATTGACTTTTCGGGATCGGGATTCACTTTTTGAGATTTCGGGATCGGGATCGGGATTGGGGTTTCGGGATCGGGATCGGGATTGGTATTTTGAGATTTCGGGATCGGGATTGGTTGGGATTGGGGTCACGGGATCGGGATTGGCATTTTTTCGGGATCGGGATTGGGGTCTAGGGATAGAGATTTTCGTCACTGTTCTGGCATTCACAGTTGTTCATAAAGGTCTCAGAACACTGTTGGATGCCAGAAAAGTGACATAAAATGGACGCTGGGGGTTTGCGTTCACATTTTTGCATGCAAAAATGTCATTTTTTCATTTTTTATAATTTCCACTATTTTTTCCGGGATCGGGATCCCGGACTTGGGAGATTCTCGGGATCGGGATCGGGATTTGAAAGTTTTCGGGATCGGGATTGGTATTTTTGGATTTCGGGATCGGGATCGGGATTGGGGTTTCGGGATCGGGATTGGGGTTTCGGGATCGGGACTGCTAAATCCCGGAATTTCACGGGATCCGGGATCGGGATCCCGTTTGAACCCTAATTGGCAGCATGTAAAATACTTATTATACTGTACTTATTCAAATGCTTATTCAAAAGGTATTTTGCACATTTTTGCGCGCAAGCACGCAATCTCGCTGATAGACTTTTTAAAATGGACTAATTGAAAAAACGATTTTTACATCCTTAGTCATAAGCATAGAGTTAGAACAAATGGAATATAAATAAACTCATTACAAGGATAGTCATTAAGACAAAATGTCTGCGAGATTTGGGCCAGCTCTTTTTTCCTCATTTTAACAGTAAAGTGAACGATAGCAAAATACAAGTATCCCCACTAAATTATTTGTAATAAACGCATTTTACCAACCCTACCACACACAGTCCGCCAGCAGCATAAAAATATTTTTATATTTCAAATAAACACAACCGGACAGCAAACCCACCTCGGCAATGGATGCGTGGTTGCGGGCGAACTTGAGCTGGTTGACGCCGTGCGTGACCGGCTTGCCGTACGTCTGCCCCTTGGGCACGGGGCGTTTGCGGCCGCCGCGGCGCACGCGCACGCGGTACACCACGATGCCCTGCAGTGGTTGATCGAATCGAAAATTAGCTAGAAACGCAAGATATGACATCAGTGGTACCGCTCACCGAACCTGTAAAATGCGCTGGCCACCGACATTTGCCATTTTACAGAGCATTTTACACGACATTTGACATTTTACAGTAAATATCTTGGAGTACTCACGTGTGTAAAACGAACAAAACAGTTGTCACCGTTTTCAAATATATATACCGCGACAATCGCAAACATGCATCTCGTTCTCGCATGTCTCTGCAGCGCGCCGCACACGCACCTGCTTAGCCCTGTACCCCAGGCGCCTGGCCTTCTCCGGTCTGCTCGGCCTGGTGATCCTGTGCACGGCGGCCATCTGCCTGTACTGCCAGGTGCGCACGCGCAACAGGAAGCGCATCGTGTCCGACTGCTTCTTGCGCCACAACTCCTGCATGTACTTGTACGCGCCCATCGCTGTTCACTTCTTGCGCCGACGGGATCGGACGAAGTTTTTGGGATTTTTCTTTTTTATTTATTTTTGGATTATGGTGGGAAAATGTGATGTCATTTTGTGTGGACTGGTCTATGCAGCTTTTTTCACTGTTCGTCAGATGTTGAGCAAGATTTAGACATTACAGAAAGATTTATTTCTTCAATTTTGAGCGACATTTTCAGCGAACTTAGCAGATGGCGCATGAAACGGTGATGAAATCACACGTTTTGTAACACTTTTCTCAGCGAAAGTAAATTTTTTGCCAAATCAGTTTTGCGCAAAATGCGTAGGGATAAACTGCGCTGCATTTTTTTCTTTGATCAATTCAAAGCAGATTGGTCGCGCTGAGAACATTTCAATGCCTTATCAGTAAGAAAAAGGATAACTAATCTGTTGATTACCACAAACACATTTTTTGCCGGGTTCTAAAAGACATAATTGTAAATTTCACCACAGTTTTCACTTTCATCAATGCCAAGATTGAATCAATTAATGCACCGATAAAAAAAACGGAAAAGTTTCTTTCACATATCTGACGTGGGTGTACCAGCTACACGTGTTTTTTTTCACGCAGCGATGCATGGCGCAGTGGTCGAGCGATGATAGCTGCAACGAGGCCCAGCAGATTATCAGCTACGAAACCCGCCGGAAGCGCATCAGGAAGCGCAGATTGAGGTTGGTTTTTTGGCACATTGCCAAACAGTTAAGATTATAGGTCAGGGGATCTGTTGGCTGTAATTTTACCAAAATATGATCTCCCCGCATGGAATCGGAGTTTTTCTCCTCGCGTGTGTCAGCTGATTTTGAGCATTCTTAACTACGGTACCAACTACCGTATGCCAGTTTTACATTGCTACATTGAAGGGGTCGGAGCGGAGACGATCAAAGGGGCCGCAGCAAATTCAATAAACACGTATACTTATTTAAATGCATGCAATTGGGTCAATTATGTAAAAAAATTACTGGATGCGGCTTATGCGATGCGTGTAAATACCTCTAACGTATCTTCCATCTAGCCATTCACCTTCAAATCTACCACCCGCTACCTCTGCGCACAGGAACTGCCGCTCCGACTGGACGATTCCATGCAGCGGCAGTTCGCAAGCCGCTTCAGCCGCGTGTTGCCGCCTGCCGCTAGAGGACCATGCGAGAACGGCCGTTTTTGGAGCCACTGGTGGATACACGCGACTGAATGGCGATGCTATAGTTGTTACGACAAGTGAGTAGGTGTGGTTAGGATTCATGCGGAATTCCGATCGCCAGTCGAGTGAGATGTCTTGATTCAGCCCCGGTCCATTACCGACAAATGATGATTTTGAATCGTCGAAGTCTCGAATCCTTTTGACTCCAGGATTAGCAAAAGATTAGCAAAATCTATTTTCATTTATGAAGCAGTTATACGTATCCTTGTGTACAGTTTTCCCTTGAATAACCCCTCAAGGTTTGCTGAAAACTGAATTGATCCATCGCTCTTTCGATTATATACGGTTTGCTAGCTTTCCCCCTCTTTTGCTCTGCAATACACATTTACTAGCAAAGCTGCAGCCTTCAACTTTGGCCCCCCGCAGACGCACCACCGCGACTATATGTGCACCGCGCGCAAATGCCTTTCGACACCGACTGCACAACAACCATCAACAATGCGCTGAGATCAACTGCGCTCGCTGCGCAGAGTGATCCGGACGCTGTCGCTGGCCAACTTACTGATCTGATTTCCCAAGGTTCTTTGATTCGGTCAATTTTTCTCTTTCATTGATCCAAGGACAGGTACCCAGGGGGAGCCGCCCCTTTCTGGGGTGAGGCATGTGAACTGTAAGGAAACGTAAATATAAATACAAGGCACGAAATTGGATTTCATATACGATTCGCCCCCACCCCTCCATTCAAAAAGCCTGGATATACGTCCCCTTAGAAAATTATTGATCAAGTCCGAATTTCAGTCCCCTTCAACCCAGGTGCTGATGTAAATGGGCGCGACCCCTCGTCGGGGCACTGCGCATTGCACAATGCGTGCAGCGTGGGCAGCGAGACTGCTGTGAAGGTATTGCTCGCTTATGGTGCCACGCCCAATTTGAAGACCGGCAAGCTTGGCTCGTTGGTTTTACAAACATTATCCTATTTTGCATCTGTTCCGTGTCTATATATTTCGCACTGGTTAACGGATTTCAATAACAATCTTAAAACATTTTTCCAATGTCTGCAGACAAAATCAGTCACCGCTGCACATCGCTGCCGCTGCCGGTCATTGGCACTGTGCCAATGCTTTGCTGGAAGCCGGTGCCAAAACACAAGTATTTGATTATAAGGAACAGACGCCGCTGTTTTTGGCAGCACATGCAGGCAAATTACCCGTTGGTTTAATGATAAATTTGACTCAAATTTAGTTGACGCGTATACTTATAATAGTCGATAGGTCCAAAATTCACAGAAATAAGTTAAGCCCAGAAATGCCGTATAGAGTGGTCAAAGGTTCAAACGGAATCGGAATTGCTTTTTGAATTTCCATGATCAGGATTGGTTTTTAGAATTAGCGTGTTCGGGATAAGGATTTTGGATAAAGTTATAGTATTTACGGTTTTTCTCTGATTTTTAACAAAAATGTTTAAAAACACACTTTGATGCCAGAGAAGTGGCATAAAATGCTCACCGTTCACATTTCTCAGTGCAAAACTATTTGGCAACAATTTTTCGGGATAGGGATTGGGATTTAGATTTTTGGGGGATCGGGACCACAAAATCCCGAAAAGTATCGGAGTCGGGCTTCCGTCTGAACCATAATTCGGTCGCGCACTTGGGGAATATGAGTGAGCAGTCCATTGGACACACATAAGTTGCAGGAAATGGAAGTTGAAACTCAAAATGCGATTTTCTTAAAAAAATTTTTTACTTTTCGGCGTTTGAAAGTGAACGCATCAGTTGTAAAATGCTGTATTTCAGATGGTGAAGTTGCTGCTCGCTTACGGTGCTGACCCGAACTGCCGTACAGTGGAAGGTGCGTGTCTTGCCAGGCATGGCAAGCCATTTTTTATCCATTTTAAGCATTTTTTAAAGTATGTTGTTAAAATTTTGCATGTGTGTGCAATTTCGCATAAAGACCAGCACTGTTTTTGCGCGTGTTTCTGCATTTCACATTGTTCTGTATGATGCAAAACCACCAAGTTTTTAGTTGTTACTTATCCCGTAGATATTTTGCAATTTTTTGCACACCAGTGCGCAATTTCGTATACACATTGCTGATTGTTTTCATTGATTTTGTGTCATTTTTAGCGTACAAGATGTTTTTAGTTTTTTCATTCTTAGATGATGACATTGGCTGATCTGATATATATATAGTACACAGACGTATCATAGCTTTTTTTACATGGTAACGCGGAAAAATGGTAGGTAAAAATACAACAGAGTGCGCCTATTAAGCATGCATACCTGGCAAACATTTGGAAATGAAACTTGAAATGCATTTTCTCGAGATAAACTTTTTGGGATCATCGACTATCGTATATATTACACAAGTAAATATTTTGCTGCGTAGACAAACACTACCAGTAATATAAATACATGGGCATACAGTAGTTTATAAGGTAGCAAACGTATTTATTTATTCAGTGGATACTTACGCGTTTGCACACTGCTCTAGTCAGCTAACACTTTCTTTTTGTAACACGTTTCACGCTGTGTTGTGTAAAAGGCTGCTTCTATTTAATGCAGACAATGATAAAAGCAAAATGCAATGGCAGCCTTTAAAAATATTTGTTATATTTACTCCTGGACCAGTCTGTTTCAGCCAAGCTGAAAAGTATACTGGCAAGTAGTGATGGAGAAAAAGCGCTTTTTAAACTGCCCCGCTTTTTAATAAAAGGCGCTTTTTTCGCGTTTTGTATAGGAGTGTCAATAATTAAAAAATAGCAATTTGTCGGACGAAACTTTTAATATTGAGTATGTTGATGGACATCCGCCCCCTCACTGTGTCTGCTTTTGATGTATTTTCAATCTGCCTGCAAATAGTTCATTTCATACATAACAAGATCTATGTCAGCTGCAGACAGGGGTCTCCCGGGGGGGGGGCTGCCCTCCCCTCCAAATCGGCTAGCTATCTATCTATCGCGGAGGCCGCTCAGCTATCTATCTATCCCGAGGCAAAATTTTTGGCTACTACCCCCAATGACCCCCCCCCCCCCAAATCGCTCAGCTATCTATCTATCTGGAGTGGTTTTTGAGAAATTTTGCCCCAATTTTCGCTCAAAATCATTTATTTTCGCACCATTTTATAGTTTTTCACCTTCAAAATCGTGCTTTCCGGCTATATACATGGTTATATACCTATTTTTAGCCATTTTAAACCTACTTTTGGCTACTTTAAACTGATTATTAGCGATTTTTCCTCTTTCTGCCTTCTTAGCCTTGAAAAAGCCTATAAATTGTGCCCTCGCCAGCCCCCCCAAGCCCCCCCCAGCCCCCCCCAGAAAATTTTTCAGATATCTATCCCTCCGGAGGGGCGTTTTGCTATCTATCCAGCCCCCGCGAGGGTCAAAATCTTGGAGACCCCTGGCTGCACAGTATATATATTTATGTCTTTGATGCTGGCTAATTTCTCCATTGCAAACACAGGCTATACAGCGCTGAAGGAATCGGTGTTCAGCGGCAACAGCAAGCTAACGGAACTGCTGCTAGACAACGGCGCCGCACCGTGGCCCTGTGATTTTATACTGCTCGCAGGTGGGCGGAGCTAGATATTTTAAGGATTCTTGATTTGCCTATTTGAGTGAAGGAATGTAGGTAAAAGATTCAAACGGTGACACATTTCAATCAAAGATTTCTCGTGTATTCCACAATTCCGATTTGGACGGGTAAATCAATTTAGTCACTGAGCTTCCTCTTCAAAACATATACAATTGTGAAAGAATTGCGTGCTAGGTATGCCTAATGTAAAAGATAGGACGCACAATCACAGGCCTCATTGTGCCCAATTCGTGTGTGTTTTTGCACACAATGCAGTCACTATTTATTAGTACAAATGCCCTTTACAAACACGATCCACAATCTTGACAAACAGGGTTAGTAGATGGCAAAGTTGCTTCCCAAGAATGCAATTGCACATGTATAGGGGGTTGACTTGAGTTTTTAGGGGCTGAGTTTACAATTGAGGGTTGAGTTGATGGGTGTTTATAAATTAGGGTTGAGTTGACAGAAGTTTAAAAATAAGGGGCTGTTGACACAAGTTCACAAATTAGAGGCCGAGTTTATGGGAGTTGAGTTGATGGGTGTTTGCCAAATTAGGGGCTGAGTTTATGGGAGTTAACAATAACATTACCATAATCCTTAAGTGAGGCCCCCGGGGCTAAAAAATATAAATTGTGATATAATGCATTTGTGGGTTACTGATTACAATGATTTGAAATATGCACTCCATTCTGACAGTACATTACAATAACCCTGAAATTGAACCCAAAATGGGGCCAAAACTTTCAAATTGTGAAATGATGCATTGTGGGTTTCTAATTGCACTGATTTGATATATAATGCACTCCATTTTGACACTACATTACCATAACCCTGAAAATGAACCACTGGGGCCAAAAACTTTCAATTTGTGAAATGATGCAATTTTGGGTTTCTGATTGCACTGATTTCAAATTTAGGTTTCTGATTGCACTGATTTGATATATGCACTCCATTGACACTACATTACCATAACCCGTTAATGAACCCATGGGGCCAAAAACTTTCAATTTGTGAAATGATGCAATTTTGGGTTTCTGATTGCACTGATTTCAAATTTAGGTTTCTGATTGCACTGATTTGATATATGCACTCCATTGACACTACATTACCATAACCCGTTAATGAACCCATGGGGCCAAATACTTTCAATTTGAGAAATGATGCATTTTTGGGTTTCTGATTGCACTCATTTGAAATATGCACTTCATTTTGACACTACATTACCATAACCCTGAAAATGAACCACTGGGGCCAAAAACTTTCAATTTGTGAAATGATGCATTTTTGGGTTTCTGATTGCACTGATTTCAAATTTGGGTTTCTGATTGCACTGATTTGATACATGCACTCCATTTTGACACTACATTACCATAACCCTCAAAATGGACCCATGGGGTTAAATACTTTCAATTTGAGAAATGATGCATTTTCGGGTTTCTGATTGCACTCATTTGAAATATGCACTTCATTTTGACACTACATAACCATAACCCTAAAATGAACCCCCTGGGCCAAAAACTTTCAAACCATAAAATGATGGATTTGTGGGTTTCTGAGTGTAGCGATTTCAAATATGCCCAGGGCTTAAAAAATTAGAAATTGTGAAATGATTCAATGTGGGTTTCTAATTGCACTGATTTGAAATATGCACTCTGTTTTGACACTACATAACCCTGAAAACTACATAACCATAACCCTGTAAATGAACCTCTGGAGCCAAAAACTTTCAATTTGTGAAATCATTCATTTTTGGGTTTCTGATTGCACTGATTTCAAATTTGGGTCTCTGATTGCACCAATTTGATATATGCACTCCATTTTCACACTACATTACCATAACCCTAAAAATGAACCCATGGGGCCAAATACTTTCAATTTGAGAAATGATGCATTTTCGGGTTTCTGAAAGCACTCATTTGAAATATGCACTTCATTTTGACACTACATTACCATAACCCTAAAAATGAACCCCCTGGGCCAAAAACTTTCAAACCATAAAATGATGGATTTGTGGGTTTCTGAGTGTAGCAATTTCAAATATGCCCAGGGCTTAAAAAATTAGAAATTGTGAAATGATTTGATGTGGGTTTCTAATTGCACTGATTTGAAATATGCAATCCATTTTGACACTACAAAACCCTGAAAACTACATAACCTGAAAATGAACCTCTGGAGCCAAAAACTTTCAATTTGTGAAATCATAAATTTTCAGGTTTCTGATTTCACTCATTTGAAATATGCACTTCATTTTCACACTACATTACCATAACCATAAAAATGAACCCCCTAAGCCAAAAACTTTCAAATCATAAAATGATGCATTTGTGGGTTTCTGATTGTAGCGATTTCAAATATGCACTCCATTTTGACACTACATTACTAAAACCCTGAAATTGAACCCCTAGACCCAAAAATTTCTTATTGTGAAATGATGCATTTTGCAGGTTTCTAATTGCACTGATTTGAAATGACTCAATTTCAACTCTACATTACTGTAAGCCTTTAATTGAACCCATGGGGCTAATAAATTAGAAATTGTGAAATGATGCATTTGTGGCTTTTTGATTGCCTTGATTTGAAATATGCACTTCATTTTGACACTACATTACCATAACCCTGAAAATGAACCCCCAGGGCCAAAAATTTTCAAATCATAAAATGATGTGTTTGTGGGTTTCTGATTGTAGCGATTTCAAATATGCACTCCATTTTGACACCACATTACTAAAACCCTGATAATGAACCCCTGGGCACAAAAACTTTCAATTTGTGAAATGATGCATTTGTGGGTTTTTTATTGCACTGATTTGAGATGTGCACTCCATTTCTACTCTACATTACCATAACTTTTTAAGTCTAACCCCTGGGGCTAAAAAATTGAAAATTGTGAATTGATGCATTTGTGGATTGATGATAGTGATTTTTTGAAATATTCATACCATTTTCCAAATTAGGGGCTGAGTTTACAGGAGTTTCCAAACTAGGGGCTGTGTTTACAGGATTTAGAGGGGGTCCCCATGGGGTGCCATTTTTGGGGGGTCTCCAGGGGGTGCCATTTTCTGGAGGTACATATGGGGGTGCCATTTCAAGGGGGTCCACATGGGATGCCATTTTTTGGGTGGTCCCCAGGGGTGCCATTTTTTGGTGGTCCTCAGGGGGGTGCTATATTTTTTTTTGCGGGGGGGGGGGGGTCCATATGGGGTGCCATTTTGAGGGGGGGTCCCCAGGGGGGTGCCATTTTTGGAGAGTCCCCAGGGGGAGCCAACTTTGGGTGGGTCCCCAGGGGGTGCCATTTTTGTGGGGGTTCCTAGGGGGTGCCATGTTTGGGGGGTCCCCAGGGGGTGCTATTTTTGGGGGGTCCCAAGGGGGTGCCATTTTTAGGGGGTCCCTAAGGGGTGCCATTTTCTGGTGGTCCTCAGGGGGTGCCATATTTGTGGGGCCCTAGGGGGTCCCATTTTTGGGCGGTTCCCAGGGGGTGCCACTTTTGGGGGGTTCCCCAGGGGGTGCCATTTGGAGGGGGGTCCCCATTGGGGTGTCAGTTTTTGCAAGCCTCTGAGAAGTGGGTACCTAAAGCAGGATTCTCTCCAACCTTCAGTTGGGTTTTGTAGAGTCACCAGGGGGAGCCAACTTTGGGTGGGTCCCCAGGGGGTGCCATTTTTGTGGGGGTTCCTAGGGGGTGCCATGTTTGGGGGGTCCCCAGGGGTGCTATTTTTGGGGGGTCCCTAAGGGGTGCCATTTTTGGGGGGTCCCTAAGGGGTGCCATTTTTTGCTGGTCCTCAGGGGGTGCCATATTTGTGGGGCCCTAGGGGGTCCCATTTTTGGGCGGTTCCCAGGGGGTGCCACTTTTGGGAGGTTCCCCAGGGGGTGCCATTTGGAGGGGGGTCCCCATTGGGGTGTCAGTTTTTGCAAGCCTCTGAGTAGTGGGTACCTATAGCAGGATTCTCTCCAACCTTCAGTTGGGTTTTGTGGTTCTCTACAATTTATACCACAAGGATTTACAAACACAAAAAGAACAGCAAAGCACAAATGTAACCAATTGAAGATTACAACAAAGTTTGACACCTTGCAAAAACCACACTATCATATCACAAAACCTATACCACACAGAATGCACAGGGTCCCCAGGGGGGTGCCATTTTTGGAGAGTCCCCAGGGGGAGCCAACTTTGGGTGGGTCCCCAGGGGGTGCCATTTTTGTGGGGGTTCCTAGGGGGTGCCATGTTTGGGGGGTCCCCAGGGGGTGCTATTTTTATGGGGTCCCAAGGGGGTGCCATTTTTGGGGGGGCCCTAAGGGGTGCCATTTTCTGGTGGTCCTCAGGGGGTGCCATATTTGTGGGGCCCTAGGGGGTCCCATTTTTGGGTGGTTCCCAGGGGGTGCCACTTTTGGGAGGTTCCCCAGGGGGTGTCATTTGGAGGGGGGTCCCCATTGGGGTGTCAGTTTTTGCAAGCCTCTGAGTAGTGGGTACCTATAGCAGGATTCTCTCCAACCTTCAGTTGGGTTTTGTGGTTCTCTACAATTTATACCACAAGGATTTACAAACACAAAAAGAACAGCAAAGCACAAATGTAACCAATTGAAGTTTACAACAAAGTTTGACACCTTGCGAAAACCACACTATCATATCACAAAACCTATACCACACAGATTGCACACTGCACACCATCATACCAAATCGCAAACTGTCTACATTTTACTACCGAGTTTCATGCCCAACCATTTTACAGAAGTTTACAAAAATCCATTCCAAAACATTGCATCTTTGGTATTGGTCTTGTTATTGTTGGTAGATTACATACCGCATTTCAAAACACATGCCTAGCATGTGGGCAAACTTAACTAAAGTATCATATTTTCTCCAATGGTATTAATTGTAGAGAACCACAAAACCCGACCGAAGGTCGGAGAGAATCCTGCTAGTAGCACACAAGCTCATACGACAGTCAAACAATATGCTCGTTTGTCCCCGCAGCTGTGCGCGGGAATCACGCCGCCTGCCTGCGGCTGTTGTTGTCGCGCGGCTACGGGCTGCACGGCCTCAGCAACGGCCTGCCGCCGCTGCACTGGGCAGTCAGGTTGGGCCATCTCGAGTGCGTGCAGGTCATTGCTGAGTTTGGTGAGTATACCGAGTGGAGGGCATATTATACTTTGCGCAGAGACCTACCATAATTTTATGAAAAAAAATTGTGATAAATTTCGTAATAATTTATTCCATAGTGTTATGATGAAAAACTGTCTAATTTTTGGTTCTTCATTCAGATGGGTTATGGTAGGTTTCCATGCAAAGCGTGACGTCCGCCGACTATATGCATGCGACGTGTGCGTTGTTTGTGCGACTTTGCTAGCTACGATCTTTTGCGCTCGCGCGCAGGCACCGATGTGAACGGACTCGCTAATGGCTGGTCCCCACTGCACTGCGCCGTCCGCTGGATACCCACCATCGGTTTAGGCAATGTGTGAGTTCGCCTGGAAATATATGAATTCAAATATTGGTTTTTATATTCCCTCGACTGCATCTGGGAACTGCACAGCTATGACAAGCGCGACCCGCGGGACACTTTCGTTGAAATGGTGCGTCTTTTGACGAGCCACGGCGCCCACATCGATTGCTACAGTCGTCTGTTGCAGAATACGCCCTTGTCTTTGGCTCTCAAGCATAGGTTTGTTATGACGACTTGCAGCGGATCAGCAAAAATCGGGTTTATCTAATTTCAATCACAGACACTATTGGGCCGCGGTGGTGCTGCTTTCATTTGGCAGCGATCCAAGCGCCGGTGAACACGCGCTGCACCAGAGCGGCTCGATGTACCGGGAACTGTGCACCGACGCGTCGCCGGCCTTGTTGCAGCTACTGTCCAAGGCCGGCATGCCGGGCACCTTCAACGACACCATTCCGACTCCGCCCACTTTGGGTACTCTGGTCACTGCGGCCGTTTGGCAGGCGATGTCGCGCATTTTGCGAATGAGAAGAGTAGAAGAGAAAGTGTTGGATAGGAACGTGCAAACGGTTATGGAGCTTGCAGACTCGCTGCCGCTGCCAGAAGCGCTAAAGCGAAGAGTGGTCAATACATTCGACCTGTGAGGGACCGCACTTGCCGTTGAAAATTGGGCGACTTTTTAGGCATTTGTGTACATATTGCATATAGGTTTTGCTTCTTATTGATCATGATCCTTTGTGTGTGTGCAAGATCATGCACGTATGTTGCAAATAACCAAAAGCAACAGTTGCGTGAATCCGAGTATTTTGCAAAAAGTTGACTGAACATTTTCCATTGCAGTTTTCAACTTGAAAAGTAAACAAAATGTGATGCACAACCCCCCGCCCCACCCTGAGCGACCACCCAATAACTCATATAAGCTGTAAACTGTACCTATAGCTGGTCGTAGCTACGGCTAAATCAAATGACCGGTTTTTCCCTAGTAAACAAAGGCATCAACCAGTCAATGCACCAATGTCGCCGCACGCACTATTTTACCAACACAAGTAAACTCAAATTGGGTGCTTATAAATCAACTTTGGGTATAAATATAAATCAACACATGTATTTGAGTTTACCACAGTGAGTTATTTTTAATCTTCGTCAACTGCAGTTGACTGACACCTCATTCTGGTAAACTCAAATGCGTTCAAAGCCAATTTATGAGTTTGATATTTCCGAATTTACTGGCAGTAAACTAGTGTGTGAAGCGCCAATTGGTTTGCAATTGTCGACACGCGACACGTGAAGCATGATTTTGCACATGTATGTTCCTTGTGCCAATGTAAATGATTATGCTTATCTACCCACCTTTTGTGTACACAGTTGTATCGAAGTACAACATCTGAAGGTGTAAATATAGGTATCTGGATATAAATACGTACAGATTATAGGATTTGTTTATAGAGAGGTTGATATTGATTTCTGGTGGCGTTGTACAGTAAGAATCTATCGGCTTGCAGATTTTTAATAAATAGATAGTTTATTTTTGTGTCTTTCACGTTTAGTGATTTCTCTGGTGGTTAGATGTTTTAACACAGACGATATGAATGTTTTCTATGTTGTTTGATGGTAAAAATTTTTTACGCATTTGCTTTTAGTGTTTTGGGACTTCCGCCTAGGTACGTGATAAATAGTATTCCGTTTTTTGTTGTTTTTAAGTGCGTTGCTTGCAGATCATTGTTTTGATGATCACAATCTATAGTGATAGAAATTTTATTGGGAAATTCCCGTGTTTAACTGTGACGTATGTTTTTATAAGTGTACATATTAATGGGTATACTCGGCGGACATCACACTTAGTATGGAAACATATCATAACCCATCTGAATAATGAACCAATTTTTTTTACAGTTTTTCATCATAATATTTCGTTTTTACTATGGAATATTTAGTTACGAAATTTATAACAAAATTGTATTCATTAAATTATGGTAGGATTCTGTATACTTTGCGGTCCGCCGAGTATACATGTTTTCCCTCTCAAATAACATCTTTTTCATTTACTGCCACGGCATCGTTGCTGATTTTTAGGTGTATTTATTTTATTTCGCGCAGAATGACATCTCAGGCTTTCCATGTCAAATAACCAAAAATGAAATTTACCGCAAGGATTATCATCATTGCACTTGATCCCGAGTCCAAGTCCGCTTAGCTCTTGGCGCCCCCTGCATGGGGATGCTATATTTGAGTATTGATTAGGGTTGGCCGATGTTTTCTTTTAAACGTTTTTAAATAAAAAACATGACATCAGAAATGTTTTGTTGTTGTTTTTTAAATCGGCCGAAATTTGTAGTACTAAGCACTAGGTATTTTGCAAAATTTTTGCGCGCAAGCGCGCAATTTAACACACAAATTGACATTGGTGGTTGATTTCATTGGTTTTGTGGCATTTTTAGTATCATAGCATCCATTTCTATGTGCTACCATGGGTTAATAAGCCGTCATATGTGGCTGTAGTATATAATATTGAGGTAATGTACTTCCATGTACCTCCACAGTGTGTAACTTCACTCCCAAAGTAACAACCTCCTTTTATAACCTTGTTACATCACTATTTCGTGCCAAACTTCACCTAAAGTCACGTTCGACTATACGAACATTGATGATGTCGACAAAAATGGATTTTTTTGACACAAATCACCACTTATAATGCTATCCCATGGCTCCACAGCCATTATATGGTCATACATATATAACATCACAGAGTATTGCCACTGTCTGATATACCTATATATGTTGACACTAGGTCATATCTGTTAACTTTAAACAAAAACGTTTTTTATTTGAAAAAAACGTTGTTTTTAAAAAAAACGTTGTTTTTTATAAAAAACATCTACCGTATTACCTCGAAATACCCCCATGTGGGTTTATTATTTCGCCAGCAAAATTTGAGGGGGGGTTATTCGAGGGGGGTCTTATTATTTCGTCAGAAATTTTCGTAAGGATCGTAGTAAATAGTAGGCATTTGCATGCCCAAAACAGGTAATAAATGTGTCCAAACAAGATATATTTGGACATAAAAGCGTAGATTAGCTACACAAACATGTCCATGTGTAGCTGCAATACAAATAAACAGTAATATACATCATGTACATTGCATACATGACGTATTTATTATGTACATGACGTACATCATTCCGAAGGGGGGGGGGGGGGGTATTTCGAGGGGGGGGGGTTTATTATTTCCCAAGCCGATTTTGAGGGGGGGGGGGGTTAATTCAAGGGGGGGATAATTCGAGGTAATACGGTAGTTTAAAAAAAACGTTTTTTTTCCAACCCTAGTATTGATTGAAAATATTATTTTTTGCAACCGTTTCGTTTCGCAGGTAAACCGATTCACAAGTGTGCCTAATAGGTGAACCTTTGCTTATTCATTGTTCCAGTCAGTGTATGATCAAGCGATAATCGAATTTGCAACACTACCTTCACTATAATATATACAACAACAATACTTTCATTACTATTCACAGCAAGAATGGGGCGGAGCTTAGCAATTGTGTTTGCATTTTTTGTGGCCTTTGCCGCGGCAAATGAGGAAGGATCAGGTATGAGTGAAATCAAGTATTGTTAATTGCACTTGGTGCAGCTAGCTGTGATTTGTTTCCGCTGCTGGCTTCATATTCTTTTTAAGTGAATAAAACTCTTGTTAAAAATTACTATGTGAAATTTAAGGTTCAGTTGAACAGAACTGGTAATTTTGAACATCCCACTCTACAGGAAATTTTTCAAAGTAGCCGAAATAGAATCCGTATTACCTCAACAGAGCTCTGAATTTCACCCGGAATCATTTAGATCCTTGGTGAAACAAACAAACATTCTTATAACTTTTGTCACGCGGAAATTGGAAAATCTGCTTTAATAATTTGGGTATCTATATTTACTCCAGTGACACACCTTCCGCGCGTGGTTCAACCTGTGAACGTGCTGACTATATGTATAGCATGCCGTTTTCAACTTTTTAAACGAAAAAGGCGTTGCTGTTACAACGTTTTACGTTAACATATTCACAATAGTTTTTTCATATTTTCTCTAAAGCCACATGCTTTAATCATCATTGGCACGCTACCAAATGGAGACATAAACAACTGCGCGCGCGGAGTAGTGTCACGTCACTGGAGTACACCGACCGCGCCTATAAAGTTTCCCCAGAAGTCTTATCTCACTCCATCCTCTCAGGCACGGACTCCGGCGAGGAGTCTGCGTCGGCGGTGTCCACCTTCTCGGGCACCTGCTACCAGTGCAACTCGCGCATCGACGCCGAGTGCGCCGACACCGAGGCGCTCAAGGAGAATGAGAACCGCTTTCTGAGACAGTGCCCCACGTTGACCACTGCCAATGGATTGTTTCACGAGGCCGAGGCTATTGGATGCAGGAAAGCGGTCGGTGTTTTGTGCTTTGTTTGCCGGCGTTTTCCAAAAAATTCAAGTATACTCGGCGGACCGCACGCTATGCATTTTTCTAAAGGAAACTCCATCATGACGTCATCGTTCATAAAATAAAAATTGTTCCGGCAAAAAAAAGAAAGTCTCAGGAAAAAAGCATTCTCCGCTTGTATGCGACTCCGCCTTTTTCTTTTTAAAATATTTTTTGTGATAATGCATACATAAGTATCATGCTCGCGCGTTATCTACCAAGACATAACTAATTTTGGGCGCATACTTTGCTGTCTGCCGAGTATAACTTTTTTTTACCAACGATAATAAGTTGTTTTTTTAATTCGTTTTTCCACGTCCATAGTATTTATAGTAGCATTCGATCCATTAGTCCATAGTAGCATTCGATCTGCGCGCAGGTGCAAATAGTCGAAGCTGTGGACGATGGGTATGAGCGCATCAATCGCGAGTGCGCGTACGGCGGCAAAAACGTCTACGCGCAGAAAAAGACCGGCAATAAAGGTACACGATATTTTCTACTTTGAGTGACATATTGGGGGCCCGCACTCTAGTTGACAAATGTGTGTCAAGTGGTTTGTGTCAACTCAGATTTCGGCTTCACGTGTGGCAGAGCGATCTCCGAATGCATATGCGGCAATTTTGTAAAATAAATATTACAGCATGTGCATTGGAAGATCGCTCTGCGACACGTGAAGCCGAAATTCGAGTTGACACAAACCAGTTGATACGCATGTTTCAACTACTGTGTGGGCCGCCATTAGTGATGGAAAAGCGCAAGAAAAAAGGGCGCCAGTGGCGCCACATCAAATAGATTTTCCAATATATGTTTTCTTGAAGCGGACGACAACGGAATTGCGATAATTTTGATCCGTTGATTTACGAGTTTGCAAGTTCACCGGTCTATCATGCTTAGCTTCTGATCCGTTACACGCATCTGATAAAAATTGGATGAAACATATACATCCACTCACACCACTTTGTCTATTTTCCAGTGAATTTTGATCATTCACAGACCCGTTTTTTTCTTTTTATTCATTCACACAGCACTCACCTTGAAACCATACTGGCGCCCTTTTAGGGCAGGGCGCCACGGAGAAAGGGCGCCAAGCGCCAAGGGCGCCATGTCGCCTTTCAGAAAGTGGGCGCCACAGAAAAAGGGCGCCAATGGCGCCATGGCGCGGCGCCCTTTGGCACCCTCAAATGGCGCCAGCGCCATGGCGCCATTCCATCACTAGCCGCCATTAGTGCATCATACACTGAACTTTTTTGAACGCGGCAGCATAACTCACATAGTAGAAAATTCTTATTTTTGGATGAAAAAACAGGCCCACCAAACAGTTTGTAGGATATTATCCTGAAGGATAAAAAAGGTGTGGCGTGATGAGTAATTGTACGGTGGGTAGCCCTCGACCCCTGGAACACCTTTTTATGCAAATTTCTTGCTGCATTGACTCTAATTTGGAACAACGCAGGCATTCGCGTGTGGTATTATCAATGCGACAACGCTGACGGCTGCAACCACGCTGGGAAAAACCAACTGGCGCTTCTGGCTATTTTCGTACCTCTGGCAACATTTGCGCTCTTTCGCCATTGAATTCATGCATTTTAGGTTCACTTTCATATAGCATTTTTAGCACCTTTAGAATTTTCTATTTATTTATTACCTTATGACTCAGTTGTGCAAAAGTTTGCGTTTGGACGGGCTGGGGTATGTAATATTCATTTTCCCACATCTCAGGGTGGGTGACGCTTTTTCAAAGTTGTCACCGAACTTTTGTCGGCAGCCACTGAAAATTTGAAAATTTCCCTGTGTAAATACTTGGTTACAATTATTTTATTTTAAGTAGTTTCTGCTCTGGAGTCCTTGCAAAAGCGTCAAACCTCAACCCAGCTCCTAAGATCATGTCTCCAATCCATTGTCGTTTTTGTGCTATTTTTAGGGAAAACGTTTTTCCGCGTTTAGTTCCGTTTCCATAACGAATATCGTTTATTTTAGTTGCTCACGCCTCTCAATTCCAAACAAAAATGTATTGATGCACCAGATAAATGTATTCCAGGAATAGAAGAAATGTGGAGGGAGCGGAAAGCAGCGTTAAGTTCTACAAATATGCATTTTCATATATACACGAAGTAAATATGTATCCTATAAAATTTACAGTTTGGCTTTGTGAATGTATTTATGCACCATGATTCTAGACAGTACCTTTGACTATCTATAAAACAACATTGTCTAAACAATTATGTACGAATTTTAGTGAACCGCCATACACGACAGAAATAGAGATAACTTGCTCACAGTAATTCAGGTTCCGAGTGCAAATTATCGTTCTGGCAACTTTCCATACAAAATGTAGTTGTACGAACGCTTGTATCCCACCCCGCGGAGAATGCATTTCTATTATTTTAGGCATTGGTGTTTAGTATGAGTGGAAATGATGAAAGTGCGACATAACTTTTTGACAGCGACCTCTTTGACTTTGACGTAAGTTGACATAGCTTTCTTCGATTTTGTTCATGACAAACTTCATTTCATCTTCATTTACGTATATATTTGACGTAAGTTTGTCCATTTGCGTAGGCAAAACATTATTGTGAGAAACATAACTGCATTAAAGAGTTTTCAAGCATTTTATTTGTGCAGCCGGTTGGACCATTCCTCTTTCACGGCTGAATATTTGGTTAGATAACTAGCGTTTTGCATACGTAATTGTCGCTGGATTTCTCGTAAATTTAATCTGTTTGGTGGAGATTATCCGTAGAATTCCATAGCATTTTCATTTGCTTTCAAGAGTTGTGTTTGTACCTCGATTCAGGAAAGTCTGCTCGTTATTGTAGTCTCGTCAACTTTTGTCTCAAAATTAACCTGGAAGTAAGCGAAATAAACACTAGTTTTTATATTTCTTGGATTATTGTTTTTTCACGCAGCTGGGTGAGTATCAACGACCCAAATTAACGAAATATTGTCAGTGTTCGCGCTCCCGCGGTGCTTTGCGATTGTGTTCCATTTGGCACTTTGCCAGGTCGGCTGTGCCACTGCGGGGATGGCGTGCGCGGCCATCAACTCCCTGCGCGCGCTCGCGTCCATCAGAACTTCTGGTTGGTTCTGGGCCCAGCTTGTGCGAGTGTGGGTTGTGGGCAGATCAATGGACTTAGCTATCGCGGTTCTGATTAAGCGGATGTCCACGGGCCAGTTCCGCAAATTGAGAAGTGAAATGGCAAATGCGAAATGAAGGAGGATATTGGCAAAAGCGAAGGGAAATCACTTCTTTTTTACTTTGTTTGCCAATTTACTTGCCATTTCACTTCGCTTTTGCCAATTTTCTTCTCAATTTGCGGAACTGGCACCTGATCTGCAGATTGAATGAGACTTAGGCACCCAGATCCAAAAAGCTGTGTTTGAGGGTTGCCGATCCGTTTTCCGCGCTGGTCGCTGGTCGCAGCAGTTGTAGCATCTCTAAATATATAAATACGACTTCGTGTGACTGCAGCCAACTGCGCCAGCGTGCGCTGTCTGGCCGCTGCGGCTGAGAAGCGCAGCTATGGCAATTTAAAGGACCAGGATCGAGTCTTCACCAACCTGTATGGCCGACACGACTGGAGGTTGAAGTCTGCCATGAAAAGGGTCCGTTGATGCCTGATTTATTGGCTTTGCTAGTTTTATACTCGATTTCCGACACAAACACGGCTCACAGGGCGACTGGTACAAGACCAAGGAAATTCTGATCAAAGGCAAGGAATGGATAATCGATGAAGTGAAGAAATCGGGTTTGCGTGGCCGCGGCGGCGCCGGTTTCCCGGCTGGTCTTAAATGGAGTTTTATGAACAAACCGCATGACGGACGACCGAGGTATTTGGTGGTGAATGCCGATGAGGGTGAACCAGGTGCGTGCAAAGGGGTTCTCAACGGTGGTAGTGGTGGAAAAAGCGCCAGGACCTTGGCGCCAAGCGCCATGGCGCCTTTCCGTTCCCCAGTGCCAAGCTCAAATGGCGCCATGACGCTTTTTGCTTTGGCGCTATCGCCAGGCGTTTTGTTCCTGGCGCCACTCAAAGAAAGCGCCACGCGCCATGGCGCTTTTCTATAACTAAACGAGGGCCACGTCAAAGCCACTTTTTCACCTTCGCATATTTTCCACGCAGATTAGCGTTGTCTGCTTTCTAATATAGCAATTGCGCATTTTGAGAGAGCGTGTATATAAAAGTGAACCCGGTAAATCTGTTCTCGATAGTACGGTAGGCAATTTCGCTGCCACCAGGGCCGTATCCAGGGGGGGGCGGGGGGGGGCTGCAGCCCCCCCCCCCCTCCCGGGGTGAGACCTAAAAAGTCCCGGAAAATGCAATTTTTCCTATACATTTTTCGATGTTTCTTAAAAATTTTGCGCGCAAGCGCGCAATTCCTTCCCCATACATTGTATTTTTAGCGGATCGGTCCCCGTAAACAAATATCCTTGAAAATGAACACATTTTTGCGACTTTCGCTGCATATGGATGCATATTTACATCTATATAAAGCGGTTCCTGGCGCTGGCGCCAACGCCAATAGCGCCGTGGCGTGGCGCCTTGGTATGGCGCTAGCGCCAAAACACCTTTCCGTCCCTATATAGGAAAAAAATTTAGGGGGGGGCTGAGCCCCCCCCCCTCGCCGGCCCCCGTAAACAAGCAGCCCCCCCCGCTCAAAAATCCTGGATACGTCCCTGGCTGCCACGGTAGTATGTAGTATCTCAGACGCCTCCAGTGCAATTTTGCTGCCACGGCTGCGCTATAAAACCCCAATGAATACATTTTCTCGGTCATTTCACACATTTCAGGCACGTGCAAGGATCGAGAGATCATGCGACACGACCCGCACAAATTGTTGGAAGGTTGTCTGATCGCCGGACGGGCCATGGGCGCCAGGGCAGCCTACATCTACATCAGGGGAGAGTTCTATAACGAGGGTAATATACTGCAGGTTGTGGGGGGCGCTTGTGGGCCGACCCCCTTTTTACCAACATTGTTTGACGGTGCCGTTCTGTCGAATAAATGTTTTTTCCTTATACTGTATTGTAAATATATCTGATTGGCTACTTTCCAAAACGTAGATGGCTATCAAAGAGGCGTACGAGGCTGGGCTGATCGGGCGCGACTGCTGCGGCACCGGCTACACCTTCGACATCTTCATGCACCGCGGTCAGGGCGCCTACATATGCGGAGAGGAAACGGTGTGTGTCGAATGCAAATCACACTTTTGCTCACATGTATTTCCTGGCTCATGCGCACGACAAGCCCAATTTTGTGAGCCGACATGAAAAACGGCGGAAACTCCCAGCGCACCGCGCTCTCCGCGCAAGTAATGTACCCTTTATAGTTTTTCACATTCATTCGTGATTTTACAGACTTCATAATAATTATCGTTCATGTGAATTATTGCCTATTTTCGATAATTTTGGCTAGATATGCGCTTATATACCCATTTATAGTCATTTTAACCTGTTTTTAGCGATATTTCTCCCTTTTTGTCTACACCCTGAAAAACCTATGTATTGAACCCCCCCTCCCCCGACCCCCCCCACATAGATTGCATCAGATTGCACCCCCCCCCACATAGATTCCTCTGGAGGAGCGATTCACTATCTATATTCCCTTGAGGGGGCGAAATACACTAAACCCTGACTGGGAGTAGATTACTTGCGCTGGGAGATTACTTGCGCGAGAGTCTACTTGCGCTGAGGCACACCTCCATGAATAACACGCAGTCGCTGCTCGAGTCGCTGGAGGGCAAGCAGGGCAAGCCGCGCTTGAAGCCGCCCTTCCCGGCGGACATTGGCGCCTGGGGCTGCCCCACGACGGTGACCAACGTGGAGACGGTGGCCGTGGCGCCCGCCATCTGCAGGAGGGGCGGCGAGTGGTTCGCCGGCTTTGGCAGACCCAGGAACACTGGCACCAAGGTGGGTCACTGCAGGGGTTCAGTAGCGTTGGGGGTTGCTCACCCGCTCCAAAACGCTCCAGCTATCTGTCCCGGACCGGAGGCCACTGAGCTATTTCTCTATCCCGGAGGCAAACTTTTTGCCTACTATCCCCCGAACACCCACTCCCACAAATCGGCCAGTTGTCTATTTAGAGCGATTATTGGGAATTTTTATTCATTTTTTAAATCAAATTCGCTAATTTTCATAACTTTTTTCCAATTTTCACCTTCAAAATTACTATCGTGCCTAGAATTATTGCTATTATTGCTCATGTGGAACTCTTTTGCAATATATCAGTCCTTTTTCACTTCTTTTTAGCGCTTTTTCTCCATGTACACCTTGAAAAAGCCTACATATTGAACCCCGCGAGCCGCAATCTATAACCCGTTTCCAGCTGTACTGCATCAGCGGGCACGTGAACGCGCCGTGCACCGTGGAGGAGGAGATGTCCATCCCGCTCAAGGAGCTGGTCGAGCGCCACGCCGGGGGAGTCATCGGCGGCTGGGACAACCTGCTGGCCATCGTGCCCGGCGGCAGCTCAGTGCCGCTCATACCCAAGAAGTTCGTTTGGCCATGTTTAGAGAGTCTCTTGATGATTTTGACGTAAATACAGCATATCCTTGAATAAGACCCCCTTGAATAAGCCGCCATATTGGCCGGGTGAAGGATAAATAACCCCCTTGAATAACTCCGCACTCTTGAATTACTCCCCTTGGTTATTTGGTATGTTTATCCAAATGTGTATTTGAACAATTTCGATGCTGATGAACACGAATACTTTTGTTTTTTGTTGTTGTTTAACTGTAAAATACATTCAATGAATTGACGGAATGCATTCATACAATGAATAAAGTGGAAGTTCTGAGGAAAAATTACCACCCCCTCCTCCCTTGAATAACTCCCCCTCCAAAATCAAAAGTCACCTTAGGTCTTGTTCGAGGATATACGGTAGTCTTCAATACAATCAATATAAATGCACCTAATTAGCATGTTACAGGATCTGCGATGACGTGCTGATGGATTTCGACGCGCTGGTCGAGGTTCAATCCGCCCTGGGCACGGCCGCTGTGATCGTGATGAACAAGCAGGCGGACATCGTCAAGTGCATTGCGCGCTTTGCACTCTTTTACAAACACGAGAGCTGTGGACAGGTGCGGCGGGATCGTTTTGTATCAATGGGCTCTGAAGTTGTCGTATTTATTGGCCCTAAACACACTAATTGACAAGGACACCAAATGTCAACTGGTACCGATCGGCGCTCAGCTTCAAAAGTTGTAAAATCATTTGTTGCCAATCAAGCTCTAGTGCTGAACAAATATCGCAGTACATACAAAGCCAGCATTAAGTGTATATTTTATACAATAATGCGCATTGTTACTCGTCAGTAAGCTTTGAATTGGGATCGGAACAAATTGACATTTGGTGTCGTTGTCAACTAGTATGGTCTAGTCTAGTGGCATTCGAAGTCCGTCCAACCCAACCGTGTAAACAGTCACTCACTACCAACAACAATTCGACGCACTTTTCACTCCTCCACCCCCTACCTCAGTGCACGCCGTGCCGCGAGGGCTGCAACTGGCTGAACAAGATCATGTGGCGCATGGTGGACGGGCAGGCGCGCCCCTCCGAGATCGACATGCTGTGGGAGCTCACCAAGCAGATCGAGGGGCACACTATATGCGCGCTGGGCGACGCGGCCGCCTGGCCCGTGCAAGGACTCATCAGGCACTTTAGACCTGAGTTAGAACGTCGGATGGCCCACTATGCTGAGCAGAAGGGGTTGAAGGAGTTTAACCCGTTGCATGATAGGGCTATTCAGTAGGGCGCGTTTTGTAGTGTCGATATTGCCCGCTGTTTTCGCGAGTACTTTTACAGGTTTGTCTTTGAACAATTTCTTTGGTGTGTAGGGTCGCGATGTGATGTACACATACTTTGTCTGTGGATAATGCTGGATAATGCCGTTGTGTGTATATGATTTTTTTGGGATATTTTTGATCGGATGCAACTTTAACGGCTAAATTCAACCATGAAAAAGGATGTGCGCGTTTGCTGACTTTAAATTTTATTTTAAAATGCGAAAATCTGCATTTTCACGCACAATTTTAGTGGGTCGGGCCATTCCCAAGATGGGAATGGACCGTCATTTATTTTTATTGAAATGTTGGCAATTAAATAAACATATTTGTCTTGGTCCTGGTTTTTGGTGCCTAGGATTACTTCAATACATGTTTCCGATTGTCACATATATCGGATCATATTTACCTATAAATACCGTATTTCTTCGAAATACCCCCCCCCCCTCGAAATACCCCCCCCCCCCCCCTCGAAATACCCCCCCTCGAAATGGACACTATGAACTTATAAACCCCCCCCCCCTCGAAATACCCCCCCTCAAAATGGACACTATGAACTTATAAACCCCCCCCCCCTCGAAATACCCCCCCCCAAAATTAGTGTATAGAGAACGTAAATGACAAAGGCTGCGGTTTGTCATCCCGGCAATGCAAAACACACGTTAAAAACGATGACTCTGTTATGTGAGAACAGTGTTTGTACGTCTACACACTTATAAATGTCTTTAGAGTCTTATAAATGGCGATTTTTGTGGCCTTTTTCGACGTCTGCGTACGTTTCAGACGACATTTTAGTACTGGGATTTCAAAAAAATTCTGGCGAAATAATAAACCCCCCCCCCCTCGAAATACCCCCCCCCCTCGTTTAACCCCCCCTTAAAATTCTCACTCTGAAACAATAAACCCCCCGGGGGTATTTCGAGGAAATACGGTAGATGAACGCATACACATGAACACATGTGTTATGAAAAGTAATCCGATCCGAACATCTCTAAATCGCCAACATGGACATTTTTCTTCTAATCGAGCTGAGTGGTTGAAATGAGAATACTCATTTTAGATATACAAATTTTATTGATTGCGGTAGAAAAACGCGACACGTCTCATTAGATGTATTTATGTAGGGTATCGCATCGTCCAGTTGAGCAAGTCGATCATTTTTTCATGCGGCACGAATTTTCGTCAAGTATTCGACTGACCGTCACGCAAAGAATGTTACCATATTTGCAATGAACAAAGTCACACGAAATGTAGCCCCGAATATCACCTGTAGTGATACGTTTATAATGTGATGTAAAGAAATTTTCCATTTTGTTTTTCGACTATGGGATATTGTAGATGATTGTAAAGTGTGCAATTGGCAGACTTTAGATGGTCAATTGCAACTTAAATGAAGAAACCCCATCAATTAAAGCAAACGTGCGAATTCGGTTTGTGTGGTCTGCGCTTTATAATCTACAAAAATTTGCGTTGGTTTTTCGGCACACATAAATATGAAGAGCAGCTGTCGCCGGCAGAAAGTTTTGAAAGATTTTACCTTTTGCTTTTACTTCATTGTTCTCACATATTGGCGACAATGTGACACCCAAAGCGTTTTAGTTTTCTACGCTTTTTTCACCCGCGTTTGTTCTAGCGATCTATGTTTCCTGACTATTTGCGCCAGTTGCGACGGATGTGTTTCCCGCCTTCCGGAAGTAGCGCGTCGGTCATTTCATTGGACAGACATTGCAGTATCCCTAGGTTTACCCTTGATTTATCGTAAATTGTCGCCTGAGATAATTGGCGCGAAAACGACGGCCGTGTGAGTGAATGCCGCGGCAGGTTGAATTGTCACCGCTGGAATACTGTGCTGAAAGCGTGCGTGCTTTGCTGCGAATGCGATCTCTGGTTGAATCGATGAAGCAGAGTTGTTAAAAGTACTGGACTTTGTTGGAAGTAAACGTATATGTATATATTTTTAATTAACCGCTGAGTACAGAAAACGTAAAGTAACTTTTTTACTTTTACTCATGAGTAAACGTGAGTTTTTTACTCATGAGTAAATTGCTTAACATTTCACACTTTACGCTGTGTCAGTCGACAGTCTCAGAGCTGTGCATTGCACAGTCTTAGGGTGTCACATTTCCGTTTTCCGTTTCCGTTTGTCTGCAGGCAAATTTTTTCCGTTCCGTTTTCCGGCTGCTGAAATTTTTTTTCCATTTTCCGTTCCATTTTCTGGCCATTTTTTTCCGTCTCCGTTTTTCCGGCTCATTTTCCGTTTTCCAGCTAAATTTTCATATTTTTTTCTCAACCTTTTTGCCATTTTTCAGCTAAATTTCCAGTTTTTCCGCCTTTTTTCCGTTCTGCCTCAATCTCTGTTTTTCTGCCTCATTTTACCATTTTCTGGCTCAACTTTCTGTTTTCTGTTCCAGCCAAACTGGTAAACATTCATGCAGATTGCCAATTATGTAAAAAAATTCTGTTTTCAGCAAAATTTCTGCAAATTTTTTCCACTTCCAGCAAAATTGCAGCAAATTTGATCCGTTTTCTGGCAAAATTTCAGCAAATTTTTCCATTTCCATGCAAATTTCATTTTTCCGTTTCCGTTTTCTGCCCCCTTTTTCCGTTTTCCAGCCACTGAATTTTTTTGCCGTTTCCGTTTTCCGCCAAGTGCAAATTATTTTCCGTTTTCCGTCCACTGAAATTTTTTTTCCGTTTCCGTTTTCCGTAAAAAATTTTTTTTGACACCCTACACGGTATTCACCGTTTCGGTTAATAATGCCACATCATGCATCGTTCGTGCATGCATACACAGATCATAATATAGTGCTTGAGTTATTCCCCCCTTAGTGTCTGATGGATTATGATGCACTTCAGTTAAGTTGTGTCGACAGCTTGTAAGTTGTAACTTGTGCGCGGCGCATAAAATTATTGTTGCCATAAAAGTGAGCTGGGAATGAGCCGGGGGGACAACGCAATTTTCAACTGTCGCCCGCAATATACGTTATGTTAAAAGTTTATGTTGATTATGTCGTAATAAATCAGTATTAGCCTGCGTGCCCAATATTTAACCCGGTGGCTCAGGGTTGATAAAGTTGGTGCGTTTGCGGGACAGCTTGGCATCTGCGAAAATTGACATTGTTGAATATGTTGATCACATTTGCTCAGTTGTTAACTCATTCTGGTGAAAACAAATTCAGCTTTATTATTTCGTCAGTTTTTTGTTTTTTTTGTTATTTTTTCTCAGCTCACAAATACCTTGCGGTATTGGCCCTACACACGATAGTTGACATCGATACCAAATGTCAACTGGTTCCGTTCCCAATTCAAAGCTTGCGTTTGAACATCGTTCCTCGGCTCGTCAGCAAGCTTTGAATCGGGATCGCCATCAGTTGACATTTGGTGTCGATGTCAACTAGCGTGTGTAGGGCCATTTCGGTGAAAACCGGTATGCGGCATGACTTGACATTCAACCCCCACTGCAAAATGGTGGTCAATCTATGCTGCTGTAAATAATTTCATAAACGACAACAAGTTTCTAAATAGTTCGATGAATGGATACCCTGGACGAAAATCCACCCCTCAAACATGGAGATATTATATACTCGGCGGACGTCACACTTAGTATGGAAACCTACCATAACCCATCCGAATAATGGATCAAAAATTATACGGTTTTAAATCATAATATTTCGTTTTTGCTATTGAATAATTAATTACGAAGTTTATCACATGATTTTATTCATTAAATTGTGGTAGGATTCTGCACATACTTTGCGGTCCGCCGAGTATACCTATATGGGGTTGTTGGGGGGGGGGGGGCTACGATGGACCCAGTGGCTAGGGTTCAAACGGGATTGACTTTTCGGGATCGGGATCGGGATGGGATTCACTTTTTGAGATTTCGGGATCGGGATCGGGATCGGGATTGGGGTTTCGGGATCGGGATCGGGATCGGGATTGGTAATTTGAGATTTCGGGATCGGGATCGGGATCGGGATTGGCCGGGATTGGGGTCACGGGATCGGGATCGGGATTGGGATAGGCATTTTTCCGGGATCGGGATTGGGTTCTAGGGATATAGATTTTGGCCATTTTTCTGGCATTCACAGTTGTTCATAAAGGTCTCAAAACACTGTTGGATGCCAGAAAAGTGGCATAAAATTGATGCTGGGGGTTTGCATCCACTTTTTTGCATGCAAAAACGTCATTATTTTACTTTTTATAATTTCCACTAATTTTTCCGGGATCGGGATCCCGGACTTGGGAGTTTCTCGGGATCGGGATCGGGATTTGAAAACTTTCGGGATCGGGATCGGGATCGGGATTGGTATTTTTGAGATTTCGGGATCGGGATCGGGATTGGGGTTTCGGGATCGGGATCGGGACTGGTAAATCCCGGAATTTCACGGGATCCGGGATCGGGATCGGGATCCCGTTTGAACCCTACCAGTGGCCAAAAGTATACTTACCGTATTTCCTTGAAATACCCTCAGGGGGATTATTTTTCGGAGTGGAAATTTTTAGGGGTATTCGAGGGGGTTTAGTATTTCGCCAGAAATTTTCGTAAATGTCGTAGTTAAGAATTGGCTTTTACATACCCAAAACTGGTAATAAATGTCACCAAACGGGGCATATTTCAACATACATACAAACGTAGATAGCCTATACAAACTACTCTATGTAAAGCTGCGATGAGATTTGGCCCAAATAATTAGATCATGTACATTGTATACATGATGTACCTCATTCTAGACGGGGGGTAGTTCGAGGGGGAGGGTATTTTTCCTCAGCTCGAAAAGACCTGGGGGTATTTCGAGGAAATACAGTATTTTCAATTGCGGGCTCGTCCAGCGCGGAATTTATTTAGGTAAAAAAATAGTTTGTGTTTTTTCGCCGTGGGTGCGCAGCGCAACCATTAGGTACCTAGTTCCCATTCAAGACGTGTGTATTTACTAGGGTTCAAACGGGATTGACTTTTCGGGATCGGGATCGGGATTCACTTTTTGAGATTTCGGGATCGGGATCGGGATTGGGGTTTCGGGATCGGGATTGGTTTTTTGAGATTTCGGGATCGGGATTGGCCGGGATTGGGGTCACGGGATCGGGATCGGGATTGGGATAGGCATTTTTCCGGGATCGGGATTGGGTTCTAGGGATAGAGATTTTGGCCATTTTTCTGGCATTCACAGTTGTTCATAAAGGTCTCAAAACACTGTTGGATGCCAGAAAAGTGCATAAAATTGACGCTGGGGGTTTGCATCCACTTTTTTGCATGCAAAAACCTCATTATTTCACTTTTTATAATTTGCACTAATTTTTCCGGGATCGGGATCCCGGACTTGGGAGTTTCTCGGGATCGGGATCGGGATTTGAAAATTTTCGGGATCGGGATCGGGATTGGTCTTTTTGAGATTTCGGGATCGGGATCGGGATTGGGGTTTCGGGATCGGGATCGGGACTGGTAAATCCCGGAATTTCACGGGATCCGGGATCGGGATCGGGATCCCGTTTGAACCCTAGTATTTACACAACTTTATACTGTACAGAAGTAATTATCTTTTTATCATAAACATCGTGAAGCCAGAGGACGTTATTTTCCACTTGTCAAACTCAAGCTATGCCCATTTCTTTGGTTGCAGTGCAATCAATCAGTGACCGCATTTTAGTGGCTAGAAAGGTTTCTTGTAACACGCACTAAGGAGTCGTTAAAAGTACCCAACTTTCTCAGTCGTATGTGTAAATACTGGTTTTTAACCCATGTGCAAGTATTTTGTGGGTATTGCATGGATTCTGAGTGTCAAATTGGGTAGAAATTTTTAAAGTTCTACCAATTTGCTAGTTTCAATTTGGTAATTGCTTCTGTAGGCACTGCCATATTTAATACCGTATTTCTTCTAACAGAACGGCATACCTCCAATAGAACGGGAGGTTGTGGCACGTTTTTGCGCTCACGAAAACAATAGAACGGCATCACCAATATTACAGCAGGTAGAAATTATGTTGGGAATGTGCCAAAACAGAAAAAAATGGATGGCGAGAATGTTCAAACATTCAAATAGATATAGAATTTCAAAATAATAGAATAGCGCCATCCTATTAGAAGAAATACGGTAACTGTTGGTAACAGAAATACGGTTACGGCACATTTTTCTTCAAAGATAGTGCATAGTGCATTTATATGTGCCTGCATTCTAAGAAAAAAATACATGTGAAGATATGTATTACCTAAATAGGTATGTATGCTTACACAGTCACTTTTTGTGGTTTGTGTGCATGCCCTGAATTTTCTGAAATACTCTGAAGTACCCAGTACTCACGGGTACTGTACTGTACGGTACGCCTACAAACGAGTACTGGTAAACAAACAAAAGTGTTGGACCCATGCGTATTTTTGGTGTACGCAGTTTTATGCATATTGTAGATATAAACGTAAATACACCCTATCAAATCTTATTGACAACAGAAATTTCCGAACCTGATAAATCTATCTTAACCACATTTCAGTTTCCTGGAGTTTAGCAACCGTAACGAGTTTTATGAAGATTAAAAAACCAATTGTGGTAAACTTAATGTGCTCAAAACTGATTTACCACTCTTGCCAACTAGTGTGCGTAGGCACATTGGCATTTTTAATCTCAGCTCACTCTGGTTGCGTAATTTGAAAGCTTCATTGAAGCATTCTGCCTTCGTTTGAAGCACAATTTGCGTTCATTAAGACCGGCCGTTTCGTACACGAGTAGTGTTTGAGAGGTGATAAACGGCGTCAGTGCGTGTTCTGTACTCTATATATTATGCATGCACTATATTGTGCTTACACGTTGCGTCAGGATTTAGTTGGTCCTGTCGTTAGAGTGTGGTCATCCTAACATATTGTGGAATCTCACATGCCGCAATGTGACTCTAACATATTGTGTAATTTCACATGCCCGAATGTGAATTACACATGCCAAAAAGTGAATCTCACATGCGCAGCCCATGCACATGCCATCTCAAGGCATGTGCCATGCATCATTTTGTCATGATTTTGTATCATCATATTGTAGTATTGCGAATTGGACCGCAGGCGGTGGCATAACATCCGTTTGCATTGAATTTGGGCCACCGCCGAACTAGACAACACCAGCTCCGTGGTGCTAAGAAGGTACTCTATCGAGTAGAGCATTTTTCATACAGATAAATATATCAACATTAAAATTAGTAAAGTGATGCAGCTGGACAAAATCCAGTGGGACATTGGCAAAAAAACAGACCTCTGCAGAAGATTTTTTTTACATACCGATTTACCTCGAATTATCCCCCCTTGAATACCCCCATCGAATTAACCCACTCAAAATGAGCTGGGGAAATAATAACACCCCCCCCCCCCCGAAATATCCCCCTCCGGAATGATGTACATCATGTATGCAATGTAGCTAGCTACACATAGACTAGTTTTTATGTCCAAATATATCCGTTTGGATGCATTTATTACCGGTTTTGAGTACGCAAATGCCTACTATTTATTACGATCCTTACGAAAATTTATCACGAAATAATAACCCCCCTAGAATAAGCCCCCCCCCCTCGAACAAGCCCCCTCGAATTAAACCTCTCTGAAATTTTGCTGGCGAAATGATAAACCCCCATGGGGGTATTTCGAGGTAATACGGCAAATAAACACAGGAAAACATTCAACAAACATTCATTTACCTGTGTCATCGAATCGGTGCACAAACAACTGCACAATATAGGTTTCCAATCGGTTTCCATGCCCTAAAATAAACATGGCAGGCTTTTTGTGCTCTATTCTGTGTCAATTAGCTACTGTTGTATGTTGTTGTTGTTGTTGTGTGCCTTGTTCATTTCCAGGTTTATCTCGTCACATCTGGTTAAATCTGGTTAAATTTGAGACATGCCTACAAAATTGTCCTCAAGGTTTTCGACGATTTTGGATTTTTATGTTAATTCGAGTTGTTTGGACTTTTATTTCATCACTAAAAACACGAAAAATCCTTCCTTTTTTAGAAAAATTTGAACTCGTAATTCAGAAACTTCGAATTTAAAGCAAGACTGGTGAAAAAGCATGAAAAAATGCGGAGACAATTCAACTTCTGTTTCACATGGATCTGTCAATATGCGCAAAAAATGTGCAAATAAAGCGGCAACAGTTTGGAGGGCCGCAAAACATACAAATGCATTCAAGATTGCCCAGAACCAGGGGTCTCCTAGGGGGGGGGGGGCTTCCCCCCTAATCCGCCAGCTTTCGCTTATACACATCTTTATATACCTATTTTTTGCCGTTTTTTGCCTGTTTTAACTACTTTTAACCTGTTTTTAGCGATTTTTTTCCTTTCTGCCTTCTATGCATTGAAAAAGCCTATATATTTTGCCCCAGTGTGCCCCGCCCCATGCCCCCCCAGCCCCCCAGAAAATTTATCCTCTATTTATCTCTCCGGAGGAGCGATTTGCTACCTGTCCAGCCCCCGCGAGGGCCAAAATCTTGGAGACCCCTGACCAGAAAAATTTAAAAAAGCAATAATCTAGTGCAAAAAAAATTTGAAAATTCAAAAACTATTGTCAGTAATAATGGAAATCCGAAAAGTCATTTTTAGCAAGAACAGCTTTGCAATTTTAGCGCGTTTTTCCATTGGAACGGCCATTGTTGCTCATTGTATGTAAATTTGGGAGGATAATATCCTCTGCAGTTCTCTCGTTACACTCGCGTTATCACCAGAGTTGTTAAAAGTACAGAATTTTTTTTAAAAGTACCGTATTTCCTCGAAATACCCCCCCTTGAATAATCCCCCCCCCGCCCTCGAAATACCCCCAGGTGTTTTCGAGTTGGTGAAAAAATAACCCCACGTCCCTCGAATTACCCCCGTCTGGAATAAGGTACATCATGTATACGATGTACATGGTCCGGCTGAAAAGTCCCCGGGCAGTGCTCGCCATTCGCGCTAGGGGTAAGCTACGGTCATAACATTTTGACAGGTTAGGATATCGGGTGTTTTGAGTTTTCACCCAAAATTTCACCCCTCTAGCTCCACCCACTGCGGAACTGGTGTGGGGGTTACAATTTCGGTCATTTTGTACTGATGTACAAATGGTGCTCTAGCTCAACGCTGCTTTAAGTTGTGATCATGAAACTTTGGTTAGTGTGAGCCACCAGTGTTGGTAATGTGCTGATTATATTCAACACTTTTACCAACATCATTGCTTTTATGGTAAAATTAATATGCAGTACAGGGTGATGTGCAAGACACGTGGGAACTGTGATGGATGTTTTTGGTGATAATCTGAGACCATGTTGTATTGCAGTGATTTTAATGTTGTTTTGAAATGTGCAGTAAATGAGTTATGTGTTTAAAATTTCCCTATGTTTCATTACTAATCTGTAGTGGACACATTACCTGTGTTCAACAGCAGTGTGCATGCAAAATGCATCCTGTATTAACCACTTTTTGAGAAGGAGAGGCAGAATGATGAATTGGGTAGTGAGAGTAGTGATGGTAATGACAATATGAACTAGGCTTATGATATCATAGGTAATGTTGGTTAGTGCTGGCACATTGTCAACACTGGTGGCTTACACTAGCCAAAGCTTCATGATCACAACTTAAAGCAGGATTGAGCTAGAGCACCATTTGTACATCAGTACAAAATGACCGCAATTGTAACCCCCACAGTTTCGCAGTGGGTGTAGCTAGAGGGGTGAAATTTTAGGGGAAAACTCAAAACACCTTATATATTAACGTGTCAAAATTTTATGACCGTAGCTTACCCCTAGCGCGAATGGCGACTGCCCGGGGACTTTTCAGCCGGACCATGTACATGATGTAATAAGGGACAATTTGCAACGCATAGTCTAGTTTGTGTATCGATACACGTGCATACGTCCAAGTACAACCTCTTTCGCTGCAGTTATCACCAGTTTGGGGTATGAAATAGCCTATTCTTTACTACGACCTTTGCGAAAATTTCTGGCGAAATAATAAACCCCCCCTCGAATAAGCCCCCCCCCCTCGAAATACCCCCCTCAAAATTTTCACTCTGAAAAAAAAAACCCTGGCGGTATTTCGAGGAAATACGGTATACGTAAACGTAAAGTATTTATTTTTTACTAACCCCCTGAGTACAGAAAACGTAAAGTAAATTTTTTACTTTTACTTGTGAGTAAACGTACTTTCCCTTCAGAATACATAAACGTGAGTACTTTTGAGAAATTTCTCCAAAATTTTCGCTCAAAATCACTCATTTTCATAACTTTTTGCCTATTTTATGCAAGTTTTGACTATATATTTGGTTTTACACCCATTTTCGACCAGTTTCCCATATTATTAGCATATTTTCTCCCTTGTTTCCTTCTACGCCTTTAAAAATCTATATAAAGATAATCCAAAATACGTTTTCTGTACTTGAGTACTTTCAAAAAGTACACGTAAAAGCGAGTACCGGGACTTTTTTCGGAGGAAAATTAAACGTATTTACTCTGTACTCGAGTATACGTATTTATCGAGTAAAAGTAAATACGTTTTAACAACTATGGTAATCACCATATTCCAGTCATCGAAGAAGAGTGCAAATTGTTATAATATACCGTATATCCTTGAATAAAACCCCAGGGGAGTTATTATTTCGTCAGAAGTTTTGAGAGGGAAGTTAATCAAAAAGTTATTCATTCAGGTATATAACAGTTCAACACCAACAAAAACTAGGCAGTCATTCCAAAATTAATGTTCATCGGCATCCAAATTATTCAAATACACATTGTGGATACCTACACATATCAAATACTCAGAGGAGGGTTATTCAAGGTGAAAAGTTATTTTTCAACAGGGTGTCTTATTCAAGGATATACGGTACATGCACCTGCTCCAGAAATGATCTATTTACACCTTAAATACCTCTTATTATTCGCTTATTTTCTGAGTTAATGCGTGCATAGTTTTAGCCTCTCGGAAATTAGGCACTTTAGCTTAGCCTGGCTTGGAAGGTTGAATGCTTTTCGACAAAATCAATCATACGCAATGAGACACTGGCAGTTGTTAAAGGTGCCTTATCATAGTCCGCTGCTCTGGGCTGCAGAGAGACATTTTTCTGACGCAAAAGCAAACTTGAAAATTGGTGGCAGTTCTGCGGGGGGTGCCTTTAACTGCGAAAATAATGCGACCCAGCAGATGCAAGCCTCTGTCGCGCCAATTGGCTCAACTTTCGGGCAATTTTCTGCGAATTTTTTAAAGAAACGTGCGCGTAAATACGGTTCCACGTTCTCGACTTTTTTCCTCTGAAAGCTCAAAAATTTACCGCAAAAAAGATGCGCAATGTGATGATGAATATTTCATAGATGTTTGATCAAATCCCGCGCAAATGCTCCAGTGAGCCCTGTCTGAAAGGTATCGAATTCCCGCGTGTTTCCTTTGCTAAACCGGTGCTAGAGCATCACGTTTCGTTGCCCACGGCGGCTGAATGGCTCAGAATGTATGCATTACAGTATTTTAAATACCCAACTATTACATTCATGTTGCCACCGTTAATTAGTTTTTGCAGACGGTCGTTTTTAATTGGTGTTAATGTGCATGAAATGCAGCAACGGCGTTGCGCGGTGTATCCACGCGAATAAATGTTGTTCTGTTTTTCATTAAAAACAGCTCCCTGATATCGTATTTAGTGATTGGATTTACCTAAAAACATAACATCCAGAAGGGTGTGGGAAGTTTCTGTTGTGCCACTTGCTGAATGCACTTTTAAGAAACTCGCCCTCGGCACACTTAGGAAATGAGGCAAGTGCAGATACACATTTACTACCAACTAAATAGTGCTGAAAAGACGCCAAAATGCTTGCACTGACGCCATTCCTTACTTTTCAAAGCGCCAATCTTGAAAAAACCAGCGAGCTACGTTTCAAACCTTGACCACACGCTGAACTCGATTGAACGGTTAAACTGAACTTCGAGAAGAAATTGTCGTCCACTGGATCTGCAAAATGTCATTTAGTTTATCACTGACGCTTTCGATAAAAGTATTTACAGTCGACCCTGCAGTTAAGTGGTGATGTTTTTGAAAGGAATGCGTGACTTCTTTCATAAAATACCCGTATTGATATTGACAAAACAATGTCATATTCAACTACTAGCCGTGTCCATTGCGCCATTAATTAGGGCACAACTAGGGCGTCAACTTTCCGTTTCCATTTTCCAAAGAAACCATTTTTACTTTCCGTTTTCTGGCAAGCGGCATTTTTTACCCTTCCTTTTTCCGGCAGTTGAACATATTTTACATTTCCGTTTTCCGTAAAAACCTTTTTGACACCCTACGCGCAACAGCCGGTGGCTTTGCATCGCTACGTACTCCAACACTTGCTAATAGGGCTCGAACTCGACTCGACTCGACTCGTGACTAGAGCGTAAAATTGGGTGCCGACTCGACTCGACTGAATCGACCGGAAAAATATGGCACGACTCCAGACTCGAGGTTTTTGCATGACTCGACTCGAAATTTTGACAAATTGTATCATGCCCAAAATACCAATTTTTTTATGCATTTTTGCGGCTTTATTTGTGGCAACATCAAGAAAGTGTACAGTGTTACAAAGGTTATATTTTTGCTTTATCTTGATGTTAAAATTAACTGTTGGCATTGAAGTGTGTGTGAAAACATTGGTAGAGAAACCAGTATTTAAAATTTCTGCAAGGATTATACCAAAATGTAACGCATCTGACTCGACTCGAGTCTCGAGATTTTTGCCAAGACTCAACTCGACTTTTCACTGACTTGCCCAACTCGACTCGCCGACTCGACCGGAAAAATTTGGTGGCTGTGACTAGTGATGTTAAAGGCACCGGGAAAAATGGCACCGCACCGCACCGGCACCTTTGCCAACGCATGAAAAGGGCACCTGGCACCCTGGGGCACCGGCCAGAAAATGGCACCGCACCGCACCGGCACCGGTGCCTTTTGGAAAAAATGGCACCGGCACCGAAGGGCACCGGCGGGTTGCCGGTGCTAGCACCGAAAGGCACCGCACCGGGCTGGAATTTCTGAAGTAAATATCGGCAGTTTCTCAGTGGTCTCACATTTGGCAGTGCATATTTCCATGAATTTTCAACCGATTTTGATGGTTGAGCACTTAAAATGATCAGAATGATGTGGCAATCACTTTTATGAAGCAATTACAATGATTACAAATAAAAGATAAAATATTTAATTCATTACAATGTCCATAGCCACTATTGTCTACTGATCAGAGTCGTTGCTGTACAGAGAATGGAACTATCTCTGTCATATACTGACAACAAATTTTGAACAAAAAAGTAAGATAAATATACAATATAAAAATGATTTAAAATTCAACAAAATTTTAGATTCGCTCATCAGATCACGTATCGGGTATAATGGATTTCACAGTAGGTATTTTTATTTGATAGGGAGGTTTACAAAATAGGAAAAAACGGTTGGGTAAATATATCGCTGTTTTTTGAAATATGAATAAGCACATACTATGGACAAAATTGCACAGCACATGAAGCCTTGGCCGGTGCCTTTCCCGGTGCCTTTTACTTTGCCCTGGTGCTAGCACCTTTGGCACCGGCCAAAAAATGGCACCGCACCGCACCGGCACCGGTGCTATTCTGAAAAAAATGGCACCGGCACCGGCATGGCACCCCAGAAGATTGCAATGGCACCGCACCAGCACCGGTGCTGGTGCCCTTCGGTGCCCAGCACCGGGGCACCGGTGCCCCGGTGCCTTTACATCACTAGCTGTGACTGGAACTCGAGTTTCCAAAAAATCGAGTTTCGAGCCCTACTAGCTAAACCCGACGCGACTCGTTCACATGAGTGCAAGTTTTCGCTAATGCATTGTTTTCCTTTTGTAGTTATATTTAGACCGTTAAGCTGCAATTACGTACAGCTGGCCGTAAAATTTCGCTGCAAAGTTAATTACATAGGAGTGGATGATCATACAGGTATTGACTTGTCATGACGACGAATTAATCCATCTCTTAATCGTGTCCAAAACTCTGCGTGAACGGTCAACTTTTTCTGGAGACATGGATTTTTCAATCATTTTACGTCGAAATTTCAAACCGTTTAAAATAAAATTTAGACGTTAACTCATTGGAAATTCAATATCTCTCGAAATGGTGGGGTGTACGCATGTTGAGTTTTGGACACGATTAAGAAATAGATTTAGTACTTCGTCCATGAAAAGTTGGAAACCTGTATACTCGGCGGACATGATACTCTGCCATCGCACTCATTTCTGTCTCACGTTGGAACCGTGCCAATAATGACGAAGCATCTGATTTTTGTTCAGAAGATGAAAAAATCATTGTTGTAAATAAGTTAACGTATATCGTTATAACATAGATGACTTTTTCAACTTTTTATGAAAATCGCATGGGTAAAAAAAGTTGGCGCGCTTCCAGCGGGAACCACGCGTGCAGGGTGTAAAGTGACTGGAGTATATCATCATCCACATGTTTATCAATTTCGCGGTGAGATGCATTCTTGTTGTTAAAACGTATTTACGTTTACTCGATAAGTACGTATACTCGCGTACTGCGTAAATACGTTTACGTTTCCTCCTGCAAAAAATACCAGTACTCACATACTCGCGTACTTTTTGAAAGTACGCGAGTACAGAAAATGTATTTTAAGGGGACAGAAGATGTCATTTTGCCAGACAGAAAGTGGCAAGCATAAGACATTTTCCTAAGAAATACTTTTCAGGAGAGAAAAACACATCTTTGGTGATTTTCAAAGTAAAAATTGAAATAACACCAATTTTATGTTATTTTGGTTAGAAAAATACCCAATTTTACGTTTTCAGTGAAAAAAATACCCATTTTTACGTTTTCCTTGGAAAAATACTCATTATTGTTTTCTCTGGTGAAAATTATTTTACTCACATTTTACGCAGTGTAAAAGTGAAAATAAAACACTTTACGTTTTCTGTACTCATGTGTGAGTAAAATAAAAATACTTTACGTTTACTTTTAAAAAAAGTTCAGTACTTTGTGCAACTCTGGTAAAATGTTCCCTTGAATTTCACGCCGGGCTGTAATAACAGCTTTAATGAGGTGCACCTAGCTATCGAACTGGCACACTAAAAAATACATGATTCGATCCAGTAGTTTTTTTAGATTTCGTTCTGGAATCTCTCGCGACAGACGGTGCGAACGCTTCCAGAATTTCCATATGTTGTTGGAAAATGAAACCATTTATAACCTGGTAGAAAATATCAACTGTTCTATTTACAAGCGAAAATACAATTTGCGAGGACAGGTAAGACGCAACTGCAAACGCATGCAAATTCCAAATCCATTTCTGGCTTCATTGAAATTAGAGGCTCGCCTAATAACATGTACTTACAGGCGAACCATCCTAAGCTGTCCTAGGCGCAAGGACACATATACTCGACGGACCGCAAAGTATGCGCCCAAAAATACTTATGCCTTAGTCGATAACGCGCTTGCTGGATACTTATGTACCTCGTCACTTTCACAAAAAAGTTTTAAACGAAAAAGGCGGAATCGCGTAGAAGCGGTGAATATTCTTTCCTGAAACGTTTTTTTTTATATTTGGTGCTGTAACAATTTTTAATATATTACCAATGACGTCATGATGGAGTGTTTCCTTCAGAAAAATGCATAGCATGCGGTCCGCCGAGTATACACGCAGTGCTAACTAATAACGAGCATGAAGTGCAAACAAAAGCTGTAGGAATTTGCATCTGCCAGCGCGCTGTGCTCATAAAATGGAGATGTGATGTGATGAGGACCATTGCAATTTCAGCTTCACTGCATTGTGATTATTTTTATTGCGATGCTGGGAAAGTGTTGCGATTACAATTGCACAACAATGTCCGCGTTCCATTGCGCAAAAACATGATTCTGTTGTTGAGTGTTTTTGCTTAGTCACCCGCTAGCTTGCACTGATTGTTTATGTAGATACCTACCTGTTCAATCACGCAAATTTTCGAGTGTTTTTGAAAGTACCTACACCCTCCCTATTAATCATGCTTAAAAACAGCGTTGTTAAAAGTATTTTACATAACTTTTTCCAAAGTAAATGTAAATTACTTCCTATTTACCCCCTGCCCTAAGTATACATAAAGTATTTCTTTTTACTCACTCCCCGAGTACAGAAAATATAATGTAATTTTTTACTTTTACTCATAAGTAAACCTGAATAAAATGTTTTTCTCCCTGAAAAATGTAAAAGTGAGTATTTTTGAGAAAATTTGCTACAAATTTTCTCCAAAATCACCAATTTTCATAACTTTTTGGTCATTTTCACCATCAAATTCACATATAAATTTTTTTGTGTGTTTTCACCTGTTTTTGGCCATAAGCATGCTTAAATACCTACCGATTTTTGCTTTTTTCCCCCATTTTAGCTTTTTCGCTTTTTAACATCCTACACCTAAAAAGCCTATATAAAAGCCTATCTGAAATATGTGTTCTGTACCCGAGTACTTTCAAAAAGTAAATGTAAATGTGAATACTTTTTCAGAGGAAACGCAAACATATTTATAAAAAAAGTATATGTAAATGTATTTATCCATTTTTGGGTATACATACTTTTCAAGTAAACGTAAATACGTTTTGACAACTATGGTATTCACAAATGTGCTTAGAAATCAATTTTCCAACGTTTGTAGCTGAACTTCCTCTTCATATTCACTACCTATTAGCATTCATATATATTTACATATTTATTATCTATTTTACAATGCCCAGTTCTTGGTGGGACAGAATTGTATCGAAATTGCGTAAAACTCCAAACGACTCGAACCTACACCTGGTGCCAGTCGAGTGCGGCAGTCAAAGTACGACAGGCCATCGGCACAGCGCCAACGGACCAAAAAGGTTATCAACTTTTTTTGTTGATATGTTATTCAACATATTGGGCTGTCGGGAAAGTTCGATCCGTCTCCCATTGGATGGTCGTGGATTGTGAGATTTGCGTCGGTGTCTCGGAGCTGGAATTACCACTCAACGTAAAATTCAAAAGTAAATTTTACCGCGAAATTGATAACATAAAAGTGGATGATAATCTCCAATTTTATGTTTCCAACTGATTTTACATTGAAATTTCATCGAAAAATCGAAAACTCCGGAAACGTTGGATTGTGCATGTCGAGTTTTGAACATTATTGAGAGATAAATTAGCGCTGTATCGACTTTTACGTAATCAATTTTGCGGTAAAATTTTATGATTTAATAAATTCCAGTTTATATACCCCGGCTGAATCCCCACTGATTGTCCAGGACGATCCAATGCGAGATGATCCTGATACGGATCGAACTTTCCCGACACACCAATACTTGCTGCGATTTGATCCATGATAATTTAAATGTGGTCTGAAACTTTAATGTGGTCTGTCAACTACTGTTGTCGATCATTCCGATTAAGTCGAATGCGTGCAAAGCTGTTTTGTGTTTTTCCAAACTTTTCTAAATTTCGGTAGAAAACTAGCGTTTGTGAAAAAAATCAATTTTTTTATAATGTGCCTACACACACTAGTTTTCACCGTGACTTCGTGTGAAAACTTAAAATTTTAAAAGTGCAAATTAATGAACACGGTTGAATGATTAAATTTAATTTAAATTTTAATTAATGAAAGTTAAAGTTTGAAATTTTGAAAACCAAAACATGTATAACATACAAACAGAGTAGGCTGAATGTCGCCATGTCGCCATTTCAGTTTTCACACAAGTCACGGTGAAAACTAGTGTGTGTGGGGCCAATGGAACGTACGTAAAAATTCCCCCCCCCATTTTTGCACATGAAAAATGCTTTAGTGATGAGATGCCCTGTAAATATTAATATAAAATCGACTGTGAGTGATGACCCGAAAAAATAAAAACTTTTTCATTTATTTTTTCGACGAACCAAATTTGAAAAAGCACTGAAAGACAGTGTTATATTGCGCGCGCGGGGAATAACACTATGCATAAAGAATGGGCGGTTGGGCATTCGGCATCCAAGCAATGCCTTTTCATGGAAGCTGTTTTTACCCGAGTATCGTTCAGAGTACACAAACATGTATACGCAGTCCGCGCTGAAATCGGCCCCGCACCGGATGTATGTATTCCTCTGCACTTCCACATGGTTGCTTGAAAAATTTAGAGGCGTCAAATGACATAATATTCTACAGTTTGCGGCCGATAGCAGTTTTCAAGTGGACGTCGCTCAAATTTTTTTCTGCCACACAGCTGTCAGTCATTCACACGAAGCTAGACACCTCACAAACTATCTGTTTAGTTTCCACTTCCCCACGAAGGCTGCCAGGAAACTAGGAAGTTAGGAACCATTGGATGAAAAAGCACTCACTAGACTTTCTCATAAAATCCGTATTTTTAACTAAGTTTACTCCAGTGATTTTACACCTTGCACACGTTGTTCACGCTGGCAGCGTGCCAACGATGTATAACGCATTCTATCTTCATCAAAAGTCGAAAAAGTCATTTTTGTTATAACATTATGCGTTAACGTATTCACAACGACGACTTTTCTGATCTTTTACAAAAATCGCATGCTTTACCTAATTATCATTGGCACGCTTCCAACGTGAGACATAAATACGTGTGAGAGCAGAGTATAGATATCTAAACCGTTCAGATATTCATTTACGAATCGAGATCGAGTACGGTCTCGCGCAGGTGGCACTCTCTATCGTGCCCGCACCCGTCCAACATGGGCGTGTGCACATCGAGCGCGGAGGCGAACAACGGCTCGGACGCCACGCGGAGGAAGGTCGCCCTGCAGCAAGACGGTGGGCCGCTTTTGAACACGCTTGAATGCGAGCTCAGAGTTGTGAAACGTACTGAACTTTTTCGAAAGTGAACGTAAACGTTAAGTGTTTATTTTTTACTCACAGGTGAGCACAGAAAACGTAAAGTATTTATTTTTTAGATTTACTCATGAGTAAATGTGATTGAATTACTTTTGTGCCCGGAAACCGCAAAAGTGGGTATTTTTGAGAAATTTTGCCCCAATTTTTGCCTAGAATAACCTATTTTCAACTTTTTCGCCATCAAATTCACTTGTTAATGTGTTTTTGTATATTTTGATGCTATTTTAGATATTTTGTCTATATTTTTAGCTTTTCACTCCATCTAATTCCTTAAGCCCGTTCGAAATACGTTTTCTGTACTCGCCTACTTTCAAAAAGTACGCGAGTAAGTGAGTACCGGTATTCTTTCCGGGGGGAAACGTAAACGTATTTACGCAGTACTCGAGTATCCGTATTTATCGAGTAAACGTAAATACGTTTTAACAACTATGTGCGAGCTTAACATAGCTTCGAGTAACTGCAACCGCCGCGCTCAGAACGCATGCTGAACAGCTGCTACACGGAGGTGTCCTCGTCGAGCGCCGCCTACGAGCAGGGCAGGCACGGCTTCCTCTACGACGCCGAGCAGGGGCCCTGGTGCCAGGATCAGACACTTTAACGTGCCCTGTAAAATGTAAAATGTCACGCAAAGTGTCAAAAGTCATGTAAAATGCTCTGCAAAATGGCAACCGAGTCGCAATTTTGCAGGCCATTTTACATGACTTCTGACACTTTACATGACATTTGACATTTTACAGGGCACTTTAAGTGTCTGGGACTGCCCCCAGGCAGACGGCCGAAGGCACGAATGAACGCAAAAAGAGCGCCGGTCTAGTGAACGAGTCGTGCAACAACGACGGTTCCTTGGCTAGTTTGAGATCAAAGTTGGGCCAGTGGAGTTTCAGAAAGCGATCGCAGACCGCCGGCAGGGTGCACGATTTCGTCGATGTGCAACATTTCGAGCGCGTATGCACCATCGGTTTGTTTGTAATTTTTTTGTGAGAATTCGGTTTTGGACAGCGGCGCTGCGCGCAGTCGCTGGAGCGAAACGAGTGCATTCGAGTGTAGTTTCAGTGATTGACCGTATTTGCCGAATTCTCGGGGGGTTACTTTTTTAGAGTGGAAATTTTGAGGGAGTAACTTTTGTTTGTAACGTACGCAGATGTAAAATAGAAAAATGCAACAATAGCTGCCAAGTACCACCTTAAAGATTTTCCAGGAAAAAAGTACTCGATTTTACATTTTCCTGACAAAAAAGTATTTTACTCACCTGTACTCATGAGTACGGGTAAAGAAAGTATTTTACATTTACTGTACTCTAGGGTGAGTAAAAGAGTATTTTTTACATATTTTATACATATCCTTTGAATAGGTTCAGCAATTTTAACAACAGCGCCACTCAGGCACGGGCACATTCGGCAGAGTTCTCTTGGTGCGGCAGAAGCGTTTCGGCAGGCGCCACAAACACAGAAACGCAGACGAATCTCCGAGGCCGTCCTCGCCGACAGCGGAAGATGACCCGTCGACGATTTTTGCGCTGAAAATACTCAGCATCAGGCATGTGATCAAGAAAAAGCAGGTGCAGCATGTGCACAATGAAAAGAGACTGCTGATAAAATTGTCGCACCCGTTTATTGTACAGCTGTGAGTTTGATGACATTGTGACTACATGTTATTTACAGTATTTCCTCGAAATAAACCCCCCTCAAAATGGCCACTATGAATTTATTACCCCCCCCCCCTCGAAATACCCCCCCCCCCCAATTGAGTGTAAAGAGAACGTTAGTTAAAAACCTGCGGTTTGTTATATGGCAATGCAAAACACACGTCAAAAACAATGAATTGTTACGTTAGAACAGTTTTTATGCCATCTACATACTTATATATAGCGGTTATTGTTGCACTTTTCTACGTCTGCGTAAGTTACAGACGACAATTTAGTACTGGAAGTAAAAAAAAAATTCTGGCGAAATAATACCCCCCTCGTTCAACCCCCCCTCAAAATTCTCACTCTGAAACAATCACCCCCGGGGGGTATTTCGAGGAAATACGGTATATACTTCAGAGGATTATTTTTTTGGCTACAAGATATTTTGAATACCCGTTTTCAGTCACCGGGCATGGCTGGATGACCGATGCATTTTCATGCTATTCGAATATCTGCCAGGCGGGGAACTGTTCTCGTATCTCAGAGCCGCTGGTTTGCCATAAAATTTGAATTTTCCAACAATATTGCCCATGGCGATGTGAAAATTCTCTTTGCAGGTCGTTTCGCACTGGGAACTTCGCGTTTCTACTCTGCCGAAGTCACTTTGGCACTACAACATTTACACAATTTGAACATCGTGTATAGAGACGTGAAACCGGAAAACATTCTCCTCGACGCTCAGGGCCATGCGAAATTGATTGATTTCGGCTTTGCCAAGGACTTGAGCAGATCAACCAGGTAGTGACATAACATACTTTTCGAGTTTACACCAAATGTCTTGTCTATAAGTACCGTATTTGCTTGAAAAATTCCCCCCACGAATAATTCCCCCTGTCTGTTTGAAATTATAATTTCCCCCTTAAGGCATATTGATCAAGCTGTTTTGGATTTTTTGAACAAAAATGGCATGTTATTTTGAGAATAAAGCATATTTCGTGAAACGACTTGATAAAAATATTCTAGGAAAATTTTGACGAAATAATAACTCCCCCTTGAAAAATTCCCCCCAAAAACGTCTGACGAAATAATAGTTCCCATTCCCATTCAGAACGTACACGTTGTGCGGCACGCCAGAGTATTTAGCTCCAGAGGTGATAGAGCAAAAAGGCCACGACAAAGCCGTCGACTGGTGGGCTCTGGGAGTACTCACTTACGAAATGATCATAGGGTAATTTTTTTTGACACACGTTCACATTCCAGTGAATTCTGGCCAGATAATATATAGACACTTAAATTTTTCTCTACATTCAGAAAACCTCCATTCAAGGGTGAGAATGCCCTGCAGGTCTATGAGCAGATCCTGGCTGGTCAGGTTGCCTTTCCACGACAATTCAGCCAATCAGCAAGGTTACACATAAATGGTTTTGCTTAATACCAAATAGGTACCTAGTGTGGATGGAAATTTTTTTTTTTTCAGAGACTTCATCACTCGTTTGCTGAGTGTCGACCGGGCACAAAGACTGGGATCAAGCAAGGTAAATGGATATTTATGATTGGAATATTTATGATGATGCAATCGAAAAGAACGTATAAAAATGTAAAGAATTCAGAAATTCTCGCAGGATGCCGCAGAGGAGATCAAGCGACACAGATGGTTCAGATATGTCGACTGGGGTGATGTTTACCACAGAAGAATACAGGTATTTTTAGCTGAACATTTGTTTCTTGAACAGAGTGGTGTTTTTGGAAAATTAATTTTATAAAATGGAACAGCAATAGTAGAAAATGTTTTTTCAAAACATTTCAGAAACAGCTCCTTATACCTATGCCAGAAAACCCTCAGTATTCTATATTCCTATAAATAATTAAACTAATTACGACAATGAAGCTTGAGTAAAACAAAAAGAATTTTTTATAAAATCATTTAAGAAAATCAATCTTTTCAAAGTGGGCTCATTCTTATCAATTAGGCTATGCCAATATTCTGCTAACCTACACGCAGCCTCCAATAGTACCAACGATCTACCACGTGGCTGATGTGGGCAACTTTGACCGATATGATGAAGTTGAATTAGATTCATTTCCTGCTGCAACTGACGGTGAACTTGACATGTTCGCTACATTCTGAAAAATGGCATTGAATGCCGGCCCACACAGTAGTTGACACATGTGTGTCAACTGGTCTATGTCAACTCAGATTTCGGTTTTACCACGTGTCGCAGAGCGATCTTCCAATGCATTTGTCGTAATATTTATTTTTCAACATTGCTGTATATGCAGTTGGCGATCGTTCTGCGGCGACACGTGAAGCCGAAATCTGAATTGACAAAGACCAGTTGACACACGAGTGTCAACTAAATGTGGGCCGCCATTAGGTGAAAATTTTTTGATTGAATGTTTCCACTTGTGGGAACTGGGAAATCCGTTTAATGCTCACGTTTCCCGTGTACCAAATGATTTGTGGGGCATCGAAGTTTTCAATATTTTTTTGCCGGCAGTCCGATTAATTCTATCGAAATTCGCCTATATTCGGCATGGGTCAATTTGGAATGATTCGGGTATGGAATGTACCGCATTTCCTTGAACAAACCCCTCGAAATACACCCTTTGAAATAATATTGAGAATTTTTAATGATGTGGAATGTAAATAAAACATTGACAAACACAACAGAGCACACACCAGTATTTAAGAGTAAAGGTGCGCCCCGAATGGGCTGAATCATGAATGAGAGTATAGCGAGATTAAAGCTACCCGAGATTTAACCCATCGACTGTAAAGCCAAAGTACCTCGCTAGGTAAGCCAAAGTATAGCGACATAAAAGCCAAAACGGTCATAGAAAAATGTGTCATAATTAAAGCCATTGTGTGTCATTATTAAAGCCAATATGTCGACTCGCAAGCCGCAATACAGGGAAATACCTAACGATACACATACAAAATTGATGTATAGTATTCAATACATGTGGCGGTAAGTTCACAGCCATTTTTGGGGTAATCCGCTTTTGAATGGACACGTGTGGCCAATTTCTGTTTGGCTCGATGCAGTGGATCATGGAGAATTTCGGTGTGAACAAAGAGATGAATAGCAGACGCAAAGAGCATATCCTGCATGAGAGCGTCATACAGAGAAAAAACGGTTTGTTTCCATATGAAAAGTGGGAGCAATATTTATTTATTAGATTTGCCAGTATTCTTTCTTGAGTATTTTGCGGCACGCCCTCATGTATCCTCTGGCATGTAAATAAATATTAGGGTGTAACTAATTAGTGTATGTTTTTGTTTGTGATTTCATAGAAATGCACATTCCTGCGTCCATTCTGCTGTACATCGGCCGATTTTGATGCCCTTCGAGTATGTAGGGTTTTGGGGTCTGGGCTATGACGAATTGTTTTGGTTTGCTCGAATAGTCCCCCAGTCCCGAGATAAGGGGGGTTTATAAATAGGTCGTCATTTTGTGTGGTCGATCTGCACATTGATTTTGAAGCTTTATAACTTGACCATTTCTGGGCCGATTTCGATCGTTCAACACTTAAAATGATCAGCACAACATGCAGATTCAATTTTTGTGGTCGGATTAGTGATGTTTAAATTACGTATGCCCGTTTGACCAGGCGTTTGAACGTGAAAAATCGTTAAAATAATTTTTCGACATAGGTTTTTTTAACATGCTATCATACACTTTAGACAAATAGAATTCATCTGGCCCAAAAAGAATTTCTATATCTCTTTCCAGTCAAACGTTACAGCACTTTAAACTTCCACCTCCAAACCATTTAAATATATACCACTGCATGAAGAACAATTTATGCAACATCAATACTCTGTATCTCGGCCATTTCTCAGCCGATTTTCACTAACTCACACTTTAAATGATCAGAATAACCTGGTGATTTCATTTTTATGGTCTGATTATCTGTATACGCTGTTCATCATGTGGTTATTTTATGGTTGGGAAACGAAAATTCAAAGTGCTATAACTTTTGATAGGAAAGAGATATTGAAAAACTTGTTAGGCCAGATGTATTCTTTTTGTCTAAACTATACGATTGCATGTTCAAAAAATTTATTTTTTGTGTACAAAAACCGGGTCAAATCGGCATATGTAATTTAGACATCACTAATTCAACCACAAAAATTGAATCTGCAGGTTGTGCTGATCATTTTAAGTGTTGAACGATCCAAATCGGCTTAGAAATAGTCAAGTTATTAAGGTTCAAAGTCAATCAGCAATATAGGCCATGCAAAATGACCATGTTTTAATAGACCCCCCTCTTCTCGGGACTGGGGGATTATTCAAGCAAACCAAGATAATTCGTCATAGCCTAGACCCCAAACCCCAACATACTCGAAGGGCATCAAAATCGGCCGATGTACAGCAAAATGGGACACAGGAATGTGCATTTCTATCAAATCACAAAAAAACATACACTAATTAGTTTACTCCCTAATACATAAATATGAAGTAAATATAATGTACACATGGCTTAAATAATGACACAAAATAAGCACTATGTACGCATGGCTTTAATAATGACACAATGGGGTTAAATAATGATACACTTTTGGTGATGGGTCGATTGGTTGACTGCGGCTTTAGAGACGAGGCACTTTGGCTTTAATCTTGATGTACTTTAACTTGCGAGTCGATGGGTTACGAGTCGCTGTGGTTAAATAATGGGTTTCCCTCATCATGAATAAAGTATAATTTTAGATTTATTTATACTCGGCGGATATCACACTTAGTATGGAAACTTACCATAACCCATCTGAATAATGAACCTAAAATTATACAGTTTTTGGTGATTATATTTCGTTTTTACTGTGGAATAATAAATTACGAAATATATCAAAAGAATTTATTCAGTAAATTATGGTAGCATTTTGCACATACCTTGCGGTCTGCCGAGTATACGATTGAATGTTTTCTAGTTAATTAGGAACAGTGTTGGTATTCTTCACATCTGGGTGTGCTAAGCAATAAATTGGCGATGGACACATGCAATGCAAGTTCGACAAAATAACAACCCCCTTCAATTAACTGCCCTCAACTTTACTGTCGAAATACCAACCCCCGGGGTATTTCGAGGATATAAGGTAGGTACCTATACAGGTTCTGATAGAATGAATTGGTTTGCCTCAAAATAATAAATGATTACCAAAAAATGTCGCCCCTGAGTACCGTATTTCTTCTAATAGACGAGCGCGCTTCTATTTTTTTCGTCAACTTTTTTACCTGCCGTTCTATTGGAGGTGCCGTTCTATTGGAGGTATGCCGTTCTATTAGAAGAAATATGGTATGTTACCTAGTCTGGATGAGGTTATTCTAGTCAGAATGGATAGGTGCTCCGGTGCTCATCTGATTTATAGAAAGTTATATTATGAGATGATTAAGTAATCTTATGGGTATTTAGAGTTATCATATGGGTATTTTCCTGCTTAGTTACTTATGTACCTTTGAGTGTATGACAGACATTCTCCGAATATTTAGTTTGGCATTAGTATTACAATATTGAGTATATTTATCTGTTGTGTCTGTTTATACTTCTTCTTCACTATGCATAAACCTGAGGATTGTTTAGTGTTTAGATTTACATTAAGCGGCGTTTACACTGACACGTGTGACGACAAAAACTTTTTGGGCTTTCAACTTTCTTTATGTCACGAAAATTAAATAATTGTTGTGTCAGACACCTAGATCTCGATCACTCTTTCTGCCTAGGACAAACATAAATTTTTATATATGACGATATCATACACAATAAAACGAAACAAAATTTTTGTCGTCACAGGTTGTCGGTTCGAGTTGTTCCCGGGAGCCTCGTTAACGAGGCTCCCGGGAACAACTCGAACCGACAACTTGTGACGACAAATTTTCTTGTTTGTTTTATTGTGTATGATCACGTCATATATAAAAATTTATGTTTGTCCTAGGCAAAAAGAGTGATCGAGATCTAGGTATCTGACACAACAAATATTCAATTTTCGTCACATAACGAAAGTTGAAAGCCCAAAAAATTTTTGTCGTCACACGTGTCAGTGTAAACGCAGCTTTAGATATAAATCCAGCTGTTTCTTTTCCATTTTCCCGCGCAATTTCCTGCTGAGAAGAATTAGCAACAAAAAAAACCCACTCTCACTCACACCTGAAAAAAACAACATTTTCCCGAATGGTCACCGTTGCAATGCAAAAAAACACACACCGTAAAACACCACACCTTCAGACATCCACCAGAATCCTACAAAACAAGTAAAAACAGCCCAACACCCCCCAAAGCAAACTGGAGGCCACTATAAGCGCAAGTGAAAGGAACTAGCTGCCGATCCACCGACAGCCGATCTCAATCGTCCGGCCGCGTGAAGCAGATCAGATCTAATGGCGACGCCACAGACGCGCGGCTTCCGCACGAAGTCGACATCTCGGTCGCGCACGCCCGCGCGCAGCCGCACCCGCACCCGGTCCGTTTTCGCTGGGGCAGATGGAAATAATGAGGGATTTTTTAGAGGTGGATGGTATCTTCCTAGTGGCCGCTTGGCACTCTTCCAAAACAAGTCGGCAGACAACACCGCATTTCAAAGCCTCGTGACGTTTGGCGTTAAAATTGTAAATTGTATCTTCGGTGGTGGTGTTAGCCGCTAGTTTGCTGCCAGATTTTGGTAAACTCATTCGGCTTTGCATGCTTTTCAGTTTACTGGAATGAGTTATTCGGAATCCCCATAAACTGTAGTTGACAGATACGTCATTCTGGTAAACTCAAATGCGTTCACAGCCGATTAATGAATTTACCAAAATCTGGCGGTAAACAAGCATACGCAGCGCCATTAACAAAATAACGGTGGATAAACGACAGCCTTTTTCTCCAAAACAATACGCTGCCCAATTTAATGTTGTTCCGACTGGCTCGTTAAAATCATGTCGGCTGATACAACCCGCCGGCGGTGCCGCCAGGTGCAATGTGAATGCCCACTGCGCAGTACCTCGCGTACGGCCAGCCGGCGCAACGGTGCATCGAAATCCAGGGGCTGCATGTCGCAGCCGCGCAGCCAATCCACCCGAAAGTCGGGCACGTACTCCTCGCGGCAGCCGCGCAGCCAATCCACCAGGAGCCAGTCCCAGACCCTGTAAAATGTCAAATGCCATGCAAAGTGTCAAAAGTCATGGAAAATGCCCTGCAAAATCGCAACCGAGTTGCCATTTTCCAGGGCATTTTACAACACGTTGCATGATATTTTACACCTTACAGTGACTGGGATTGCCGCCAGGAAGTCGGGCACCCAGTCCTCGCGGCAGCCGCGCAGCGTATCGACCAGGAAGTCACGCACGCAGTCGACCCAGCAGACGCGCAGCGGCGTCACCGGCCGGCCGGAGCGCCGCAGCACGCCCACCTACAGCGGCGAAAACAAGAACGAATATAGGCGGGCTCGGCAACAAGGCGAACTACTCGAAGGGGCCAAAGGGGTTCGTACACTTATTTCAAGCTGACGACTAGTGATGTAAAGGCACCGGGGTACCGGTGCCCCGGTGCTGGGGTCAAAAAAGGCACCAGAACCGGTGCTGATCCCGTGCCACTGCAATTTTCAGAGGTGCGCCCTGCCGGTGCGGTGCCATTTTTTTAGAATAACACCGGTGCCAGTGCGTTGCCATATTTCTCGGTGCCTTTTCCATCACTACTGACGACCAGTAGGTAATGGTGGAACAGCGCTGCGGAATGCGCGCGCAGCTGACAGCAGAATCCCGCGTTTGGCGACGACGCCAAAAATCCCAGCGCTTTTCCCATCACTACTAATCAGCATCATACTACAAGCGACTTTGCCGGCGGATTCCTTTGCAGTGCTACGGCGTGCTGATTCTGCTAGTGGTGCTTCGCGTCACGCTGTGCTTCGGCGGTGCCCTGTTCCTGTTCTTCGACTGGTACGGCGTCATCGACGTTGGCTTCAGGTGGAACAGACTCCCTGCTAAGTGTGAGTGATGACATGATTACTGTGAACTTGGAACGGTGTGGTAGGGAAAACCCACAAATGAATATATACCCACCGTATTACCTCGAATAAACCCCCCTCAAAATACCCCCTAAAATTTCGCTGAGGCAATATTAACCCCCCCCCCCCCTCGAAATACCCCTTCGTTAGTAGAAAACGTAAATTTAGTGGAGAGACAAGTTTGCTCACCGAGTTTGTGCTCGCATCAATCAAACATTTTAGCACAGCTAAAAAAAGGTACCTAGATCGCACACTCACCGCCCCAACGCAGACAACTTCGACTCGAGCGAGTACGAAGTGTACTACGGGCAGCACAGCGACTGGCGGCACCAGATGCACCTGGGCTACGAGTGGATGCTGGGCGGCATCTGCCTGCTGGCGGCCGTGTCCATCCTGGTGGACATGGCGGCCGCGTGCGCGCCCCTCGGCGCCGCCTCATTGACCTGCTACACGGTGCTGAACACGTTCGTCGTGTGCGTCACCGCCTGCCTGTTCGCCTTCTCGGGTCAGTGGCAGGCGGAAAACAATTGAGAGGGGGTCAACAGACTTAGATTTAGATGCCATTCGAGCATGTTTGGGTTTGGAGTTCCGGCTATGACTAAAGTACTATATTTTTTCATTGTCAGCACGGGCATTTTCTGACCGTTCAACAAAATTATCAGGACAACCTGTATCTAGCTTTTTTTGAGGTTGGGTTAGGGAGCCAACATTCAGAGTAATTTGACCACAAACCCAAATTAAATTAAAATTTCTAGTGGCAGATGGGTCTTGTCCCTTGCCTTCTCTTACCTACTGACGCAACAGAAACTAAATAAACAGTACCACTGACACAATTTCGCCGCACACTTAGCGACCTATTATCAAAATACCTGATTCTCACGTGAAAAATGCCATACATTCGTTGTAACAGCATCGATGGCAGTGGACATGAAGTTCAGCTACCCGCAAGCATTGAGCGCTGGCAGAGCCGAAGGAGGCCAAATGAACAGAGTGCTGCATTTGGTCATTTGGCACATTTCCAACGGCAATTCGGCATACAACACAAGTGGGAATGCGAGTCACGGAGTGACGGGAATCGATGATGTCAATGCCGAGAGGTAAATAAGAATGTAGAATCTGATGAATGGGACATATTGGAGTGTTTGCGTCGAACCCAGACTAGTGAAGTTGCTGAACGTGCTGCAGCCGGACCTGGGCTGCTGCGGCTTCATGACGCCCGCAGAATACTACCAATCCTACAGCGAAAAAGTGATCCTGGAGAAATTCGGCTACAAAACCGTTGGCCAGATAAAACAGAAAATCTTAAGACAACTAAATCGAAACCAAACCCGACTCAATCCTACACGCAGCCAGCCAGCGACATGCAGATGCGTATCGATTCCACGTGGACGGATGTGGATTGCGATTTTTCGCCCGCAATCGTGAACGCGTCGGGCAAAAATGTCGGATCGGGCGGGGCGGGGCAGCCGTGCTGCGCCGTGCCCAACAGTTGCTGCCGGCTGGAGTATCGCGAAGATCGATATAAGGGGTGAGTGTCTACGCCGCTATCGCACTGCGCCCGAAAAACTGGAATATTGGTGTGAACGAAACGGTCAGCATTTCTTACAACGTCGCTTTCAAAAGCTTCAATTCGAAATTCACCCTCTGAAGAAAGAGTGCAAAATTGCACTCGCCACAGGCGGGAATCGAACCCGCACCTCTCGTATCGAACAAGAGCGCCCAACCGCTAAATCACAGGCGGCCGGGCTCTAAGCACTATAGAGAGCGGACATGCTGCAACAACAATGCCCTCCACACTAATAACGCCCTACCAATCTCCACGCAGGCACTACTCGCAATGCGTGCAAGGCGCCATGTACAAAAAGCACTGCGAGTACACAAAGTCGCCTAATCGTGTCATGATCCACGGCAAAGTGGGCGTGACCCTGGCCAAACGTAGCGACGGCCATCCGATCTACTTGCCGCCGTATATTTACCAGCATGGGTGCTGGGCTGCGTTCAGGCACAAATTGTTCCACTGGGTCGCTGGGGTAAGTCGGTCAAATTTGGGTTGTGAAGACAAGACAGTGAGCCGGAGACGGGGTAATACTATAGGCAGACAGTATTATAACAGGAAATCTAAGTAAACAACTACCGTTGGTCCGCGAATAAGTCCTCGGTGAAGTTATTTTTTGAAAGGAGAGTTTTTTTCGAGGGGGGGGGGTTGTTCGAGGCTTATTTTTTCGTCACACTTGAGGAAATTTTTCAACTGATTTACTGTGTGAACAGATTAAATGAACCATAACCGGAATACGGAAATCATTTTTCATTTTGTTTAACGGTGCATACGATGCACGGCATTTGCCTTCGATAAATCAGACCATGGCGTTTTTAGCTTCATCGAAACTTTGTGGCGCAACTCGTTCGCGGCATCGAACGTAGAGGGAACGTAGAGTTTTCCCAAAACTCACAACAGGGAGACCCATTCGGGGATAAAAAAAACACTAAACAGGGCCGGCATAGAGCAAAAATTACCACTCACGAGCTAAACGTCCATCACGAACTTATAACACAAACCAACCGCAGACGGCCAACACGATGCTGGTGTACTGGGTGCTGAACCTGTTCATGTACATGTGCATCTTCCGCGTGGTGGCCGCCATCGAAGGCAACAAGTGCCTGGAGATGGCCAAACGCAATGCCAGGGCCGTGGCGCGCGCCGATACAAAAATGGGTCGCCAGTGAAATAGGTGTGAAAGTTGAGTGAAGGTGACAGTGTGATTCGCGTGGCGTGATGTGCAACAGTGTTTTGGATGTCCACAGCCCCTCCCGAAATTTACTGCGATACAAACGACGGCTGTAATGTGGTCAGAATTAAATGTGGAGTATGGACTACCAAAACACGATGCAAGATAAAATTATGCCAGCTTGTGGCAAACCCTCAAAATTTCCGGTGAGTTTTCAGCCCCGTGAAGGCGTAAACTTTGGTGTCTGGTATTTTAAGATTGGTGATCTCTATGCCAATGAACTTCTCGTGTGATTTGCACATCGGATTTATCAGCTCATACATACAATATAACAAATACATATTGATAAGGCCCGGAAACAAGCAAAAACAAAATAGAGCACCCTTTTCAAATGAGGGAAATATTCAATATTCTCAGTATTTAAAATTTTTTTTCAATAACGAAGCCACTGACTAGGGATAGCCTGAGTTTATTTTCAAACGTTTAAAAAAAGGCAAGCTTCAAACCGCGTTTTATTTTATTCAAAATATTCAAATTCTGAAATTCTTTGTACTTATTCACAACGTACTTGCTTGCATGAGCGCAAAGTCACATGCAAACAAAGATCGGTGGCTGTTTTGACCCTGTACCTCTCTGCAAGTAGTAGCGCCCTGCAACTAATTATGCCCACTTTGAAGTGCTCTTACCGTCCAAGTACGTCCCAATCCCAAGCTAGCTTTAAAAAATGGGTGATTTTCTAAAAATCACCCATGCAGAATGAATGCACTTGCAGAGCGATTATAATTATCAGAGTTGTTAAAATACCGGTATTTTGGAAAGTGTAGTGTAAGCGTAATTACACTTTCCAAATTTTGAGTATGGATACTGTAAGTGTAAGGTATTTTTAAAATACCTAGGAAAGTGTAAAAAAGTGGAAGTGTAAATTTTTTTAGAAAGAGCTCTCACTGTTGAGCATCAGAAAACACCACTGTTTTCACCTATAGATCAATTTATTTATCATTTTCATGCATTATTTCACATTTTACTGCTGTATGAACAGCCGTATGAAACATTTCAGACAATGGTTGGAAAAAAAAATTTTTTTAACGCCTTGATTAAAAAAAATGATTTTTTTAAATTAAAATCAGAGATTTTTTAGTCCAAAATGGGGGTATAGTGAAAAAGTATGTATATGTTAAGTGTCAGACAATATATTGTTATGTTTATTGTGGTCATATTATGACTGTGGAGTCATAGGATAGCATTATAAGCAGTGATTTCTTTCAAAAATATTTTTTGATGTTGAGTTATTACGTAAATTGCCTTTTGTCGAACATTCATGACTTCAAGGGAAGTTCAGCAAGGATCAGTGCTCAAATAATGTTGCAAGAGAAGGCTAATACATTGACAGTGATGTTTCACACTGTAGAAGCATGTGGGAGCACATTGGCTATTTTTTACTACACTAGCATATCACGGCTTATTATTACACGGTAGCATGAATAAAGGGAAGCTTTTACACAAAAAAATACCTCAAAACCAATGAAAACACCACCAATGGTAAATGTGTATGTGAAATTGTGCACTTGCGTGCAAATTTTTTTCCAAAATACCTAGTGCATGTCTACAAAAATTTTGCCTTTTGATTTTTATAAATTAAAATCAGTTTCCACCCTGTGATTTAAAAAAATCAGATTAAAAAAATCAGTTAAAAAAAATCAAGCGCCAACCCTATTTCAGACTGTAACAAATTTAGTAGTATGAAGTTGCATAATAATGGCACGTTTTCAGTGTTGATATTTTAATGATTAAGCAATGTGATACACACTGTTTAAATACAAGAATGGACATACAGCAATAATGTCAATGCAAAAGCTAAGCATACCTGCTGGACACTGGCTTTTGCAAAGTATGAAACTGTAGAATACGATGAGTAATGATCAAAGGTTGGAGCTGGTGCACGTTTGTAGATTTGCCATATTTTCTACATTCAATGCATAATTGCATGTGTGCACTGTGCAGTTATTTTTTGTACATGACCCTGTTTTATGCTTCCTCAAATGTTTAAAACAGGGCCATCTGAAAGAAAAAAATACACTTTCTGTATCAGGGTATTATTAAGTGTAAAAAAATGTACAGGTATTTTATGAAAGTGTAAGTGATAGGGTAAATATAAATACCCATTTACCCGGGTATTTCGGGTAAGTGTAAATACACTTTTGCAACTCCGATAATTTTTTGAAATTTTTTTTGACATTACCTTTGAAAAACGGGGTAATTGAAAAAAAAACGTTTTTTTTTCGTTCCCACCGCTGACACGTCAAAAATACTATTTCTACATTTTAACGGTTCAGCACCAATATACTCGGCGGATATGATACTCTGCCCTCGCACTGATTTATGTCTCGTGTTGGAAGCGTGCCAATGATTATTAAATCATGCGATTTCCATAAAAAGGTGAAAAAATTCATCGATGTGAATATGTTAATGAACAACATTATAACAACAATCAATTTTGTCATCTTTTTATGAAACTCGCACGCGTGACCCATCGTTGGCACACTTCCAGCGGGAACCACGCGTGCAGGGTGTAAAGTAACCGGAGTATACCATGGTAACTAGTGATGGAAAAGCACCGGAGCACCGGTGCCCCGGTGCTGGGCACCAGTACCGGTGCTAGTGCGGTGCCATTTTTCGAGGGTGCCCTGCCGGTGCCGGTGCCATTTTTCAAGAATAGCACCGGTGCCGGTGCGGTGCGGTGCCGTTCTTTGACCGGTGCCCATGGTGCCAGGTGCCCTTTCTGAGGAATGGTGCCGGTGCGGTGCGGTGCCATATTTCCAGGTGCCTTTTCCATCACTAATGGTAACATAATGCATAAACAAAAAACGATGGTGTAACAAGCTGAAGGGAAACCTGGATGCAACATGAAGTGACAACTCCAAACAAAGGTTCAGAATCCCAGTGTCACCTGTCACGGCAATTTGAATCTGACCCAAGCGACGCCAGGACTATAAGTGTACTTTACCTCTGAAGCATGACACTGGGCCGTCTGAATTATTTGCAATTTGGCACTCGTCTCACAATGTTACGAATGCATTAAAAACACAAACACAAACACGTAACGTATTAGGCTGTAAACTAAGTTTCTTATATTTTTTGAAATCTCATAGAAATGCACATTCCTGCATCCCATTTTGTTGTACATTGGCCGATTTTGATGCCCTTCGAGTATGTTGGGGTTTGGGGTCTGGGCTATGCTGAATTGTTTTGGTTTGCTCGTATAATCCCCCAGTCTCGAGATAAGGGGGGTCTAGAAAATGGTGGTCATTTTGCACAGATTATCTGTACGTTGAGTTTGAAGCTTAATAACTTGGCCATTTCTGGGTCGATTTAGAGCATTCAACAATTAAAATGATCGAAACAACCTGAAGATTCCATTTTTGCGGTCGGATTAGTGATGTTGAAATTCTGTATGCCGATTTGAACCAGTTTTTAAACATGAAAAATAGTCATAATGATACTTTTTAAAGACGATTGTTTTGAACATGCTATCATATACTTTAGACAAAGAGAATAAATCTGGCCCAAATCTTGTTTCAATATCTCTTTCCAGTCAAAAGTTACGGGATTTTTAACTTGCATCCCCAAACCATAAATATAAATTACTGCATGAAGAACAAAGCATGCAAATTCAAAACTCTATATCTCAGCCATTTCTCTGCCGATTTTCACCTATGAATGCTTAAAATGATCACAATGACCTGTAGATTTCATTTTTATGTTCTGATTATCTGTATGCACTGTTCTTCATGCAGTTATTTTATGAGCGGTAGGTGAAAGTTCAAAGTGCTATAACTTTTGATTGGAAAGAGATATTCAACTCATTTTTGTTTTAGATGAATTCTCGTTGCCAAAAGTATATGATAGCATGTTAAAAAAATTATTTTTTTCATGTTCAAAAACCGGGTTAAATCGGCATACGGAATTTAGGCATCACTGATCCGACCGCAAAATGGAATGTTCAGGTTGTCCCGATAATTTTAAGTGTCGAATGATCCAAATCGGCAAAGAAATGGGGAAGTTATTAAGCTTGAAAGTCAATGTGCAGATCATCCGTGCAAAATGACCACCATTTTATAGACCCCCTTATCTCGGGACTGGGGTATTATTCGAGCAAACCAAGACAGTTCGGCATAGCCCAGACCCCAAACTCAACATACTCGAAGGACATCAAAATCGGCCAATGTACAACAAAATGGGATGCAGGAATGTGCATTTCTATGAGATTTCAAAAAATATAAGAAACTTAGTTTACAGCCTAATATTTCAAGTGTGTGACTCTACAACAGCCGAAATTTCAAAAACTGACAAATCTGCTTTGAACATATCTGAGTTTACCAGAATGAATCATTTTCGATCTCCGTCAACAGTCAGTTGACAGAGTTCCTTCCAGTAAACTAAAATGTGTTGAAGGCTGATTTATCGGTTGCATTATGGAGAGATGCATATTTAAATACTAAATGTATTCTTATAACAAAATGAGGACAATTGACCTCACAGACATCGGACACGTACATGTATTTAATTATATATGTACAAATTGTTATTAAACAGTACTTTTTGTTGCATGGAATGGGAATTTTTTTGGATGGAATCCGCGTCATGGAGTGGCACGAAAATCGGTGGTGAGTGGAATGCCCACAAAAATACGTTAATAAATCTAATACACTCATATTCTAAAGTTCAGCAAATATTGCAAACAAATACCCTGTATCCCAGCAAAAATCTGCTTTAAAAACAAACAACTTCAAAAGAATTTGCCGCCATAAAGAGCCATCCTCAGTGGCTGGATAGCTGCGACGATACTGCCCAGCTCTTTTGTAGCACCATGAAAAGGAGGTCTCGACCGACTGAATTTGACAGATTCTCTCACGATGAATTCTCTCAGGGAGACTTCTGCCGGGGAACCTGAAATTATTTTCCTGTTTTGCAGGGAAGTAAATATTGCGGAAAAATTCGCGAACAAGCACAAAAAGTATTAACAATGTGTCTACACACACTAGTTTTCACCGTGACTTTCGTTAAACCTGAATGTTTTTCAGATGCAGAATTATCAACACGATTGAATAATTTGATTGAATTTTAATGTGAATTAATGAAAGTTTGTTTGAAAATTTGAAAACTAAAATGCATATAGCATACAATAAGAGTAGGCTGGATGTCGCCATGTCGCCATTTCAGTGTTCACAGAAGTCACGGTGAAAACTAGTGTGTGTAGGGCCAATGACATAATACCTGAGCACAAATCATTGTCACCGAGACGCATCATGTCCAGTTCTAAAAATTCTACACTGCTGCTACTCCGCCCCCTGGCAGGGTATAATTCACGGCGTCCGGGTGCTTTCCCGTCGCTTATGATAGGGCTGAAAGAGATTATCAAAAGTGACATGTGCTAAAAAACTTTTTGAAAAGCCAGGTATAAACAGCCAAGCCATTTAGCGTATTTCCTCGAAATACCCCCTTGAATTAACCCCCCTCGAAATACCCCCAGCTGTTTTTGAGCTGGCGGAAAAAAACCCTCGAAATACCCCCCATCTGGAATAAGGTACATCATGTATACGACCTACATGATGTATGAATTGGGCCTATGTTTATCGCTGCTACGCATAGACTATAGTTCGTCTAGCGATACACGTTGATAAGGGGGTCTCGAATGGGGGGGGTTGGGGGTTACCCCCCCCCAAACCGCCCAGCTATCTATCTATCCCGGAGGCCGCTCAGCTATCTATCTGGCAAAATTATCTATCCGCTCAGCTACCTGGAGGCAAAATTTTGGGCTACTACCCCCAACCCCCCCCCAATCGCGCAGCTATCAACCTATCTGGAGCGATTTTTGAGAAACTATACCCCAATTTTCGCTCAAACTCGCTATTTTTCATACCTTTTTATAGATTTTCACCTCCAAAATACTAGTTTTTGTTCGTATTTACCTATTTTCAGCTATTTTTAGTACTATATGCTCTTGTATACCTATTTTGAGCTATTTTACACCTACTTTTAGCGATTTTTCTTCATTTTCTTCCTTCCTTTCTTCATTTTCTTGAAATAGCCTATATATCGAGCCACCACAACCCCCCAAATGTTTTCCAGCTATTTATCTATCTTTCCCAAAGACCGCTCAGCTATCTATCCAACTACTCGGAGGGTCAAAATTCAAGATACCCCTGAAGTTCATGTATTTATTACCTCTTTCGCTGCATTTATTACCAGTTTGGGCTATGAAATAACCTTTTCTTTACTACGAATTTTGCCAAAATTTGTGGCGAAAAAATACCCCCCCCCCCCCCCCTCAAAAGCTCCACTCTGAAAAAATAAACCCCCTGGGGGTATATCGAGGAAATACGGTAGTTTCGTCCATATCCTCTCAGCGGTGATTTTGAAGAAAACTAAACATAAATTTGCCTCGGGCGATTTTTTTAATATCACTATTTAAATAATAAAAAAATTCGTCTGACCGCCACGTTTTAAAAAGCTTCTTTTAACTGCCCAAAAAATCTACCAACCCTACCTTTTGCTGGCGAAACGTGACGCCGGCACGCTGTCACTGTTGCAATGGCTAGATGTTTCAATCGTCAATGGACCTCTGAGCGCCGATGTTCTCACTTTCGCAATTGGAAGCGCGTTAACTGGAAATTTTGACATGAAGCTGTCATAAAAATGAATTTGAAAATACGTATACACAAATAAGGGTATTTTTCTTAAAAGTTCAAACATCAATAGCTGAAAATCAGCATTACAAACATCACGTAGAGAATACTGAGCTTAAATGGGAGCAAATTAGTAAATTACATTTGGCTTTCCCAAAATGTCATCAACATCAAGTTGATTATTTCACACAACATACAGAAATTCATTTCACATGGAAAGCCTAAAATCAATGGGAACAGCGTACCTTCATCATCACGTCTGCTAATCATATTTATACCTCTTTGCACAGCTGCTTGGCTGGTCACATTCGCAGTGCCATTCAAGGGCCGATCCACTTTTGAAAGTGGGAGCTTCGGTTGAACTTGTGTGATGGTCGATCGAGATCGAGGCCTTTGCGTTGCTGGTGCAGCCGAGGCCGACCGAGAGCGCGTCTTGGGTGTCTGCGGTGGCCAAATTGTGCGCGCCAATACATGGATTAGTGTAAAATTGAGTGCAATAAACGAGCAGCAGATGCGGTAGATTTAGGGACGTATGCATGGGGGAGTGGAGGGGGCTGCTTTTTTCAAAAAATGTCAAGCTCCTAGAAAGCTCCCAAATATGGTTCTGAGTGAATATATCGTATTATCTCTAAATACCCCCAGGGTGTTTATTATTTCGCCAGCAAATTTTCAGGTGGGTGGTCCATTCGAGGGGGTCTGTTATTTCTGAAGTTTTCTGAAATTCCACATACTCAGACGTAGTAAAATCACGTAATATAAATGTGTTTATAGACGTATAGAACTGTATATACGCAAAACCTTGTCCTAACGTCACCCAGTCATTGGGTTATTCATCATACAGATCACAAACCGCGGTATTTGTCGTGTACATTCCCTTTACACTCAATTTGTGTGAGGGTATTTCAGGGGTATTCTAGATTTTGACCCTCCGGGGTAGGGATGGCTGGGGTTTCCCTACCAAGCCCCCCCCCCCCCCGTTTGCCTGGCTTCGTAAAGAAACAGCCCCCGCCGCTCAAAAATCCTGGATACGTTCTCGAGTAGATTTTCCACCGATTGCAGTTGAAAAAATGTCAACATTGAAGAAACCAACGCTGGAGTTTCGCGCCCTCTTGCTCACGAACGGCTCGCACGTCTCTTCATTGTACGCCCGCTCGTCAGTCAGAATTATAGTGTGCTGTGAAAAAAGCCCGTTATTGTTAATGGCACCAACTTTAAAAATGGTGCAACGATGCTCACCAGTTCCTTGACTCTATCCTTCAAAACAAACTCCAGGACCATTGGCGCAACCGGTTGTGCCGCTGGCAATTCGATCTCGATCGCACCACCCGTTAAAACCCTGCTTTGAATGCCTTTCCGCTTCAAAACCGCTCCAGGGGGCAGTCCCAGACCCTGTAAAATGTCAAGTGTCATGCAGTGTCAGAAGTCATGTAAAATGTCCTGTAAAATGGCAAAAGGTTTGCAATTTTGCAGGGCATTTTACATTATTTGGACACTTTGCATGACATTTGACATTTTACGGGGTCTGGAACTGGTACCAGGATTCGATAAAGCGTTCAAGCAATGGCCTTTGGCGCGCCAGAGGCGCCCACTGGACGAAGTGAGCATCACTAGGACACCGGAGTCGACCTCGGTGCGCGCGGCGGATTTCTGAGCAGTCTATTGGGTGGGGGTGTTATTCACGTGAAAGACGGCTATAAAGTGAATATACAGACAGCTATGAAGTCAGGACATACCACAGGAGCAGAAATTGGTGTCCGACTGGCGCTAGCATTAGCTGTCTGCGTTAATTTTGCTAACAGACGTTCATATTTCTCGTCGTCCGACACCGACGATATTGTCTGCACTGTGCAGTTTTCAATTTAACACACGGTGTTGACCGAAAAATGATCACAGAATGATCAAAAAATTTATTGGCGCACCAGGGACAACTTTTGGAAAAGTGCATCCTTCAGCTGCGTGAACGTGATCACCTTCTCGCTGACCTTTGATCCCCCAGGGAAAAATAATTCAACGCACGACGGCGACAGCTGATTCTCGCGAATGCCTTTCCAGCCCATGAATGCGCCTGAAAATGACTGACAATAATTGGAACTGTGCCAAGACCAGGTTTTAGATGGAAGCTGCAAGTGCTGACCCAAATTGATGGTGCATTTCGTAAGAGCTACGCAGCGTCTGACGTAGCTATGTTTGGTTATTAAGGCGTAACCATCCACAGACATACTTGGCACTGGCACCGCGGCTGGCAGCCGATTCAAACTTTTCAATTTTGAAATCGACGGGTACTTATGAACTTTTGAAAAGGACTTTTACCGGAAGTGCGACATGGATGAGGTCACGTATGAACTTGGCCCATATCCAAGTTTTTTACTGCGTATTATACGAACGAGACTGGAATCGCTCAAAGTGCTCAGAATGCTTCATTTTGCCACTTTTCACCGTCATGATCGCTTGTTTTCGTTTAAATACAGGTGATATACCAATTTTTAGCATTTTTTGGCGTATTTTATATATTTATAGCGATTTCGAAAATTTGAGTCATTTTGGTCGCCTGCCAAGTTTTCACACGGGTCTTCTTGCGGCACGTCATAATGACGGCGCAGGTTTAAGTTCCTGATAATCTGTCTATGGTGAAAGTGATAGAAGTAAGAATGAAGCGCGACGTCAAAAGGTATTATGTATTCGCTGCAGCACGAAATAGTCTTTATCCAGTTTTACACTTCCAGTGACACGCTTTTACAAACTTGCATCGAACTTGGTGTTTTGGTACAACTGTGGGCATTCTGTTAAAAAGAAATTTTTTGTTGGGTCGTGTGTGTTTCTGTCCGTAATATTCATCGGCGTCTTGGTTGTCATTATGCCCGTGAAAACGAGATTTACACCGGTCAGTGGACGTGCAGTCTTAACAATCTTTTGCGGCGATACGCTTTTGTTACTGTCCGGGTTTTTTCTCTGGCACACCGCCAACACTGATTACAGGCGGAACGGGAGGAGAAGCGCGAGAAGAAGCTCAACAACCCGATGCGCGAGTTGAAGATCCGTAAGCTGTGCATGAACATTTGCGTCGGCGAGTCGGGCGACAGACTGACGCGCGCCGCCAAGGTGCTCGAGCAGTTGACCGGTCAGCAGCCGGTTTTTTCCAAAGGTGCGTGACGAGCGGCGTGGAGCTGCGCTGAGGTGAAAACACAAGTGAAAATCCTGCTTACTCCCAATCGTGATTAAATTTATCGGCATTCTTTTTACGACTTTTTTTGATAATGTGCCAAAAATTTGATTGGGATTATTGATTTGGATACTGTTTGTACTTCGAATTTATTTGGTTTGGATATGCTTTACATACAGATTTGTAATATTTTCACAATATTTTAGGCTCTGCTTAGGCTTAGGTCTGAGTGTTTGGTGATGCGCTCATTCTCTGGATGGATGCACGGGTGTCACTTGGACCTGAGCCAATTAGTAAACGAACACTGAGAAATTGTTTGCCCTCCCAATCATTTTTGGTGTTCAACCGTCAAAATCGCTTGAAAAGTGGCTGAGATATTGAGATCTGTGTGCCTTTTTGATCGGCCATGTAAAATCAGTGACTAAAACGAATTCGTTTTTGAGACCCATTTGATCTCGGGATCGTGGATTATTATGGAAAACAAAAAAATAGTCGTAGCTCCGGGCCCTGCAATTTATCCACATCATTTTAGCGCGCTACACCGTGCGTTCGTTTGGCATCAGACGTAACGAAAAGATCGCTGTCCACTGCACTGTTCGCGGTCCGAAAGCCGAGGAAATTTTAGAGCGTGGCTTGAAGGTGCGTTTGCTCCATTGTGTTTTACTGTGCGTTTTGATTTACCTCGGTCCGATGCACGTTTAAACTGTTGAAATGGTGGCTTGAATCACCTGATTTATTGAATCACATCGGGGATGTAAATATTTATATATTATGTATAGGGGTGGAAAATATATTTTTGACGATCTCGTTTAAAAAACGTTATTCAAATGAAACAAACATTAGCTTAAAGCTCCCGAATACAGGGTATCTATATTTCTGGGGGGGGGGTTCGATATATAGGTGTAGAAGTGAGAAAAATCGTTCGAAGTAGGTCGTTCGAAGTAGGTGAAATAAGCTAAAAATCGGAACACCACGCAATCGACATCGCACCGACACATTCGCCATGCAGGTGAAGGAGTACGAGCTGTACAAGAACTGCTTCAGCAACAACGGCAACTTCGGCTTCGGCATCCAGGAGCACATCGACCTGGGCATCAAGTACGACCCGGCGATCGGCATCTACGGCATGGACTTCTACGTGGTCATGGGGCGCGCCGGCCAGCGCATCGCATACAGGCGCCGCTGCAAGTCGCAGATCGGCCACAAGCACAAGGTCAACGCGCAGGAGTCCATCAAGTGGTTCCAGCAGAAGGTTGGTGTGCGCGCGTGGGGTTGTTTATGTGTCAGGTTGGAAGCGTGCCAATTGTAATTAGAGCGTGCTATTTTGTGAGAATATGTTAAAGATGTTGCTGTGAATACGTTTACGTAAAACTTTATAACAGCCAAGGCCGTATCCAGCCCCCCCCCCCCTCTTCCCGGGGTGAGACATGAAAAACCTGGGAAAATGCAACTTTCGGTACGATTTAGCAAGGTGTAATGCAAAAAATTTGCTGCATTTGCGCAGGGACGTATCCAGGATTTTTGAGCGGGGGGGGCTGCTTGTTTACGGAGCCCGGCGAACGGGGGGGGGGGGCTCAGCCCCCCCCTAAAATTTTGCCTCTACAGTGACGGAATGGCGCCATTGGCGTTGGCGCTAGCGCCAGAAAGTGCTGTAAATGTATGTAAATATACGTACATTCCCAGCGAAAGGTACATTATTGGGTGCATTTTCTGGTATGTGTGCCACAGGGACCGATATGCTGAAAATACCATGTGTATAGGGGGCAAATGCGCGCTTGCGCGCAAATTTTTTGCATACACCGTCGAAAATTTGTACTGAACGTGGCATTTTCGGGGGGGTTTCATGTCTCACCCCGGGAAGGGGGGGGGGCTGCAGCCGCCCCCCCCCCTGGATACGTCCTTGCATTTGCGCATTTTGCTACCACACATTAGAAATAGCACCGTGTTGCTCCCTGTCGCCGCAAATCCTTAAAAATTTTCTCAGCGGCGTGTTTTTTGCTGTATTTGTATGTATCCTACATATCATACATATACAGCGTTTTATGGCGCTGGCGCCAATGCCAATGGCGCCATACCGTGGCGCTTACTATGACGCCATTCCATAGGTAAAAATTTAGGGGGGGGGGCTGAGCCTCCCCCTGTTCCGTAAACAAGCAGCCCCCCGCTCAAAAATCCCACATACGTCCCTGATAACAGCCATGTATTTTTTAATGAAAATCGCATGCGTTAAATATCTTGGCAATGGCATGATTCCAGCGTGAACCAAGTTTCCAATGTGTAAATTCAGTGGAATGCGTTATAACTAGTGGTTGGGAAAAATGTTTTTAATGGGCCTACTCTTTTTCTAAACCTATGTCTTATATCCCTTTTGTCGAACATTCGTAACGTCAAGTGAAATTTTACGGACGTTTCGAAAGTTTTTTTAAAACCTTAGAAGTTAAAAACGTTGTTTTTCCTCCATAGCTCCATCTATGACGGTTCGCTCTTTTAAGAAAGGTTTAAAAACGCTCTTAATTACTCAGTACGACGGTATAATCCTGCCTGGCAGCAAGAAGTAATAGCAGCAGTAGAGACAAGGCAGATATCGAGTGATAATTTTATGGGAACATTTGTTTTGTGCGCTTTGTTGCCATTTTTCGTTATCTTGTTGATTTTCGAATGTTCAGAAGTCTTATGAAAAAAGCAACACTCGCATTGTCATCTGATTATTGATCACAACAATCCACACAAGTCACAGCCGGAAAAAAACGACACACGCCAACAATACAATTTCCTAGTACTCGGAACAAAACAAAACAGTCCAATTCACAATGAGGACAAGTTATCCATTTATCACTCAAATTTTCCTTTGATCTTCACTCTGCTTTTCATGCAATATTTCATAATGAAAAAATTTGCGAACAAAGCCAGGAAGGAAAGGTACATGAACAGGTGTATTGAGAGGTTGTTCGAATCCACGTCGCATTTCGCCGAGCCGGTGAACACCTGCGGATTTTTACGAGCGTTTTGGTAATTTTGGTGCACGAAGAAATCGTGTCGTTTCCTTGGAGGGAATTACAAAAAAAACAAACAATTTAATTTGCGATTCAATTGTTTAAACTAAGTAGTTGATTAGTATGTATCCAATTTGCCTTTCCGTTCATCTTTGGGTCCACACACGAGTTGACATCAAAATTCGTGTCAACTAAATTTTGGTTAATTGTGATTTTACCATTCCTATATGGTAAAAGCCTAGTTAATTTTATATCCTGGTGAAAAGCGCCAGAACTTTGGCGCCAAGCGCCATGGCGCTATTCCGACCCCTGGCGCCAAGCGCCATGGCGCTTTTCGCTTTGGCGCTAGCGCCAAGCATTCTCTTCCTGGTGCTGGTCAAAAATAGCGCCACGGCGCTTCTCATAGGCATGGCGCCAGAGCAAAATAGCGCCAAAAGCGCAATGGCGCTTTTACATTACTAATCCTGACACTCCTTTGTCATTGTTTCTGTTCAGTGTGAGATGCTTAAAAATTATTTTTGTCATAATTAGTTGACATTAATTTGCGATGTCAACCAGTGTATGAGGGCCCTTCGAGACGAGGCAAAAGCGCGCCGCCTCACCACGAAGGCCGTGTCGGCCAGGATGACGCTGCCCACGACGAACTGGCCGATCTGCATGCAGGTCACGCAGAAGGGCACGAAGCTGGGCAGCAGGCCGCGCCGCAGGCTCGCCACCGCGAAGTACGTGTACCTGAGCCAGTGGGGCTGGGTCGAGTCGCCCATCGCTTTGTCGAGTGTGAACTGGGGTTCAAACGGGATCCAGAATCCCGAGAAATTTCGGGATTTGGCAGTCCCGAAACCCCAATCCCGATTCTGAAATCTCAGAAAAGCCAATTCCGAAACATTTGAAATCCCGATCCCGGATTTTTTTTACAAATTTGCCAAATGACTTTTTGCACCGGGAAATGTGTATGGAAACATCCAGTGAAGCAGTTTATGCCACGTCTCTAGCATGTATACTCGGCAGACACGATACTCGGCAGACACGATACTCTACAAACAGATGGGAGTTATGTCTTCGGTTGGCAGACGGCCAGCCGAGAACTTATGGAAGACGTGATGACGACGGAGTGATGAGGCCATCAACACGACGTGATGGCGAGAGATGATGATGGCGACGAAAGTGATCACGTCTTGATGGAGTGTTTCCTCCGGGAAAATGTACGGCGTAATGTCATCCGAGTATAACTGTGTTTTTACACCTTTTTAGTGAAAATTGAGCGAAAAACACTCAATAGTACAACACTTTCCAAAAAAGCTCTTTTTCTCCAGCCCAAAAAATCCCGATCCCGTGACTCCAATCCCGATCCGAAATCTCAAAAAAACAATCCTGATCCCGATCCCGAAATCTCAAAATACCAATCCCTATCCCGAAAAGTCAATCCCATTTGAACCCTAGTGTGAACCGCCTCAAATGTGCACCACTAGCATTATAAAGTGCACTGTGGCGTTCATGATGATGCCCCACACCACCACGCCGCCCGCGTCCAGATAAGAGAACCAGGAATCTGCCAACACCAGGGCGTGGTGGTACCAGTGCAGGAATAGGACCGGTCTGGCTTTTGCCACCAGCAGCAGGGTGTCGCCCAGCTCGATGCCCTTCGACAGGTGGAATATGTAGACCCAGTAGCCCGTGTGCTGCGTTTATTTGTGGTATTTTTCAATAGCCTCGCTTTTTTCAAAAAGTTTTTTTTTAAATAGCCCCACTTTTTTCAAAAAGTGTTGTTTTTTATGCAATGGCCTCGCGTTTTTCAAAAAGTCCAGGCACTTCCGAATTTGTTATTTCACAATCAAAACACACTGCACTTCACAGAATAGAATCCTGATGAAAATTCTTCGGTCGTTTTTACCTACCTATGTTGGGTTATATAGGTATGTGATTATATACCTACGTATAGCTATTTTTAAGCCATTTTGGAATATTTATATTGTACCCCCAACACCCCAGAAATTTTTACAGCTATCTATCCCCCAGAGGATCGATATAAAATCTATCTGATTCCCTGCATGTGGTACAAATCACAACCTCTTGTTTCAGCATAGGTAAAAAAGATAGGCTGAGTTCTAGGGGTAAATAGATAGTCTGAGATAGCCTTAGTGAAGGCCAGCCATATCTAATCAAAATATTTCAAATTTCATAAAAAATAGCCATCATTTTTGTTAAAGTGCTGTACCATACGCTTTCTTAAAAATCGACCTTTTTATTTTAAAAAGCGATTGACAAAAGCGCTAGCAATCCCTAGGGTTGCGTGTCCCAAAGTTGAACCACTTTTTTGAACCAATACAGAACATGTTATTTTGTGAGAATCTTGAAATAATCAATGGAAAAAGCGCTTTTCCAATGACTCGCTTTAAAAAAAACACTTTTAAGTGCTTTTTGCTTTTTCAATTTCGTTTCTAAATTCGCGCATTTCAAACTCAAAAGACACTGCAGCGCAGCCAGGCAAATACTCTCTATGATCTTTTTGCCCATTTTAACCTTCAAAATCAGTTTTTGAATATAGGTACCCGTATTACCCCAAAATAACCACCCCCTTGAATTAACCCCCCCCCCCCACTCAAAATGGGCTGGGGAAATAATACACCCCTCAAAATACCCCCCTCCGGAATGATGTAAATACGTCATGTACGTAATAAATACGTCATGTATGCAATGTATATGATGTATTTATTACTACAAATTGACATTGCAGCTACAAATAGACTAGTTTGTGTAGCTATCTACGTTTTATGTCCAAATATATCCTGTTTGAGTACATTAATCACCTGTTTTGAGTACGCAACTGCCTCTATTTACTACGATCCTTACGAAAATTTCTGACGAAATAATAACCCCCCCCCCCGAATAACCCCCGACCTCAAATTACACCAGGGACGTATCCAGGATTTTTGAGCGGGGGGGGCTGCTTGTTTACGGAGGCCGGCGAGGGGGGGGGGGCTCAGCCCCCCCCCCCCCCTAAAATTTTAGCTACGTAGTGGCGGAATGGCGCCATGGCGCTGGCGCCATTAGTGGGCGCCACGCCATGGCGCCATTGGCGTTGGCGTCAGCGCCATGGAACGCTGTATATGTATGTAAATATACATACAAAACAGCAAAAACACAACATTGAGTGTATTCACAACGATTTGCGGCCACATGGAGCAACTCAGATGATAATATACCTCATGTTTGGTGAAGAATGCGCGCTTGCGCGCAAAATTTTTTGCGCTGACGTTGAAAAAGTCGAATTTTCCGGTCACTTTCTGGTCTCGCCCCGGGAGGGGGGGGCTGCAGCCCCCCCCGCCCCCCCCCTGGATACGGCCCTGAATTACACCCTTCGAATTAACCCCCGCTCAAATTTTGCTGGCGAAATAATAAACCCCCATGGGGGTATTTCGAGGTAATACGGTATATGTAGGGTTCAAACGGAATTGACTTTTCGGGAACGGGATCGGGATTGTTTTTTTGAGATCGTCTGTTTGTGTGTCTTTTGTGTCTGTGAATTTTTCCGGGATCGGGATTGGGGCATTTTTTTCGGGATCGGGATCGGGATTGAGGTTTCGGGATCGGGACCACAAAATCCCAAAATTTCTCGGGATTCGGGATCGGGATCGGGATCCCGTTTGAACCCTAGGTATATGTACTCATATATTTACACGATTTCTTCTATTTCTAACCCATCAACATATTTTTCCACTTCTCAGCTTCTAAACGTTTAAAAACCCTATCATATTTGGATACCAGCATAGTTATAACCACGCAAAAACACCAAAAAATTCCTGTCCCTCAATTCGCCTATGACTATTTACTACAATGCATTTGCATACCACATACCGGGTCTGTGAAATACGTCCCAGCGTCGCACCAGGCCCTTCTAAAGTCGCCTAGTTTGTACGCCTCCTGTATTCTGAGCAGGAACTCCGGCCCCAGGTGGTACAGCGTGGCGCCGCTGAAAATCGCCATGGTCGTGTTCCAAACGACCGTGATCGGCTTGAGAATCGTGTCCGACAGCAGCGGCTTTCCTTTGTTTGGGTGGCGGCGACTTGCGAAATGTACTTTTTGGTCAACGACGAGGAAAAAACGCATATTTGCGATCAGGGGTAGGGAAGGGGTTGCCCCCCACCCTCCCAAATCGCCCAGCTACCTATCTATCTATCCCGGAGGTCGCTCAGCTAACTATCTATTCTGGTGGCAAATTTTTTGGCTACTCCTGAACCCCCCCCCCCCAAATCACCCAGCTATCTACCAATTTGGAGCGATTTTTGAGAAATTATAGCCAAATTTTTGCTGAAAATCGCTAATTTTCAAACCTTTTCATCACCAAAATCACCAGTTCATTTGTGTAACTGCCTAAATTTTTTCAGCTATTTTTAGTACTATATGTTCTTATATGCCTATTGTTAGCTATTTTCACCTACTTTTACCTTGAAGAAACCTATACAATGAACCCCCGCAATCCCACCCCAAAATCCAGAATACCCCTGTTTGCGATACTCACGGATGAACTTGGACGCGGTGAGCGCCAGAAACGCGTAGGCAGTCACGCCGATCACCGCGTGCGGCCGCGTCGACACGAACCAATCCCTGCGACAAGGGTGAAATTAGGCCCAGAGGCTTAGTAGTGGGGGGTTGGGGTTGGGGGGGGCCAGCTATCTATCTGTCCCCCGGAGGTCGCTCAGCTATCTATTTATCCCGGACGTAAATTTTTTGGCTATCCATCCCCAAAATCGGCCAACTATCTACGTATCTGGAGCGATTTTTGAGAAATTTTGCCACAATTTTCGCTCAAAATCGCTATTTCATGTGTTTCATTGCCTATTTTCAGCTATTTGTGTACTATATATGCTTTTTCACTTACTTATAGCGATTTTTTCTCGTTTTTCCTTCTATACGTTGGAAAAGCCGGCGCGCGCGACTATTGGACCCCCGCGAACCCCCCCCCCCTCAAAAAAAAAAAAATCAGCTGCGAAGGAGCGATTTACTATTTTATCTACATCAACTCCCGCGTCATATTGACGAACCCCCCCCCCCCCCCCCCGAGTCATATTCAACCCCCGCGAACCCCCCCCCCCCCAAAAAAAAAAAAAAAATTCAGCTGCGATGGAGCCATTTACTATTTTATCTATATCAACCCCCGCGGGGGTCCAAATCTACAAAACCCCTGATTAGCCCCAGAAAAAATGCGCCGCAAAAAATTCAATCTCGCACCTGGTCGATTCGGCCGGGAACCGCGTAGAGTTGAGCATTTTCGCCAGCAATTTCCAGTTTCAAGTTGAATTTTCTCGTCTGGGCGGCGCTCGGCCGCAGCGCGCTTTTTTATAGGAATGCGTTGGGAAACGAACGAGTGCGTAGCGGGCGCGTCGACTGAATCACTGCCGCCGCCGGCGCGACCGTTTTTCGTTTCCAAGGCTAAAACGGGCTGGTAGCGTGGCGGGAGCGTGCCAGCGCGCGTCAAATGCGTGAGCTGCAGCGAGATGGCAATTGTGCAGCCTTAGCCTTACTTGTCGCTCGCCGCGGGCTTCTGCATACACGCGCGCATGCATATTTTATGTAGTTCTCTGTGAGGGGTGAATCCACTATAACATGTTGTGTACTTTACCATGTTGTGGAATCTAACATGCCACCATGGGAATCTGACATGTTGTGGAAACTGACATGCCACAAAGTGAATGTAACATGTCCAGCGTGAATGTAACATGTGATTGCAATGCATGTGCTGCACAGCACTATTGTTGAGAGAGACTATTGTGGTCTTTTATTTTTTTCCAAAATGAATTTTTGAATTTTCCATTTTTTTCTTCAGAAAATAGTTTTCAAATTTTTGAATTTTAGACCACTTTTTAAATTTTTGAATATTTTTGATTACTTTAACAAAAGTTCCACTAAATTATTGCATTTTCAAATTTGTCTAGAAAAAAATTGTTTTTTTTTCTGGGGGTGAAATAAAAATTTGAAAAGTCCAAAAAAATTTCTGGAATATACACATTTTTGAATTTTTTCTCTTATATTTTTAAAATACACACCTTGACAAACATGGGGATAATGATCGACCACTGATAATTATTTCACACACATGAGACACACCTTGTAACAGCATGTGCAGTGCATGTCAGTTTCATGTTAGATTCATCTTTCGGCATGGCAATGTTACATTCACGCTGGACATGTTACATTCACCTTTTAGCATGTCAGTTTCCACAACATATCAGATTCCCGTGGTGGCATGTTAGTTTCCACAACATGTTAAAGTACACAACATGTCAGAATGACCACACTCTCTGTGAGGTAGGTGTGTGGCCTGATGGCACGATCGTGAGACCTTAACACGGCTTTCACGCGAACAATAGAGATTCGGTGGAAAAATTGATGTCATGTTTGTGCATTTATATTCCTATGTCATGTGTTCTATACTAAAACCTAATATCTAGGTATTTACAATATCATACACAAATATTTGCACAGTTGTCCTATGTAATTATCTGTTGAAACAAAGAAATAATAAAATTATGGCCATTGGAAAAGTGCTTGAACGTGAATTTGCATAACTGATAGTCGATATTGCTAGCATAACTGGGTTTGACATATAGGTAGGTAGGCATTCTGCGTGAATTAATCATAAGCGCATAGAAAATGTGTCATGACAAACGACACACAAAGCATAGGTGGCAGTCATTTGTAAATAAATGTAGCTCTGATGTCAGACTAAAGGCTTGAATAATATCTTGTGCACAAAAAGTCGCCAGCTTGAAGTAAAAAATACCATGAATTATTTATAACTTTTAAGTGACATCCGCCAGTTTGAAAACGAATGCACCCACACCTTCGAACTTTGTACTTTACACGGTAATTGTTGGACTGTCTATGTGTATGCCTTTGGATGCACAAAAGAAATATAATGAATAAAAAAATGTTGTAAAAAGTAAATGTAACAATTTCTAAAATCAAACAATTTTATACTTATTTTACAAAAGTCATATGCGTTTGTCATGGTTGGATCATTGCCAAAATAAAACCGCGCATGGAAAGTGTAAAGTCGCGACTAGTGATAGAAAAAGCGCCATGACTTTGGCGCCAAGAGCCAAAAGCGTCATGGCGCTTTTTATGGATGTGGCACCAAGCGCCAATGGCGCCACAGCAAATAAGCACCATGACGCTTTTTCCTTTGGCGCTAGCGTCAGCGTCATGGCGCTTTTCCATCACTAGTCGCGTATCGCGAGAATGGGCTCACACACAAACTACATACCTAGTTCACATATAAATGTGTGTCAACCATATTCAACTAAATTTTCGCCAATTTTTGTGATTTCACAACTTCCTATGTGATCGAACACAGTTAATTTTATATCGTGAAACTAAATTTTCATTGTTTCTGTCAAGTGTGATGCTTTTAATTTTTTTAAATGACATTCAGTTGACACGAATTTGCGATGTCAACTAGTATGTGGGCTCAATCATCTACTAATGTTTTCATAGCGACATTTTTCTTAAAGCAATGGTAATAAAATGCAGTTGCTGAATATGCATATACTATTAGGGTTCGGACGATATGATTTTTAGATATCGATATTCGATATTTTTTCTGAAGCTCGATATTCGATATTTTTTCTGAAACTCTATATTCGATATTTTTTCTGAAACTCAATATTCGATATCGATGCGATATGAACCCTCGATAAAAAAATTGGTCAATATTCGATATCGATATTTCGATCTATTTTTAGAGCAACTAGCAAGGCTTATTTCAGGTGGCATATTGTATTTTCATGTGGTTGCAATTTGCAAATCTGATCATCTCGACTGATATGTGAATAGTACAAGTGCTTTTAACAAGGATGGTAATAGTCAAAATGAGAAAATGAAAAAAACATGATGAATCAAATTGTATCAGGCAAACAAAAATTGGTAGACATTAAAGTTCATACTTATAACCCAATTGCTTTGCATTGCAGGCACATTGCAAAAAAAGCTGTATACCATTTTCTGGTTCAAATGTGATGTTTTTGAGGCTCATAAATATTCCCAGCACAGCTGAATAATTTCCTTGGATGGACACTAGGGGCTGGTGCACCAAGATACCGCATTTCTAATTTTGCCAGCGAGGAGAAGCACTCACTGCATGCTGCATGTTATATACTGAGAAATCTATACACTAAAATCTACCATATCACTACTGAATAATGTATCTAAAATGAAAAATATTTTTTATCATGCAACAGTTTCCACAATGGAATCATGTTGAGCAGAAGTGATCACTGATTATACACATCAAATCATGGTAACATGTATGAGCAGAATGTAGCAATGAAAGATTGCGAAAATGATTTATCACCTGTTGATTTTCCTAAACTGCACGACATCACTCAACAATGACTTCAGGTCCAGCCAGTCTGCGTTCACTCAAATACGCCGGAACCTCACACCTTCGGTGCTATCAAATTTTTCCAAAATGGAAAAAATATATCGACAAAATGGTCGATATCGATATTCTACATTTAAAAAAACATTTTCGATATCGATATTCAATATGAAAAAATAGTCGATATTCGATACGATATATTGTCCGAACCCTATCTACCTACCTACTATTTCCATGAAAACCTCTCCGAAATTTTTTCGTAATCAGACCATTTTCATGGTGGTGTGACTCTTTTGTCAGCGAAAAACAACTTTATCATTTGGGTATGATTGAGTGCCCTTTATTTATCTAAATGTAGTCTGCGGGGTGCCGCTAAATAGAAACGTTTTTGCATTTTTGTGTAAATAAAGTTTTTTCGCATGCTGGTGTTCTCTTTTAGAATTTTTAACGGACGATATTTTTCAAAATGAGATTTTCACTTTGAATTGGTTCTAATGAACCACCTGCACCCAACCCAATTCCGAACCCATCCCAATGTAGTGCTTATCCAAAGACACATTTATTGCCGCATGCCAAATGTTTATTGCCTCCCACTTTGTGATGCGTGGTGGGGGGTGGCTCGAAAATAAATTCAACGTGGGTACAAGCGTTCGAACTTTAACGCTTGCATCATAGCGACATGCAATGCACATCATGGTCATCCCGCATGCACACTATAAACAAGTGCCAAATGTGCCATTGCACCCAGTGATAGAAAAACGCCAGAAGAAATGGCGTTCGGCGCCATGGCGCCGTTTTTTGGCCATTCTCAAATTGGATGCGAACCACACTGCGGAAGAATTACGCCATGGTCAGGAAAACGGCATTTATAGCTCTAAATGTAGGGCTCGAACTTGACTTGACTCGCCGACTCGCCCGGAAAAAATTTGGGACTGTCATTTCGGATTAGGTGCCGTTATATTGGAGGCTGTCGTTCTATTTTTTCCACCAATATTTTTCCCAGATTTTTCATTTGAACATGGTGTTTTTAATGAAACATGAACAACATTTTAATATCAGAGCATCAATTGAAAAAACAAAACAAATGTGTAAACAAGCCTAAATTATAGTTGTGAACACTGCCTATTTTTCTAATATTTGTGTGTTCTGGCACACTTCCAACGTAATTTCTACCTGCCGTTCTATTGGAGGTGCCGTTCTATTGGAGGCTACCATTCTGTTGTTTTCGTGAGTGCAAAAACGTGCCAAAACCTGTCGTTCTATTGCAGGTGACGTTCTATTGGAGGTATGCCGTTCTGTTAGAAGAAATACGGTAAACAGTATTGGCCACGGCGCGGCGACCTTAGTCCGCCGTCAAAATAATCCTCATGCCGCATGATGCTGTTGTGGGAACTATAGTAGCATGCATGTCATCATGCAATATACGCCAGTTGCAAATAAATATTTTTGTAGTGAAATTATGCAACGAAAACAGTCAGAAAATACAACAACTATGCATTTTTTGCATGTGCCCCGGAAAGAAATCGATCCAATAATTTCGACTTTGGAATAAAACTGCTGTGACTGGCACTATACTAATTGTATTGAAATATCAATCTGCTGCATCTGCTATTTCTAGGTCATTTTTTGTGCAGTTTTCTTTTATCGTTGACTAGTGAAATAATTTTTAGCGAAGTACAATGTCATGGAAATAAAATAATGGAATGCGGACCATGGTATGACCCATGCACGCGCTTAAGACAAAGTTCTAAAAAAATTGTTTTTACAAATTCGATTGTGAGTTGAATGGATACAAATTCAAATGCAAAGTGACAAAACATAAAAAAACTGTTGTTACAAAACAATGGGTGCAATAATTTTACTCCCGCACCTTACTTTGCTAATGTTTTGGTAACCCAGATAAATATTTACAAACCAGTGGGTAAGGTGCTTCGCCAAATACGTACATAAATACCTCAGAACCCACAGCCCATATAGAAATGATAAAGAAACCATAAAAAAATCCCACCCAAAGTTGCCCTACCCGAAATTTGATAATTTCGCCGTCAAAAAAACAACAGGAAACATGCGGCACACGAAAACGGGAGCCGCATGAAGCCAAAAAAAAACACAGAGAAGAAGCTGAGCCTCTTTTTATCACTGTCACGAGTGTATGAACATCGTGAATTCTGAGAAACTTTTATCGGTCGTCAGTTTTTTTTGCCCCCCCCAAAAAAAAAACAACAACACAAAACAACTGACGACCGATAACGCCCGCGCACCCCGCTTGATATGTCCTGGCGCTTCCGAATACTCTCCTGTCAACGAAATCTGACTAGAAAAACCCCATTACTGGGCGAATACGGAGAAATGTACCCTGTATTATGTAAGCCAGGGGCCAGTTCCACAAAAGGAGAAGTGAATAGAGACATGAAATGAGAAGTGAATTTTAGAAGTAAAACAAAAACAAAGACAAATGACAATTCCAAGTAAATGCTTTAAAATTTTTTTTAAATAGTAAAAATAATAATTTTTATTGTTTCAAAAAAATTTTCTTTTATCAAAATAGTTAATTTTTTACTTCTCATTTCACTTCTCAATTCACTTCCAATTTAGCTTATCACTTCTGCAATAGTTTTTCACTCCTCCTCTTGCGGAATGGGCACCAGATCGATCAATTCTAGATGTGTGATGGATTAACATGTCAAATATTAGAAATAAAAATTCATTCTACCTAAATTGATGCAAAGTTGCGGCGGCTTTATTCCGTCCCGAAGTGAACGCCTCGATCGTTATTTTTGCGGGTAGCGGCACACATACAAACCCAACATCTCACGAGTTGTTAAAAGTACCTAACTTTTTTGAAGTATACGGTATTCAGATACTTTAAAAAGTATGCGTAAAAGAGGGTACAGGTACGTTTTTGAAGTAAACCGAGTTATTTACTCACTACTCGAGTGTAAATATAAGGTGTCTCCAGGATTTTGGCACTCGCGGGGACTGGATAACTGACAGTTGTTAAAATTACTAAACTTTTTTAATTAAAATTAATACGTAAAATACTTCTTTACCCCTGAGTACAGAAAATATAAAATACTTTTTTACCTTAACTCGGGTACATGTAAGTAAGTTCCAGGAACTTTTTCTCCAGGAAAATGTAAAATTGAGTACTTTTTACCCAGAAAATGTAAAAGCGAGTACTTTTCTTCATAGAATATGTAATAGTGGGTACTTATTTTCATGTAAAATTTAAAAGCAACTTATTTTTACATGTGAAAACAATTTATTTGTACATAAGTACTTTTCAAATGTGGGTGAGTACAGTTAATTTTTTTAAAGTATATGTAAATGTATTTACCGGGGATGTACCGGCAGTAAAGTAAACCTGGCCGTAAAGTAGAGGGTGCTACTTTAGGCCGGGCATCATTACGGCAGAGTTGTTAAAAGTACTGAACTTTTTTGAAAGTAAACGTAAACGTAAAGTATTTTATTGTTAGTCACACCTGAGTACAGAAAACGTAAAGTAAAATTTTTCTAGTTTTACGCTGTGTAAAATGTGAGTAAACGTAAATATCTGTAAATACTTGTTTTCTGTACTCGCGTACTTTCAAAAAGTACGCGAGTAACTGAGTACCGGTATTTTTTCGGGAGGAAACGTAAACGTATTTACGCAGCACTCGAGTATACGTATTTATCGTCTAAACGTAAATACGTTTGTACAACTATGCATAACGGCCGAATTTACTTTACGGCCGGGTTTACTTTACGGCCGAGATCTCGCCGTATTTACCCATGTATTAATGTATTTATACCTATGTATTTTTCAAGTAAATATAAATACATTTTAACAATTGTGCTGGATGGATAGCAAATCGCTACTGCGGAGGGAAATATAGCTTAAATACTTTATGGGGGGCTGAGGGGCTTGCGGGTAGGGTTCAAACGATATATCGTATCGAATATCGAATATCGGATATAGACTACTTTTTAATATCGAATATCGAATATCGATATCGAAAATTTTGAAAAAATATCGAATATCGATATCGAATATCGAAAATTTTGAAAAAATATCGAATATCGATATCGAATATCGACCATATTTTCGATATATCGAACCTGTATAATGTCCTTAATTAAGTTATTTTTTTTGTTTTGAGATATTTGTGATTAATTTGATTTGCTTATAGTATCTAAGTTGATGAGTAAAAGTAAAGTATTTAATGTCATCTTTGTTGGAGTGCTTACTCCACATTTCTTGTATTTGGTTTGGCCACATACCTACTGAACTACCTACCTCAAATTTGAAGCCAGAAAATGCTGATATGCTGCTTTTTTTGCAACATGCCCTTAAACAATTGGGTTATAAGTATGAATTGTAATATCTACCAATTTTTGTTTGTCTGATACAATTTGATTCATCATGTTTTTTCTTTGATTTTCTCATTCTGACTATTGTAAACCTTGTTAAAATCAATTGTACTTTTCAGTAAAGAGATAATCAACCATGTTTGCAACCATATGAAAATACAATATGCTGCTTGAAATATCCCTTGCTATACCAAAAGCTAAATATCGAATATCGAAAATATCGAAATATCGATATCGAATATCGACCATTTTTTAGTATCGAATATCGAATATCGATATCGAGGGTCCATATCGTATCGAATATCGATATCGAAAATTTTGAAAAAATATCGAATATCGAATATCGATATCGAAAATTTCTAAAAAATATCGAATATCGAATATCGATATCGAAAAGTGATATCGTTTGAACCCTACTTGCGGGGGCAAATTATATTGGCTTTTTCAAGGTATAGAAGGCAGAAAGGGAAAAAAATCTCAAAAAATTGGCTAAAAGTAGCCGAAACGAAAGGTATATAACCATGTTATATAGGTAGCCCAAAATAGCGATTTGAAGGTGAAAAGGCAAAATGAAGCAAAAAGTAGCGATTTTTCGTGAAAATTGGGGAAAATTGCTCAAACTTTGCTACACATAGATAGATATTTAGCTGAGCGATTTTGGGGCACGGGCACAGGGTTAAGTAGCCAAAAATTTTGCCTGAAATAGAGATAGCTGACTGGGGCTCCGGGATAGATACCGTATTACCTCGAAAAAACCCCAGGGGGTTTATTATTTCGCCAGCAAAATTTGAGGGGGGGATAATTCGAGGGGGGTTAATTCGAGGGGGGCCTATTATTTCGCCAGAAATTCCGGAAATTCCCCATACGCAGACGTAGAAAAATCGAACAATTACGTAAATAGATGTATATGTGTTTATAGGCATATATATTTAACTGTATATACACATAAACCCTTCCCTAACGTCACTTAGCCATCACTTATTACGTGTGTTCTGCATTGTACAGATCACAAACTACGGTATTTGTCATGTACGTTCTCTTTACACTAAATTTTAGGGGGGGTATTTCTAGGGGGGGGTTATTATTTCCTCAGTCGAATTTTAGGGGGGTATTTCGAGGGGGGTTAATTCAAGGGGGGGGGATAATTCGAGGTAATACGGTAGATAGCTTGCCGATTGGGGGGGGGAGCCCCCAGCCCCCCATTGGAGACCCCTGGGCCTAGAGTATATGTATTTTTCAAGTAAAAGTAGATACGTTTTCGCAACGTGCAATGCACAACAGTCGGATGCAGCGGGAGAGTCATTCATGGAGCGGGAACATTTTTTTCCAACTGGCTTACATGTGAGGCTGCAGTAGTCCTTGGGGGAAATGCCCGTGTATTTAACAGATACATGAATACACATGTGCCATGTATTTATATAAAATAAAGAAATTTATAGGTATTTATCATTTTATTTGGGTATTGAAGAGCAGCCGATGGCCGGATATTCGCCTGTGTCCAGTTGAAAAATACTATGTACAGTATTTCCTCGAAATACCCCCCGGGGGTTTAATTTTTCATAGTGCGAATTTTGAGGGGGGGGGGGGGGTGAACGAGGGGGTATTTCGAAGAAGTACGCTATAATTTTTATTTATAAAGAGAGATTTTTCCTAAAATACAAAAATGAAACATATGAAAAATTATTCGAAACATGAACACTTTTTCTAACCACAATGAATATCTTCTTTTTGCTGACTTCTTTCGCTGCTTGGAATCCAGTATTTTACTTCCATCTATCGTCAACGTAGAAACAACTTCGTGTGTGTAACTACAAGTGCAGTGCGTATTTACTTGCGCGGAAAATGTTTTGAAAAATCGCTTACGATTTACTATAGAAAATACGCCGATTTACCGTATTTTTTGTCTGTCCACGAGGGACGGGGGAGGGGGGCACCCCCCTGGGTACGCCCGTGGAAGACACGAAGCTATGCGCTTACCTAATGTGCCGTGTTGATTTGAAGCAATTGAAGTGTATTTGAAGTCACTTTTTTCACCGAACCGTATTCAAGAGAATGTACACGAACGTCAAGCATCGACAAAAAATATTAACTCCTTTCGTTTTATAGTGTCATTTCCCTTTTTCTAGGATTTAAGTGCAGCTATGGTACCATTTTTAGCAAAAGAAAATTTTCAACAAACTGAAAACTACTCGTCTGGTTACTTGATAGCGACGAAAGGGTACATCGAAAACATGGAACAAGATTCTAACGAAAATGATAGAAATAACATTGACGGTGGTAGGGAGCCGAATGCTGATAATAATTTACAAGTGGGATTGGTGATGTCAACACCAAGATTAATGCAGGTTCACAGCGCATTGCCAGCGCATTTCTTATCAAATCTAAACCCCACTGTGCAACAACACAAAAAAGCCACCATCTCAATCAGTTGTCCATAGGGTTGGCCGATGTTTTTTTAAACGTTTTATTTATTTAAAAAAACGTTGTTTTTTTTAAAAACGAGGTCCGAAACGTTGTTTTTTTTTTAAAAACATCGGCCGAAATTTTTAGTACTAAGCACTAAGTATTTTGCAAAATTTTTGTACTTTTTTGTTTTTAGTACTAACCTCCACAGTGTGTAACATCACTCCCAAAGTAACAACCTCCTTTTATAACCTTGTTTGATCACAATCAGGGCCGTATCCAGGGGGGGGGGGGGGCGGGGGGGGGGGGGGCTGCAGCCCCCCCCCCCTCCCGGGGCGAGACCAGAAAGTGACCGGAAAATTTGACTTTTTCAACGTCAGCGTGAAAATTTTTGCGCGCAAGCGCGCATTCTTCACCAGACATTAAGGTATTATCATCAGATTTGCTCCATGTGGCCGCGAATCGTTGTAAATACACTCAATGTTGTGCTTTTTGCTGTTTTGTATGTATATTTACATACATATACAGCGTTCCATGGCGCTGACGCCAACGCCAATAGCGCCATGGCGTGGCGCCTACTAATGGCGCCAGCGCCATAGCGCCATTCCGCCACTATCTAGCTAAAATTTTAGGGGGGGGGGCTGAGCCCCCCCCCCCCTCGCCGGCCTCCGTAAACAAGCAGCCCCCCCCGCTCAAAAATCCTGGATACGTCCCTGATCACAATTCTGTGCCAAACTTCACTTGAAGTCACGAACATTCGACTATAAGGTGATATATGAACATGTCGACAAAAAATAGACATTTTTGACACAAATCACCACTTATAATGCTATCCCATGGCTCCACAGCCATTATATGGTCACTTGTCTGATATACCTATATATTGTGACCCAGGAGGAACATATATGGGAGCTTTTAAAAAAAAAACGTTTAAAAAAACGTTTTTAATTTTAAAAAAAACATGGAGTGAAAAAAACACGTATTTTTTCAACCCTAGTTGTCCAACGACAGTGTTTCCCGTGGAAGCGGCACGGCCACGACCGCCGCAGTCGGGCAGGTAGTGGATGGAAACTCGGCTGTCAACGACAGGAAGCAGGCGACGCTTTGGTTCGACGCGGTGCGGCCGTGCAAACTGTGGGCTTGCCCCATGTGCGCCCATCTGCGACACGATGCCGCTGCGGAAGATACTGGCGGCGCGAACGCCGCTGCCACAGCTGGCGCATGCGAGGTGCGCGCGCAGGTTTTGTTCATTGTGCCATCGCATGCAGATCAAGTGCTGGTGCCAGTTCCGCAAATTGAGAAGTGAGAAGTAAAATGGCAAAAGCGAAGTAAAATGGCAAAAGTGATCTGAAATTGCAAGTAAATTGGCAAAAGCGAAGTAAAAAATAATAATAATTTCTCTTCGGTTTTGCCATTTTACTTATCAATTCACTTCACTTTTGCCATTTCACTTCTCACTTATCAATTTGCGGAACTGGAACCAGGTGTCGTGCCATACCAACACGGGGCACTTTATAGGTGCAATAGCATTATATTTACATCCACTTAATTGCAAAAAAGCAATCGCGCCTCCGCAGAGCACCGAGTGTTCCGTGTGCGCCCTGTCGGTGCCGGTGAGTACGCTGCAACGGTGCACCGAGTGCCCGGCCAGCTACTGCGTGCACTGCCGCCTGCGCCTGCTGCAGCTGCGTCGCGACGCCGATCCCGCGCAGGCGGTCGGCCGGGCTCTGTGCTGCTTTTGCAGGCAGCCCCTGCACGCGGCCACCATAGCCTATTTGGACTTGGTGTACAAGCAGCACGAGGCGGAGCTGAGAAAGGTAGAAACGGGTCACGTGGATGCGTGGCGAGCTTGCAAACTGATGCCCCCGCAGCACAGTTGTAAAAACGTATTTACGTTTACTCGATAAATACGGATACTCGAGTACTGTGTAAATACGTTTGCGTTTCCTCCAGAAAAAATACCGGTACGCATTTACCCGCGTACTTTTTGAAAGTACGCGAGTACCGTAAACGTATTTAGACGGGACATAAAAAGTGACATTTTGACAGATAGAACGTGACGAAAATATAACATTTTCTCAAGAAATACTTAACGGGCGAAAAACGCATCCTTGTTGTATTGTAGAGTGAAAATTGACAAAAATGTCTGACTTTTACGTATCCTGCAGAGTTGTACAATTACTGGTATTTTTAGAAAACGTAACGTAAACGTAAATACCTTTTCTAAATCAAAAGTATAAATACTAAAACGTAAGGTATTTTTAAAATACCAAGGAATACGTAAAAAAAGCGTAAACGTAAAAATGTTATATGTGTCATATTTGCCACTGTGCTTTGGAAAATGCCATTATTTTCACCTTTGGATGGGTCAATCGCTGATTTCCATGCAATATCTCCATGTTTTTAGCACTACATGCTCACCATAATAAACAACACGAGTGAGACAACTATTATTATTTTTAATTATCAGCTAATTATTTTAGAAAATTTTGGCCACATAGCCCATGGCCAAATGGTCTCTCTACAGCCACCTAAAAAGGGGAACAGACAGTAATTTCAGTGCATTGACACTTTTAAAACTGTTTTTAGTCTATTTTGGAAAACCACTCCATCAAATATACTGTGAAATCTGCCACACCTATCTGAAGAGGGTACCTGGAATTGTGTTGAATTTTCAATCATAAATATGAGATTTCTTTCACTATTTTGTTCATAATTTGTTGTCAGTTTATTACAAAATACAGCTACCTACATTCTCTGTGCAGCATCGAATATGGTCGGTAGACAATGGTGACTATGTGTCGGAGTTTATAAAATGTTTGAGCTATTGTTTGTAATGACCCTAATCGCTGCAATAAATTGGTCGCCACATCATTCTGATCATTTTAAGTGTTCGACGATCAAAATCTGTAGAGAATTCATGGAAATACGCAGTTCCGTCTGAGGGCGCGGCCACTAAGAAACTACTAAATATCAGAATTTTTACGTTTTCCCTAGTACCCGGGTATTTTGGTCAGGAAAACGTAACAAAACGTAATGGTATTTTTGGAAAACGTAAACATAAACGTAAATATAAATACCCGAATAACCAGGTATTTCGGGTAAACGTAAATACGTTTTTCCAACTCTGGTATCCTGTGAGAAAAATACTCATTTTTACGTTTTCTGTGAGAAAAATATTCATTTTTACGTTTTCTGTGAGAAAAAATACTCAGTTTTACGTATTCCCAGAAAAATAATATTTTACTCACTTTACACAGCGTAAAAGTAAAAAGTTTTTACTGTACGTTTTCTGTACTCAGTCGTGAGTAACAAAAATACTTGACGCTTACGTTCACTTGAAAAAAGTTCAGTACTTTTAACAACTCTGCACCACAGACTGGCCTGACGTATCTCTGGCGGCCGACAGTGTTCCACCTGCGGCGGTCGTCCGTGCCGCCGCCCGACCGCGCCAACTACGGCACCGGTTCTCCGAGTGCGCAGAACAACGCCAGTCCCATCAGCATGTTGAGGGTATTGGCGAGGGGGGGCACGCTGCATCCCAGGGCCCTCGGTGCCTTCTCGCACTGACTCGTGAAAATATGTTATTGATTGACCATATAAGAGCCGCTTGCGTCGCAGGCCGATTGGGCATGGGATTCAATTTCCCATCGGGAACAGTGGGCACTCAAACTGTGGGCGGCAACGCGGCCGCCGCCGCCGCCGGGCCCGTGATGCCTTTCGAAGATCAACGCAGCAATAACCTGGCTGCGGAAATCGACAGGGTCGACGGGGTGGAGCGAGGGCACGCCCAACTGTTCGGCACACTCGCCAGACATTCGCCCGACTGTCCATGCAGCGTGTGGTGAGTTTTTTAGCCCAATTTTCACAATCAATGCAGTCATGCGAGATCACGCGCAGCCGCACGTCACGCTCGATGCACAACGCATCCGACGTGCCGTCCGCGCCGCCGTCGCCTTCGCACGAGGCCGCGATGGCTGTGCAGAGCGGCGGCCTGGCTCACAGAACGCAGACATGGATGCCCAGGTGCCAGTCCCAGACTCTGTAAAATGCCGTGTAAAATGTAAAATGTCATGCAAAGTGTGAAGTCATGTAAAATGCCCTGCAAAATGGCAACTAGGTTGGGAGGGCATTTTACATGACTTTTGACACTTTGCTTGACAATTTACATTTTACAGGGTCTGGGACTGCCCCCAGACGGCAGCGCCGCAGGGCCAGGAGCCAATCCACTTCCAGAGGCGGCGGTTTCAGAGGCAGGTCGCGCAGCAGACGCAGATCAAACAGGAGGGGGCTGAGATACGCCAGGTGGCACAGCACCGACGCGGATCACAGGTAAATACTGCAGTGCGCTCATTCTTACTGCCATTTCACATGACCCAAAAGTGGGTATAGATTATTGAGAAATAATGAATATGGGATAGGGGACAATTGAGAAATAATGAATGAAATAATGAATAGCCATTTCGAGGGGGGGTATTTCGAGGAAATACGGTATAACCATACAGGGGGGGGGGCTACAATTTGGGAACCATTTTCAACCACGAAGTAGACTTCCATGCCACCAGAAGTAAAACACAGACGACGCTACACGGTGCTGATACGCGGCGTGCCCTCCGAGGACGCGCGCAACGCCGACGCGGACGACAGCGAGCACGAGGACAGTTCCCTAGCCATCGAAGTCGATTCGGATGCGGCCGAACGGGAGCCGCGCGCCGCGCAGCCGGGCCAAATGTCGCACGCGTGGCACCAAAACGAGCAGCGTGTGTGAATACTAAATACCGTCTTTGCTTGAATAATCCCCCTGGGGGATTATTATTTCGTGAGACATTTTTTGAGGGGGAACTATTCGAAGGAGAATTATTCAGGGGGGGGGGAATTATTATTTCGCCAAAATTTTCAAGCATGTTTCTATCAACTCATTTCACGAAATATGCTTTATAAACACAATAACGTGTCATTTTTGTTAAAATGAGGTACAACAAATTAATCAAATCTTTAAAGGGAGGGATTATTGACGAAGTGGAATTATTATTTCCTCACTTTACAGGGGGAGATTATTCGAGGGGGGAATTATTCAAGGGGGAACTATTCAAGCAAATGCAAATACGGTACTTATGTATTTGCCAGTATACATCACTCCATAAATTCAGCATTTTTGACACGATGTTTTCAATGTACTGTCCGTGCGCAGACGGGTCAAGCAACGGCACATTTAATCCCACTAACTCACAAGACACCGCTTTCGACGTAACGTCTTTCACAAATGGTTGGGTAAACCCATCAGTTTCTCGCAATTTTTTCGAGTCTCTGAATGCATTGACAGCGCAGAATTAGAATCGGGAACCGGGCGCAGTGGATCCTACACGCTGCCGCAAAATGGAGACACTGACGAGGAGAATTATGCTCAAACAACCACTTTTGGGGTTAGTGTGGTATTTATGTAACCCAAAATTAAACCATTCATCTACCTACGAACAATGTTGCCACACCGCGGTTGAAAGAGGTAGTCTGAACATAAATACTATTCGCATGTACCGTATATCCTCGAATATGTCACCCTCGAATGACTCCCCCTGTTATTCGGGAGAAGAAAAAATACCCCCCTCGAATAACCCCACAGTCTAAAAAGTCTGACGAAAACATAACTCCCATGGGTACTTATTCGAGGACATACGGCATGTAAATAATGGGCACTGACAACAACACTCTTTATCTGTCCACACCGAAAGCAAACCCATTCAGACAACAATCTGGTCACTGGCCAATGAGTCAACCGGGACGTATCAACAGTCGCCACCCTCGACGGCACAGAACGGGCTGGCTTCCAACGACGACACGACCATAGCTGAGCAGCTCAGCACTTCACTCACATCAGTCCCTGATGATGCGCACCAGTTACAGCTGGCACACGCTACTGCTCCTGGTCTAAATGTCCGTCATTCTAAGTCTTAATAATTGGACAGTGCAGATGGGGGGGACTAATTGTAACATCAAATGTTAAAATTTATGGTGTATTTACAATGCATTAGGTGACAGAATGTAAGTTAGATAACTGCAAAAACATACAAATAAAAATATGTTAGCTAAATGTGGTAACACATAAGTAAATAGGCACACATTAAAATATTGAACAAATAATGATAAATATTTAACTATGTAATTGACACACCACTGGCCCATTTCATTGCACAACCACACGCGCGCATAGCAGGGGTTTTGTAGATTTGAACCCCCGCGGGGGTTCATATAGATAGCAAATCGCTCCTGCGGAGGGTTAGATAGCTGAAAGTATTTTTTTTTTGGGGGGGGGGGGTTGAGGGGGGGGGGGTTCGCCGGGGTTCAATATATAGGGTTTTCCGAGGTATAGAAAGAAGAAAAGGGGAAAACATCGCTAAAGTAGGTGAAAAGGGCTCAAGTATATAACCACATATATAGCCAAAAAGGCGATAATGAACATGAACTAGCGAATTTGGAGGTAACCCCCCCCCAACTAAACCCTGACGCATAGGGTCCATAGATGCGCTGCGTGTTTAGTTAGATGCACTGGGGCAGATTTACATGCACTTGGCTTCAAGGTGCGCTGAGGCACACACCCAGTGCAGATCAGGCAGGGTGGGGGGTTACCTCCAAACACTCCAGCTATCTATCTAATCAGAGGCAAATGGTTTGCTACTATCTCCTTACCTATCCTAGCTATCTATCCTCTGGAGGACCGATTTACTATTTCGCAGGGGTCCAAATCTACAAGACCCCTGCACCCCAGCCGCAGAACAACGGACAATTTCGCGGACATAATTGCATAATCGACCTGAAAATATTTGCAGCCACGTGCGCAAACGCCGTACGCCCATCCGATGGGAGCCGCAAATTCGAGTGAATCGTTTCTTTCAGCCAGGGGAGGTCTATCATCCACACACGTGTTCGTTTCGCATTACCTATCTACCTGTTTATAGTGTGCCGAAATTGCGAAATGTAGTGTCGAAAAGCTGGTGCATGAAATTGAGAGAATGTAGGGTGTCATCGATCAACCTTGCTGTGATGATCAGTATTCAATGGCTGAATTTTTTTGTGTGGGGGGTTACCAATTTACTAGGCTAAATATGGTTTTTCGAGATGTAGAAACAAGAAAGAAAAGTAGAAAGCAGAAAAATAAATAAAAATAAGTTTAAAAAGCCAGGTTCAGGCCATAGTAGACAAAAATGTTGTTTTGGGATAGTTAGCTGAGCGGCGCGTGGGATACCTAGATAGCTGGAGGGGTTTGGGCTGGGGTGTTAGAATCTTCAATTTGTCACTTGGACAGGGCACTTAACATGATATGTTTAAATTTTAGGCTCAGTTCCCTATGGGGCGACCTTGGCAATTCATCAAACATTTTTCCTGAAATCCCAGCAAATAGAACAGGCAGTGTGACGATTGAACATACTCAAACAGGTTAGCCAGTTCTGCACTTTGTTAAGTGACAAGACAGGTTATAAGCAATAAGAAAACTACCTATTAGGCGGAAAGTAAATTTGTGATATTTTAAGTCAAAATGCGATAAGAGTGACAGAGGCATTGCAGCTACATGTTAGAACTTACGCCGTCGCATGCCACATTTCGTTACAAATTCTTTCTAACATTTCGTTACAATTTCTAAAATCTTTTTGTCATAACGGGTTAAATGGCGCACCGCACACTACTGCAAAGTGTAACGGGAAGTTCGGACGATTTTTGCATGGGTGGAATTCAAAGGCGGAATTAAAAAAGAGGGGTGGAATTAAAAATCATCCGAACCGACCCAAATTTCAGTACTTTTTTAGATGAGTCGTAAATAAAATCGTCCGAACTGACTTTTTAATTATGCCCGGGCGGAAATTAAAACGTCCGGACCCGATTGTTACACTTGGCAGTGTGCGGTGCGCCTATGCGCAGAATATTCAAGTGCGGCAAAAAAAACATAAAAATACTAAAAAGTAAAAGTATCCATTCAGATTTGGATCAAGCGTCGATTGCAGACGACCTCACGCAAATGATAGAAGAGTGATGGGCTACACAAAATGATGAATTGATTCGCGCCGTGAAAACTTGAAACAAATGAAGTATACAACCGCGGATAATATTCTCGTCAATCGAACACTCAAAAGATGAAGTAAAATACAAGACCGATGGAATGGGTGCAAATCCTAATCTTACACTAAATATTACGACCGTGTAATGCAGTACACTGGAACTTTTGGTTGCGCATTCCAAAGTTTTTGGTTTCGCAAGTGAAATTTTTAAAATCGTTATTTATGGGATAAGGGACACCAATCGCGAAAATTTCAATGGTATGATTCACACAATTTGCATCGGCGGTCGGCGCCTAAATTTATACCCCCTGAAACGAGTTGCGTTTTGTAGATTTCTCATTTTCGCATTCATAGTTCCCCATGCAAAAACGTTCGAATGCGGAACGCAAATTTTCAGGTCAGCGCGCGCCATCCAGTAGTTTTTTTTTTGTTTATATAGCATCGTTTGGATATTTCGGTTACAACCTGATACCGAGCGAAGATGAAATTATCGGGAATCAGAAGCAGAACAAAAACACGTACGGCATTTTTACCTATTTCATATCGCCTGTTACAATTTTCTTGCACACTGCCGCATGTGTCGAAATTAAAAAATTTCAGTGCTGCATTTGGAAAGTGTCCAATATCCAAACGGGACCAAAATTTTTTTTAGAGCTGTCGGGGTCAACTGTGATGAAATCCGCCGCCCGACCGGCCGCTGGTTCTTTGTTAGTTCCCCTCTAATTTGTAAATCGTTTGTCACATTTTCTCGACTGTTTTAGACATTGTTAACGTAATTTGATACGCTGGCGCCCGTCACTTTTTCTGCAGCCCTTCGGATATCAAACTGAATTTGGGTTCAAATTGGACCGTTTGGAGCGGGTCTGATATTTCCGTATGTATAGACTTGTATCAGGGCTAAGGTACCGGAACCGGGACCAAAAAGACCCGAACTCAGGACCCGGAACAATTATACTCAGTTGGGGCGCGTGTGGGCTGATTAATTTGCTCTACCCAACTTTCATATTCACAGGTCAGAGCGTTTGCGGCAGCTGCTGAACCGGGAAGATATTGATGTCGACGAACTGCGCGCCGCGTGTGCATGTGGTCAGTCGTAATTTTGAAACCATTTTGATGGCGCGGTTATGAACTCGATTCCTGAGCTTCCGGTAATGAATTTCGAATTCACAGTGAATAACTGATTTGCCCGTCGCATAACAGTTTTTTTCACGTTTTCTGGGGCACGTGGGAATTTTAAGCGGTACACAACAATGTCTGGAAATCTGCCAACATTCACTTCCGAAGGCATTCCCGATGGCGGCGAACTCAGGCCGATCTGCTGGCGGTTACTGTTGAATTACTTGCCGCGACGCCCGGCTGAATGGCCGCAGTTTTTACATAAACACAGGTAGGTAAATCTATTTTACACCAAGTTTTCAGTTCGTGTATTTGTTTTTGGCACTGCACGCAGATCGCTGTACGATGAACTTGTGAGCGATTTGATAGCAAAACCAGATACGAGCAGTGACGAAAAACAGGAAAAGTCTGGCGCTGATCACGTTGGTTTTTTGGGGCGTTTTGGGCAAATGCTGCAGAGGTGAAACGGTATGATGTTGGACGTCTACGTGGTTACATAAATTTATATATATTTTTATATGCTGGTGCATTGCTAAAAGTTGCTTAAAATGGCGGGGGAGTGTCCTGTATTCTTGCTGATGGATTGAAAAAAGTGCTATCCCTCCGCCCCTCCCCCTACTCAGTGCAGGGACGTATCCAGGATTTTTGAGCGGGGGGGGGCTGCTTGTTTACGGAGGCCGGCGAGGGAGTAGATTCTACTTTCCGTCCGGCTTGGCACGCTGCCCGCTTGCGCTTGGGAAGTTTTTAGGCATTGACCCCGCCTTGTTGATGAACTCAGGTCGGGGTCGGCGGCGGAATGGATCAAAGGTGGAATGCCACGGGATTAAGTTTGCACTCACTCTGGATTATTTTTATAACAATAAGAGATTGCCATAAGTAACACTATGCATGTACGTAAAAATGATTCTGGGGGCAGTCCCAAGTAGGGTTCAAACGATATGACTTTTCGATATCGATATTCGATAAGAATATCAGCATTTTCTGGCTTCAAATTTAGCACTCCAACAACAATGACATTATAAATACTGTACTTTTACTCATCAAATACAATACTATACGCACATCAGATCAACCATAAACATCTCAAAATGAAAATGAAAAGTAAATTTAAGGACACAATACAGGTTCGATATATCGAAAAAATGTTTTTTCAAAATTTTCGATATCGATATTCGATATTAAAAAATGGTCGATATCCGATATTCGATATTCGATACGATATATCGTTTGAACCCTAGTCCCAAGCCCTGTAAAGTGTAAAGTAAAGTGTCAAATGTAAAGTCAAATGCAAAGTAAAGTGTCAATCAAAACAAAAAAAGAAAAAGTTTTATTACTGAACATTGCATGACAATTGACAGTTTACTTTGCATTTGACTTTACATTTGACACTTTACTTTGCATTTGACTTTACATTTGACACTTTACTTTGCATTTGACTTTACATTTGACACTTTACTTTACACTTTACAGGGCTTGGGACTGGCACCTGATCGCGTTGTGTTGGGTGTTTGCATGGGAATTACCATTTTAATTATCACTTCTCATGTTTCTTCTCACTTATCAAATGTTTTTTTTACATTTTCACTTACTTCAATATCTTGTAGATTGATCTCTAAAATATATTTTTGTAAAAATTTGAATTCAGTACTGCCAACTATTTATTCCGATGTAAACTTTGAATTGACATAACATGTAAATACAGATGGGAAGTATTAATCCGATCGCATTCAGCCGTTGATCCATTCCGCACAAAATTGTTGGCATGAAAAGTGTCGATTCAATCGGCGCAATTAATACGCGTGCAGTGTGGGGGTCGTGTCTTTCATTAGAAATCAACCGCATGCGTGCAATTTGGTCAGCAGACGCGACTCTTTATAAAAAACGTCCCGCGTGCAACCCAAGCCAAGCCTAGGCCGGACGGAAAATACAGTCAATCGGCGAGGGGGGGGGCTCAGCCCCCCCCCCCTAAAATTTTAGCTACATAGTGGCGGAATGGCGCCATGGCGCTGGCGCCATTTCTAGGCGCCACGCCATGGCGCCATTGGCGTTGGCACCAGCGCCATGGAACGCTGTATATGTATGTAAATATACATACAAAACAGCAAAAAGCACAACATTGAGTGTATTTATAGGGATTTGCGACCACATGGAGCAAATCTGATGATAATACCTTATGTCTGGTGAAGAATGCGCGCTTGCGCGCAAAAATTTTTTCGCTGACGTTGAAAAAGTCGCATTTTCCGGTCACTTTCTGGTCTCGCCCCGGGAAGGGGGGGGGGCTGCAGCCCCCCCCCCGCCCCACCCCTGGATACGGCCCTGACTCAGTGGTTTTCTAGATTTCGACCCTCCGGGGGTTGGATAGATAGCAATTCGCTCCTCCGGAGGGATAGATAGCTGAAAAATTTTCTGGGGGGGGGGGGTTCGCGGGGGTTCAATATATAGGCATTGAAGGGAGAAAAATCGCCCCCCCAACCCCCCCCCCCTTCCTACCCCTGCCCCTACTGGACGCTGCTTTGATAAGTTGTTAACCCATATACTTAACTTCTAAAAATTTTTTAAAAACATTTGTTGCCCAGCCACTCAACGAGCAACCGGACAGCGCATGGTCTACCTACTTCAAAGACAACGAGGTGCTGCTGCAGATTGATAAAGATGTCCGGTATGTCAATGCCGCATGTTTTTTTGGACCTGCCCGATAAAAAATGTAGTTTGTAAATGTAAATGTAAAAAATCTAAATTTTCTTCCGGCTGATCCTGAAGGGGAAAATAAATAACAATTCTAAATATTTTGGATGATTGCCATTGTACTGTCGTGCCTTTTATTGTTGCTGTAGAGCCTCGGAATGGCATCCAAACGGTTTTTCGACTTTAAAACATTTTTTGGTTGATGGTGTCACAAGGGTTCCACAAACGATTGAGAGAAAAAAGAATTAATGCTGCGATTCCATAAAAAAATAGAAATTATGAAAACGCCTTTCAATTACCTTCCAATTATAGTCTCACCCCTTATTAAAGTAATTTGATTGCGTTTTGCCACTCCATCGTTCACCCAGGCGACTGTATCCTGAAATTGCTTTCTTCCAACAAATCACCCCTTATCCGCACACTGCGATACATTCGGAGAGTTCTAGAGCTAGGGGTGTCCAAAGACTTTCGAAACGGGTCACGCTCAGTTTTATAGAAGCTAGAGATGTGCACAAGATGAGAGGCGCACCTACCAGTGTCAGTTTTTCCTTGGCACTTGGTTGAAGTATTAGGTAATGCAGTAACTGTCTTAAAAATAATGCAGTTTGTCAGTGGCTGTGATAAAAAGTCGTCAAGTAAAAGGAAATCAGACTTGAATGATGGTTTCTACGCTGACGCAGTTCAAGATGGAACCGAGTGCCATTGGGAAGTTGTAGAAAGAATATTGTTCATTTATTATAAACTGAATCCAGGAGTGAAGTATGTACAGGTTGGCGTCTTAAATGCATTAATTTTTTTTATGTTCAAAAAGAATTTTCAATAGAAATAGTAAATTGTTTTCACTACCGTATTTCTTTCAATAGAAGGGCAGGTCTCTAGAAGGGCGTCCCCAAAAGAATGACAGGTAAAAAAGTTGACAAAAAAATAGAAGACGCCTTTGTATTGGAAGAAACGCGGTATCAGTATTTTGACATCGCTAATTTCGAAAACATCAAATTTCAAATCGAAAAGTCGAACATTCCAAAGGCAACCTTACAAACGTTTCAGGGTATGAACGAAATAGTCGGTCCCCTGTATTATGTACTTTCTACCGGCGCTGACGGCGAATACGCAGAAGCGGACACATTTTTTTGCTTCCAAAACTTGCTGGGAGAGATTAGTGATCATTTTATCAGATCTCTCGATGACTCTGCCATTGGCATCGGTTTGTTTTATTAAAGCATTTCATGGTTAGCGTTCCAAAAAATGTAAACAACAATGGAAAATAATCTCTCTGTACTAGGAAAAAATACTCTATTGTACTCGAGTACTCTCAAAAAGTAAGCGTAAATGTGCGTACAGATACTTTTTCAAAGAATGCGTCTTTACTGGGTACTCGAGCGTGCGTGCTTTTTAAGTAAAAGTAAATACACCATAAATAACAACTGTGATCAATTCGCAGAGTCTACGATGAATCGACTGTACAGTCTGTTGAAAGTGCACGATGCTGAATTGCATAGCCATTTGACCATTGATCTAGAATTGGTGCCTGCCTATTACGCATTCCGTTGGATTTCACTTATGCTCTCACAGGAGTTTTTGCTTCCTGGTAAGTCTTTCGAAAACTCACAGGTGTATTTACAAGTGCTGTAAAATAACAATTCTTAACGAACTCAGATGTGATCCAGATCTGGGATTCATTGTTTTCCGATGCGAGACGATTCGAATTGCTGATTTACATTTGCCTAGCGATGTTAACGTAAGTTGTATTTAAACGTATTCATTTGGCTCGATTTTATTGTAAACGCTACGGCAAAATGATTTTTCGATTTCATTCTCAAATGGCACTCGAAATAATTGAGTGTACTAGGCGGACATCACACTCAGTATGGAAACCGGTCCTGTACCGTGTGCCGAAACTGGTGATTTTAGGCACGGTATTTATTTAACATCTTATTTGCTCATTTTATCAACTCTACGAACGAAACGCGAGCGACTAGCATTTATTGCCATTTTTACATTTGCTACATACCTGTGTCTAGCCATAATAATGTATCTTTGATATAGGTAAATGTTATTGGTAAAGGTGAATTCTTGGTGCTTTCTGCTAGCGGGTTTTATGAGTTGAGCGAGTCGGAGACGAGAGAGAAATAAAGTGAAACGACAGAAATTGATTGGATTTTTATGAAGTATAAATAAGTTTCGATTCAACCAGCTGAAATCCCTGAATTTCACAACGCACTTCACAATCATAATTCAATAGGGATTTTATATGGCGCAGCCGGCATTCTAAGAAATTAGATGCAAAATTACCCAGCGAGGTGATCTCCTACGGATTTCACTCAATAAAATTAACACATTTCACTTCACAGCTCAAATAAAATTCACAACATGAGCAAACTAACAGCTACGAGGCCCATGCGCGCGTCTCTCAATGCGTACCGCACACAAGCTATCACGTTGTTAAAGGAAAACATCCCCTATTACAAAGCGGACACTAAAGTCTCCGCGGCGGACAATTTGACGATGGCACGCGGCGCAATTACGGCTCTGCATAACTTGAATAATAAAGTCACAATTAAAATTGGCTGTCTACAAGTAGCAGCCGACAAATACTGTGAATTGGTGCAACAAATCATAAAAGATTCAATGGCGCCCGGAAGCACAGCTGCACAGAAAGAAAGTGCCACACAAGAAAACAACAAAATGGAGGAATTGCTTTACAATGACCAAGGCTTTTACACAGTCATTGACAAACTCCGCGAGAGAAGTGCCTACCTGCTGGCACAAATCGAGGCCACACAGCGTCAGGTGCAGGAACTGCGGAACCCAAGTGAGTCACTTGATTTGTTGGGTGTCAGCAGCTCTGGAGGAATAGCTACTGGACTGTCGAAAAAACAAGCACTATTGAAATTTCCGAAAGTTGAGTTGAAGAAATACGATGGTGACCCAATAAAGTGGGAAAATTGGTGGAGCATTTATGCCGACCAAGTCCATGATCGAGATGACATGACCGATGGACTCAAATTCACATATTTAAGTTATGCACTAACCGGCGAAGCAGAAAAACTGCTAGCTGGTAGAAAAACAGATGGAACAGATTATGAAACAACAATTGAACTGCTGAAATCAAATTTTGGCGATACAATTTCAGTCACAAACGCGCTATGGCGTGCAATGAATCAATTGAACGCTCCTTCTGGGAGAGGTGATTCACTCATGACGTTCTACCGCGATCTAACTGCAACATTGTCACAATTAGAAAAACGTGGGGAACAAACTGAATCGGGTTTGGTCCTAAATAAAATAAAAAGTTATTTACCAAGCAATATTTTGCTCGCAGTCAGCGAAGAAGATAGAAATGCGCGCCGCGGCGAACCTGAATGCGCAATGACAGTCAAAAGGTTTGTGAAAGCTTTACTGCCTGTCGCCAAATCACGCATGAACACGTTGACTGACCAATCAGAAAAGTCACAAATTGTCACAAACACAAATCCACAAAATAAATTTAAGAAAAAATCACAAGGGCACCAAAATACGGTGGCCTACTCTAGCTCAGAAATACAAGATGATAAACCACGCAGCACGGCAGCGGCTGCAACACAAAACGTGGGCGGCGCTCGAGCCTCTCCTAAAAGAGACAAAAAGAACAACAAACAACCAAACTTCAGCTGCTTATTTTGCGAATTCACAAATCACTATTCCACGGACTGCAAAAAATACCCTACAGTGGCAGCCCGAGTGGAATGCCTAAAGAAAAAGGAGGAAACATGCCTGAGATGCACCAAATGGGGACATCAAAAGAAAGACTGCTACACAAAAATTAGCTGCTACTACTGCCGTGCCATTGGACAACATCACAGCACACTTTGTCCAGTGCAATTTGGAAATAAACAAAATGCTAAAACGTCACAAAATAAACCAAATCAAACGGCGGCATCGGCAAACAGTGCGTCAGAGCAGCCTAATTCGACGACTGCAAACAGCGCGCATATTCAGGCGCTGGCCCCTGAAGAAGAAAATGGCAACAGCACGTTGGCTGCTGCAGCCAGGACAAACTCAACGTCAAGTAAGTCAAGCCTTTATCCAACTGTAAGGTTGCAAATTGCCCGTGCAGTGCTCTTGAATGATGAAACTGGGTGCACGTCAGATTTTCTTGACATCTTTTTTGACTCAGGATGTGAGTACTCATTCATTAAAGCCAAAATAGCTGATGAACTAGAGCTACCAATTCAAAGTGAAGTAACACTTACAATAAATGTATTTGCGACAGCGGAACCAATAAAAGTAAAGGCGAAAATAGTGGATGCAAGTATCCCATTAAGTCACAAAAATGGAGAAGACATTAAATTGTCACTGCGAGCAGTCAAGGAACTAGCTACGTACTGTCAACCCCCACCCTTGTCAGATGAAGACAAAAGGGAAATTTATCGTCAATGGGGGTCTAACGCTCAAGCACATTTCGCAGAAAAATTTGAACCGAGTAAAATTAAATCACAGCATCAATTAAACAGACCATCAGTAGTCATCGGACAAGATAACTTCTGGAAATTTCACATCCAGTCTACTAACATCACATTGCCATCTGGGTTACTGGTGGTCAATTCAGTTCTCGGACACATGTTTGCCGGGTCAACTGCAAGCCAAGATAGTGACGATGAAGACAACGAAATGTCAGCATCATTTGCTTGCGCATCGACAGCCATGGCAGTGGCAAAAGAAACATTGAGGGAATTTCACAATCTGGAGTCGGTAGGTATACGAGATGACCCTTACGCTGTCGACGACGACATCGCCGAGGAGTTGATCATTAACTCATTGAAATTTAATTCAGAAAACAACCGGTATTACGTCGACTGGCCGTACAAAGAAGCCATAAAAGACCTGCCAACCAATCGCGCAGAAGCATTTTCTCGCTTTAAATCACTCATAAGAAGAATGCAACGCGACCCAGAACTTTTCCAAACATATTCACAGGTCATCAAGGACCAATTGACAAAAGGCATAATAGAAACATGTTCACAAAATTCACAAGAGGAAAAAGTACATTATCTACCCCACCAGCCTGTTCTCACGCCAGGAAAGTCAACTGCGTGCAGGATAGTGTATGACGGTTCAGCTGGCAAACCAAGCCTAAATGAATGTTTATATAGGGGCCCAATCACAACCCCATTAGCGCTTGGATTACTCATGCGTTTTAGGGGAGGTAAATTCACTCTAATGGTTGACATTGAAAAGGCTTTTTTACAAATAGGATTGCATCCTAATGCCAGGGAATTCACAAGGTTTTTTTGGTTGGAGGACCCCTCAAAAATAACCACGGAAAACAACGTCACAACCCTGCGATTCACAAGAGTATTGTTTGGACTCACTTGCAGCCCTGCAATTTTAGGGGCAGTGATAAAACATCATCTAGAAAACAAACTCAAATCTCCAGAAGAAAATTCAAATTCCACTACTTTGTTGTACATTTTGAACAACATATATGTGGATAATTTCATCATCAGCCTAAATGATGAAAATGAAGTACTGAAAGTGTACAAAATGATCAAAAGGGTTTTCACGGAATGTTCCATGAACATGAGAGAGTGGTTGTCCAGCGCACCAGCTGTGATGAAAGCTATTCCCCCCCGATGACTGGAGTCCAAAACATGAAAAAATAATCAAAGTAATGGGAGTAAAATATGATCACAACAATGACACGCTACAATTAGCCACGCCTAAACTGCAACCAGAAAGCATCACAGCAGCCACACGCAGAAACCTGAACAAACTGTTGGCTTCAGCCTTCGACCCAATAGGTTTCACTGCCCCAGTCACATTAAAATTAAAGTCACAACTATCACAACTATTAAGGGACACAAAGACGACGCAGTGGGATGAACTAATCGATGATCCAAGGGCTGAACAATTAATGCAAGAAATGAAGTACCATTTAAGCCAAATTCACAGAGTGTCAGTACCGAGATCACTTCACACGTTTGAGATAGATGTGTTTGATGAAAAAAACCCACTGCAACTGCACATATTTTGTGACGCCTCAAAGATAGGATATGCCACGTGTGCATACGTGAGGCAAAGTGACAGTGAAAATGAAGAAAAATACAGTTCTGCATTTTTGACAGCCAGAACAAAATTAGCGCCCCTGCCCTCGAAAACAGGAGCGGTAACACCAATCACAAGACTAGAACTATTGTCAGTGACAATTGGAGCCGAGTTGGTGCGCTACTTGCAAGAAGAATTGGGTAGGTTAGGGGGATGGAAATTCAGCAGCACTGTCGTATGGACCGACAGTACTGTGGTGATTGGTTGGCTGAAAACAGCCAAACCCCTAGCCACCTTTGTCAACAACCGAGTTGAACGAATAAATGAATTGAGTAAAGTTCACGGGTTCAAGGTAGCAAAAGTGGCCACAGAAGTCAACCCGGCAGACTTGGCATCGAGGGGGTGTGACATAGAAGAAATGTTACTGTCAAGTCAGTGGAAAGCCGGCCCAGAATTCTTGCGCGAAAAAATCACAGAAGACATGTTGGATGTCTCAATCTATCAACAAGCCACGACAGAACTGGCCAAGTCACAAAAAACCGTGTCAAGACCAATTTGGGCTGGAGCGCTGACTGATCGACCTGAAACAGTCGAAAATCAACTACAACTTGACATCAACAGGTTTGGCACCCTAACAAAGCTGTTAAACACCATTGTAAGAATCACAAGGTTCTGCGAATATTTGAAAGCACATGTAAAGAAAATTGGGAAAGATAAATTAACAAGGGAAATCACAGAAAACGAAAGAAATGCGGCATGGAAGCATGCGTTACGCATAGCCCAATCAGAACAATGTGCTCAACTAATCAAAGAAGTCAAGTCGAAAGGACATCAAGAACTGACATGGGACACCAATGAAAAATTATTGGTGCGTGCCATCAGAATTTCAGAAAACGAAATGCGAAGCCCAGTAGTGTTATTCTATCCGCCAAAAAATGGACATCTCACTGAACTCGTCATACGGCATTTTCACAGAAAATCAGGGCATGCGGGTATGTTGCACACAGTAGCTGACATAAGAGAACAGTGTTGGCTTCCTAACTCACGAAGAACCGTAACAAAATTATTAAAGGAATGTGTGACGTGCCGAAAAGCCGAAGGCGAAAACTTCAAGTTGCCACAGTTTCACACTTTGCCATTGACAAGAACACAGGGACAAACAAAACCATTTCAACATTGCGGGATAGACTACATGGGGCCGCTACAGTATTCACACAATCAAGTCACACATAAACAACACGTATTGTTGATAACGTGTTTCACAACCAGGGCCGTTCATTTAGAGTGCACAAACACAGTAAGTGCAAGCGACACAATCATGGCTCTGAACCGATTTATCTGCAGACGCGGAATGCCAGCCACCATATGGTCTGACAACGCGGGAGCATTTAAACAATGCACAAAAATGTTATCAGAAATCACATGGAATTTCATCACACCTTGCAGTCCATGGCAAGGTGGGGTGTATGAAAGAATGGTGGGACTAGTCAAAAGACTACTAAAGAAAGCCTGTGGAAGGAGAATTTTGACATGGCACGAATTTCTGACAGTGTTGCTTGACATCGAGTATTCAGTGAACTCGAGACCACTCACATATGTGTCAAATTCTGACCTGGCCACAGCGATACTGCGACCCATACATTTCTTGTGGGGGACACCCCCCCTGCAACAAACAGTGGGAGGGCACATAAAGTCACACAATGAAATTGAAAACAAAATAAACTGCATAGACAAAATAGAATTGAGTGCAATTGCTGAGAAAGACAGAGAAGACATGCTGTTGCTATGGAATTCAATCAGAGCAAACAGAGAAAGTCTGTGGCAAAATTGGCAGAAACAATACCTGGACACTCTGAAAGAAACTTCAAGTCAAAAAATAAAGAATAAAAAGGGAGAATTGATCCCAAAAGTTGGTCAAGTGGTGCTAGTTCAACAGGAAAAACTACCATGAGGAGCATGGCAATTAGGACGGATAATAAAAATCAACAAATCGGCTGACGGGAAAATCCGCAGTGTGAAAATCAGAACAAATTCACAAACTGAAATTGAACGATCACCGTCACTTCTATGCCCCCTAGAAATCACAACGCAAGAAAAAGAAATGAATCAGGAAGATGAAGTCAAACTAGATTCAAAACCAATCACAAAAGAAACGAAACAACAAAATAAACGAGAAAATCGTGAAAGAGTATGCAAATATGTAGGAAGTTACGTATTCTGGGCAACAGTTGTAATGGGAATGTTAATGACAATGAGTCCAGCGAGTGCACAAACAGAGTGGAGAAAAAATTACAATAACAAATTTAATTTATGTCACAAAACTAGAACAGGCCATCCCATCCAAATACCCACCACAGTAAATTGCAAATTTCCAAAAGTAAAAGAAGTGAAAAATGTGGGAGTGCGCCTGTGGTCATTGAGAACCGAACCACAAAAGACTAAAGTGATTAGATGTTACGAGCAACAACATGCAATCATCACCTACATGAGCATTGTAGGGGGCAAATCGATGCTACCCCCGGAAATTCTAACTAACAAAATAGTTACAGTGGCAGAATGCATCGAAGTCAATAAAACTAAAAGCTGGCAAGGGATACCACTGGTCCAAATCAATGCGGCTCTATGGAGCACAAACAGATCATTGCACATTGAGTACTGTTACTTTTGCAGAAATTTCACAAATTCAATAATAAATTTCCACCTGGAAATAGGAACAGTGGCAAGCATGAATGGCCGTACCTTAGTTTCAGAAATTCAAGACCTATCACACTGTAGTCCTGAAGCAGGTTACTGTTTTGACAGTAACAATGCTGTTTCTATTTGGAACTCATCCACATTCACACATCAATGCTCATTCGAGAAATTTGGCAATTTCGAAGGACAAATGTCCAATGAACACATAGTGATACCAGACTTGCAAGCAGCATTTTCAGTTGCAAACAGACGAAAACGACCTGAAAATTCAGAATGTGTTCCAATCAGTGCTAAATACACCGATCAAGGATCAACGTTCATCGAACTGGGAAATGAGATTATTAATGAACAGAAAAATCACAATAGAACAGAAGTATCTCAGAAATTAAATCACAGGGATTTTTCCCATCTGTTACAAGGACAACGACAATTCACACTGGAAAAATTGGCCCAATTAGAAGCACAACAATTTTCCCTAGTCTGGCAACAATTGTGCCATTTGCGACAAAATCAACTAAACATCATCACACAAATGATCACATTCAACCCCACATTGGGACTAAGAGCACTCCTTGGAAGAACGAATATCTATGCTGAATGGCATGGGGAGGTGCTCATGTTTTGGGAATGCATGCAAACTGTCATAAACATCATAATCATTACAGCTATCCTGATTTCAATTGGCTACTTGATTTATTTGTCTTTTCAGTGGAAGCTGTTCAAAGGCACCGCATGCCGTTGCTGGGGAAACCACCACCGCGGCGGCCAAGCAAAGAATCGAATCCAAGCGATAGCGAGAAAAATGATGTGTCTGAAAATCAAGAAGTCACAAGGAGCAGAATTCACAATGAAAACCCCCGAGTTCGAGTTGAGAGATCTCGAGAGCGGAATTCACAAAGTCACAAAAAGAGAAGCTCAATCAGTTCCTCTGGAAGTCAATCCAAAGTTCGTGTCACCAAAATTGCCACTCCTCCGGATGCGGCCAAGACCGAACACCTGGGCGGAAATAACTCCCTCAGAGACCTGCACATCACTTTTGACACCGTCACAACAGATGACACCAATATCTCTGGAATCGATCACAGCCATGAGAGACAACCAGTTTCAAATCCCATTGGAACTGGACGAATTTCGCATGTCGACCCACTCGCTCAGCTGTCCGAGAAGGAGCGACAACAATTATTCTCCAAGTCGAAATCCATTGGCTGTCAGACTTCTCCCAAGCGAAAGAGAAGGAAACACTCTTCCTCATCGTCATCTTCCAGCAGCTCATCAACCACTTCAACCAGTAGTTCGAGTCCGAGCGAACGTCGTCACAGAAGCTCAAAGCGGAAACTCGAAGACAAGTCACATGTAAAATCAAAACAGAAAGTGGACGAGCCTGGTGAGGAAGGGGAATTGGAAAATTCCGGTGATGATTTACTACCACCAGATTGAACTGTCATTCTGTTGTTACGTTTATTAGGGTTTTTCTTCTCTACCTTTTTATGAGTTGCTTGCTCCAATTCTTCCGCAAATTTTTGTGTTGGGAGTGTGCCGAAACTGGTGATTTTAGGCACGGTATTTATTTAACATCTTATTTGCTCATTTTATCAACTCTACGAACGAAACGCGAGCGACTAGCATTTATTGCCATTTTTACATTTGCTACATACCTGTGTCTAGCCATAATAATGTATCTTTGATATAGGTAAATGTTATTGGTAAAGGTGAATTCTTGGTGCTTTCTGCTAGCGGGTTTTATGAGTTGAGCGAGTCGGAGACGAGAGAGAAATAAAGTGAAACGACAGAAATTGATTGGATTTTTATGAAGTATAAATAAGTTTCGATTCAACCAGCTGAAATCCCTGAATTTCACAACGCACTTCACAATCATAATTCAATAGGGATTTTATATACCGGTGCACAAGTAGCAAAAGTAGTAAAAGGGCGCCATGGTGCGGCGTACTTTGGTGCCCTCAAATGGCGCCATTCCATCACTAACCATGTGTTTGTATACTTGTTGTCTTTGGAGTGGGGTTCGCAGGGTTTCTATATATAGTGTTTTTCAAGCTTTAGCCCCCCTCCAACACCCCATACTGAACCCCTGCAGTGCCCATGAAGACCCAGTGCTCATGTAAGGGGGCCGTACCTAAGCACCGGGTCTACATTGGCACTGGGTAAATTTGTGCCTGGGGTTCTAGCCTCCAGCATCGAAAAATCATGGCATATTTATTAATGATAGAATTTTTCAACAAATGGAAAAGTCGTTTTGCCCTGCTTTTACTTTTTTGCCATCTGTGTGTGTATGAGCGTGTGCCATTCCTTTACAGAAATCTACGCAAGGAATTATTGGGGGCTGATTTCATTACGGCAATGAAATTGTTGCAGGTTGGATGATTTAGACGTTTCGCACAAGCAAGTACATTTGCCCGTGCAACACTGCACCGCAAAGTGACAAATCTGGAATATAATCACGTAAATTTTTTCGTGTAGAATTATCCATCCGTCGACGTTGGGCAGTTGGTCATTGCTGCGATAGACTCGCAGAAACAGGACTTGGCCAGGGGCGCCGCCGTTTGATTCAACACATTCACTGCTGGTGCAGCCCACAGATTTTAGCATCAGTTAGTGCAAATTATTTCGTAAAAAGTTTTCGGTTTACCTTGTAATAGGTGGCAGGTATGTACATTTTGGGCCAGTCCCGCACTAGTTGAAGTGTAAAATTTCAGGTCAATGGAAAACATTACCTGGTGTTTTACATTTTTAAAAATATTTTATCTATTTATTATGCACTATTTTAATTTATCAATATCAATATATTTTTATTTAAGTAACAAAGTTGACGGTAGTGGCACTTTTTATATCCCGATACGGTTTATTCACAATGCCATGAATGTCCCTTAATGTGTCTGTAAATATGTTTGATATCGTTCCATCCTGCATGAAAAGTTTTGTTTCTGCGACCGGTCGGTTCTATTTCCGCGATGTGGAACCATCATTTTTTGGATAAATTGCCGGAAATTTGAAGAAATTCGGACTATTTCATGCTGTTCGTGTCTAACTCCAATTAGCGACGCTTAAACTTGACAGTATGCGTTTGCAATTCCTCACCCCAAAACTGTTTGGACGCGGCAGCAAAGTTTTCCGAATTTTTAGAAATTTCGGTAGAAAACTACTGTGTGTGTGGGTAGAAAAATGCCCACGCACGCTAGTTGACAACTGAAATTTCCAAAACTGATAAATCTATCTTTGAACACATTTGAGTTTACTAGAATGAATTATTTTGGAACTCCATACACGGTAGTTGACGAACGCCTCATTCTAGTAAACTCAAATGCGTTTAAAACAGGTTGATCAGCCTTTGTAATTTCGGTTGTCAACTAGTGAGTGTGTGGACACAATGTGATGCTCGGACTAGGGTTGGCCGATGTTTTTTTTAAACGTTTTTTTTATTTTAAAAACGTTGTTTTTTTTAAAAAACATGACGTCCGAAATGTTTTGTTTTTTTTAAAAAAACATCGGCGAAAATTTTTAGTACTAAGCACTAGGTATTTTGCAAAATTTTTGCGCGCAAGCGCGCAATTTCACACACAAATTGACATTGGTGGTTGTTTTCATTGGTTTTGTTGCATTTTTAGTATCAAAACATCCATTTCTATGTGCTACCATGGGTGAATAAGCCGACATATGTTGCTGTAATATGTAATATTGAGGTAATGTGCTTCCATGTACCTCCACAGTGTGTAACTTCACTCCCAAAGTAACAACCTCCTTTTATAACCTTGTTTGATCACCATTCCGTGCCAAACTTTACCTGAAGTCACGAACATTCGACTATAAGGCGATATACGAACAATATGTCAATGAAAAATGGATATTTTTGACACAAATCACCACTTATAATGCTATCCCATGGCTACACAGCCATTATATGGTCATATTTAACATCACAGAGTATTGCCAGTGTCTGATATACCTATATATGTTGACACTAGGTCATATCTGGGAGCTTTTAAAAAAAACGTTTTTTTTATTTAAAAAAACGTTGTTTTTTTTAAAAAAACATCGAGTTAAAAAAAACGTTTTTTTCCAACCCTAGCTCGGACACCAGGGGCCAGTTCCGCAACATGAGAAGTGAGAGGTGAAATGGCAAAGGCGAAGTAAAAGCTAAAAGGCGGCGAGGTGAAACAACAAGTGAATTGGCAAAAGCGAAGTAAAAAAAAAAATCTAAAGTAACTTCTCTTCGCTTTTGCCATTTCACTTGCCAATTCACTTGCCATTTCACTTCGCCTTGGCGCTTTTATTTCGCCTTGGCGCTTTTACTTCGCCTTTGCCGTTTTTACTTTGCCTATGCAATTTCACTTCTCACTTCTGATTTTGCGGAACTGGCACCAGATTCTGGACCAAATGTATGTATATTATGCGTATTAATGTAAATACATTTAGCAGCGCCCACGCCTTGCAAAGCCCTGGTGCTATTGCTGCTGCAGGAGACCTTCACTTTCCGTCATATCACAGTTTTTATTATATCACATTTTCAGCATTTATGTTTGGCGTTCGATTTTTATCTTTTGTTCTTTATACCTTGCTACTTTTTCACCTGCGTGTCTATCAATTCTCCATTAAACACTAACAATTAAAACAATTTGTAACAATTAAAGAATTTGCGCAAATTAAATGGCGGTAAATATAATATTTCAAGATATGCATCGTGTCATTTTGACGAAAATTTCCTCATTTCCACTATCCGATTCATGTCTTAAAAACGTATTTACTTTTACTCGATAAATACGTATACTCGAATACGGAGTAAATAAATACGTTTACGTAGCCACCGTAAAAAGTTCCTGCATTCGCTTTTACATGTACCTTTGAAATTACTCGAGTATAGAAAAGGTTATTCTGATGGGCGTTTATATACCGTATTTCCTCGAAATACTCCCCCCCTCGAAATACCCCCCTCAAAATGGGCGCAAGAATTTGTGGTCCGGGAAATGCATCACATACGTTCAAAACACTTACTGTATTACGTTAGAACATCGTTTATACCATCTACATCCTTATATAAGGCTGTAAAAACTTATACCGTATTACCTCGAAATACCCCCATGGGGGTTTATTATTTCGCCAGCAAAATTTGAGGGGGGTTTATTCGAGGGGGGGGGGGGTTAATTCGAGGGGGGGGGTTTATTCGAGGGGGTTTTTTCCGTCAGAAATTTTCGTGAAATTCATAGTAAAGAATACGCTTTTTCATACACAAAAACTGTAATAAACGTGAGAAAATAGGTCATATCTGGGCTATAGGTGTACATCTGTAAACAAATGATCGTATAAGTGTAACTGCAATGCAAATTAGTAGTAATAAATACATCATGTACATTGCATACATGATGTCCATCATTCAGGAGGGGTGTATTTCGAGGTGTGGTTTTGTATTTCCCCAGCCCATTTTGAGGGGGGGGGGGTTAATTCGAGGGGGGGGGGTAATTCGAGGTAATACGGTAAATGGTGGTTATTGTTGCATTTTCACGTTTTTCTCTCAAAATTTTCACTCTGAAAAAATATACCCCCGGGGGTAATTCGAGAAAATACGGTAGGTTTTTCAAGGCATGATAGGAAGAAAAGGTGTAAAACTCTATAATTAAAGCAAAATAGCCAAAATGGTTATATAAAATCATATATAGCCAAAAAGCCGAAAATAAGCGAATTTGAAGGTGAAAATGCGCAAAAATATGAAAATAAGTGATTTTGAGTGAAAATTGGGGCAAAATTTTTTAAACATACCTACTCACTTTTACGTTTTCCGTGAAAAAGTATTTTACTCGCGTTCACTGATGATTAAAAGTAAAAAAATACTTTACGTTTTCTGTACTCAGGGGATGAGTACAAAAAAAAACTTTACGTTTACTTATACTTGGAAAAAGTTCGGTACTTTTATCGACTCTGATCCGATTCAACAATGTGATGCTGTTCACTGTCTCAACCAAACAAAGCTTCCGACCTCCGCAATTTTTCCTTGCGCTTTTCCACCACTACATCCTACATGCTATTTAGTATACAGAAAGGAACGTTTGTAATAAAAAATGCACCAAAAGCTCTGAAAAACTTCCACTGATGATTAGGGTTCAAACGGGACTGACTTTTCGGGATCGGGATTGGCTTTTTGAGATTTCGATATCGGGATCGGGATTGGGCTTTTGGGATCGGGATTGGTATTTTGAGATTTCGGGATCGGGATTCGTGTCTCGGTATCGTGATTGGTATCTTTGAAAAAGTTCTCATATTGGATGATTTTCTCATATTTACCGCAAAATTAGGTCTAAAAACACGCCCGAATGCCGGAAAAGTGCTGTAAATTGAACACTTGAGGTTCCTGGTTACATTTCTTAGTGCAAAAATGTTATTTAAAAAAAAAGTTGGCTAATTTTCCGGGGTCGGGATTGAGTCAAAATTTTCGCGATCGGGATTGGGATTTCAAAAGTTTCGGGATCGGGATTCGTTTGTTGATGTTTCGGGATCGGGATCGGGACCACAAAATCCCGAAATTTCTCGGGATTCGGGATCCCGTTTGAACCCTACTGTTGATTCGTATTTATGTAAGAATTGCATGCTTTTATTTAAGGCTTGCACGTAAAATTTGTGCAATATGCCCTGTGCATTAGTACTGAAAAAATTTGCTGGCGTTAGAGAAAGCGTTTTGGGTCTGTGTTTTTTTTTGTTTAAAAATTGTCTGCTGCCTCCTACTGGCACGCGTCAATGGATTTGAAAAGTGAGAAATTTTCATTGAATTTCATAGAATTACGCGATTTCTTGAAGTTCAAATTTATCACAATCTTTTAATGATCCAGGACCAGGTTTTCAAACATAGACCAGAAAAAACGTGGTCTGTTTAGAAACTATTGGGACAATGCACACCTCCAGGTAAACCGCGATACCGACAAGAAAGTGTTCTGGGTGTTAATGATTTATTTTAAATACTCCTTTATTGAGCCCAATTCCTACATATTTATGTATTTTCTTCATTCTTTTTATACAGCATCTTATTTTACCGTTTAATATTTACCTGCCACATGGATTTGAGTGATGGTGCTTGAAGTGGCTGGCAACCTGAAAAAATGTTTTTGACGACGATATTATGTGTGCCAAGGTGTTTGGCTAATTTGTGCATAATGCGACCACGCACACTCACACACTTTTGAGCACTTTTGCTTTTGACTTTTGAAATAATACTTTTGCCAGTGTGCACATCCCCATCAGCGATGTAAATAACGAGTGTGCTACATTACACATACAAAACCAAATCACAGTATGTTTCCTACCTGCACATGCCGCAGTGCCCATATCACAGTATGTCTCCCTACACATGCCCGAGCGGTCAGCAAATACACATGTCGCTGTGTGCAGTACACATACACGTAGGCGGTGTTATGGAAATGTAAATATGTGCGCACATAATGTGCAGGTATTTCTCTATACATAATTGTTTATTTTCAACATCATACTTTATGAGTGCTGCACAGCGTGTGCATTAAGTTGTTATCATGCAATAGTTCAAATTGTTTTTTTTGCTTGACTTGTGTTTAAATAGGTTCATAGAAAAAGAATTTTGCTAAAAATTTTGACTTTTTATTTAATACACAATATTGATTACAATTTCAGATATTTATGAATAATTGTACAGGGGTGGGCATTTTCAGTTACCGCTGGAAAAACGCGATAGCTTGAGCTACGGTTGAGCTATCACAGTGAAATTTTAACACAATATAGTAGACTCCATAGGACACCTATTCTGAAGTTTGCAACCCAAATGGCCACATTTTGTGTGAGTTGTGGAACACACAGTTTTTAGTGTAATTTTGTGACTTGACCCCCCCCCTTATCTCGGGCTGGGGGACTATTCAAGAGAAAAAATAATTTGGTCGTAGCCCCGACCCGAAACCCCAACATACTCAAAGGGCATCAAAATTGGCCAATGTACGACAGAATGGGACAGAATGGCGTGACCCTAAAGACCGGTGACCCCCCCCCCCTCAAATGCCATCCTCGATCTATCCTATGGGTGACGCCAAGTCACAAAATTACACTAAAAACTGTGTGTTCCACAACTCATCCAAAATGTGTCCGTTCGGGTTGCAAACTTCAGAATAGGTGTCCTATGGAGTCTACTCTATTGTGTTAAAATTTCACTGTGATAGATCAACCGTAGCTCAAGCTATCGCGTTTTTCCAGCGGTAACTGAAAATGCCCACCCCTGTATATTTGTTTGTGGGTCACATATTTCCAGTCAACAGCTACAATAAACTTGAGTTCATCATTACTTATATGTATATGTTTCAAACGATCATTGGACTTTTTGCATCAGCTTATTTTAACACGATTTACACATACATAATATTTACTGACAATTTGAACTATTACACTATAAAAAACTTGATTTAAAAAATATACAATTATGTATAGATAAATAAATGCACACATGCATTTCCATAACACCACCCGTGTGTATGTGTATTGCACATACCGGCATGTGTACTGCTCTCGCGGGCATGTCTACGGACACATACTGTGATGGGCACTGCGGCATGTGTAGGGAGATAAATACTGTGATATGGGCTTGTATGTTAATTGGGATCCTCCCGTAAAGAACGTCTTCTCTCTGCATCATTCGGTACACCCAAATCAACATTCGGTCCCAATGGCTTTGACAGACCAACATCAAAGAGATGAAAGCGTAAATACGAAAGTGCGAATATTACACCAATTGTGATTTCTAAGGGCCCACACACACTAGTTGACATCGAAATTCGTGTCAACTAAATTCACCTAAATTTTGGTTACTTATGTGATCTCAACTGTCCTGTGTGATAAGTAACTATAGCAATAAAAATATTCGAAAATTTGAAAACATTTTCGATTTTTTTTCTCGGAATTTTCGAATTTTTTATTTCGCCTCTGGAAAAAAAAACATAAAAAATCGATTTTTTTTCTCCAAAACATCGAAAATACTTTTCGAATTTTTCAGAGAAATCAAGGCCACAAAACGCATTCTTACGTTAAATGTGATAATTCAATCAACAATTGATATGAGGTAATGTAGACGCCTACAGTAATGTAATGAAAAACGTCAAAAAAGCGTTGAAATGGTGTCCACGGTGAACCCGACAGATCCGTTGAGAAAGTCACCTAGCATACTGACCAGTGGCCAGTTCCGCAAATTGAGATGTGAGAAGTAAAATGGCAAAAGCGAAAAGAAATTACTTTTATTCTTGCTTAGCTTTTGCCAATTCATTTGCCATTTCACTTCGCTTTTGCCAATTTACTTCGTATTTGCCATTTTACGTCTCACTTCTGAATTTGCGGAACTGGCACGTGGGTGCTCTACCCTTGTTGACTGGTTGAGCTACATCTGCTAAAACAGATGTCACATCAAAAAATTGGCCTTGAGTTGTTGATGCAAGTTGTTGAACAGAGCGCTGTCCGACAAGTCCATCAGTTGCCACTTCCAGTTCCACATTCTGCACAATGCCTAGTAGAATGTCAAATGTCATCCAAAGTGTCAAAGTCATGGAAAATGCTCTTGAAAATGGCAAATTTATTTGTGCAAAATATACAGAACTATACCAAATTACAGTTACCATATTTCCTTGAAATTTTATTTTTTCAAAGTGGACGCTCAGACCTGGGGGTATTTTGAGGGGGAGGGGCTAATTCAAGGAGGGTGAGGGTATTCCGAAGAAATACGGTAAGTTTAAAACGTGATCAAACCATTAAAGCTTTACAAATATGGCATTCAAATCTTCAAATTCAACATTTCTCCAAGAAAATTCAAAAAGTATTCCAAAAATATTCAAAAACTACCCAAAAAATTCGAAAATTGCCCAAAAAAGTTTTGAAAATTAATTTGAGGAGAAATTCGAAAATTCATTTTGGAACAAAAACACTTCAAAATTTAAATCATTATTTTCGGAGGGTTTGCCATCGTTAGTGATAAGATCATAGCTGATTTTATATCGTGACACTCAATTTTCATCGTTTCTGTTAAGTGTGATGCTTTAGAATTTTTTTGTGTTATTTAGTTTGACATTCAGTTGACACGAATTCGCCATGTCAACTAGTATGCGTGGACCCTAAATGCAAGGCTTCATATTTTGATCTATGATAAAAATGTGATGGAATCAATAGTTCCTGGACTTCAATCGAATTTGAAAAGAAATTTCATTTAAAATGCTACAAAAGTATAAGAGTATCAAGCGCCGATCGAAGGACCGGGCATTGAATATCAAATAGGTATAAAAAGCACGTAAATATGTAGTCTTTCCGACTTGAGGATGCACTTTGTAGTAATTTGGCAACTCGGCTCAGCTGCAGACATCAGATTCGAACGATCTAAATAAAAAACAACATGTTGAACGTAAATACGTATTTACATGTCTGTACAAATGTGATCAATATCAAATGCGAACAATGTTGGCTAAGCACACTGAAGTTGACCGCCAGGGAACTGGTTCTGTGTGTTAGATGTGACATGGTGCATATTCTGAACTCAGTCGTCTAGTTGGCGACGTATTTACTTCCCGTCGTCCAAACTCGTTAAAAACAGCTTTACATTTAACACCTAACTCAGTTGACCGACGGTAAACCAGTGGGCATGCGCGTATATGAAAATTTTACTCGAACATTCATTGCAATTTTTTTAACGCTCATAATACACCGGGTTTGTCGTAGCGTGTTAAAATGCTATTGTTTTTCTGAGAACAGCGATTTGCATGTTTGCGTGAACTGGTGATGAATGGGACCGCTTAGTTCAGCACATTTTTGTCGAAATTGCCAATGCCATGGTTGCTTTTTGATGGTGTTGTCTCTGTTTGCGGTTTTGGGCCGTTTTTCATCACTAGGCACGTATTCTAAATAATCGTGGGTCTCCAAGCGGGGGTCACCCGCCAAACGCTCAAACTATCTACCTATCTACGTCAGCACTGTAGCTATGTTGAGGCAGGAATTGTTTTGAATACTTTGCCGTAGACACCGTCCCCCCAAATCGCCCAGCTCTAACAAATTGCATATTTTAAGTACTTATATCTGGAACAAATTTTGAGGATTTTGCCCGAATTTGGTCAAGCATTGATAAACAATTATGCAACATTAATGATGAGGTAAAATCACCATTATGCCGATTTTCGCATTCGCACCATTATGCCGCTGAGATCCTCAGATTTAGATCCATGTCATACGGCTATCAACCGATTATCCCTTTTTTGTACCCCTGTTTCACGTACCACGTGAAAAAGCCTAGATACGTATTGAACCTCCAGCATTCCACCATGTAAATGATCATCAGCCACATTTATATTGATTTCTGAGAGGTGATTTTCTTTCTATATGAACCGCCGGCAAAGTCCAAATCTTGGAGACCACTGAAAACAACCCATCGGCCACAAAAATCAGAAGCAATATCCTCAACCAAATGCACGCACCCAAAAGCGGCGGGCGATCGCCCTACAGTAACAAAAGTTGCACTCAAATCACCAATCGACCCGTGTCTGAGTAGAGTCCAAAATGCGCACCCCATTCGCGGCAACGTGGTCTGCACCCCCCGGGTGGGGGCACTCAAATGTGCAGCATGGGGTCCGAGTTCGTGTGCTTGAGGCTGGGGCACACGCTGCCCGACCTGTGCGACATGGTCGCCTGCGACGACGAGTCGTCCTCTTCGATCCAGCGGAAAAAGTGCACGTTCTTGGGCACGAACGGCCGCTCCACCAGCCGCTGCTGCACCTCGAGAAAGTTCTTCAGGTCTTCCAGCGTGATGCCGCCGCCTTTGTAGTATGTTGCTTAAGTGTGTGATAATAGTGTTTGTGCAACATTAAAGTGGAATTTCCATGCAGAATGCTACTTTGAAATAAGTATTGTGCATTGCGGATAATTAATTGATTTGATAGACGTAAACAGTTTCAAACTGGGCTCCCTGAATAGGGTTCTCATTTTATCCTACTTGATATGTCGTACTACTGTTGCACAACTGACCGGGCCCGTCTTTATTTCTCTGTCTCTTGAGCGCGGCGATCAGCTTCATGGCCTCTCTGATGTCGTCGGACATGTTCATGAAGGCGCCCTTGGCACCTTTGAACTTGCGGCCAAAGTAGTGCAGCTTGGTGAAGAGCACCTTGAGCTGGCCGCTAGCCAAGTCGACGCACATGGTGATCACGGCCAGCCCCACGACCACGTAGACCACGATGAGCATCAGGTAGAACGCGTGCCGCACCAGGATGTTGCCCAGTCCGATCGTCGTGATCGTGTTGAAGCTGCGAGTGCGGGTGCGGCGCTCGCTTACACTCTATAGGTGTCAACGGCGCCAAACACTGAAAGCATTTCATGAAAGCCCAACAATTCCATTCATTGCATTGCACCCGTCCGAAATAATCAATTACCCTTTTCAACGCAGCTATAATTTTTTACCAGCTTGGCTGCATCATCACATAAATAAATGGGTGTTATACACTGAATGGAACTGCCCGTAAAACCGTCGTAGGCTTTAACATACAATATTTTCTCGCTGAGACCCTTTTCACTGGCTGCTAACCTAAAAAAGAATCCATGCACGAAGCTCCAAATCTCGCCCCGTTCCCAAGTGTTGAACAGGGCCGAGCCCATGGCGCAGTAGGCCAGGATGAGGAAGAAGTACGCGAAAATGGGCAGCTCGATGGGCTCGTCGTCGTCCAGGGACGACTGCGCGTCGTTGTCGATGTCGGCGTCGCCGTTGGCGGGCGCGCTCCCGTCCGGCCGCAGACCGTTCACCAGGTCGCCGTTGGCCGCCGCCGGCACTTGGTCCGTGCCGCCTGGCCGCGTGTAACGACGTACTAATTTGCATGTACCGTGTGCATTTGGAAGTGCAACTTTTTACACATACAGCCAAGGACCATAATTCGTTGGTTCAACGGTTTTAATCACCGAAGTCACGGTGAATCATTGAATATTGAATGTCGGTGAATATTTTCTCGTTCTGGTAAACTCAAAGCTGAATTACCAGTGTCCAAAATTTCAGCCATAAACTTGTGTAGGTGGTGCCTACCTATATGTATTTAATTGAGTGCGGAACTATCGAGCCAACTCGAATACCCCCCACCATCAAAACTGTCAAAATAATTAGGTAAATATCATAGTTTCAGAATAACTAGGTAGGTATGGTGACATATTTAATGGTAAAATTGGAAAGAATAAATACCGTATTACCTCGAAATACCCTCAGGGGGTTAATTATTTCACCAGCAAAATTTTAGGGGTGGATAATTCGAGGGGGGTCTATTACACAAACCCGTCCCTAACGTCACTCAACCATCGGTTTTAACGTGTGTTCTGCATTGTACAGATCACAAACTGTGGTATTTGTCATGTACATTCTCTTTACATTCAATTTTAGGGGGTAAATATTTCGAGGGGGGGGGGGTTATTATTTCCTCAGCCAAATTTTAGGGGGTATTTCGAGGTAATACGGTATATATAAATAACAGCAAATATAGGTATTCTCTCTCGCATTTTATATATTTTCCATCTCTCCTCGACAGACTTCACGCTCAAGTGTCAACTAGTTATATACCTGCGCTCTTGCCAAAACTTTTCCCTTTCGGCTTTCTATCGGCGCGCCGCCGCCACCGGTGCCAGCGTGTGCGCGCGTATCGCCTGGCCACCACCAATTTGCCATAGGCTCTGGTGACGATTTCGGACAGGAACTTGCCAATGTCCGCCGCTGCGGGGAGGGGGTGAAAGCGATTGAGCCGGCTGGCCGGTGGCGGGGGGATTAGCATTGAAAAAAGCTCTGGGAGTTTTATATTTAAAAAATATCAGAAAATCTCAGAAAATATAAGATTTTCTGAGATTTTTATTTTTTTCACGATTTTCTAGAGAGATTTAATTATATTTTCTTCTTGAGAGATTTTCTGAGATTTTTAAAAAGATCAGAAAATCTCTCAAATTCTGATATTTATATTTATTTATATTTTTTACAGGTTTTTGAGAGAGATTTAATTATATTTCTTGAGAGATTTTCTGAGATTATATTTTTTTTAAATTGACGATTTTTTCAATGCTAGAGGGGATTCGTTCAACTTACCGGTGATGAACATGAGCGGGATGCCCATCAAGCCGAAAAACACAGTGAACAGTCTGCCCTGGTCGGTGAGCGGCGACACGTGGTCGTAACCCGTCGTGGTGATAACTGTCAGCGCGTAACACACGGCCGCGGCGAATGTCCACCTGTGAGTCGTTTGGCGTGTGCAGAATGTGACAAGAAACATGAGTTCAGACACGGGTAGTTGCGGTCGTGTCGAACTTGCCTGGGTCTGACGGTGTCGATGGTCAGTGCCCAGAGCTGGTCGTCTGGCGCGAACCTGTCGTCCCACTCGTGCGCCCAACTTAGCTGGCCCAGCACTGGTGACAAACGTTGTTGCACCTGCGTAGAGACACATTTAGAGACCAGAGGATCAGTACCATTGCTAGCCTCGTGGCGCTGTGATATCACTCCATACCGTATTCTTTGAAATGCAATGCTAAATGTGAATTTTTGCTAAACTTTTCTTCGTCATACAACTTTAATATGGAGTTGTTAAAGGGTGTTTGCTATGGTAAGTTTTGTAACGTACCACCATGAATTTATTGCAGAAAATAACTAGGTAATCTACTATACTAAAACTATTTCCTGAGAGCATTTCCCATTTTGAGACTGAAAGACTGAAAGACCAGTTTGAGACTGAAGAAATATAAATTTCCCAAAGAACCTCAGTCCTATTGGCGTCGCCGCCTTGGCACAGTGCCAGGCTCTCATTAATAATCGCATCGTACAATCTGGTGACATTGGCCAGTTTCTCTCTGCGTCGCAGCATCTCCGTGTCTGACTCGATCCACTGGAAAACGGCCGCGCCGCCGACGATGTACGCGAGCAGCAAAGCGGTGAGACCCACGTGCGGGATGATGATCTTCGCGACCTGTGAAAGCAAGCCCTGTGCGCAACTGCGAGATTTTATTGGCCTAAGGCGGCGCCAAATTCGATTAGTTCAATCGACTCGATTCAATGCGATTTGCTTCTGTTTGGCAACCAACCGCGCAATGCGAAGGGCTAATTGAATTCCATCCATTGTGCGCGAGTTATTTCGGGACGACTTATCAGCACAAAGGGTGTCGACGCGCGACGGCTTTGACGGGTCGCAAGAACGACAAAACCACCCCCAACCCCATTCACTCGTTCCAACATCGACTGGCACCTCAGCCGCCTGGCGTACCCGTCGGTGAACTGGGCGAGGCCGCGCGCGTCCGCCCTCGGGCCGGCGGCGGGGCCGCGCAAGTTCACGCTGGACACGACGACCACGTGGCCGTGCGACCGTCGCGTCCGCTGCGTCGGCGGCGGCGTGTCCACCGTCAATTGTATGCGCGGCACGATTTTGCGCCGCGGCTGCGACGCCGCCCCGTCGGCCGACAGCTCAAAGTCGCCGCTGTAGTACGAACTGCAGGTGGACGGGCGGTCGTGCGGATTCAAAACAGGAAGCATTTCGGCACGTTTTTGTCGACTACGTATACAAATACGTGTTGTTTTGGTCGGCCGACCGCAGTGGCTTCTGAGTGAATCGGCTCCGTGCAGAGTTGAGCCGCCGCAGACAGTATGGGCTGTGATAAGATCTCCACTGGTTATGGGGCGCCGCAATTGGCCTCGATGGGATTCCGAGCTTCCGCCCGCTGCGGATAAGAAGCACACGCGCAAGTGGACAACTTAGACATCGCAATGAATCAATCACGCCAGCGAGTGAATGCAGTAAGTAACTGATTTCGCATGTAAAACACAAGTATGTGTGTAAAAAGAATTTAAAAATGCAGTGGTGAAATAAGGATGAAGAGTGGTATTATAATGCAGATCTAATATACCATTTGATGCCTTTGAGCCAATTGACGCTTCACACGCTACTTCACTACAGTTGTGAAAGCGTATTTGCGTTTACTCAAAAATACGTAATTAGAGTACTAAAATACGCTTACATTTACTCTGAAAGAATCTACCCATACCCACCTTCATGGGTACTTTTTAAAGTATGAATGTAAAGAAAACGTATTTTGGATATGCTTTTATGGCAGCTTTTCACAGCATAGAAGAGAAAAAGCAAGAAAAAAAGCAAAAATACTCAAAATTTGGTACATAAGCACATAAATACCGTATTTGCTTGAATAATCCCCCTGGGGAATTATTATTTCGTCAGACTTTTTTGAGGGGGGAACTATTCAACGGGGGGAATTATTCGAGGGGGGGAATTATTGTTTCGACAAAATTTTCAAGCTTGTTTCTATCAACACATTTAATGAAATATGCTTTTTTAACACAAGAACGTGCCATTTTTGTTAATATTGGGCACAAACAATTGATCAAATCTTTTAAGGGGGGAATTATTATTTCCTCACTCGTCTTACACGGGGGATTATTCGAGGGGGGAAGTATTCAAGGGGGAATTATTCAAGCAAATACGGTAGACAATGATAGCATAAATTTGGCAAAAAAAGAAGATGAACTAGTGGATTTGAAGGTGAAAATTGGCTAAAAATATGACAGTTAGTGACTTTGTGTGAAAATTGGAGCAAAATTTCTAAAAATACTCACTTTTAGGTTTTCTGGGGAAAACATTTTACTCACGTTCACCCATGAGTAAAAGTAAATCTTTTTACTGTTTTCTGTACTCAGGGGTAAGTAAAAAATAAATACTTCACGTTTACAGTTGTCGGAGATTAAAAGGCTAACTCTAAATTAAACTCTAATACGTTCAAAGCGTATACATGAGTACTCAATCTTGAGCTTACTGGTGTGAGTAAGCTCGACTGTGCAGTGCCATTCAACTACATGTGATATGCCGAAATAAAACGGTACGTAGAGAAACACGATAGGCTTAATCAACTGTCACATGAGTCAAATGAACAATTTTTATTACTGCCCGTAACAGTCAGTGGAATGCGCGAGAAACGTTGGCCGCCTTGAAATAAGAAAATTTGGGTAGCTGACGTGTTTAACGAAAGTAGGTGAATAGAAGATAGGCGATCGTGAAATTGCTGGCGATGTTGTTTATTAGACACGGTAAAAAACCGTTGTAGTGATGGCATCACCTTCTACAGTTTCTTTACACGAATAAGATTTCGACAAATGAATGCAAAGTGTAACGGTTGATTGAACTTACAACAGAAGGAAAAGTTATTTCACGCTCAATTCCAAACCAAGCAAAAACTTTTTGGCGCAAAGCCTTGATTGATTGAACGTTGAAAATTGAGAAAGTTTTTGGCAGGTAAATAATACATCTGTTTACTTGTTGTGATGAGACAATCGCACTTGAATTGTCCCACATTCTCAGTTCGTCTTTGTTTTCAACCGATATCAGACAATGCACATGGGATGAGTGATGGAATGGCGCCATGGCGCTGGCGCCATTTGAGGGCGCCAAAGGGGCGCTGGCGCCCTTTTTCCTGGCGCTGTTCCATCACTATAATACATGTGATGCACAAATTCACCTTCCTCCAACCAGTCAACTGCGGCTTGTGACGCTTGCCATCTGATCCACTGGCGCCGCTGCTTCCACTATCCGCATCCGACTCCGCCCCCCGGCGGCCGTCCACGAAGGCGATAAGTCGACGTCCGGTGAGACTGTGCCGCCGGCTGCCGCCCGGCCGCCTCGACTTGCCCCGGTGTTTTTTGGCGGCCACGAAAACGGCCCGGTATTGCCACACGCTGATCATTTCGCCGGGATTATTTTATCGTTTGAGCGGTTATTTATTGACTGTGAATTGAGCTGTGCAATTTGCATGTGATTAATTGGGTATAAATTAACTAAACACCTTCCCGGTCACGTCCGGCACCCTATTTTTGATTTTACTTGTGACATCCTATCTCCAGTTCTAAGGCGTGCCAGAAGCTGACACTTTTGACTTTTCTTGGACAAACGATTTTTCACTCTGGACAATTTAACAAAACAAAACGAAGTATGGAAATATATGGAAAAACTGATTGGAAATAAGGTTGATTAAATGGAGTGGATTGGTGATATTAAGTAGTGTCTTATTTGCCTCTTTTTCTTCTTATTCCAAATATGCAATCGTTGTTTGCTCAGCGCTTTTTAACGAGCAATCGAACCCGGGTCGTGGGGTTTTAGAGTGTTTTGTCTTCGGTGTTACTGGCAATGTTTGCCGCATACCTTTTTAGAATTTTATTTCTTAATTCTTACTCCACCGCTCTGTTATAGGTATGCAAATGTTGCAGCGTCGTTCAAAAACTCACCTATTAAGACCGCGCAATAGGGGTAGCCAATGGATGTACAATGTTATACTCGGCGGACATGATACTCTGCCCTCGCACTTATTTATGTCTCACGTTGGAATTGTGCCAATGATGATAAAGCATGCGATTTTTGTAAAAAAAGTGAAAAAAATCATTGTTGTGAATAAGTTTACGTTTAGCATTATAACAACGATTACTTTTTTTAAACTTTTTATGAAAATCGCATGCGTAAAAAATCGTTGGCACGCTTCCAGCGGGAACCATGCGTGCAGGGTGTAAAGTAACTGGAGTATACTTTGTGTTATTTACTTGCATTTGACTCTAGAGGTCCGAGCCGAGTAAACTTATTTGATTTGATTTGATTTGGGGAAGATATTGGCCCCCCTCTACTTCACATGAATTGGGGGGGGTTGCGGCGACCCCCCCCCCCATTCATGCAAAGTAGAGGGGGGTTGCGACAATATCTCCCCAAGTTTAGCTTCTGGCGCGCCCTAGAACTGGAGATAGGATGTCACACATAAAATCAAAAATAGGGTGCCGGACGTGACCGGGAAGGTGTTTATTTATAAACTTAACAATTACGTGAATCAAGATTTGGATGTGGGAAAACATCCTGGTTCTATTAGTTCGTATTTGGGAAAACGAGAAACGACGAAACTTCACTTATAAAATGATTTTTCAAAGGGAATTCCCTATTACAAATGAGGTATCCACTTCTTAATGTTAATAAGCCCAAAATTTCGAAAATTGAGTTGAGCATGGAAATGGCATCGAGAATTGATCCCGCACATTTTTCGCTATTTTCAAACTCTCATTTGTCCCTTTTCAAAGTGTCACATATTGATGTTTTTGGAACAATTAGGAACAATTTTCAAAAATCTCCAACAAGAAGTCGATAACTCCATAGAGTATCCAGAAAAAAGTTGATATTTATGTCGATTGTGGACACTACTTTCCAAAAGTCGAAAAGTGCTTAAATTGCCCGCAAAGGTAAATTTATCGGGCCGGGAACAAGATCTTCCAAGATGCTTTTTTGTTCCTGTCCAATCACTTCACATCAACTGCCCATTGGACATGCAGCACTGACAGAGAATTGGAAATGAAACTAAAAATGCTATTTGCTGTTTGGGTTTATCGACTTCTAGAAGCCTGAAATGCATGCCAGTAAAGTTCTTGGGTTTAAAAGATAAATGTAATACATATAATTGGGTTCCTTTCTTGCGCTTATTATAAATATATGTAAACGTGCATTTATGTGCGTTTGTTTCAAACTGGATAGAACTGAGTCCTGTATTTTATAGGTGGTGCACAAACGATTCGAATGGGTATTTAGGTACATAAGTACTAACTACCGTATATCCTCGAATAAGTCCCCCGGGGAGTTATTTTTTCGTCAGAAGTTTTTGAGGTCGGAGTTATTCGAAAGGGGGAGAGTTATTCGAGAGGGGGGGAGTTATTCGAGGGTGGGGGTATTTTTTCGTCAGAATTTTCAGTAAAATGTATGATCGATTTGCTGCACAAATGGGGTAAATTTGGTAACGTAAATCATTTGTAGGAACAAAAAATTCACAATTCAAGCAGTGAAAAATGTTAGTGAACATTAGCTGCAAGATAATACATATATTTACATATTAAATACAAAAAGTTTTTGTAAATGTGAAATGTCGTGAAATGTTTTCTACCCATCAGTGGGGGGTTATTTTTTCCTCACGCTCACAAGTGGGGGGACTTATTCGAGGGGGGCATATTCGATACCGTTACCGACTTACATGCGTCGGACTAGATGCATATTGAAAAAATCTAACTGCAATGCTTTGCGAGGAACAGAGCGCGGCGCAATGTGCAAACACGCTTCGTCGCTTCCTGAATGTCAAGATCAAGCACATTCATGGATCTCATTCTCAAAGTATTATATAAAATACGAGAACCCTGGGGGAGGACCGTGCTCTTTTGATAAAATGAAAAATAGTGCCAGTGCGTAAAGATGAAATGTGACAAATGTAATCAAATGAATGCAAATTTTCGCGTTTTAAAGGAAGTAAAACAATAGATTAGGTCAACGTGCCCACATTGGCATACGTCTTATCCAGGGGAACGTTGATGATTTCCGCGTCAAAATCTCTGCGGAATATAAATACATTCACGTTGAAGGCCATCGCCACAGATCGCTATTATTAGCTGTTAGCGTGATTCTGTTTCATTTAGGTACATTGGTATTTTATACCTCAGAAACTAAAATTGGGAAAATCTCTGTCCCGTTTTATTCCATGCACCGATTTGATAAGTGCTGATGGAAGGTGATCAATAACGCCGGGTACGAGTTTTCATTAGTCCTATCCTAGACGTTTTTTCGGGCAATCAAATGTGCTCTGACGTGGTGCGTGCAGCAAGTGGGCAACAGCGGTTGCAGTTGTCAAGTATTCAATGAGATGCCTTTTTATACTATGGAGCAGACATGGAATATATTTGCTATGCTATTGAGACAAGCTTAAAGCGGACGTTTGCGAAGATACACGTGAAATGATGCAGAAAAACACCTAGGAAATGCTGCCCGAAATGAGTGCCACCAACGTTGAAACATTCAACTTTCAATTATTTTCACACGTCACAAAAGAAGGACACTACACTTTCCTTACGGATTGTACATTATCGGGTGGGCGTACCAGTGTCTCCCCCCCCCCAGAGAGGGCTCAAGCGACCCACCAATAATATTGGGCTGTCGGGAAAGTTCGTTCCGTCTCTCCTTTGATCGTCGTGCATTGTGAGGTTTCAGTCGGTGTATAAAAGCTGGAATTATCGATCAATGTAAAATTCAAGGATAATAATTAACAGCGAAATTGATTACATAAAAGTAGATTATGATACATATCTCCAACTTTATGTTCCCAGCTGATTTGACGTTGAAATTTCATCGAAAAATTGAAAACTCCAGAAACGGTGGATCGTGCTTGTCGAGTTGAGGGCATTATTGAGAGATAGATTAGCGCTGGATCGACTTTTACCTTATCAATTTTGCGGTAAAATTTTATGCTTGACTAAATTCCAGATTATATACCCCAGCTGAATCCCCACTGATCGTCCAGGACGATCCAATCTGAGACGATCTTGAAACGGCACGAACTTTCCCGACAGACCAATATGTTCAGACACAGCAAAATGCGGAAATTCGAAAATTAAACTTAAATAAATCTGGAATGCCATAAGCTATAAAAAACCACCCAACCATTGTCCTTGTTGGAGCGTATCCAGACACAAATTTTCAGACACATTGGTTTAGTTAAAAACGTTATTGTATGTTTTCTTTCAGAGGTACTTTTCTTCTTGTTGTCATTGGGATGAAAACCTTCAAAGTACAAAAACTTCTCTGAAACACAACCAATCTCATATGAACGAGCATATGATGATATGATGCCAGATGTTATATAAAGTAATTTTTACACAGGCTCTCTTTATGACAGTAGTCATTTGAAGTCTTCAAACATGAAAAAATTAAAAAATTGAATACAAATGTGGCAGTAAAATTTTTGTCGATGTGCACAGGAACAAGACCTATCAAATGAGTCCCATTTTATTATGATTTTTTTAAATTTTATTTTCGGTCTGTGGCCAGGCCACCCAAAAGAATCGTGTCAAAATATGACACCCTGCGTCAAAATATGCAGTGCATCAAACACACAAAAAGCTCATGCTGCCATGATAAAATTGAGTGAAATTATTTGATGTAAATACTTATTTTCAGAGCTCATACTCAATGTGGCCCAGTAAATACATGATATACCTAGATAAAATACCTACCTATCTATTTTGTACATCCAACGGCATATGCATGTCATCAATTTATGGGTGCAGGGTCCTTTTTATTGGCTTAAACCATTTTTAGAAGATTGCACATTTATTGCACATTTTATCATTTTTACTTAAAATCAGAATAGCCCCATGACCAGGGGGGCCAGGCCTCCTACGCACAAACGCCCGGCGCGCACAAACGCCCGGCACGCACAAAATTGAGCCCGCCACGCACAAACGCCCGGCGCGCACAAATCTGATGCTCTGTGCGTACCGGGTATTTGTGCGTGCCAGTCGTTTGTGCGCGCCGGTCGTTTGTGCGCGCCGGTCATTTGTGCGTACCGGCCATGGGATTTTCACACCCCCCCCCACTTTGTGTTTGCCCCCCCCCCATACATGAGCACCCCCCCCCATACATGAGCACCCCCCCCATACATGAGCACCTGGATTACAAGAGTACACGTATATATGGGCAAGAGTACACCTGCGTGTCTTGACCAAGTGCTATTGGATCGTGAGTCGCGAGCTTTTGATAATCGCGATTTGAATGTAGAAAACAGATTTCGCTGTTGACGAAATTTTGATTGTCAACTAATTTGTCTAAGTTAATGATGTCTTACACGCCCCCCCCCCCCCGCCGCGACACGTGTATGTGCACCGCACTTACACGTGAATGCACCCAACATGCACTCAAAAACTCAGTGAGATTGGCGGCAATGTTATTTATACTCGGCGGATATGATACTCTGCCCTCGCACTCATTTATGTCTCACGTTGGTCTCACTCATTTATGTCTCACTACAAGCCCCGCCCGCACATATGACCGGCGCGCACAAACGACTGGCACGCACATTGTGCGGCACGCACAAAGCTACAGTTTTGTGCATACCGGGCGTTTGTGCGTACCGGACTTTCATTTTGTGCGTGCCAGGCGTTTGTGCGCGCCGGGCGTTTGTGCGTACAGGTGCGGGGCCGACCAGGGTCAGGTATATAAGGATAAACATTAAACACACGCTCACAAAAACGAGGAGTTCAAAAACAAATAAAGAATAAATACAAAAATAAAACCAAGAAAGGTATTTTATAGATGTGTATTTATTTTTTTATAATCTGGTTCCTTTTGAAAGTCCTGTTTATGTAAACACTTTTAAAACTGGAACCAAACACAGAAAGGATGCAGGCAGCGCGATGGTTATGTTTCATCGTCCGTGATACATCTACCTATCAATTAGTGATGGAATGGCGCCATTCGAGGGCGCCAAATGGCGCCGCGCTATGGCGCCATTGGCGCTTGGCGCCCTTTTTTCCGACATTCTTTTTTGACGTGATTTTTAAAGTGTTCACTAAATTCAGTATGTGACTATGCTTCGTCCTGGGGCCATTTTTCGCTGCTTGTCTTGTCGAATACAGCATGAATGTGAAGGGGGCAAGCGAACAGTGCGTTTTGTTCACTGTCGTTCACCGTAAAAACATAATATAAAGCGATTGCACACAATTTACGGTGGCGCCCGTCGCCATATTTTTTGGATGGCGCCATGGCGCCCTTTCTTTGTGTCGGCCTTTCCGAGAAACGCCATGGCACCCTCTTTCTGTGGCGCTCCTGGCGACTGGCGCGAATGGGGCCATGGCGAATGTGTCCGAATGGCGCCATGGCGACATTGACGCTTGGCGACTTTGTTTCTGGATCTTTTCCATCACCACTATCAATACAAACAGTATCACGGGCTTTTCCATACGAGAGTCGTTGCGAAAACGTATTTACTTTTTACGAAAACCCATTTACAAAGGTACAAAAAAACGAATTTTGTATGTTAATTCACTATGTATTTGTGAAAGAAATACGATTTTCCTCTTTTTTTAGCACATTCGGTGGACTTCTTGAAAAAGGATGTTCTTTTTACAACGAAAATGACCACAAATTTAAGAGTAAAAATTCGAATGTATTTCATTTTGTTTTCTTCCGTGTCAAAGATACTTTTATATTTTTGGGAATAGAAATTTTGAAAGTTTCTTTTTCTGTTTTTTTTTTATCGCAGTGAAAGGTACTTTACATTTAGATGTCATTTTATCGGATAAGATATTTTTTCCTTCTTTTTTCAGTTTTTGAAAATCAATAAATTCAAAATTCTTATCTTTCCGTTTACATTTCAAAAAGTTTTGTATTTTTAACAACTGAGTGGGAACCCCGCCTTAGCGCACTCGTGACACACACAGTAAGCGTGTCAAGATCAAGCATGTAGCAAAAATTATATGCTTGGAACAAGTGCTCCAAATTACATATGATGCGCCGAACAGTTTACTTGTCTGCTGATATCAGCCGTGGTTAATAATTCCCTCCCCGCTGAAAAGCATTTTGTCACATGTATGTACACTTTGTATTGCATACGGTACATACCGACCCGGATAAATGTACCTAAACCAGATAAAAAATTGTGAGCTTTGTCTCTAATCATAGGCGTAGGTTGAAATGTAAAAATAAGGTGCCAAACAAGAGATCATTTCCGAGCCCAATGAAGTGCGGATAAATATAGCAATGTAATTTACATTTGAAACGCGATTTTTAACCTTGATTTGTGGCACTTGTCTGTTCACTTGACTGGGTTAAGAATCATTCTGATAAACGAGCGTAAACTGTGAGTGATCTAGCACAGAAACAAAAAGTTATAGGTAGCTGAGATGACGGACAGCGATGTCACTGAATAAAATATGGTTGCGATTACAACTATGCAATTTGTATCTACGCATGCACACAGAGGCTCAAATAGGTGAGACAAATAAAAAAGTAACGAACATGAAACAAATCGAACTGACAGTAAATACCTAGTGGAGACTGAAGTGCACTGCTGCAGCAGCTGAATTCCATCTAGGGTGAAAATACGGGCCCAACGGAGAGAACAACGGTTGATATTTTGACAGGATGGATATTTTATCCGGAAACCGCTCCAGAAAACTCAATCCCTCGTTAACCGTAGGTTTTTTGTTCACAACAATTTAATTCTACTCATTCTCGAGGTGCATCATCATTCTCTGGCACTTAAATTTTTCGCACCCTTTACTGAAAAACTCAATGCAACATCAAATGCGGAGCAAAGGACACTCCCAGACCCCGTAAAATGTCATGCAAAGTGTAAAAAGTCATGAAAAATATCCAGTAACATGTCAAACGACCAGTGAGAAGATTTAACGTTTTACAAGTCATTTCACATTACTTTTGACACTTTGCATTTGATATTTGATTTTTTTACATGTCATTTCAAAGGGTCTGGGAGTGCCACCTGAACTCAAACAGTCAGTAGGTAAATTAAAAACTAAACCAGGTCACTACACAAGGCATGAAATACCCCCAATAAAACTCAACCCGCACCCGTGGGTCACCTTGAAAACTCTGGCCCAGCCAATTTTCGCCTTCCTTCTGCCTTCAGCGTCAAACGAGGAACAAGATGAGCTGCCGGTACTGTCGCCGGTGTTGGTGCTGCTGGCGCCGCCGCGCGACAAAGTACGCGACAGTTTGCTCAACGGGCCGACACGCCCGCCTTAATGGAGGGGGGGGGGTGAAAAGTTGGACGATTGCCAACTACCTAGTCATTATTGGGCTTAACAGCAACCTGTACTGAACCGACCAGCTGCTACAATCTGCCTGTGTGTTATGTCGGCGACCAATTGCATCGGCTCGGTGGCCGTGTGTCTGAAGCGTCGTGTGCGTTCGCCGCGGCCGTCAGGTACTTCGAGCTGGTCATCAGGTTTAGTGTCATCGTTGTTGTTGTTGTTGTTGTTATTTTTGTGCAGTTCGGCTTGGAGAGCAGTGGTGGAGAGCCGGTGACGCCGCAGCGCCCGCGCCATCCACATGGTGATGCGCGGCGAGTTTCTCGACCAGATTTGTTATATACCTAGCACCGAAGTTTAGTAGATTGGCGAGTGTTAGAGTGTTAAGGTTTATTATTTCTCGGAAATATCGAAAATGTGCCGTAAATAGCGAGGAATATAAAAATGCGCGGGGAAAGCTGTATGAACATTTCTAGGACACAATAGGAAACTGTAATCAAATTAAAGCTGTCAACAGTACGTGCATTTAACAGGCCGTCTTGCATCATAGTTGTTAAAATGTATTTACTTTTACTCGAAAAATATGTCTAAATACTCGAAACGGGTAGGGAAAGCGATAACTTGCACTTTTACTATTACTTACTTTTATGTTTTTCTGGGTACAAAATCAAAAAATACTCTGTTTTACGTTTTCCCTTAGTAAAAATACCTGTTTTTTTACGTTTACTCACATTTTACGCAGTGTAAAAGTAAAAAAAATTACTTCGCATTTTCTGTAGTAGTAAAAATAAAAATGAGTAAAAAGGTGAGTAAAAATAAAATACTTTACGTCTACATTTACTTTGAAAAAGTCCAGTACTTTTAACAACTCTGCCAAGGTGCAGTGGCCGCAGCTGGTGACCACCGCGTCGCCGCCCTTGTCTCAGCTGGCAGGCAGCAGACGGTGGCCCGCTCATCACACATCTCGACAGATCTAAATATCTATCTGCCGAGAACTGCGGCTACTTGGTGAGTTACAGTTGCCATCAGTGCACATGCACGGCCGGTGAAAGTTGTGATGCACCTAGTGAAGCGCAGGCATGATCCGGCTAATTCCATTGCGACTGTCGCCGCGCGCGAATGCGAAATATGCCACTCGTTTGCGAAATGAACCAGTGAAATGTTGCGTAGGAAACTCTACAGAGCTGAGCAGTATGCCAAACGGACAACTATAAATTAAATATGCTTTGATGTTAAATGATTTCCCGGCATGAAACTCTGTGCGGCGCGGCGACGTGCCAATGGGCGCATGAATACCTAACCCCACCGATGTCACACCTCGTGGTAGTAGAAGATTCACGCGTATTCGGAGCAGAGAGGACACGACACGAGGTATCAAAAAGCGCAAAAAGTCTTTATCAACTATCCATTCAGGGGGCATCAGCTTGGCCGGGGGGCGTCGCGGCGGCGGCGAGCGTGTTGTCGCTGCCGCCGGGGGTGATATTGAATTAGTCGTCGCGTGTGCACGCCGCCCGTGGCGCAGCGGCACACGCCCGCCGCCCCGCCATATGCATGTGATATCAATCACGGAGAGACAGCGTAAGCTCCCGCACCAGCGACTGTGGCAAGCGGTCGTGGCAGCGCGGCCGCGATTGGCCAGCTTTTGACTGCGCGTCGAGCTCACACGATTCTTTGCGCCGTGTTCCACGCGTGAACCGCAACTAAGCCCTTTTGGGATGGCGCCGCCGCCCCGCGCACGAGCTTGTACCAGCGAAATTGCCTCGTGTGAGGCGAATTAATTCGGCCGTGGCACAATAATTAAATGTTTCTCTGTGGCTTGCGAAATGAGCATTGTATTGTGAAGAATGTATTGGATTTTGGAGAAAGATCTCAACGAGATCGACAACTCAAGGATACACGACAGTACAAAACAGACACAAATGAAAAATAGAGCGAAAAGAAGACAAAAAACTAATTTTTTGGCTTTCATGTCATGAAAAATTGAATGTGTCGGTGACCTAGATCTCGATCACTTTTTTTTCCTAGGACAAACATATATTTTCATTTACACATTAAGATAATATTTCTTCTTGCCGTCACAATTTGTCAGTCCAATTTCTTCTATTTCTTCGAGATAACGAGGCTACCTAGAAGAAATGGAACCTACAATATTTGACGGTTTTCAATATTCAATTTTCATGATCTGTAAATCCATAAACTCAACTAAACTCAACAAACAACACGGTCAAAGCCATCGCGCATCGCCCCAAAAATCGAACACCCCCAAAAAACAAACAAACAAAACACCAATCCAGGCACACCTGCTTAACCCTGCCCACGATAGTCTTGGGCTTGACGTCATCGTCGGTACCGTCACCCTGCTTGCCGCCGGCCAACTGGTGGTGGTCGCCCGAGGCGAACGCGTGCAGCGGGTGCTCCTCCCAGCGCACGCCCCGCTCTGTGAGAAGGGGGGGGGGGTTGCTTGGATGTTGGGGAAAGTGTGAGCGTGGAAATTGTGAGTTTTTTTAATAGATTTTTACTTCTTTTTCGAAAAAAACCTGGCGATGTCTTCGTAAAATGTAGCAAAATTTGTGCCGGAATCTACTTAAATTCATGATATTGCGCCTTGTGCAATATTTAGGTAAATATGGGTATAACCCAGTACTGTTGCTGGGTAAATACGAACGATTCATTTTAATCACATGTTAAGGAGCGCTACAGCTGGACAAGTAAAACGTAAAATAAAATGCCGACGATAAATTTTTATTTTCATGTTTTCATCTTATTTGTTTAAGTTTTTTTCAAAATTCAATCCTCAATTTTAAAAAACATTTTTGTCATATCAGAGATGTTATTTTAAAATGTGAACGAAAAACTTATGATGTAAAATGTGCCGACGTATAATAAATTTTACGTTGACCCATTTTCCGTCGATCATTGCATGCAACGACCAAGGGAAATTGATTCAACGTAAAAATTAATTCTACGCCGGCTGTTTTTCCATCATACATTTTTCACCCAAATTAAGGAATCACATCTAAAATGTGATAAAGTATTCTGAAATTTTTGACTTGAAGAGGAAAATATTGAAAGTAAAAGTAATCAATAAGTACAATTAAGTAAGTAAGATAAAGTAAAACTTGAATAAAAATATTGAAAACATAAAATATTAGTTCTTCAGTGGTATTTTATTCTACGTTTGACCTGTATGTATATCTGTAAACGCAGCTAGTGGATTAGGTAAATACAGAAGATTTTTCGGCGCGGGTAAATTCATATGGAAGAATGGGTCCGTTCACCATCAATCGCACCATCGGCTATTTTGGCGATAAGATCGACCGTTTTGACGGTCACTGAAGACGGCGGGCGTCGGGTGACGGGCGGCCCGATTTTGCCCTGCAACCGGCGGATCGACGCCGTCGCCACGGCCATGCCGCTTCTTACAGCGTCGGGTTTGGCACGTTGCCAACTTTCACAGTTCACAATAAAAATCCTTGTGATGAGTGCAGTTTGTTCGGGTGAATAATGATGATAATAAATGAGCGAAGGACTGATCAAAGTGGCGGCTACCGGCAGAGTGCGTCATGGCGCCCCTGGCGACTGCAAAACGTTTGTGAACGAGTTTTCAATTTAGTGCTGCGAGCTCAGTTAAACCTACCATAACAAGGCACAAAATTATAATACTCAATACATTTACCGTATTTGCTTGAATAGTTCCCCCCTTGAATAATCCCCCCCACGAATAATACCCCCCTGTAAGACGAGTGAGGAAATAATAATTCCCGCCATTGAATAATCCCCCCTCCCTTTAAAGATTTGATTAATTTGTTGTACCTAATTTTAACAAAAACGACACGTTATTGTGTTTATAAAGAATTTTTGTGAAACGAGTTGATAGAAACATGCTTGAAAATTTTGACGGAATAATAATCCCCCCCCTTGAATAATTCCCCCCCTTGAATAATTCCCCCCCCCCTCTAATAGTTCCCCCCTCAAAAATGTCTGACGAAATAATAATCCCCCAGAAGGATTATTCAAGCAAATACGGTACTACTTTTAATTATGATAATGGTAAGTGTAGCAAAGGATTAAGGAATACATAAATTAGATGGGTATACCGGTAGTTGCGCTGGCATAAAATTTTTGCATATGATTTATGTTTAGATTGTGCAAAATATGTAACTAGGTAGGTTTTCAGAAATGCAATTTGTTTTGTGCCAACTACCTGCGATCATAAGTCACCTGCCATACAGATATAAGTATTTGTTGCATCCATTGGGACAAAGCAAATACTGAAAGGAAAACTGTAGGTAATCCAGCTGACATCAGCGAAATTTCAAAACATGTTACTGTTTCTAAATAAATCAAATCTACCGGAGTTATCAAGGGAGGAAAGGAGTTATCAAAGGAACCTCTACATATTTTTTATTACAGCCACGACTCTAACTATGCGCGCACTGTAAAATATTTACGTAAGGCGCACTGAATAATTAGGCAGTTGAAAAATGTTTATGAACGACGGCTGCTTAAAAACAAGAATAAATTTCGAACAAAAAGAGAAAATTTTTAAATCACTCAACATGAACCAAAAGTGTACATGAGTGCTACACACCTGCAGCCCTACAGGGACAGCCCTTGCACGAAAATACAATGGAAAAACAACTGCAACAGGGGAGTATCCAGAATTTTACATAGAGTAATAGGGTATACCCGACACACTGGGGGTGGTGGCCCCCTTAAAATAATATCTTAGTAGTAACGAAATGGTGCTTTAAAGCCGACGCCATTTCATTACATAGAACAGAAAGTTACATTCCCTGACAACTCCCATGTCTCATTGGAGGGGTGGGGAGGGGTGGGCCCCCCCTATGCGCCCCCCTCCTGGGATAAAATCCATGAATTGGCATAATAGAAAACAGTACTCCTCCGCTTTTCTCATGATCAGTGCTAATGCCTCGAGCAGAGATCAGCGAATCATCAGCGAGCCGTGCAATTGTGCACCTAGACCAGCAAAAACTGCTAACAAATTGAGCGGCAGCGGGCGCTCGTGAACGAAACGGAGACGGGCGGGACGGATCGCGCTCTCGCCGTACTGTAACTAGGATCGGGGCTGGCGTTGGGAAAAATCGTCAATTTTTAGAAAATATAATAAAATATTATTTCAGAAAATGTCTTAAGAACAAAATGTGATGCAATCTCTCTAAAAAAACTTGGAAAAATATAAATAAATATAAATATCAGAATTTGAGAGATATTCTGATAGGTATTTTAAAAAAATCTCAGAAAATCTCTCAAAACGAAAATACAATTAAATCTCTCTAGAAAATCGTGAAAAAATATACTTCTCAGAAAATCTCATATTTTCTGACATTTTCTGAGATTTAAAAAAAATAAATCTCCCATAGATTTTTCCAATGCTAATCGGGGCATTGCATTGCACACGCATCGGTCGGCGGAATGAATCCGAATTGAAAGCGAAAGCGCCGCGCCGCCTGTGGCTTTTGCACACGCGAAAGCCAATTGAGCCGTTTTTAGTTGGCCCGCAGGTTTCTATGCCTAACGATGCCCTTATTTGCACATCGCTTAGTGCCCTCTATCCGTCTTACATACAGCATGTCAAACTATAAGTGGAACACGGCTTCCAACTGCAACAACTTCTTTAGTGGATAAAATAATAGTTAAATGAAGTAAAATATTGATAACAGAAGATTGAGATAATATTTACAATACAAAATGAACAATATAATAAAACAACAAGAACATTGGGTAATTTTCTGTCCCCTACTGTCATATCGCACAGACACAAGTTCTGAACACTGATTGTGAGTAACCTCATGCGCATCAACGTGTGATTATTATAATTATGTTTGAAAATTGACACTGAGTTTTAAATGAAGGTTCTCTCTATCTCGCTAATGCTCTGCCGTGTAAAAAGTTCTATTTGGATGCAAACAAACTCATCAAAAATGAGACATGCACAATGTATTTGTGTGGGATTCACATCGTTACACCCATTTCACATTCACATAAATCAATAGCATTTTACCTCGACCTATTCAGTGAGAATGTAAATACATTTGTCTTGAACATTAGCATAGCATTTGTAGACGCCAAGAATTGTTTTGAAAGTTTAATGTGATGTTTGCCAGAGTTAAGGGTTGTGTTGAACCGTTTAAAACACACATTTACATTTAATAAAAATGCTTTTTTGGTTCTGCTTTTTGCTTGACATGCTGTAAAATAGTTTGAGGTTGGTGTCCAAACTCAGATTCCGAGAAGCAATGCGGTAGGTGGGAAAGTGGTAGACTTGTCTGACGTCTCACTGACAAGCAGATCTATGGTGATTTATTGGTTATTCACATGTATAGGGCATAAATATAATGCTTATCAAAGAACAGACATTTTTCAAAGCGTATGGGTGAAATAATAGAAAAATATGTAGGTAAACATTGTAACCATTAATTTTCGCCTTGACATTGATAGCTGATCTGTGTTGAGGGCGAATTAAGTTTGAAACTATCCATTTTTGAGCCTTCCACTGGACAAACTGAGGTTTAGAATTGCACCTTAAATGAGAAACAGAACAGGACTTCATCAAATTTCAAAATCAACATCTTCAGCAGCCTCCAACAGTTTACTTTGTCAAGTTGAATTCATTGATGCATTCTCTGTCCATTACCATGATCACATACCAAAATATCATATGTACAACTTTTTAATGCAAAAAGTTCTTATATAATCCATTTCACTGGACAGGTGGGGGGGGGGGCTGCGAGCCGGAAAGTCAGGCGAGGTACTCAAATGAACTCGCCCAACTCGAATAACATAATATGAGACTCAATCTCATGACGCACACAGGGAAACCTCTTAGCGGCCCCGATCAGGCTAAAATGAAATTCACCAGTGGCCACACAAGCTGGTTTTCAATGTTCCTTTTTGAAAACTCTTGTGGGCAACGCGTTGCTGTACGGTTTTCAAAAGTGTGCAATTTGCACTTTTATTTTTCAAAAAGTGAAAGCATATGTGAATATTGGTTTCGGCAAGTCACATTTGTCGTTAAAACTTCACATTTGCAGAACATTTTTGAAAACTGTAAGGCGACGGCATCGCCTGTGTAGCGGCGACACGTCGACAACAAAATACTCTGAAGACAATTTTGAAAACTTAAAATTGATAATGTAGTTTTCAAAAATGTACATTACAGTTTTCAAATATGTCTACAAATTTGCAAAACATTTGTGAAAAGTGTGCATCGACGATGATGTAAAGCGACGTACGGCGATGTCGCTGTACGTCGCTGTACGTGAGAGTTTTCAATTTCTGTGCAACATATGTGAATATGCATTGCCATACATGCAAAAAGTAGCAAAATGGTCGCCAGGCATCGCTAGTTTATGGAATTTCACCAATTTACTCTAAAATCCTTTAAAAAACTGTGGATGGATGGGTGAATGTAAAATTAAGAGTGTAGATGCAGTATTTTATGCTGCATGTAATGATGGGGTCATAGAAAACTTGGGATTTATATAAATCAAATAAATTTTTTTTTAAACGTCGCTGTGGCGACATTTCAGGCGCTGACTGCATATGTCACCTGTTTACATAAGTTATTACCAATTTTGAAAAGTAATTATACAATGACAGAATTCAAACTTTTTTTAACAACACAGAATCTGGGACTCGGTACTACTGTAAATAAAATCAATCTTCCTGAAATTTGTGTGTACCATGCAATTATTAGTAATGATCTTTCATTAAAAAATATATATATATAATTTTTCATTTCATTAATTGATAAATATTTGTGAAAGTGATTAATACATGCAGTTAGGTTGGTGCTCTGTACGATGGGTTAGATGAAATTTCAGATGCAAATCACAGAGATGAAACGCGAGATGCCCGGGCCATCAGAGAAAAACTGAAAGACTGGTTTAGATGTACTCATGGCAGACTTCCATGGATAGATCCAGATAACTTTTGAGTTTTCAAAAAGGTTCATGTTTATGTTAAATTTCGTGACAGATTTTAGTATGAAATGAAAACCTTTTTGAAAACAATACAAAAAAATTGTTGTTATTTTTTTGTGCTAGTGTATTGAATGTGAAATTGTTGCAGTCAGTGTTCGCTTGTTGTTCATTTTTTTGGCATTGATTTACATACAAAATCAGCCGTATGATGTGCACTTGTGATTTAAAAAAATTATAAAGTTGATTGTATAAAAATATCATTATTTGTTTTGCGGAAATGTTATAGAATTCAGTTTTTTTTGTTCAATGTGAAAAAAGGGCTTTTTACTGTGATAATGCAATAATTACAGATACAGGGATGTAATTTTAAAAAATTATTTAATGTTTTATGCATCACTACAATTTCTCCATCATCTTTGAACTTCTATCGCGAAACATGGTATCAAATGAAAGAGGAAAAAAACTAGACATATATATGAGATGGATATCATCTACAATTTAAAACAGAATTTGAAAAAATATTTTTAGTTAGAAAACAAAAATAATTTTTTTTAAATGAATCACAGTGGTAAAAATATACAATACCGTCCAACAAATAAAGCTTAATTTTCTGCATCACATGCCACTTACAGCTTGTCCTACAAATGCGTACTTATTCCACAAAAAAATATTTTGTCTGCAGCATTTTACCAGAGTTTTCAAATATGTGTTCTACAGGCAGAAAAATATTAAAAAAACAAAGATGTTGGCTATTTTGCTGATTACACAGAGTGATTAAATTAATTTGAAAACTAAATAATGGGTTTTCACAGAGGGAACATTGAAAACCAGCTTGTGTGGTGCCAAAGCGACGAACAATTTTGAACATCGTCATTACGTGGCATTCTCATGAAAACGAGGCCAGCGTGTAAGGGTTTATTTGGAAAAAATATAAATATATGCAACTCTGTAGTAGCAACATCCATGTGTGAAATGTGAAATGCTTCTGCTGTAGGAAACACTAAACTCACGAGTGGCGTTACTTTACTCCACTACTTAACGTAATAAGTAAGCATAAAAATTAATTCGTGAACGAAAAAAAAGTAAAGCACTATCTCATAAACATTTATCGAGGCATTTTTCCCCGATTAGGTTACTTATAAGAAACAACAACATTTTTCAATACTATTCGCGTGTTTTAGGTGATGTTTAAATTTTGAAATATTTACGTTCCGCGGCAAAAAAGCCGGTGCGAAGCCACAGACTTGCCAGTTACAAAACCAGTCCACCTTGAGTAGGGTCAAAATGGATGAGCACCGCTTTGCGAAATGGCCCATTTCGCTAATAGGGTATCGTTGCAATTGATGAGTTTATACAACCCCAGAAACACATTTTTCATCGCAGAATACTGGGCGTGTTGCGCAACACGAAGCTGAAATAGTAATGGGCGCCCTATTGAAACCAAAATGATCGTCGTGTAGGTAAAGTGCAATCTTAAATAAATTCGTGAAGGTGAATAATTCATTATGATGCAGAAGGTGCAATTCACGTTGGCATGTAAGAAATTACCTGGCGCGCGCAGAAGCAATTCATTTAAATGAAATATGATTTCGGCTGAATAATGCAGAATAGATACCTCAATATGAATAACATTGAAACAGTTGTCTTGTGTCCAGTGGTCACCACACCCTGTTCCATTCAACCAATTCATAAATAGGGATGTAAAAACAACGTCTATGAACTTGCATACATAGGTATCCATTTAAAGCAGAGCTGTATAAAATGAATGAAGTGCAATGCAAATGCATCAAAATTTGGCCACATAGAAGACAACATAAATACGATTGGGGGATTGCAGAAAGCTTTCAATCAAAAAAAGTGTGCCGTCCCAATTCTCCATATGTTGACTTCAAGTGTCAATAAAAGTGTGGCAAAAGACAGATTTGACACTGGAAGCTATTAATATCAACGTTTCCGAAGCGGTCAAACTTTTCTCTCATCTCAAGGGAATTGGGAAGTACCTACAGTGAACCACGGATTTTTACGGCCGAATTTCGATCAAAATGGGCATTCTGACGATCAGTGAAGTTCAGTGAAGCACCTAACCTTAACTACCTCTTTACATATGCACTGGCACATTATGTAGGTACTGAAAATAACCTGAGCTATCCGTGGACCTACGCGAACTACGTACCGGTGCAGCGGTGCTACGAAACGCATTTGAAAGCTATTTGACAATTTTTCAATGTAAATGTGATATTTGTAGAAAATATAGAGCGTGGCGATTTATTGCTAAAACGTCAGATTCACTTTCTACATTCACAGCAAAAAATGGGCTCGTGAAGCGCATGGAAGCGGCGCGCTTCCACACGCTTCCACACGCTTCCACCAACATCACGAGATTTTGGTCGAAGTGTCTTCCGCAGGTTTCACCTAGCTTCACCATATGCTTCACGTGCATCCAAACATGTGGAAGACACTTCACAATGCTGACGCTTCCACACGCTTCACCAACATATTTGTTTGCGTGCCAGTGAATTACTAAAAAGCGTGAAGTGTTTTCACGCAGATTTTCGTGATGTGCGTGAAAGCGTTAGCGCGCTTGGTAAAGCGTCGGGAGACACCTCCTGACGCTTCACCGCGCATCCACACACCCATTTTTTGCTGCGATTCACCGTAAATCATTTTTATAAGTCCCCTTGAACAACTCATGTGTATGCAACGTGTTACCGATTGTTCTAACTGTTACTCGTGTATATCTCGTGTTCATTTCTTAATTTTTGTATTCGTAATTTATGATTTTTGGACAGTCCTTTTTATACTCAGCTGACCGCAAAGTATGCGCCCTAAATTACTTATGTCTTAGTCGATAACTCACGAGCAAGATGTGCTTATGTACATGGTCCGGCTGAAAAGTCCCCGGGCAGTGCTCGCCATTCGCGCTAGGGGTAAGCTACGGTCATAAAATTTTGTCAGGTTAAGATATCAGGTGTTTTGAGTCACCACCCAAAATTTCACCCCTCTAGCTCCACCCACTGCGGAACTGTGGGGGTTATAAATTCGGTCATTTTGTACTGATGTACAAATGGTGCTCTAGCTCAACGCTGCTTTAAGTTGTGATCATGAAACTTTGGCTAGTGTAAGCCACCAGTGTTGGTAATGTGCTGATAATATTCAACACTTTTATCAACATCATTGCTATTAAGGTAAACTTGATACGCAGAACAGGGTGGTGTGCAAGAAACGTGGGAACTGTGATGGATGTTTTTGGTGATCATCTGAGATCATGTTGTAATGCAGTGATTTTAATGTTGTTTTGAAATGCACAGTAAGTGAGTTATCTGTTTAAAACTTCCCTATGTTTCATTATTAATCTGTAGTGGACACATTACCTGTGTTCAACAGCAGTGTGCATGCAAAATGCATCCTGTATTAACCACTTTTTGAGAAGTAGAGGCATAATGATGAATTTGGTAGTGAGAGTAGTGACAGTAATGACAATATGAACTAGGCTTATGATATCATAGCTAATGTCGGTTAGTGCTGGCACATTGCCAACACTGGTGGCTTACACTAGCCAAAGTTTCATGATCACAACTTAAAGCAGCATTGAGCTAGAGCACCATTTGTACATCAGTACAAAATGACCGAAATTGTAACCCCCACAGCTCCGCAGTGGTAGGAGCTAGAGGAGTGAAATTTTGGGTGAAAACTGAAAACACCTGATATCTTAACCAGTCAAAATTTTATGACCGTAGCTTACCCCTAGCGCGAATGGCGAACACTGCCCGGGGACTTTTCAGCCGGACCATGTACAATGTATGTAGACTTATGTAAGCACTTCACAAAAAAAATATTCCAAAAAGGAAAGGCGGAGTCATGTGCAAGCAACGAATGTTTTTTCCTGAAACGTTTTTCTTTTTTTTTGTGGAACAATTTCTATTTTATTGACGATGACGTCATGACGGAGTTTTTTCTTTCAGAAAAAATGCATAGCCTGCGGTCCGCCGAGTAAACTGTTTTTCTGCATTGTCAAAAAAATCCCCACAGACCGTTGCCACTTGGTCCGGCGGTGGGGCCGGTCTGCCTGAGTATGTCGCGGATGTGCACCCCGCCAAAGGCAGACATGTCGGTGCTGGCGGTGCCGAATGCGAGCTGCACGGCGCGGCTGCACAACGGCTCCGACTAGGATGTTCGATGTGAATATGAAGCGTCGCTTCGGCGTGATGATAGGTGTTAAAAATCGGGTTAAACGAATTTTTAGCGATGTGAGTGAAATAGAAGTTTAGCGATGTTTGCAGTGCCGACGTCACAGATCGATTCATCGCATGACAGGGGCAGAAGTCTATGACGGAATGAATTTTGGGTTGACAATGGCACTCAACGAATCAATTTGGGCCAAACGCAAATGCCTACGCGAGCTAGCCGGATCAAAACTGCATTGACGAACGGAACAACACCACAATCGGAGTGGGTGCGCGCTGGCCGCCGGCTCGCACCGGGCCGCCCTTGCAATCTCTCCATTTCACAATCAGCGCAGTGCACCGAGCGCTGCCCCGAGCCAAACGGGCGGTCGCGCCGCGACGACAAACTTCTCCGATTTCGCATAAAAAGCACATCACGGATTGGGCATCTGAAGTCGGGCGGGCAGGTGCAGCCGCCGTCCGCCCATCCGGAGGCGCAGTGCGCAGAGTTCGGGTTGAATTAGCCCCACATTTTTGGGTGGGCTCTGTCGAATGTGTATAAAATTATTTGCTGTCCGATTGATGCGATTCTGGTTGTGGTTGAATGGCGTCAGGCCTATTACGCATGTAAACCCGTTACGCATGTACGTACACCCATTATAGACACATTATACCTGCAGGGGTAAGAAAAAGGGCGGGTAACCCACCCAAACTGCCTAGCTATCTATCTTTACCAGAGGCAATTTTTTGGTTACTTTCCCCTGAACAGCCCCCCTGCAAATTGCTTATCTATCTAGCTATCTGCAGTGCTTTTGAGAAATTTTACCCTTTTTGACCCAAAGTCGCTAATTTTCATACTTTTTATAGATTTTCAACTTTAAAATCGCTAGGTAATGTGTTTTATTGGATATTTTCAGCATGCCGGGTACAGTTAAATGCGTGCCGGTTCTACATGCGTGATGGGTTTACATGCATAATGGCACAGGGCCGGTTGAATGTTGGCGGGTAAAGAATCCCGTGAAATCAAACAATGTATCTTACAAACAAATATACAACGCGTCGGGTTGCCCGACAACATGCGTCGGGCCAATGAAAACTCGTCCCTGCAACCCCGACAGAGGCACCGAGCCCATCACAAAACATAATGCGCTGCGGCAGTGAGCCGTATAAGTGAATGTTGACTGCTGGCACTTTTCCTCGCGCAGTGTGCGCCGTCCCAGTCACATGCGCTGAACGCCCTATCCCCGCTTATCGATACCCTATCCGGGGTAGATGCGAAATGAGATGTCAATATTTGCTCGAACACGAGCGAGACTCTTGAAGAGGTATTTGAAGTTGGCACCAGCGATAAATCACGCCGGAGCTTTTACGATTTAGTCCACTATCGTGCCGATGGTAAAATTTGTTAAAATCTAATTTTTCGATGTCTCAATTTATAATGAGTTTTCGAATTTCATTTTCGACTACCTACACAGATTTGCAAACCATTTGAAACAACGTGCGATAGTGACTCGAAAGTGAATTTGTGTCTGTGTGCCATCGCTAGGTATTTGCATCACGTGCAAGTGAATTTACGTGTACCTATTTATCTCAATGGATGATCCCAATAGATAGAAGAAGGCCACCTAGACAGGCTAAAAACAAAATAAATGATGTTGGACTTTCATTAGAAAGGTACCTTTACCGGGCACACTAAGCGTGTGTGTACGTCTCTTGCTGGATACTGTGAGAGGATATACTAATACCACGTATTTACGGTTTACAGCCATGCGGTTCTAGTTACCGGATTTCTTCTAATAGAAGACTGCCGTTCTATTTTTTTCAAAACTTTTTTACCTGCCGCTCTACTGGAGGTGCCGTTCTAGAGGCTGTCGTTCACCAATACCAATACAATTCACCAATAGTTTTCACACATTCTTAGAATTTGAACAAAGTGTTTTTGATAAAACATGAACAACATTTTTATATAAGAGGATCAATTCCAACAAAACCAAATGTGAAAACGACCCTGAATCAAAGTTCTGAACACCTTGGGTGTTCTCTCACCACCCATTTTCCCAAATATTTTTGTGTTTTGGCACTCCTTCAATGTAACTTCTACCCGCCGTTCTATTGGAGGCTGCCATTCTATTGTTTTTGTGAGTGCAAAAACAGGCCAAAACCTGCCGTTCTATTGGAGGTGCCGTTCTATTGGAGGTGTGCCGTTCTATTAGAAGAAATACGGTAACAGTTTTCTGTTTACCACTGCACCGCATCTTCCCCAAAATGTGTATGTATCGATGTGCTCTCGCAGTGCAGTGCCATTGACGTAAATAGTCGATCATTTTTTGTATTATAGCGTGTATTCGTCTAGGTAAATACATATTTATCTCGATATAAAGTCGGTCAGAACTCATACGCACCATCAGTCATTGGAAAAACAATTTGAGACTCAAATTAATTTCCTTTAACTTGGCTGGGGATGTTTTTGCATATACTCGGCGGATATGACACTTTGCATGGAAATGTACCATAACCAATCTGAATAATGAACCAAAAATCACACAGTTTTTCATCAAAATATTTCGGTTTTACTATGGAATAATTGATTACGAAATTTATCACAAGATTTTATTCATAGAATTATGGTAGGATTCTGTGCAAAGTATGCGCTCCACTCGGTATATGCAATATTTTACTCATATTTATTCTGTGTCGTCAAGGGGTCGATTGCAGCTCGACGAAAAATCCAGCGTCATGAAAAAGTAAAATTTGCTCGAAAAATCAATTACACAATAGTGAATGATTAAGCAAGTCACCGATTTGTCACGCAGGAGGTACTAACCGATACCTTCATCCTGTGACAAACTCAGCGTGAACAAAGTCCGGAGGAAACAAAAGAGAATTTTAAAAAATGGAAATTTTATTAATAAAATAAAATCGGCACTTCGTCATTACTTTTTGATATTCATGCACTTCTGGTGTTTCGCAAAGTATTCTCCATAAAATTCTCCATTAGTGTTCAATATTTTAGTTCCAAATCCCCATTGTTCAAACACCTGTACCATTTGCATTGGCTTTGCTTGCAAGATTTCCAATTTTTGTTTAAAAATAAAAATTTTGCAAAATGGTGTCTCTTTATTTTATTAAATACTTTTCAGAATAAAATATGAAACATGAATAAAATGTAAAAAAAATTTTACACTTTGTTTACGACTAGAGTAAAATCAATTTTTCTGCAACCAACCCTGCTCCACAGTTTTTAAAATGTACGTACATTTACTCGAAAAATACGAGTACGCGAGTACGCGGTAAATACATTTACATATACTTTTGAAAAAAGTAATGTACTCACTTTTACGCGTACATTTTAAAAGTACACGCGTACAGAGAAAATGTATTTTGTTGCTAAAATCACAATTTTCTGTTGCTCAAATAAGAAAATTTTGAAGAAATCATATCATTTTTCCAAAAAATACTAAATAATCACTGAAAACGACATCTATTATGCCGTCCAGTGTAAAACTGGCACTATCACATGTAAAAAGTAGTAGCTTTTACGTTTTCCAGGCAAAAAGTACTCACTTTTACATTTTCCTGGGAAAAAAGTATTTTACTCATATTTACGCATGAGTACGAGTAAAAAAAGTTTTTTACATTTTCTATACTTTTTGGTGAGTAAAAAATAAATACTTACATTTACATATACTTTTAAATAAAGTTCAGTAATTCTAACAACCCTGCTGCTCCCCACACACCTCCATGACAAAATGGAGAGTAGGTGTCGCGAGAGGCACAGTAAAATGACAAAAGTTAACCTAAAGAAGAATGAAAAAATTAAGTTAAAAGATTAAAGTAGACTTAAAAGTTAAGATAACGTTCTAGCGGAACTGGCCCATGGGACTGCTCCGCAAAACGAAAACTGAAATGGCAAATGATAAACAAATTACAATTTAAGAGTGAAGTCACTTCAATGCATCATTTCAATGAGGACCATGAATATTTTAAGCGGAATGAGTGAATTTTTAACTTTTTATTACATTTTCTTTCATTTGCCATTTGTCTTTTAATATTTTACTTTACTCTTCACTTTTTACTTTACTCTTAACTTTCTACTTTACTCTTAACTTTTTACTCCACTCTCAGTTGCTGTTTTCAAATTACTTTAATTTTATCAACTTTTACAAAAACGGTAGAAAAGCGTTTGTTAAATGATATTTAAATACATTGCTTTACATTTTCAATACATCTTCGGTCAAATTCTTGCCATTTTTATTAAATTTGAATGTTTCTCTGCTGGCTTTTTTCATATCTAAAAATAATAATATCCTAAAGTTAAATACCTAGATAGATCAAAAGGTTGAAATTTCGAACTTCGGAGATAAATAGCGCGAAATGTTTTAGCGGGACAGATACCTAGGTAAAATTTTAAGGCTGGCCATGAAAGCTCTAGCCCAGGCCCGGGATATTGAACCCCCAAAGTTTGAATTACAGTTGCGAAAGCGTATTAACTCGGGCAAAAAGCATAAAAGCATAAAGTTTAAGCATAAAATAGGGTCATGTCGTGTACTCGGCGGACCGCAAAGTAACCGTCCAAAATTATAGATTTCCTGATTGATTAACGCGTGGTTGGGGGGATACTTAAATATGCGAAAAATAGAAATATTGTAAAAATAAGCAGGTGGAATTGTGTACAAGCAATGAAAGATTTTAAATGAAACATTTCTTTTAGAACAATTTTGAAATTATTAACTTCATGATAAATTCTTTCGTTCAAAAAATGCATATCGTGTGGTCTGCAGATTAGAAAAACCTGCACATGCAGTTATGCACTGAAGATATGGGCATAAATACCTATGTATGAATCTGTGAATATGTGAACACCAATTACTGTATTTCCTCAAATTACCTAGATTCAAATGAGGGGTGTATTTCGAGGGGGTGGTTATAAATTGATAGTGGCCATTTTGAGTAAATATGGTATTCAATTTGTAACGATTGCTTTGAATTTTAGAACTTCGAACTTCTGTGACGCTCGCTCAAACTATGCATCGAAATTACCTATATCTTATTTCTCCTGAAAGTGAAAACAGTGGTGTTTTCCAATGCTCTCCAGCCAGAGCACCTTCTAATTTTTTGCGCTTGCGTTTTTACGCTTTCCTCAGTATTTTAAAAATACCTTATGCTTTAGTATAAATACTCAGAATTTGGAAAGTGATTTTTTGATTACGCTTTCCAAAATACCAGTATTTTAACAACTCTGGTTTTAATTTTTATGAACGACCTCTTGTTTAAATAACAATGAGACCATGAAAAATAAAAATGATGAACAATGATAAAATATTTATTGACACAGCAGTAAATAGGTATGTTTTGTGGAACAGAATATGATTGATAGCATATTATGAATTTGCAACAAATATTTAGCTTGCGGGAAGTGCTATACTGCCACGCCAATGTCAATGCGATTACAGAGTTGTAGAGACTAACAGAGTTGCGAAAAAGTATTTACGTTTACCCGAGTATTCTGCGTATTGATACTTACATTTACATTTGGTTAGTCTTACATATATACAATCAAAGCACTTGTCAAACTTTTGTGTTTTCGTATCAATACTCAAAATTTAGAAAAGTATTTACGTTTAAATTTACGCTCCCCCAAAATACCCGTATTTTAACAACTCGGCTATACCTAATAGTCTAACACCAGAATAAAATATCACACGATGGAGATAGACAGTGAGATAAAAATAATCGGCCCAATTGTCCATTATTTAACATTGAATTGAATGTAATGTATAATGACAAGCGTGGCTTGAACTCACCTGAAGGCAGTTTTGTACTCAGCGTGTACATGTCTGCGAGCTGCCGCTGCAGCAGCTGGTAGGTCATGCCCGCGCCCGCCGAACCCATGGCGCGCTATTTAAATTGTAGTTTTGAATTGTCGTTGGCACTTAAATATTGCGTAGCCGCTTTAGCGAGGCATTTGCGTCCAATTAATATGTAGGTAATTGCCAAGTTGTCACGAATTATGTCATTTCATGCTGGTAATATTAGTTTTATCAATGGATAAATAGGATCACTCAATGCAGCAGCACTTCCTGACGATGGGGCGGGTGTTAAGTATGATTAGGTAAGTGCAGATTTGATAAATAGCAGGGACTGTGATAGGATATTCTGACCCTGTCATTATGTGATACGAATTTTTCACCATTTTTGAAGTAAATTAAATGATGGTATGATTATCATCGAGAATCAAAATGTATCAAATTCCAAAATAAATGTTCAATAAGCTTCAAGCAAATGATAGGAAAACGTAAGCATGCTAAAATTAAAATATGTGAGCAAGAAAAAAATTAATCGTCGAAAATGATGACAACGAAACCATCTGATCGGGCCTCCATCAGGTGCAGTTTTATACTAAATACCGTATTACCTCGAATTATTCCCCCCCTTGAATTACCCCCCCTCGAATTAACCCCCCCTCAAAATGGGCTGGGGAAATAATAACCCCCCCTCGAAATACCCCCCCCCCCCTTCGGAATGTTGTACGTCATGTACATAATAAATACGTCATGTATGCAATGTACATGATGTATATTACTGTTAATTTGCATTGCAGCTACACGTAGACTAGTTTGTGTAGCTATCTACGTCATTATGTCTAAATATATCCTGTTTGGACACATTTATTACCTGTTTTGGGTATGCAAATGCCTACTAGTTACTACGATCCTTACAAAAATTTCTGACGAAATTATAAAAAAAACCCTCGAATAAACCCCCCCTCGAATTGATCCCTCTCAAATTTTGCTGGCGAAATAATAAACCCCCATGGGGGTATTTCGAGGTAATACGGTATAAAGAATAGAACACTTGAAAATTTGCAAATACAGCCTTTCAAAAAATAAACTAGCTTATGCGATAATTTTCATGATTCTGACAAAATGGCATTGCAACGAAGTACAGAGTGTCTTTTGCCAACGTAACGTATTTATACAGAGAGCGTTCAATCGCCGTCAATTCCATTGGAAAAACAATGGTCAAACAAAACAAAAAGACATTTCACTGACAGGTTCTAAAATATTGGATGCACGCACGCCATCCATGAAACGCATGTGGCTAAAACGCGATGCATAAATACAAAACTGCTGCATATATTTAGACGCCAAACCCCATTGGCTATCCAAGCCATGCCACTTATGACCATGTGTTTAGTCTAGAAAAGGTAAAATGGCACTTTTTGTTGCTAGCCACACCAACGGCAGTTTTTCCTATGTAGGTACTGTGCGTGTTCTAGCCGGATTACGATGGAAAAGTGCATAATGTGGTTACCGTATATCCTCGAATAAGACCCCCTTCGAATAACTCCTTCCCCTGGAATCACCCCCAAAAACCTCTGAGGCAAAAATAACTCCCCACTCGAATACCCTTGAATAACCACCCCCCTCCCCTCTGGGTGAAAAATATGCTAAATACAAAATTTACAAAAATGATCGATGAAAATATAAAAGAATGTTAACGTATGGCAGCGACAGCAGATTCATAACGTCGCTGCACACACTAGTTTACTAACGGAAAACTAAGTATTTGGTAAACTCATTTTTAGCTTCTAAGCGCATCTGAGTTTACCGGAATGTGTTATTTTTGATCTCCGTCAACTGTAGTTGCCGAACAGCTCATTTCAGTAAACTCAGATGCGCTCAGAAGCTGAAAAATGAGATTACCAAATTCCTAGTTTACCGTTAGTAAACTAGTGTGTGCAGCGCCAACGTGTACGCAGTTTATACACAACTTTAGTTTTGTTGAACTGTGAAATACCTGGATTACATGAGTTGACAGAATGCATTCATACAATGAATTAGGCCCAAGTTTTCTAAAGAAAAGTACCCCTCCCTTGAATAACACCTCCCCTTGAATACCCCCCTCAAAAACTCTGACAAAAAACATAACTTCCCTGGGGTCTTTTTCCAGAATATGCGGTATATCGGTATACAAATGTATGATATTGTACATATCAAACTGCAACTTGGATTTTGAAGGCATGAAGACAAAGTGCAAAATTTTTGCTGTCAGTAACTGTCGTCAGACTCGTCACAGCGAACACCACCGATGAAAAATGTCTCACCCTTACAAAAACTTAATAGATTTGGCAAAGTGCCAAAATGTTTAAATGTATTTACTGGTAAATGCTGTCGCGCAGCAGCCTTGTTTATCAAACGTCGGTCTGATGACCGTATTGTCATTTTACTTGAATGTTGCCATTTTACTTGCTATTTAACTTCTCACTTATCAAATAGTTTTTTATTTCTCCACTTGCGGAACTGGCCCCTGGGACATGGGCCCAGTCCGAAATCGGTACCATCCAGTGCAAATGCAATGCAGATGCAGCGTAGGCAATGAATTAACTTGTACGCATGCCATAGCCGACTATAACGATGCAATAACTAGATGGTGAATGTTGTTAAAGAGTATAGCGGAAAATTTCCACCCTCAATTAAACCCCCAGTTGGAAAATCTCTACAGAAAATACTCCCAACGAAGTAAGTCAACGAAAAAAAATTTATGGTAAATACACCCTTGTGTACGTACAGTCGAAAATAACTTCCCATTCACTGAACTCGGGCAGCAAACTGGATCAGATCAAGGGACACGCATCCGCTCCAATGGTCCCCAAAGTTATAGCGGGAAGCGACAGCCTACCTCACTCATTAGCGATGTGAAAGGAAATGTACATTTAATGTACATTTAAAGGGTTTTTGACCCAGAAAATATTGATGGATAGATGGATGTTTTGTGGAAAGCGCGGGTTGAAGGCAGAGATACATTCGGTGACATTTGCTCCACCTTAGTCTACATTTTAAGTAATCGCTCATGAGACTTAGCTCGGACCCACCCAAAACGAAGCTTGAACCCATCAGTACCGAAACAGTAAACAGCCGTTTTGGCGGCAAACTGGCGCCGTCGAAAACCCATTCAACGCCTTTCGCCACTAAGCGCACTGCGGACTTCCTGGGCCGCGCCGCGCCAGCGACACCACCTAAAGTCACTCTGCGTATATCCGCGGCGCCGCGCGCACGATTGCAGTGCACTGCGGGGCAACGCGTGCGCCCTTCTTGATTGGGATGGGCAGCGGCGGAAAACTGCACGGATTGGAAATAGGAGCGTTCAGTTGTTTTTGGCACCTTTGGGTTGATGAGAGTGGGATTTTAAATGATAATACTCTCAACGATAAAAATTAAAAGCAGCCACAAAAAACTGACGGCAAGCGATGATCAAAGTGCACCCAGGGGGCACTTCCAGACACTGGAAAATGCCCTGTAAAGTGTCAAAGACAATGTAAAATGTCATGTGTCATTTAAAAAACCCTATGTCATGTGTCATGTAAAAGACACTGTAAAGTGTCAAATGGCATGTAAAAGACCCTGTAAAATGTCATGTGGATCCTAATAAGATTTTATCGTATACAAATCTATGTTTTTGTATCCAAATCTTATTTTTTGACGTAAGAGTTCGATACACATCACATTTTACAGGGCCTTTGACACTTTACAGGGTCTTTAACAGGGTCTGTGAGTGGAACCGTCCGCGAGTGCGGCCCCAGCGATGCCGCCGCGCCCGCGCTAGTTCATGGTCAACAGCGTCAAATTGACACGCGCGCAATGTCTCGCCTCACTTGTCTTTGGCACTACGGTCGCGTGCGTATATCTACAGAAAATGGCCGCAGACATAACAACACCCCAGAAGGCACAAACGGAAGCTGTAGGATGGTCCTGCGCAGTGCACTGTACTTCCTCAAATGCACTGTCGAGATGTGTGGTTCTGAGTACGGGTGCTTAGGTACCAGTTATGGCTATGGGTCAGCAATGCCTGGCATGGTATGACCTTGTATCCAAGCTTGTTGTTGGGTGGAGCATGACTATTTTTAGGCACCACAGAGACTTCCTCTAAATTCTAGGTATTCATACTACTGTAATGTAGGTGTACCTTCAATTGATTTCATCACTTTCTGGTGTACTTACAATGTGAAGGTACTTTTTTGGAGGGACCTTCTATTGTTTTCACCTGATTTTGCAAACATTTAACCAAAAGTGAATAACAACACAATTCATTTTGTCAAACTGGAATGTAACAAAATGGTGATCCACGACTAATATCTACAAGTTGACACAGGTTTATTGGAGCCCTTCAGCACAATTTTCATGACCTGACCTGAAGTACCTTCAATCAGAGGGTACCTTTTATTGGAGGCATGCCATCAATTGAAAGTAGTGCGGTCAATTATTTTTGTAATTCAATTTTTAACTCAGAAAAAGTTAACTTCTATGATTGGGGTATTTGTTGATTCAACTTGCAATTTTGTATAAGTTCAACTACAATTAGTAAGCTAACCAAAAGTTGTGTCAATAAACACGTACAGTTGCTGGTGTAAATTGTATGGAAATGAAATAAAAGAAATCACTCACAGGCGATACTGCATTACCTAGTCACGCGAGAATGAAAAAGGAACGTATCGAAGAAAAAAATGATTACATTTCAGTTCAGTTAATTGAATATTTCTTGAAACTATTTCAGTCAGTTAGATTCGAAGTGGTTTACCAGGTAATAATTATTGTTACATTTTCCATTAGAAATAAAATAAAATAAAATTCTATCAAATTCTATGCAAAAAGTCAGTACAGGTGTAGCAATTGACTGAACTCTCGTACTTAAATATCAAACTGAACTCTCATACTTAAATATCAAACTGAACTCTCGTACTTAAATATCAATACAATCCGAATTGCAGCTTTTTCAAACTGAGTGCTATGCTTGCTTTCAAAGCAGCCGAAGCGTCACATAAATATTTTGGCAAAATGAGCTCACTTGGTAAATAACTAGGATAAATCACTAAATTCAAGCTATCATGGAAGCGGCTTCCACTACGAACGAAGTGCGTGCATTCGTTTGAACCCAGTCTGCATGCTGGCACTAAAATGGCAAGGCCTAAATATGTGTTGCTATCGTGGGAAATGGGATCCCAACTTGCAGCCGCATCATATTCAGTTTCAGTCCACGTAAACTCGGCGGACATGAAACGAATCAGCGATTCGGCCCTTCGTTACCAATGACGAATGTTTTTTAATTCGAACTTGAATGGACGGATTCCATTCGGTTCACGATAAATTTGATTCAATCCTACTTTTTATGCGAGAACGATGTGAATTTGATAGACAAATCGTTATAGAAAGTCGGATTGTTAGGTCTTAGGTAAGATCTTATCGTCGCAGTCCCGACAAATTCATTCAAAAAATTACGTATGAACTTACCGCTGCGTCCAAGTTACTGTTGCGTTTTATAGGAACGAAGTAACCTATGCATGATTTCCGTTCGCGTCCACGATAATGACCGCAGGATGCAATGAAGTCAACACAAGTGTCAACTCGTGTGTGGGCTGCCATTAGCGACCAATTGCGGTCGCTTAATCGCATTCCGCAGCCATTTTTGTTGACGCTGACGGAAATCCTGGGTCATTCATACTTGGTAACATTCTCGCAAACGGTAACTTGGACGTGTGCCAACTAAGAATATACGCAGTTGTACGAAAATTCCTTAGACCATTGACTTCTATAATGTCCGTCAAGTTTAAGCAAACCATTCAATAAAATTTATTTAGAATGTTCTTATTTACGCTTATGACATCACGTTGCATCCGCTGCTAACAAATTCGTTTCACGACCCCCTCGTCCCTCGTTGAAACAAGCAGTAAAAAGTAACTGGTCCATTGACCAGTTTTCTAAATAATTAAATGAAAGATACAGAATTTGCAGTAGGTAAAAAAACCTATTCCTTTCCTTTTTTTCGCTTAAAAAACCTTTCATTGTAACTCCGTTAGTGAAAATGAAATATAAATGTTCTAGGTAAACCCCTCACATTGTGATGTGACTGAGTTAGAGTTACGAGATAATATTACGGTCAGATGTTGCAGTAGCGCAGCGCACTGAAAATTTTGGTTTCGCGTCCGAACGTTTTTGATTACACGACCGTGCCCCACAACGTGTACAAATTATGCAGCCCACCAATAATTTACATTCACTTAAATATATCCCATCACATCCCATGATGTATGTTCTTGTTCCTATACCCGTTTACTTCAGTTCTCTGTAAACATGTCTAAAAAAACCTATGTATCTTATACCATCCTAAAGGCAATATTTACAGACACTTAGCTTTTAACATACCTAGTCATTTCAAGACCAATTATCAATTGCCCTGCACAGGTATCTTAATACATCGCATATACCTTATATGTATCTCCTTGAACGAGTAAAGATAGATAATGTGAAAAACGCCACTTAGCCAATTTGCATGCCATCATAATCTATAATTAACACACTTACTTCCGTGTGTAGTAAACACTGAGCATGTGAAGCGTATTAATATGGCTATTTACACAGGCCCCGGCCGGGGACCGGTCCCCGGCAAAAAATAAATTTTTTCAAAAAACAAAAATTGGTGTGCATGGGTTCTTTGTGTGTTAATTAGGTTAATTAACACCAAATTTGCATGCACAAAATTTCTGCACGACGGTCAAACACGGCGATGCAAATTTTGTTTGGGGGGTCTATAATTTTTTTTGATTTTTCTCAAATTTGGCATGCGTGTACTCCTTCGTCGAGTGAGTACGCATGCCAAATTTTAGCTCAGAGCAGTTACTGAGTATTTTTTTATTTACACTTTAATTTTCGTTGATTAATGTATTTTTTTATAGTGCATGAAATTCTGCCGGGGTCCGGTCCCCGGCAATATTGAAATGGCCCCGACCGGGGCCAAACGTCCCCGGTGAGGAACGTTTTTTTTCAGTATACAACGAATTTTGGTCCCCGACCGGGGTCGTTTGGCCCCGGTACCACACAAAAATTTATGGTACTTTTTGGGACTTTGTGGTAATTGTCCCCAGTCGGGGCCAAACGACCCCGGCGAGAAATTTTTTTTTAATAAACAGAATTTTTTAGTAATCAGAGAAGAAAACAGAGAACGGGCTGAAAAGTACCTGGACAGTGCTCGCCATTCGCGCTAGGGGCGAGCTACTGTCATAAAATTTCAACACGTAAACATATAAGGTGTTTTGAGTTTTTACCCAAAATTTCACCCCTCAGCTCCATCCACTGCGGAACTGTGGGTGTTACAATTTCGGTCATTTTGTACTGATGTACACATGGTGCTATAGCTCAACGCTGCTTTCAGTTGTGATCATGTAACTTTGGCTAGTGTAAGCCAGTGTGTTGGCAATGTGCTGATAGTATTCAACACTTTTATCAACATCATTGCTATCAAGGTAAAATTAATATGCAAATCAGGGTGATGTGCAAGAAACGTGGGAACTGTGATGGATGTTTTGGTGATCATCTGAGGTCATGTTGTATTGCAGTGATTTGAATGTTGTTTTGAAATCTGCAGTAAATAATTATGTACATTAAATTTCATTTGTGTTGTGACCAAATATTTTTGTTTGCTCAAATAATCCCCCACTCCTGAGATTAGGGCGTCTATACAAAGGTGTTCATTTTGTATGCCTTATCTGGACATTGCTTTTGAAGCTTAATAAGTTGGTCATTTATGGGCTGTTTATGAGCGGTCAACAATTAAAATGATCAGGACAGCGTGCAGATTCAATTTTTGTGGTCGGATTAGTGATGTGTAAATTTCATATGCTGATTTGCTCCAGTTGAATGAAAATGCATGCAATTTCAGAACTCAATATCTCAGCTATTTCTCAACCGATTTTCACCAATAAACACTTAAAATAATCAGAATCACCTGGAGCTTCCATATTTATGTTCCGATTATCAGCCACTACTCCTAGACCCTGTAAAAAACCTTGAAAAGTGTCAAAGACCCTGTAAAATGTCATGTGTAATGTAAAATACCCTGTAAAGTGTTATGTGTATCCAAATTTTATTTTATAATATCCAAATCTTATGTTTTTGTATCCAAATCTTATGTTTTACATAAGATTTAGATACAAAAAACATAAGATTTGGATACAAAAACATAAGATTTGGAAACACGTGACACTTTACAGGGTCTTTTACATGACATTTGACAATTGACAGGGTCTTTTACATGACACATGACATTTTACAGGGTCTTTTACATGACACATGACATTTTACAGGGTCTTTGACACTTAACAGGGACTTTTATAGGGTCTGGGAATGCCCCAAGCATGTGGTCTATGCCCTTTCTAGTTTTACTAGGTGTGTTTTACTCTGCTCCAACATGATAGGCACATGGTTTCTGCATGGTACTTTTACAAAGTGCAGAAAACTTGTAACCTACATGTTTCATTGTCAAAATTGAAACAGCTACTCAATTGAGCCCTCAAAAAATTCCACTTTGAATACCAATAGCGCCAGTGCCAAAAGCAAGATTATGCCTAATCAAGTCAAGTTTTCTTATTTTTGTGATGTTATTTTACAGCTGAGAGTTCCGGTTGACAATGGAAAGCCATTGCGGAGAAAAGTGCTTAGATTTGTATAGATAATGTCATGTGTCACATAAAAACTCTGTTTAGTGTCAAATGTAATGTAAAAGACCCTTTAAAGTGTCATGTGTATCTTAATCTGATTATATAGTATCCAAAACGTATGTTTTTGTATCCAAATCTTACTCTTACATAAGATTTGGATACAAGAACACACAGTTTGGATATGATAAAATGAGATTTGGATATGATAAAATAAGATTTGCATACACATGACACTTTACAAGGTCTTTTACATGACATTTAACACTTAACATGGTTTTTACATGTCACCTGACCTTGGTTGGTTGTATAAAAATTATTTGTATATAAATTGTATGAAAATTGTATTTTATTTTAATTTTATTCTTGTTTCATTTTATTTTATTCTTCAATTTTCCATTTTATTTTTATTTTATTTTTATTTTATTTTTTATTTTGCCAGAGATTTTGCCAACCATGCACCTGACTTTTTACAGGGTCTTTTACACTTTACAGGGTCTGTTACAGGGTCTGGGAGTGGCAGCGGGTACATTGCACATTAACATATAATATCGACAATAAAGCTTGATTTTCAACACAACGCAACACCATGCATTTGAACATCTCTCATCTGCCCATTATTTGGGAAAGTGTTGAATATCCTTGCAATTGCATGAACATGTATACAAAATAAGCAGTAGAGGGTTTGTTCTTCCTGAATACACTTACAGTAACACATTTACTTCTGAAAATCATGCACACAAAATCTTTTTGTGATATTTTTTTTGAACTCCTTGGCGCTTAATTGGCGCTTTTTAAAATGCTAGCATCAAGCGCCAATGGCGCCACGGCATCACAGCGCCAAGCGCCAAAAGCACCATGGCGCTTTTTTGTAACACAGCGCCAAGCGCCAATGGTGCCACAGCAAAAAGGCGCCAAGCACCAAAAGTGCCATGGTGCTTTTTGCTTTGGCGCTAGCGCCAGGCGCTTTTACGTCACTCACCTTGAATAAAACCCCTTGAATAAATCCCTTCTCATTGAGTAATTCCTTGCTTGAGTAAAATGTGATTGAGATTGATTAGTCCTTGGTTGGTTAATTTTGTGCACAATTCCTGCGTGGTACTTGCAGACAGTGCAAAGAAGTTGTAACTTACATCTCTCTTTGCCAAAATTGATAGAGCTACTGTATTTACTCCAATTTATCCCTCTCTAACTCCCCCATGTTAGTTGAGTGTAGAAAAAATAAAAAATACTTGCTCCCTCTAAAAAACCCTACTCCCGAGTAAAACTCTTCTCCGATTGATGTCTGTGAAAACATCCATGTGAAAAAATATGTTTTGTTTGTTTTCTTTTTGGTCATATATTCTTTTGTCTGTATGTTGGGGCTTTTTACAGCAGCCCCTATAAAAGACTGGTCCCTGGTGAAAAATAATTTTTTCAAATATCAATAATTGGTGTGTATGGGTTGTTTGCATATTAATTACATTAATCATCAAAAAATTTGCACATGCAAAATTTCTGCAACATGGTTACACAGCTGACGCATATTCTTTGGGAGTGTGTATAGAAGTTTTTTGATTTGTCTCAATTTTGGCATGTGTTTACTCCTTCATTTACTGAGTACGCATGCCAAATTTCTGCTCAGAGCAGTTAGCGGTTCTTATTTTTCAATACTTTTATTTTTGTCAATCACTGTATTTTTGTATAGTGAACAAAATCGCACTGGTGATCAGTCCCTGGTGAGTACAGAAAGGTCCCTGACACAGTCCAAACATCCATGGTGAGAAAATGTTTTTCTCAGTAAACAAAAATGTTGGTCCCTTACACGGTTCGTTCAGACATGGTGCAACACAATAATTTGTGGTACTTAAAAATTTGTCACCGGGGATGTTTGAACTGTGTCGGGGACTTTTCTGTTCTGACCAGGGAGCGGTCCCTGTGTTGAATGTAGTGGAAGGGATAGACAGAGAATACAGAGAGTTGATAATTAGGAGTAGTTTGTCCATATTTATTTCATGCACTGTGTGATTTATCCACACAAGCTATTTCTAATTTGCACTATATTATTTAACCACAACTAATATTCGGTTTTCATGCGCTATATTATTTATCCATGGAGAATATTTGATTCATAAAGTGTTTTATAGGTTATTTGGAGAATTGTGCAGGATATTTAAGTTAAAAAGTCAATTATGTTGTATTTAGGTTTATGGAGATCAATTTAGGCTCATTCGATTCACCGTAAATTTCTGATCAGTTTAATATATACATTTATGCAGTTTACATGTAAATTGGAAAGGTCAAATGTTTAGTCAACTAATGTGCGGTTCTACTAGCATGTATTTACGTAGCCCTTCACATAGGCATATACGTTCAACGTTGCACCGCTTTAGATATTTAAGGCAAGTAAATATCTTATTATAAACCCTGCTCATTTAATATATTTATATACAGAATTTCAAACCTAATTTGACTATGATACCCATTTACCTCAAATAAGTCCCAACTTGCTCATTTATTAATTATACGTTTCCATGAAGTGATAATTATATTTAATACATACCCTGCTCTACCTATATCATTAGGAACAATTTACAACGCTATTTCTAGTTTCCAACTCTATCAAATTAGTTTCCAAAGTGTGTCAATGTTTTCTGACAAATTTCTGACAGATTAACAACTCGCCCAAGTTTGCCGATCTGGCTCCCCGCAAGATTAATTGTTTTCTTTTGCCCAATTTGTACGCTGTATTTCTTTACCATAATTGTTCGAATGTACACGCACTCTGCATAAGCCAACTGTTTAGACTAAATGTGTTTTATTTGTGCATTGTATTTAGGAAAGTACTGTAGCTACGTTTTTTATACAAATTTCCATGTTTCTGCAACTTTGGAAGTTTTTACTTCAGTCTTTTGACCCCGAGTCTGGAATTGACCTTGCAAATAAAATAAGTTAGCAATAGAAACTTTGACTAGGAAGCTTGCTAACTTTGTGCTTTTGTATTTTTATGCTGTATCTGATCTGAAACCTCTGATCTGATCAAAATAAAGTACCTGAAACAACTTCGAACCCCTTTTCCAACACGCAACAATGAAATAAACATAACTGGCTGCTGAAAAGTGGACTTTTGGCTACAACTAGAAAATCTAACCACTCTAGAGACCGTCGCTCATTATGGTCTTGGAGTTGCCAGAATCGGTGGCAGAGGTCGCTAACTTCAGTGGTTTCATCACAGTCCCATTGGGAGTTCAATCACTATACAAAAATACAGTGTATGACAAAAATAAAAGCACTAAAAAATAAGAACCACTAACTGCTCTGAGCTGAAATTTGGCATGCGTACTCAGTAAATGAAGGAGAAAACACATGCCAAAATTTGTGACAAATCAATAAAAATTGCTACACACCCTCAGTAGTGGGTACCAGAGAAAGAGTACCCGATTTTGCGTTTTTTTCAGAAACGAGGTACCACCGATTTTTTTCAGTTTGTATATTTCATTTTAATTATATCCGGAAGAACCGAACCCCACAGAGCGATCTCCGTGATTGCAACAAGATATATCAACATTGTGACATAGAGCATTGGAGAAGCGTTCGCATATTAGTTGTGCGATTCTGTCCCCTTTACATACGTGATACCAATTATTGGAATGGTTATATAAAATCACTTTTATTTCACCATTGTAATCTGGATCTATCACTCCGCCACCAACTTCTATACCATGAAACATAGAGAGCCCACTGCGAGAAGCTAGCCTTCCATAGCATCCATCCGGAAATTGTACTTTTAAATCAGTCTTGACAATCAACCTTTCTTTAGGGGGAATGAAGTATTCTTCGGAACTTGCGATGTCGAAACCAGCAGCTTTAGGTGTACATTTCATTGGTATTTTAGCATTTGTCGTAATCAATTCAAACTTCATCAACTCACCCATCTGCGTCATTTAACGGTCAAATAAGTAATTGCCAAGTATTTGAGTTTTCCCATCTTGTTCTATTGTACTTGACTCAATGCCATCTTTATATGGGTCGAATTCCTGATTTGGATATCTACTCAAATAATTTCTTATATATGGCTCTCTTTTGTAGTAATGATTCATATTCACATCATTTATCCATAATGTGTATTTGTAGTTATTTGAAAAAATTGTTTTATTAGTTGTTTGTTGTAATAATGTGATATAAATGCAATTCTTATATATATGTTTACTCAGAAATCGATCTATACGTAATATGGGACCTCGGAATTCGGGTCTTTTATATGCCAAGTCACTACGTATATAGTTTGTAACTGTAATAGGGTTGTCTGTGTAACCACTACTATCCATCAAATTATAAATCAAGCTCAAGTTGAATGGTATGATATGTGTTTTACCTAAACTGTTTAATATATCCGTCACGGATGTATAGCGAGGTATGCAACAGTTATATTTGTACTTCTTAACATACTTATCAAATTTATCTATTTTCTCTCTAAATTCTACAGTATCCATTTCCTTATATTCCAATGGTAATGTGTAAACATCAATATACATTTTCCTTATTTTTTCTGTTCGTCTAAGTCTCCTTGTATCATCCATTTTCCTGTAATCAAGAATAACCAATTACTTTTATACCGTTTATTCTAATCCTCTCTATTTTACCCGAGGCGTAATTACACAAATTCATACCATTCAACCATAAACTAATCATGCAATCACCAGGGTTGAAGTTTTTACTGAAACCTAGTGATACTTGATGAAGTACGATGAAATGATATGTCTTATTGTCGTGTAAAGGATGCACAAATTTATCTAGAGTGACCGAACTACCCATGTATTTAGCAAAAATTTCTAATATAATTAGCGGTATTAATCGTTTACATGCTAATGAACTTAGCAATTCTAAAACTTGTGTATCTCCTCTGACTTTGTTTTCGAAATCAATTCTTCTTGTGTTTTTGTCATCAAATAATTTCATATTATCCAGAAAGTCTTCATGTGTCAATGGGAATTTGTAGAAACTTGTCTTATATACTGTTGCTTTCCATTTTGAATGTGTGTAGTGTTTTCTAATTACGAAATTGTTCATAAATCTTCTTTTTTTCTCAAACAGCATCTGAAAAGCCATTATAGATTTTCTTCAACCATATACGAATATTCTTCACATTCCTTTATGTCGATTATATCTACACTTTTTAATTCAAATTTTGTTAAAATTAAAAACATGTTTATATTTTTGTCTGTTTTGTCGGCTAAGCGTCTACTGGCAAAATTAATAGCTGCCGACTTTGTGTTGAATTTTATTGTCTTAGTCTTGAGATATTTTTCAAAAATTATATTTCTATCAATTATATCTTTATCTTTAAAGTCTTCCCAATCTATTGCAATCAACATTCCCTCATATCGTCCATCGTTTTCATGATGTATTTTCACATATCTTTTCAGTTCTCTCAATATTTTCCCATTTTTGGCCATGCCTATGAAAAGAAGTACTTCAATATGCAGGTGTAACGTTTACTTTAACTAGCTTAAATTCGTATGTAATGTAATATTTATGTAACGAATCACTCATATCCCCATTATCCATATATTTTATATATTTTAGTGCATCTTTTTCACTGCAAAAAGTTTCATTTCTAGCATCTTTTATTACATTAGATAAATTTTTAATCTTATCACTAAAATATCTTGAAATGTCCTTACGGGGCACACCTATCCCCCTCGGGAAGAAAAGCACTGATACTGCATAAAACTGTGTCTTCTCCTTCAATATCTTTTTCCCTATTTCCTGTCTTAGGTCTTCTTCATTACGTATTCTCTGTATACACTGACCCATATCTGAAATAGTTATGCAGTATCAATACCTGTTGATGTTGATGACATGTTGTCATCTGACATGTAATTGTCGTCATATTCGTCACTTAACCAAGTGAATACAAAAAGTGGATTTCTTATGTTGAGATAAAAGTTCATGTCTTTCAACCAAAAGGAAATGAATGCCAACCGTGTATTATAGTTTTCATTCCTTTTTTCTATGTGATATAAAACTTTTACTCTAATTACCTTATCCTTGTGTTTGCACACTTTTAATAAATTTTTAATTTTAATTCGCCTAACATGCGTTCTCAATAAGACATCCAATTTGAGCGAATTGGGTAATATGTGACAAACGTCTCTTATTTTGGAGGCTAATCTACAGGTTGATATAGATTCTGGAACATTCCGTAACTTAAACTTTTCTCTATGAACGTTACCGTTTTTGAAAAGGTTTTGATATTCAATGCTACTTATTTGACTGTGCACAAATACATCTTCACTTAATGTCATAAGCTCCACCTCGATATCTCTACTTCTGCCCATCTAGCCTGGAAAACATCTGCTATATCGCACCTAATAAAAGGAAGAAATCTGTTGTCTAACCTTGGTCAGTTTTAAGATGTCCTTCTTGTGTGCTTGACACCTTTTTAGCTGCAGTAGTTGTGTCGGGATGTATATATAGATTTGATTTGTCAAAGTGTGAAAGGAAAAGTGTTTTACCTGCACCTTTTATACTTTACCCTTTGTTAAATAAATATTAATATAAAAAGTTATTGCAGTATAAATTTTTTATTATTATAGTGATAAATCTGTCATTTTATGGTTATCACTTTTTATCTTGACCCAGCTGTTAAATAAATATGAATATAAAAAGTTATTGCAATACAATAAATTTTTATTATACGGTGATTAATCTGACATTTTATTTTTATCACTTGTAATAAAATTTTATGACAAGTAGTAAACTGGGTGTGTGAGATATAAAGGCCTAGAAACACCCAAAAGTTTTCATTTGTCATGGAGCAACAACACACTTATCAGCTTGTTGACAGCCCTCCCCCCGAGGATACGCAGCAGCGTGTTGCAGATTTTTCATCTGATGAGGAAATTGATGAAGAAAAAATTCAATATGATGAAGCTGATGATGTGAGTTTAAATAAACACTATGAATTTATTAAAGATAATATTCGAGAAATTGATGTAACGGAACCTGGATGGAAGAAACTGTTTAAAATCGAAGAACCGTGGTTAGAAAAAAATGGAAAGTTTTATACTAATTATTATGTATACAATGTAAAGTTTGTACCAAATTTAGAAGACAAAGTTACTGACCCTATTACTTTTTTAGAGTATATTTTAGCCAAATGCATTGAAAAAGTGTATCTCGATTATTTTTCGGATAAAGAAATTGAAGAAAAAAAAAGAATTTTTGTTGGAATAAAAGTTATGTCAAAAAGTTTTGACAGAGGATATATACTATCAAAAATTACGCACCTTCAAAATATTTCTATTGCTTCGATTTTAAATAGAGTTGAAATGATTTTCCAGTCTGCCGGTATAGAAGAAGACAATCTTTTGAATGGTTTTTCTGTGAATATCACAACTGTTGAACGTAAAGATATCGTTGCAAAAGGTTTCGACTCATTGACTAAATTTTTACCTGATGTACAAAGCAGAATAGCGTATCACAAAAAAGCTCTTTACAACCCCCCAAATTTACCATCTTTACCAGATCAATGCTTACCTATTTGTATGTTTATGGGTCGTCAAAATATATTAGCATCCATAAGTAAGAAGAGAAATTTATTTAGAAGGTACAAAAGGAAAAATAAAATTGGACATTTTAAATTACTAGAAAATGATGTTATTAAATTTGTACAATTCGCCAGGTCTTGTTATAAATATGATATGCAATGCAAAGATTTGTATGGAAATATTCACATATTATTAAATGCAATTAACAAGTTCCCACCTGTATACAAACATGTCAAATACAGTTGCAGGGTTTGGTCCATAAGGGAAGGGGGGGTGGAATTGATATTTCAAAGTCATGCAAATAAAAAAAATGCATGCATCGATTTGTTATATGATGAGAAAGAACAACATGTGGTATTAATCAAATCAATAAGTACATTGGCAAATTGCTATAGAGTTACGGATTGCTGCAATAGAATAATTTTTAATAAGGACACTCCATGCAAATGTTCAAAGTCGACATGTCCCATATGTTTCGCCCCAGAAATATGTCCTATAGACAAAGGTAAAAAAACTATTATATGTTCCAAGTGTAATAGGTCATTTTATAGCAAAGTGTGCTATGAAAATCATTTGGTTAACATCTTTCCACACAAGTCAAATATTTCTATCACTAAAGTATATGGAGATACTGATGACTCAGACAGCGACACCGGGTTGAATAAAACTGATATCACCGATTTGAATAAGCCGTCATCATGCGAACCATTAACCGTGTGTCAGTGTGTACATTTTTGTAGTAAATGCAATAAAAAAATTACACTTGGTCAAAATCATGATAATTGCGGTTTCACCAAATGTAGTTATTGTGGAATGAATGTATCTGTAAAGAATACTTTTAGGACACACCAGTTTGAATGTTTTTTCCAGAAACCAATACCGTATGAACACAAGTACCCAGGAAGAAAATTTCAAATCATATTTTATGATACCGAAACCTTCCAGAAACCTATTATTGAATCGAAGCAGAGTCAATGGGGTGAAAAAACAGGTGAAACGGAAAAAGTATTTCGAAAAGTTCATGCAACTTATGCAGTGTATTGCCTTAAAAGGTGCAATGAGTGTATTTTACAAGATCGGGCTTGTGACTCATGTTTGTCATGTACCAGGTTTTTTTACGGCTTAAATGCCATATCCGAGTTTTACTATTTTTTGATGGATTATAAGAGACACGTTAACCTAACCGTAATTGCACATAATCTGAGTTTTGATTTGTGTGAAATTTTATCCCTTTTTATAAAGAATGGGCAAATCCCAAAACTATTACTTTCTAATGCTAGACGTATATTTTATATGCGCCTCAACAATCAAATTAGTTTTTTGTGTTCATTGAAATATTTCCCCATGAGTTTAGCTCAAGTCGGTAAAGCATTTAATTGTTCTGCGCGTAAAGGGAATTTTCCACATGGCATTGTTACAGAACACAATCTACACGCCACGTATGAAGTGCTTCCATCACCAGAGTTTTATGATGTTGAAAGTATGAAAAGCGATGAAAGAAAATCATTTTTGGAATGGTATGACCAAAACAAACACGCGCAATTTGATATAAAGAAAGAATGTTACGAGTATATAAAATCTGATACTATGGTTTTGGAAGAAGCTTTTGTTAAATTTACAAAGGAAATTTATTATACCTTCAATATAATACCTCATCTCAATTCTAAAAGTCTTAGCAGTTTGGCAAATTTTATTTGGAAAAGTCAACACGTTGATACATCCAATATAGTCCACACGCCACCACGCAATAGTTTTAATACTGGTGATAATCAGAGTAAATGGGGTTTGAAAAGTATAGTAGCGTTGGCCAAATATTTTGGAAATAAATATATTCAATATTCTAGATCTCAGGAGGGAGAGAAAGTTGTAACTTGTTATGATCAGGATTCTAATGTATATAGAAATTTTAAGATTGATTGTGTAGTCTATGAAGATGAAAGTAAAACAAAAATTGACTTCTTTCGTGAACTTTTTGGTTGCGCGGTACACAGCTGTAAGCAGTGTTTCCCAGCCAGACACACTAAACTGAGACAATCTCACCTATCTCACAAAGATAATTATGAAAATACCATGAAACGGATAGATATGATTCAGAAGCAGTTAGGCGTACGTGTGGAAATTTGGTGGGAGTGTGATGTGCACAGACTGAGAAGAGATAGCTTAACGTTTAGTAAGATATTTAACACTTCAAAAGTTAGAGAACCGTTGGATATGAGATCGGCTTATTACGGAGGCAGGACAGAGCTATTCAAATGTTTTTTTAGTACTAACCCAAATGGAAACCTTTTTGAAGAGAATTTACCATTAGATTATGACCCACTTCGAACCATAAATGCTGTTGATATATGTAGTCAATATCCAGCCACCATGAAAAAGTTTCCCATGCCTATCAAGTCACCCAGGGTATTAACGCAAGAACAGCTTGATTTTTTGACAAATTATTACGGTAAACACTTGCCATTCGAGGCAGGAGTTTTGCAGGTTGACATATTACCACCGCAAGATCTCCTTTTACCGTGCCTCCCCATGAAAATTGATCAATTTTCAGTTTACGCCTTGTGTTACAAATGCGCAAAAAAATATGCATCAGGTAGGGAAACGCTACCTCCCCCGGATGGGTCGTATGTTTGCACGTGTTCAAAAAAACAAAGAAAAATGTCTGGTACGTGGTCGGTCAACTGTCTAAACATGGCTTTAGAGAGAGGCTATGTAATAATGTGTGCTTACGAAGCACTCATTTATGACCACGTGTCTGTGTGGTCACCGGAATCACCGTCAGAGGGTGTATTCAGCTCTTTCATAGACAAAATTTTTGCCCTTAAAGTTTTGTCAGCTAAACATAATTTCAAAAATGAACAAGAGAAATTGGCGTTTTGTGAAAAGTTTTATCAAGTGGAAAAGTGCAAGTTGGACCCTGATAAATTTCAAGAAAATCCTGCCAAGACTAGAGTATGCAAATTATTACTCAACAGCTCATATGGGCAGTTGGGATTAAATAGTCAAAAGTCAAAATATGTTTTTATAAAGGACCCAGCAAAGTTTATGACTACAGTGTTTTCACCTATGAATGATATAGACGAAATTTTTATCATGGATAAAAATATAGCCAGAGTAAAAATGAAAACAGCGAATGAATATGTTGTTAATTCTACAAATTCTTGTATTATTTTAGCTCTTTACATTACTAGTTACGCTAGATCCATTTTACAACGCCTTTTGGAACAATTCCAATATACACAATTATTGTATTCAGACACCGATAGTTGTTATTATGTTACGGGAAAAGAAGAAGGTCAATATCACCCAGAACTCAACCCTGGTATATTAGGTGGTTTAGGTAGTGATGTTCCAGATGGGGAATTTATAAGTGAGTTCATCGGCATCGCTAATAAATTCTATTCCCTCACATATCGGAAAATATGCGACCCTAGGAATGCGTATACTACGCTGAGAGCCAAAGGAGTTCGCATGACTAACAAAAATGAACACTCTTTACAAAGTAATGAGTTGAAGAAACAATTAGTGTCTTATTTCTCACCGCAAATTTTTTCACCGCATTATATAAGTACTGAAAATCTACAGTTCAGACATACACCAAATCTTTTATCTATCACATCTGATAAAGTCATTAAACGAGTTCATTTTCAATTAAAAAAGAGATATCATTATTGGTTTGATGATCAATCTTGGTCAGTTCCTTGGGGTTATTCTGGACAAAAACCACACCATAGAACCAATGATGACAGCAGCCGAGAAGTATTTCACTGAGGCGGATGTGCAATTGGCCAATTATGGTCAGTCATATTTGATTATCGGTCCAAGTAAATGTGGTAAAAGTTCTTGGACTTTGAAGTTTATACAATATGCATTACGAGGGTTGCTTAATTTAGAACAAATACCAGATAAAGTTTTAATTTGTTCAGGAAGCAATCAATATAATCACCCCGTGTATCAACAATTGCAGAACGAATTCCCCGATAAAGTGGAAATATTGGACCGCAATAAAGTACCTTCGCTAGCATCATTGGAAGACAGCAAATTGGCCCAAATTGTTGTATATGATGATATGCAATTATTATTACCACAGTGGTATACTAGTAGATTGATCACAAATTCTGTTAGTCATTCAAAGAATTTGATAACATTGATACAAGTTCACGACCCATACTACAGTTCTTCCTTAAAGGTGATTAGGCGTAATTGCTCATATCTCGTTTTGTTTAAATACCCGACAGAACAAGTTGTTAATTCATTAGCAACTAGTTGGTTTGGTAAAACTGAACAAAAAAAGAAATTTTTGTTAGCATATAGTGACGCAATATCTCATCCATATGGATATTTGATAGTTTCGTTTCATCATATCCCCAACCCCATTTTTCAGGCGAGATCAAACATTTTCAACGAAAACTCCAGTGATCAAATAGTATATGATCTCAGTACAAATTTTGGTAATGCTGACAACTCAACCCCGTCAAATTTTATAACAGTTTGTGATCAATAATCCACAATAATGAAGAAAATTGGCAACAGGACACCAAGAGTGAAGAGATATGCAAACACATTGGACCGAGCAACATTTTTGCAGAGTGATAGAAAGTTGCGCTCGTATTTAAGTACAGCCAATAAGCATGTGATTTCCTCCATTTTGGATATAGCTTTTAATGTCAGCTATAATAGTGATATAAAGAAAATCTTGAGTGCAAGTATAAATCGCTCACTAGAATATTTTGCCCCTATAATAAACGCTTTATCAAACTGTCAGTCTGTTAAATGTGGAAGAAAAATACTAGTTAAGCACGCATCTACTTCATTAATAAAGTTATTTGTCAGATCAGTTCTCTACAAGCTGTTTTTTCAATAGATATGGACCCTAAACATAAATCTAATATAAGTGTAAATGATTTCAAATATGTATTAAAAAAGTTTGTGGATGAACAAGTAGGCAGAGAACAATTTCAAAAACTTATTGATGAGATACTGAAAAGTAACAAATTAACGGATGCTCAGAAATACCACTTACTACTGGCGGCTAGAAATAAATTGTCTTTAATTTTGAATAGCGTGAAAGATGGCCAAGCCAACAAAACACCACATACTATTAATCTCAGCGGCTATACAAACAATCAACATCAGTCAACTCCACCTCAATCACCTCCAACGATGACGCATCAGTCTCCGAGTCAGTCTCCGATGCCTAGCACCCCGGCAAGTCAATACAATGCGCCCAAATATTCAACACCTTCATTTTACCCACTGTATCAAGAAAGCGAAAAAAACGAAACACCTAAAACACCTAAAACGTCTCACGTGAAACGTGAACAATCTAGTCAATCTAGACGGTTGTTGAATTTCCAAGACCCAGCAGAAAATGAGGACAACGACGACGACGACGATCACACCTCTGACAATATCCCATCTTCTTCGAAAGGACCCACCCCAAAGGGACCAAAAAGGCCCCCCAAAGGTACCAAACCCCTGAAAGGTACCCCGACCCTTCAATTTAAAGATAACGATCCAAATGAACTGATTGATAAAATGAAAGAAATGCACAGAAGGTTTATCAGTAGAGTGTGGGTAGACAATCAAAACCGAATTGTAAGTAACGGGAAGGCCATAGAAAAATCAAATTATTCAGACATGATTAGATATTTAGCACACATCACTTTAAAAGCTCTCGGTTCAAAAGCTTTTATTAAATCTGAACAACCTATTGGTTTTGATGAGTTTTGGGAACATATGACTCAGTTGCGCCAACACACGCGAACATCACATAAACAACAACTGCTAGATATTCTAGGCCGTGGTAAGAAACGAAGAAACAATCCAAACAATCGTAGAAAACACAAAAAACAATTTCACTGGCTTCAGAATACATGGTAGTGTAATATGAATAAAAAAAGAGAAGCTATTTTGAAATATTTGTGGTATGGAAAATATAAAAAAGGGAAAATAACTGCAAAAAAAATAACTCAAGGCTTGTTTGCCAGAACCCAAGTACTTTTTAATGAAGCACGAAAGTATGATAAAGGTATAAAACGAGAACAAGTTTTAGAATGGTTGAAAAAGCAAAGAGGGTATGTGTTTAGTAAACAAACAAAGACATCAAAAAGGCTTACACGCCCTGTCATTAGTACAGGCTTGTATGATTGTCTGAGTATAGATTTAGCGTTCTTAGGACCACCCAAAACGAATTATGGAAATGTAGCAGTACTATTAGCCGTTGACACGTTTTCAGATATGATTCATTTTAGAATATGCAAATCTAAGGCAGCTTCACACATTAAACGAAAATTTGAAGAGATTTTGCGCGAGATAGAAGCCAGGGGCGGTAGTGTTGAAACAATTTTTTGTGATTACGCAGCAGAATTTTTAAGCAAGGAATTTACAGAATTTTTGTCAGGTGAAAAGATAACCTTAATACCGTTAGCTAGTTATCAGAAAAATTCACCAGTTGAGAGAATAATATCTACTATACGTTTAAGATTAGCTCGGTTTTTTGCCACAACAAAAAATAGAAGATATTATTTTGCACTGAAATCCATAGTAGACGCTATAAATAGAACCCCTCGAAAGTATTTGGGGGATAAAGCACCCATTCAGTTGAACATTTTGAACGATCGTGAAATATTTAAATTAAGATTTCAACCAAAATTAGAAAAGGGCTCTCTGAAGAATACCCCTATCGAGAAAAGACCAAAACGTAAGTTTAATATTAACGATCCAGTTAGAGTCCGCATTCATAAAACTTTTGCCAAGTCTACAGATCAAAAATTTTCATCTAATATTTATTACGTGGCTAAAATAAAAGACTCCTTTATACCGTATACCTATAGGATATCAAAAGTGAAAAACGCCTCAGAATCTGAATTACTTCCAAAAGTTTATTATTCGCAAGATCTTATTAATATTGAGGAGGACGCGCTCAAAGATGGACACTAAAAATAACAAAGAGACTATGGAGCCTCTAGTAATGTCACCCATGACCAAAGCAAGGTCCTCTTATACCTGCAACCTTAATAAGAAGCTAGTTGTTCAAGTCGGAATGACATTTGTTCAACTGCTGACAGTGATTATCATATTTGTATATATATATACCCGCGTCCCACCCAATATTATATATGAAAAATCCCCAGATATTCTGAGGGCATTTTTGAGAATTTTAGACAGAAGTTCAGCTCAGGAGCAAATTTATGATCTTATATTTGCTAATAGGAGAAATTATTCTCAGCATGGAGCCAAAGTCTAGTGAACACCACATAGATATCATCTTAGAACCCGATAATGAATATTACGATGCAGCAAATATGGTTTATGATTTTCCTAGCCATTTACAATTTAATTTGTCACAAAATTGGGAAATTTGCATGACATCTATAGCTTTTTCACATGTGGATCGCTCTGAAAGAGTTTTAGAATATAGCAACCACAATAAATACCATATTGTATATGATTTTAATTCAAAGTTTCATTATGGAGAACTAGATTTTTCGCACTTAATGATAAAAAATAAATTTTTAAAAATTCCCACGAATACGCAATTCACTCAATGTATAACGGACGCATTCAAAAACGCAGAACCATGTGACAGTTTACAAGAACTGAGAAATAAAAATGAATCACATTGGCATCAACTTTTTGACTATATAGAAGCATATCAACACCCTGGTACAAAATTTTACGAACCCCCTCTAGTGGGGGTTAGAAAGCGGAAACACGTACCATTTGAAGATTTGAAAAGACACGAGGATGGATTAGTCAATGTAGAAAATTCCATGCACTTGTTAAACAATGCAAAATTATCACCCATTTCATCTCCCGTGGGAAAAAGTAAAGCGCAACCTAAACTGGAATTTCAAGAATATGAAGATGGAATTTTCATGGTGAAAACAAATATCCCCATGATAATTGTATCTGAAGCACTAAGAAATTTGCTGTCACTTAAAAACCATTTACTCCAAAATGGGGATTTAGTGTTCCCTAACTCGGGCCTTTTTCGTGGAAGCGAAATAGTATATATAGCCGAGGTTTCGTCACTTCAGAAAACTCTTTTTGGATGCAATAAAGTTCCATTAGGAAATATTTTCTTGGCTAAAAATAAAATCATTCAAGATATCGATTATCACACTAATCAACTACAGTTTCATTCATTCGACTCAGTTTATACTAATAAGCTTCAGTTTTCTTTGTACCACGAAAACGGTTCATACGTCAGAATAGCCCCCCACACTAGAATTTTTTTATCTTTAATGTTGAGAAAACGTCCAATGTTACAATAAATAATGGATCCAGAATCAGAAAAGGATTGTGAGCGAGTACACAAATTTAATAGTGGTGGAGTTTTCAAACCCCCAGATGCCTCATTTTATGAGAAAAATATAGAAAAAAATGCAAATTTTACAGGTCTGGTGGGGCTAGGACCATCGGACATTATATCAACGAGATCTTTAGCTGAGCCCATAGTTACAAGTGAAAGTAGGACTGCCGTAAGATCAACCGGCACTGAGAAAAAGAAGAGAAAAAAGAAACAAGTTAAAATAGGGAAAGGTAAAAGAACTGTTACCAAGGCTAAAGGTCGGGGACGCCGACGAAGAGGCAGGAAGCGTGGAAAGAAAGGTTTGTCATCATTATGGAAGACTAAATTTGGTAAAGGAAAGAAAAAAACTGGTAAAGGGCGCAAAAGACGCAGTAAAAAGAAGTTTCCAGTATCTATTCCAGTATTCCCACGTTAATTCATAACACGGTTCCTCCCCCACTCATTGGTAACCTATATAAGAGAGATAGCACAAAATAATCATATCAGTTAAGGGAAAAAGTTTTCAACATGGCAGCTTCCACATCAACAAATGCCGGCGCACAAGTGTTTATGCCGGAAACTATTTTGAAACAAAAAGTAGACCCATCTTCTTCTTTCATAACAGCCGATGAAGTTAATTATTATTCAGCACCAGCTATAGATTCAACATTTGTTCAATCGCAACTGTTTGAGGTCCCATTAACTACACAACACAATGATTACAACACTAGCTGGACTTGGACAATTGATTCTTCTCAGTATTACATAGACTTGTCAAACATTTACGTTCGAATGAAGTTTAGTGTGGTAAATCAAGACGGCACTGATATACCAGGTTCTGTCACAGAAGGGGATGGCGCAGAGGCGGTAACAACTTCGACATTAGACAAAGTCGCTTTGATACCCGGTTTTGGGAGTACGTGTTGGCGTACTGTGAAATTGTTCAGCAAAGATGCCTTGTTGATGGACATAAACGATACCTACGGATATATGGCTAACATGAGACACAAGCTATTACTTAATATGGATGATGTGTATAAAGAAAAAGAAATATCTGGTTTTTTTAATGAAGATTACACGAGAATAGACAACCCTAATAGCGAGAGTTTCAGACAGAGAGCACACCAGATATCTTTGAGTAAGACATGCATCACTTTTTCAAAATTGGCTCTAGATCTATTCACCACCAAACCCCGATGGCCAGCAGGCTACCCACTCACTATAGAATTGGCTAGACACAGCGATGAATTTTGCTTAGAGTGTTTTCACCCATCCGTAGCTCAAATAGCAAGAAACTTCAAAATAAAAGTGTCTAGAATACAAATGTTTGCATTGCACTTACAACCTAGTGCAGAATGCGCGGTAGCTGTGGAAAGGTCAGCCATAAAAAGACCATTAAAAATTCATTTTTTGAATACTCGAGTAATACGAGTCAATGTACCCGGAAATCTAAAACAGACATCCCAACAGGCTATTTACTCTGGTAAATTACCAAACTTTTGCATAGTTCAAATGATAGAGGGAGATCGATACTTAACCCAAGATGTGAAAAAAGCCAAATTTTGCTTCAAGCCATTCCGAATAGAAAGAGCAGCCATGTTATTTGGAGCGACCCGTCATCCTATGGTACCATATTATTTTGACCGAGCCGACGCCAACTCGACCGATATGGGATACGCCTTGGCCTTCTCTGAATTGTATAGATGCTTAAAGAAAAATTTCAATGTGAAAAACTGCCTATCTTACAGTGAATTTAAACAAAATATGTTTGCTTTAAGTTTTGACCCCGTAGTCTGTCCAGTAAGTGCAGAAAAAACTGATCTATTGTCGATCGGTTCACTAGGTATTGACTTCTCATTCCACGAGGTAACCCCACCAGCAGGCCTAGTTATTTTAGTTTATTGTTTCAACATCGCCTCACTTCATTTACACCCCGATCGCACCATTTTGTCAAACGCTAATTATTAAGAGTGTCGTGGTTATTGTGAAAGGGAAGGGGAGTTATGGAAGTGTTGGATATTGGAGTCATAATTAAAGGAGATTCAGTTTTGGACAAAAATGGTGCTAAATGCTTGATTCTAGGCGATGTTGACTTAAACAAAGAGATTCCAGTGGAAAAAGGGGTCGTTTGTTTTCTAAAATACCCTGATTTGACTTGGGGTCATTTCATAGCCATGTATAGAATATCACGTGACCACATGTTTATTTTTGATTCATTAGGTCGACATAATTTATCGCGTAGGGTGATCAATGATATAAAAGTTCAATTTTCAAAGGAATGTATATTTTCCTTCAATACTGTTGTAATACAGAAGAAAGCCACAGATGTTTGTGGCTTATTCGCTTTAATCTTTTTAAAATTGATGTATATGTGTAAACCTATTACTAGTAAGAATGTTGTGTTGCGAATTATATCACTAATTTGCAAACATGATGTGAGACTATTATTTATCATGTTATTCAGTACAACTTTGATGACAATTAAGGATAAATTGTCAAGCGCCGCTAAAAATGTCATTAATAAAAATGTGTGAGACTATTTTTTATCATGTTATTCACTACAACTTTGACGACAATTAAGAATAAATTGTCAAGCATGTCATTAATAATAAATGATCAAATATTATCCCACTCGGTTAAACTTGACTCATCACTACTCTTGAAGGGCTTATCCCAGGGTAAATATATATTTTGATTCACTTGACGTTTCATCCTGTTCACATCTGGCTCTGTGACGCAACTCGACAGCGTAGGCTCCATCGGTAAGCAAAATTGCTGGTATGCAAACCATTTTTTGAATGTATCATCATCACAGAACGTAGAAGGGCATTTTGGTTTGTACCAAGCACTACCCCATGGTTCTAGATAGCGATAATCTTCATTTTTCAATTCATCATTTTCCTCATTGTCTGCGTAATAAGTAACATTTGATGCAGTAAATTAGTAGTAATTTTGTTGGCTTAAGCTTACTGGTCGGTATGGGGTGTTTCCCGCCTGCAAAATCCATTCTCGTCAGAAAATCATGAAATTCACGTTCTCCACTCATGATGAAACTGCTTCTCAGGGGGGCATCAGCTGGTATTTCAACCATTTGAGGGACCATGTATTTATCGAGTATGATGTTAGCCACATGCATTCCTTTAAACACGAAGAAGGGTCTGGTCGATGTATTGAGCAATAAAATGCCGCAATTTCCACCGTTGTCTATGAAATCTGTAGCAGTGGGTGGGGGTAGGGGTGTTGTTTGAGTTAACCATCTCATCAAATGACTTTTCAACTTGCCATTGATTGACACAACACCATAGAACAGGGCCAAGCAAATCTCACTGGACACCCTTAAATACACCCCCCATGGGGTTGTGAAACGCAAGTCTAGCATGACGTAGCATCGTCCACCTGGTGGAATGTGGTACTCATAGGCTGAGTACACTTTGAATGCAACATCATCATACCGATATAGGGGTTTGAATGCATTGCTGGTGATTTTTTGATAGGCAATTTGTTTGGTTCTTTGACCAAAAAATACGGCAGGGTGGGGCGGGCTCGGTGACTTTTGGTTTTCCATGATGTAATCGAATAAAAGGTTTGATCTCAACTACCCACCTTAAATATTTTTCTGCATGTGCTTTTACGACATGTTATTGAAATGCAATAAAAAATTTATGTCAACCGTAAAAATTTTATTGAAATGCAATAAAAATTTTATGTCAGCCATAAATTTTAATGATATTTTTTATGGCAGCCGTAAATTTTGTCAACCATATAAAAAGGTGGTGAATTTGCCACAATTTCTTTCATATGCGACTTCGATTCCGATAAGCAGAAATCACCAGCACTCCCAGAAGAAACCCTCGACTTCTACACATTATAATGGCAGCACACTTGGCCACCAAAGTGGCTTCCGCAGCTCACAAAGCTGCTGGAGCAGCTATCGATCGAGCGATGGAGGAACAGGACAGTCAACACCTGGACGAACAGGACAGTCAACAGCCTCTGCTACCAGAAGATCCTGAACAAGGTGATGAATTAGATGAGAAAAAAAACATGTTAATTGATAAACAAAAGCAAAATGATGGTGGTTTTGGGGGCATTTACGGACGTGAGCGCCGAGAAATTGTGTACAAGCGGAGAAAAATGAATTTTCCACTCTGCACAATGTACTCGTATAAATTCATTCAGTTTGCCCTATGTAGGGTATGCGAGACGCGTACCAAATATTTACCATCCAAGCTATATAGCGATGACAGTGTGGAAGTGCAAGTCAAATTGTGTCGCGGGTGCAGAATTAGGCACGAAAAAATGATTGACGCAATTCGTCACAGACCGACCACAGGAGCAACCGAAGGCAACAACTCGACATCAACAACAACAGACGGGCGGTACGATGAAAGCGGCGGACGTGCAACCCCCAGATACACTGATCCCGCCGCCACCACCCCCGGAGAACATCACCCACCAGCCGCAAAATATAACAAAAGACAATTTTACTAAAGGGCCCGTAATTAATAAACTATTGGAAAAAGTCAAAAAAATGAATCAAGTGGACAATATCAAACTTATTAACAAAGATGACAATCAAGATGGCATGGAAGTTGAAGACCAGGAGGACCTCATGGACTGCAATGTCAAGAAGAATATACAAAGTGAGTCACCGGCCAGCTTTCTGAAACCATGGGGGATTATTTATCGTTGGAGTGATATTTCTGGTAATAATAATGATGAAGAAGGATTTTGTGAACACACTTGTATCATAGAACCCCACCCATGTTACCATCCCGGTAACAATGGTGACAAAAATCAATCTAAAGACCCCGATCACTGTAATAATGCCAGTCGCTACGGCAATATCGTAATCAATATAAACAATTATAAGTGATTTTCCCACCATGCAGGAACTTTCCCAAAGTTCTGGTTCAATAGAAAGGGTAGAATTTATATGCTGTACAATCCAAGGGATTTTTATCTTCGAGCCGACACCGGCCCCGGTGACTTGGACAGGCTTAGACAACTAATTCATATCGTCGTAAATGAACAACTAGATATTCTCAACATGAGTCTCAAGAATCTATGGGATATGAACATGGCCACTCACATTGAGTGTTTTCAAGCTTTGCGACACAAACGATCGCCTTACGCCGGACGCCCGGGTTTTCTGCTCGCTCAGCGCTTCCTCCATCTGCAATACGCCATGAAGCCTTTTCAAAATGCCTTCTTGATGGGTGCCAGTTCACCCAAGGAGTTGGATTCGATCATCAATGCGTGGCCCGGGTGCGAGTTGAACAAGCACACGGCCGCCCTTCATGTCCAAGAAAAATACATGGCACTCGGCGCAAATGACCTCGAAAATGGGCTCTATCACGACTGGCCCCGCAATGGTGAAATCGGACCCTGCGACGGTAGAAGGGCCATAGTAAAAGCTTGGCAATTGGCAGGCTACTTGTGTCATCCGCTCTTCGATACTACCCTTCCCCACTGCACCCTAAAGGATCAGGATGAAAAGTTTACGGCAGCCTGCGATGGAAACTGCCTTTGGCATAGAGCCAGTAATTTCTTTTTTCTTTTCTTTTTGTAAAAAAAATGTAAAAAATAGGGGGGGCCTCATTTTCCTATTTTTTACTTTCCTAAATTTTTTCCTATTTTTTACTTTCCTATTTTTTACTTTCCTAAAATTTTTCCTATTTTTTACCAAAAAAAATACCTAAAAGAAAAACCTAAAAAAAAAACCCCTTAAAATGCAGTGAAACGGGCTGAATCCTGCGAGAGGGATTTGCAGATTGTGGAGCAACCGAACCATCCACCTGGGGACGCGCTCGATTGATTGTGTCTTTTTTGAAGGTACTCACCACTTGGTACTCACCACTCGCAGCGCGCGCGCGCGCACACACACACACACAAGATGGAACTGGAGAGAATATTGTGATTTCATGTGATTTTTATTGATACTAAATTCTCTGGGGTATCAACGCATCTGTACTGTTTTCCAGTATGTAAACCTATCCTAACCTACTTATGATGCCTCCTGTTTCTGTGTATGCAAAAAAAATGGCGCATTGATAACCATCATTCAGTAGACCAATATAATTTTATCCCTTCATTTTACATCTGGTGGGTCATTACATAAATGAAAAAGTAATAAAGTAAACGCGAGACCGGGTATAATCTTAAAGCTAATGAAAAAAACAAAATCGAATGCATATGAATTTTTAATGCCTAAGTGAATGGGGGGTGTAAATCCAATGCCTTTGTTGACTTTTGTCACTCTCTTAGCTAAAAATAAAATGCAAAGGCATTGGGAAAAAGTCTTTAGAAATTTGATGATATGGCACAGAATGCTGGGTGGGGAGTTTGTATTTTGTCAATGTGAAAAATAGAAAAATCACTGTTTCAGTGTGAAATAAATTAAATACTCACTCACCCAGCACCAAAAATAAATGATGGAATGAATCACTGGGTCAAAATCGCAAATATATGGCCAGGGTTCAAGTCTTACGCAGTGTACCGCAAAGTATGTGCAGAATCCTACCATAATTTATAAAATTTTGTAAAAAATTTGTAATTAATTATTCCATAGTAAAAACGAAAATTTTATGACGTGTCACCAAATGTCAACGGGTTCCGGGTCCCGATTCAAAGCTTGCCGGCAAATAAATGAACGAACGTCATACAAACGCGAGTTTTGAATCGGGACACGGAACCAGTTGACATTTGTTGGTGATGTCAACTAGCGTGCGAGGGGCCCTTGCAACAAAAACACATGTCAGAAATGTGCATGTAAAATACAAGTGCATGGTTCTACTCTATTGAGAAACACATCTGATTATTGGTTTTGCTAACTTGTATTTCAAATGCACGCTAAAAGGTATTTAAAAAAAAACAACAACAAAAAATGCGCATAGGGTGATGGAAATTGGGCGCGGGGGGCTAAAAAACTGCTTACCTACCACACAAGCACAAACACACAAATCGGCAACACTTCACGAATGCAACTGCGCTCAAAAAAAGCGAACACAAAAATAGGGTTCAAACAGGATCCAGATTCTTAATCCTAAGTTATTTCGGGATTTTGTGGCCCCAACTCCTATTCCGGAAATCTCAATCCCGAGAATTTTGAAATAACGATCTCAAATATTTGTACTGGGGATTGTGAACCAGTGATGTCATTACTTTTTATAACACAACCCCAATATCGGTCAATGAAAAATATCATTCCTGATAGCGATCCCGATGGCAATTCTGACTCAGAAATAACAAAATCCCCATCCCGATCCCATTTGAACCCTAAAAATCTGACAAAAACTTCAAAAAAACTCAAAAATCTCACTACGCAGCCCAGCTACTGTCTGCCAAAAAAGTCCGCCAACCGCGGCCTACACGAACAGCTCACAGTGGCCCTGAAATGTATATTGTGTTGCGTATCACATCTTTACAGCATATACGCGAGTTTCACGTTGGAAATATCCATAGAATGAATTTTTGTGTCAAATTTCCGTTTTGTTTCCACCTTTCCGCAGGAAAATTTTTTCCTTTCCGTTTTCCCCAGCTGAAAATGTTATACCTTTCCGTAAAGTGAAAATTTTTACCTTTCCATTTTCCATAAAAAAATTTTTGACACACTAATCACCAGTTTCAAACTCATTGGTCGCGTTCACATGGCCGCCGGTACCCGCCTGAGCGTCAGTGTAGTAGTACCGCGGAACATTCTGTGAGCAGTCCCAAACTCTGTAAAATTCCCTGCAAAATGTCAAATATCTGTCAAGTGTCAATTATCGTACAAAATTCGTTTGCCATTTTGCAATGCATTTTACACAACTTTTGACACTTGACAAATATTTGACATTTTACAGGGAATTTTACAGAGTTTGGGGTTGATACCTGGGTGGGGCGACTCATGCTAGCCCCGGCAACACTCGAGGAGCGCATCACATAGCGCGTCTTAGTGGTCCCGGTGCCGGTGCCGGCGCCGGGGCCAAATGAATGCATGCTGTGCGCCTCCGCCTGACTTTGGGACAAATCGATCAGGTCGCCTATTGGGGGTGGTATATATTTGACTTGTAAAAAATCACCAATTCCACGTATGTTTACCGTATTCACTTAAATACAAGAGTGTCATTTTGATTTTGTTGTCCGGCTTTTTATCTGCCATTCTATTTGGGGGAATAGAGAAAATAGTGCACAAAACAAATACTAACCCTGAATCTGCCTCACGGTGGAAAAAATGGTTTTCTGGTCTTTGAAAATTGTTTTCTGGTCTTTGGAAATAGCTTTCTGGTCTTTGGCGATTATATCCAAAGCAGCCTTTAAATCCGCCAATTCAATTTGCGAGTGTACTTCTTGTGCTAATTTCACAAGTAAATGTAAAAATTAAAATTTGACAACAAAAAAATTTCACTATATTTGGAAATTCTCATGTTACCAACTCTTAACATTTACACCGACTTGTGAAATTAGTACCTGGGGGTCTGTCGTACAGGACCGTCTCATTATACGTGATTTCACTGCGCGGGGTGCTGCAGGCGTACACAGGGCCCCTCATAGGGACATTCGGTCTTTGGGGGCCAGCGGGGTGTACCTGGGGGTAAAACAAAAATAAGTTACCAAAATCGAAAACTTTCAAATGTCAATCAAATCCCACAGTAGGCAGCTGATCCCAAAAAATGTCAATTCCAAATGCATGAACTCTGCCATATATCGAAAAAAAACAATCTACCTGGGTAACCTGAGTACCAGCCGCGTAAGCACCAGTAGCGTGAGCGCCGACCGCGTGAGCACCAGCCGCGAGAGCGCCGGCCAGATGAGCGCCGGCCAGTTGAGCACCGGCCAGCTGAGCACCGCCCGCGTGAGCGCTGGCCGGCTGAGCGCCGCCGCCCTGGAGAGCAGTCCCAGGCCCTGTAAAACCCCTGTAAAATGTCAAATGTCACGCAAAATGTTAATTGTCATGCAAAATACGTTTGCCATTTTGCAGGGCATTTTCCATGACTTTCGACACTTTCCGTGACATTTGACATTTTACAGGTCTTTTTACATGGTCTGGGATTGAGACCTGACCCCCACCCCCCTGAGCGGAGCCGACTGGGGGGTTTTCGCCGGGGTAAATCTTGCGGCGCAAATACTGCGTTGTTAAAATTTTTGTTTTTTAAACTTTGTTAAAAATTGTAAATTTTTGAAAATTTAATTTGTACTCACAGCAAACAAAACCTGGGCCAAATAAACAACCCCCAGCATGAACAAATTGACACCACCTTGAAATGCGCTGTCAAATGTTTTGTACTCCCAGTTTTCCGCGTAGTACTCAACGCGGTACAGTGATGCCTCAATTTGCTCCAATTTTTCGAGAATGAGGTCCAACTGCAAAAAAACGACTAAATTTTAAATTATGTAATTATGTCAACTAGAGATAGTTTGCATTTTTTATATCTAATGTATTTTAGTACATGAACACTAGGTATTTTGCAATGTTTTACGTGCAAGTGTATAATTTCACATATTTTTTGATTCAAGGAGTTTGTAAAATTGATTTTTTCCATCTCTAGTTGTTTATTGAGTGATCTATTCTATATGCTAATGCATATACCTTTTCCAGCACATCATTATCCACCAAATCATCAACCGCTGTAGGAGTGGCGCCAACACTTTCCAAAATCAATTTTGCACTTTGCCTACGCACCACTGATGCAACGTGTACAGTATCAGTGGGGGTAGAAGGTGCACTCGATGGAGCAGCTGTAGTTGATGGAATGGCATTAGAATGTTCCGCCATCAATGTAGCCGAGGTGGTGGGTGGCGTGCTATAACACAGAGTGCCAAAACATCTCAATTGTTATTCACTGTGTGACCCATAACAGAAAATCAACACAGATCAACTCACACTTTTGTGGATGGTGAGTACAGATTTGGTACAAATCGGCGGCAAAGTGTGTCAAAGTATTCCTTTTCCTCCAAAACAATGTTTACACACTTGAAAAACTCTTTTGATGTGTTTGCAGGGGGTGTTGGGGTTGGCGAGGAGGTGGGAGCCAAGGTGGGGTCTGGGGTGGTGAGAGCTGAGGTGGGGTCCGGGGTGGTGGGGTCCGGGGTGGTGGGGGGTGAGGTGGTGGGGGGTGGGGTGGTTGAGAAGGGTTTTGGAGTTGCAGGAGAAGTGCGATTTGGGGGTGACGGCGAGATCTAAAAAGGGGATTAAAATTGAATTTTCACTATTTTTCTATTTTCCATTTTGAAAACACACCCAAATCATTTTTGGTTTGCATGGTTCCGGAGTAGGGCAGGCGGGGGTAGGAGGGCAAGGGCATTTAATAGCACACAAATTACATTTGCATCCAAATGCCTCCACTTTGCACCATTTTTCACCACCTTGTGGTGTTCTGTACGCAACCATCAAAGTAGCGTTGACCGGTGTTTTGGACTCAGTGCTAGTTGTAGTTACTGACATGGCAGTGGTAGTAGAAAAAGTGGTAGTAGTTGGGGTGGGGGTATTAATGTCAGTTAGGGGTCGCAAGCCCTTTAACTCACCACTCAGCGCAGGTGGCTGCGTTATGAAAAAAGTATTTACTATATATCTTCAAAGTTTTGTAAAAATTTTGAAAAAATTTTTGAAAAAAAACCCAAACCATATCACAAAATGTGAATTTACAATTTGGCCCCGTTCCCTGAAACCCCCCATTCAGTGATCCTGACACCGATCCCGAAAAGTCTTTAACCCCAACCCCACAGACCCGACCCCATTAAAATTTCATCACAGCTATCATTTTTCGAAATTTTTGAAAAAGAAAAAGTTTTTTAAACAACCAACCGCCTGAGTGGTGCTCTGCATGAATTTGCGCGTGTCTGCAGGGCTATCGGTTAGGCGCCGGGTTGTGCTACTTGGAATTCTGGTGCGCGCGGATGTTCGCCCCTTAATAAGTGTTATTTCTATTTCAAAAATTAAAATACATGTGATAAATTTTTAAAATTTGAAGAAAAAAAAACAAACCGAAATTTCACACTGATAATTCTTGAAATTCGGGAATTTGTCGCGCACCGCGATGCACAGGGCGCGAAATGGAGCAGTGACAATCACATCAGTAATGGAATTGTCAATTCCATATCTGCGTGAAACATTGAAATAAAAATATCATCTATACATAAATAATTCCCCTGGTGTTATTATTTCGTCAGACATTTTCCGGGGGTCCTATTCGAGGGGTTTATCAAAATTTTCAGGCATTTTTGCATGAACTCAATTCAAGTGGGGGACTATTCTATCAATTACGGTATCCAGTAAATCAAAAATCGAATAAAATCTACAAAAAACTCACGCGGACAAATCGGAGCGCGGCATAACTTTGCAATTTGCAACCACGCCGGTACAGGTGCACAAATGACGGTCGCAGGGGGGCACGGCTAGCACCCTGGAGACCGCGAAGCAGAACAGGGCGGCGCGAAACAAAAACATCCTGAAAATGTACCATATTGAATATTGTTCAAAACTACTTTTTACCGTGCCTGCTGTGATTGTGATTTAATTCATTGGCATTCTTTTTGCGACTTTTTGATAATGTGCCAAAAATTTGATAAGCCTATTAGTATACGAAAACTGAGAAATTGTTTGCCCTCCATGATTAAGGCTAAAAAACCCTACATATTTTGATAAAGGACCAGAAATATTTTTGGTAATTTTGGGGAGCCTCAAGACCAACTACAGGTGGAAAGGTAGCTAACGTGAAAATTGACATGGGATGTGATCCCAAACCCTGTAAAATGCCTTGTAAAATGCAAAATGTCATGTAAAATGTCAAAAGTCATGTAAAACATCATGAAGCTTGGTAAACAAAATTTGCGTGACAATTGAGAACTTGAATTTTATTTAGCATTTTACAGAACATTTTACAAGATTTTCGGGCCGATTCCTGGGGTATTCGATATCAATTAAAATTGTCGATTCACTGTAGGTCGATTTGAGCGACAAAATTTATTAGATATCGAATACCGCGGGAATCGGCCCGAAAATCTTGTAAAATGTCAACTTTCATGCAAAGTGTCACCTGCCACATGACGAACGAGCTTTGCTTGAGAGATGACAAATTGCATGAAAGTTGACATTTTACAAGAATTTCGGACCGATTCCCGCGGTATTCGATATCGAATAAATTTTGTCGGCCTACAGAGAATCGACAATTTTTAATCAATAGACCCATATAACGATGACAACTTTTCACCAGAAATAAATCAAAAAACCGACCTTATCTTTACCAAAACTTCTTTTCTTTGCCCTCAAAATGCTCTTCTGGTAGCGCCGGATCTCGAATTTTTAGAAAATTACAAAATTGGTGGCGACGATGCTGTGCTATAGATCTGTTGAATAGAGAAATAAGGGGTTTTGTAGAATTTGATAGAAATTTGTTGTTTAAATAAAACAGGAAATGACCAATATGGGAGGGGGGGTTGAAAAATAAAAATGAAAACAAACGTAATAATTTGGTTGAAATGTGAATCAAAACATAACATAAAAATAGTGGTAAAACAAAAAAACAGCCGCGGGCAGGAAAAGCGCTCGAAATGTGTTGTGATAAGAACATAGCGTCATTTTGACCTTTTTGAATTTTTGCGTACCACACTCGTACCAAAAAGAAATGTTTTGTCTTTTCGCAGGAGAGTACACTTGATTCAAACTGGTGATTGAAATAAAAATAGCCTTGATATTCAGGGACGGTCCGAAATGGATTTATTACGTATTCTTCATCGAAAATGTCCTTTATAATTGCATATTCGTCAGAATGGGGGTTTCATGGGACACCAGAATTAGTATGGAAACCTACCATAACCCATATGAATAAAATTGTGTGTAAATTTTCACTCTTACAATGTTATAATTGATTATGAAATTTTATTCACAAAATTATGGTAGGATTCTGCACATACTTTGTAAATTTGCAGAATGTAAACATAAAAGATTAGATTCCAGGGGGGTTTAGGTATGTAGGTGTGTAAATGCATGTGATAATTGCAAGCAAAATAAAAAAGATAACAAAAAAGTGTTTTTATTGCTTGTAAAGACTTCGTATTGGAGTCTGAGTTGTTTTATTCGAATGCTATACCGTATTCCAGCCGAATAAAAAGTTCAAAAATTTACGGTGTTACATTTGCATGTATATTTCAATATATATTATCACACAAATTTTATCCTGGTCTGGCACGGCGGATAAAAAAGTTTAACCACACCAACAGAAAATGTAACATCAGTGCGTGTTCAGCAGAATTGTTCTGAAAAAACGCCGTATGAATAATAGTGCGTAGTCTCATTGTACCATGCGCGTTCAAAAGATTTAATTTTATGTATTTATGAAGGACGACAGAATTTGGCAGTATAAAATTATCAATAATAGTCTTAATAATATTGTTGGGGAAACCATCCATCATAAATAAATTTTCAAAAATCACTTCTCTTATGGCTCTATTTGTGTTGAAGGCGTATATGACATCATATACATAGTTTTGGTTCATCAAAGTCTGCATATTTCCATTCAAAGCCAACATTTTGCCTACACCAATCATAGAAATGTACATGGCTACCGTATTACTAACAGCCATCTGAAATTTAACTTTTTTATGTTTTAGATTTGGAATTTAAAAAGGGTATATATACTCACATAAATACTCAAAATTGCAGCGTCATCCAAAATTAACTGACTTGACATATTTTGGTTCCAAAAAGGGAACCTTGCAATTACACCAGTTTACACCCCCCCAAACCCTGTAAAATGACCTGTAAAATGTCAAACGCTGTGCAAGTACCAAAGTTATTGAAAATACCCTATAAAATGGTATCAAAATAAAAATTTTATTCCACAATATTTGACATTTACAGGTCATTTTACAGGGTTTGGGGGGGTGTACCAGATCTTATTAATTGACCCAAATTTCTGAAATGTTAAAGCAAACATTCTGATATAAATATTTGATTAAGTTATGCAAATATTACCTATATTGATTTAAAGTGATAAATTCCCTCACATCCATTCCATTTAAATATGGATGTTCACCAATATTTATGACATTGTTTGTGTCAATTGCCGGTGCAGTCATTTGATATATTGTTTGAAAACAATTTGATCTTCTGTAAAATCAATTTTTTTACAAAATAAATTTTTACCCACAATAGCATTTGAACAAACGTGGTTACTGGTAAAACTGCATTCAATTGGGGTTGCTGATAGATAAACGGTGGAGCATTTACATTCAGGTGCCTTGATGAAGAAGTAGAGCATTGCCTGTTAAAAGTAAAATATAATGTGTCCATTAATATATGAAACACTTATTACATAGAAAACATACTGTTGCAATTGCCTTATTTGTGGTGTATTCATATTATTTTGAATTCTCTGTTGTGGTGTGTGGGAAATTTGTTGTGCTTGTGATGTATGTGGGATTGTACCTTGCCCTACATTATTCGTTTGAACAGGCAATGTTGACGACATTCGTGTTGTATTTGGGGGCTGAAAAACATGAAAATTTATACCACAACATAGCTTTTTGGTGTAAAATTCATTTTAACCTGATTTTGCAGAGCATTGGGTTCAACTTGTGTAATATGTGGTCCATTTCCGACAACATTGTGATTTTGTTGGTTACTTTCACTAACACTTTGTTCATCACCAACAACTACACACAAATTTGGAACTCGATTTCTTTGTGCAGAAGGGCGCCCATCACCTACTGCACCAACATTATGAGCAGTATTTGAAGTAGAGGGTACATTTGGATCATTTGTTAATATTTCTTCAATCTGATCTGATATGGAAATATATTTTTTGTAAAATAAAAAATCATGGAAAATATATTTACCAAACCTGCATTCAGTGATTGAAAAAAATCGGTCAGGTCATCAGTGGGCCTAAAATGGTATATTTAACCTAAGAAAAATACAAATTTATTCAAGTAAACATTTTTATCTTACCTCAATACGCAGTGACACATAGAAAATAAAACTTGCAAACATATTGAATATTGAAAAAAATTCATTTTTTATTTTTATTGAAAAATATAAGATATGTAAGTCGAATGAATATCTCCCCAACTTATCTACATGATCGCTAAAGACATAAAAAATTGAATAACATTAAAAAGTTCTAAAATTTTATTATAGAATCCGTACCTTTCGCTTTTGTCTCGGTTTTGAATTAGCAGTGTGAAAAACGCCATAGTGTTGGATAATGGCAAAATAGTCAACTGAACAAAAATAATAGTACAAAAGAGAAGTAAATATAAATATTTGGCGTTTGCGCCTTTGTCCAACACTATGGCGTTTTTCACACTGCTAATACATAACTGCTAAATATGGGTACAGGTGACACTAACGCATGCCACTTTTAGCGTTCAATTGTTAGCTGGAAATAGTAAACAAACAGAATTGGTGACAGGTAGGTGACAGGAACGGGGACAGTAAAAACTTTATGCTAAAACAAACAAATCAGTTATCCAAAGATTTGAATTATTTTGATACGAAAATGTAAATGTATTTAATTACAGTGTTTAATTTTTATAGGGTAATAAATTAAAATTATTATAAAAATAAAATTTAATAGAAAAAATCATAAAACAGTGTTCAATTCGATATTTAAGGGGTGAGATTTTTAGATATGTAAAACTATTTGTGAAAAACTGGATAAAAATACAAAATGGCAAGTTACATGGCGGATAACCTTTCTGTCTTCAACACCGAGACTGAGTTAGCTATTTATACATGCAAAATGTTCTATTTACCTGTAAAATGTAATATGTCATGCAAAGTGTTAATAGTTATATAAAACAATTTATTACTTTGATCAATAATTTCAGGGTGTTTAAAAAACACCCTTCCAAAAATTATACTACCGGTCCGGTAGCTGTCCATGTATTTTGAGTATTTTTATTGAGTATTATTAAATACTTCTGAGTACAGATAAGAATAAAGATCTTTGTGTCTAGATGCACAGTTGAAACAACACATTCACGGGTTCATCATCACATTTCAGACATGAACGAAAGTGCACAGGTACGCTAGAGAGGGCGGTAGATACAGCACCAGAAGTTGCGTCAGAATCCACGCCAGGGTCGGTGGCGGATTCCACAACGGTGGCCACGTCAGAATTTGCTCCGTGGACCGCAACAGAGTACACAACTTGGGTCGTGCCAGAGTCCATGCTGAACACATCACCGGACACCGCACCTGGTACCGCACTGGACACCGCGCCGGACAGCACCCTGGACACCGCGCGGGACACCGCGCCGGACACCGCGCCGGACACCGCGCCGGACACTGCGCCGGACACTGCGCCGGACACCGCGCCGGACACCGCGCTGGACATCGCGCTGGACACCGCGCCGGACACCGCACCGGACACCGCGCCGGACACCGCGCTGGACACCGCGCTGGACACCGCGCAGGACACAGCGCAGGACACCGCGCCGGACACCGTGCCGGACACCTCGGCGGACACCGCGATGAGTCCAGTGCTGGAGGGCGTGCCCGAGTCAATGGCGATGGTCAAGACTGAGCCTGTGTTGGAAACTGCGCCAGATACGTTGGTGAGTGCCACGGGGGAGTCCATGCCGAATACGGAGTCAGAGTACATGCAGTACATCGCACCAGGTGTCAGTCCCAATCCCTGCAAAGTGTATAGTGTATTATCAATTGTAAAGTAAAAATTGAATAAAAATAGAAAATTGAGTTTACATTTAACTTGACATTATACATTACACTTTACAGGGTTTGGGACTGCCCCCAGATGGTATGGAGGATATTTATAGAGACAATACACAACCGTTTATCACGTATGGAAATACAGTGTCAGAGTGCTCGCAAGAGTTCTCAGACGGAATGTCTGAGTGCTCGCCTGAAAAAATTGATGAAAATCAAAAATGTGGGTGTTTTGATGGAAAAATGGAAAATAGAAATGCACCCCTGGATGATGATGCAAACAGTTGGATCAGTGGAGTCCTGGAGTCAGACACACAGGACAGTGATTATGTCATGTCTGAAGAGAGTGAAAGTGAAGACAGTGAAGCTGAAAGTGAACAGGGAGTGGAAAATGTGGATTACGTGAAAATAAAAATGAGGAGATCGTTCAAAATCTTAAATAAAATTTACGACAATTTTGGATTGTTTTTGGAAAATTTGGAGAAAGATAAAAAGGTTATTTGATTTTCTTACAGTCCTCACTAGGTAGGTTGAACCCGTAATATTTATGTTTCGAGCCAAGTCGGTGTTTGGTAAAATACAGGTGTTTTTGCCCAGAGAATTTGAGGTAAATACTCAAGTTTATCTCAGGGAAAAAATACTCAACGTTGCACCATATTATATACTCAAGGTGAACGACATAAATACCTTGAATTGGTATCATATTTTTGATAAGGGGCTTCTTAGAAGCCCCTGAAATGATGGTAGAAACATGTAAAAAACCAATTATCTCAGGCGCTCACCGCAATGGAATTGTGTCGTGGCGAATATTTGCCATTGGATCTAAAAATGGAAATTGCTGATAAATGTCGTATCAAAATGGTCGAATGCATCACTCATATAAAAAATACAGCTATGACGGACATTTTGGCAGCAATGTACACTGGGGATAGGCTATGTGACATGGAATCTGTCAGGAAAAATCTAATAACTGAAGTAAGAATATTTAATAATTAATATTTTAGGTATATATATATATTCCATTACTCAGCATGCAAACTTGGAAAAATGGACAAAAAATAGATTGCATGAAATGCAACAGAGAATAGATTTTTTCAATGAGAACATTGGTACTTTGGTCAAAGTAAATGTTGTGCTAAGATACGGAAATGAAATTCTGCAAAACCGCAACTTTCCAATTTGGAGGCTAAGTGGGGATGTCAGTGAAGATTCTCTGTGCACAGAAGGGCATGCAAATGAATGTGAACCCATTAAATATATTTTGGCGAAATGTAAAAAATACAAAAAGGATCATATAAGGCATTTTGAAAACGGAACATTGGAGTGTACAGAGTGTGCTACAAATGCTAAGGGTTACAAGGGCAGGCGCTGTGAAGTGTTGAAAGAAAGTTAGTAATAAAATTTGAATTGAAATTGAAATATATATATATATTTAATGTACCCTATAGTTGAAAGGACAGCCACGGACGAAATAGACGAACACAAACAACTTGTGGTCGTTGGATACTTTGATTGCAGTGTCTGTGAATGTAATGATAAGAGTGACACTTATTTGACATCCAGTTCTGATGAAGATAGTATGGAGGAGGGATGAAATTTCGGTGATTTGGCATGATACATCAACGGGGTATTTTTTGTCAATGATTGCTTCTACCTATCTATACGGTGATTTTATTACAAATAAAATACATTGCCACTCATTTGATTGAAAAGGTATTTTTCACAAAAAAACAAAATAAGTTTAGGTATTGCAAGCCAGAGTTTTATACTCTAGCTTCAAAAATAGAGAACATTGTATTTCTACGCGTGATTTCTCACACTTCACATTTTGTTTCGGTAAATAGACTCAATTTTAGGCCCTTTATGAGGAACATAGCGAAATGTTGCTTTTGCGGGTTCAGCTAGCATTTCTGAGTGAATTTTGGCGACTGCATCAACAACTGTCAAATTCACGTGATTTAGGCATGGCCACCAACACGTATAGCAGTTGTTTACGCAGTAGACAAAACACAAAGAAATATAAATTAATATAGCTAGTCCTAATAGTATAATATTATAGATATTAAATGTAGCTGATAGCTGTATCAATTAGAATTAATTAATTATTAGATTAATTTTTAGAATTTTGAATTCTGCCAAATAAAATTAGTTCACAGACGACATCCGCATTTGAGGCTAGAGCTGCGTAAATAGGATTGAAATAGGTGCCAGTGAAAAAAACAAATTGAAAAAATTTGGTGGTACCTCGTTTTTGAAAAAAACGCAAAATCGGGTACTCTTTCTCTGGTACCCACTACTACCCTCCAAAAGAATATGCATCAGCGCATGTAACCATCGTGCAGAAATTTTGCACATGCAAATTTTGTGATAATAAACAAAATTAATATGCAAACAAACCATACACACAAATTATTGACTTTTGTCTGTATTTTGGGGCTATTTACAGCAGCCCCTATAAAAGACTGGTCCCCGGTGAAAAATATTTTTTTTCAAAAGTCAATAATTTGTGTGTATGGTTTGTTTGCATATTAATTTTGTTTATTATCACAAAATTTGCATGTGCAAAATTTCTGCACGATGGTTACATGCGCTGATGCATATTCTTTTGGAGGGTGTGTAGCAATTTTTATAGATTTGTCACAAATTTTGGCATGTGTTTACTCCTTCATTTACTGAGTACGCATGCCAAATTTCAGCTCAGAGCAGTTAGTGGTTCTTATTTTTTAGTGCTTTTATTTTTGTCATACACTGTATTTTTGTATAGTGATTGAACTCCCAATGGGACTGTGATGAAACAACTGAAGTTAGCGACCTCTGCCACCGATTCTGGCAACTCCAAGACCATAATGAGCGACGGTCTCTAGAGTGGTGAGATTTTCTTGTTGTAGCCAAAAGTCCACTTTTCAGCAGCCAGTTATGTCTATTTCATTGTTGCCTGTTGGAAAAGGGGTTCAAAGTTGTTTCAGGTACTTTATTTTGATCAGATCAGAGGTTTTAGATCAGATACAGCATAAAAATACAAAAGCGCAAAGTTAGCAAGCTTCCTAGTCAAAGTTTCTATTGCTAACTTATTTTATTTGCAAGGTCAATTCCAGACTCGGGGTCAAAAGACTGAAGTAAAAACTTCCAAAGTTGCAGAAACATGGAAATTTGTATAAAAAACGTAGCTACAGTACTTTCCTAAATACAATGCACAAATAAAACACATTTAGCCTAAACAGTTGGCTTATGCAGAGTGCATGTACATTCGAACAATTATGGTAAAGAAATACAGCGTACAAATTGGGCAAAAGAAAACAATTAATCTTGCGGGGAGCCAGATCGGCAAACTTGGGCGAGTTGTTAATCTGTCAGAAATTTGTCAGAAAACATTGACACACTTTGGAAACTAATTTGATAGAGTTGGAAACTAGAAATAGCGTTGTAAATTGTTCCTAATGATATAGGTAGAGCAGGGTATGTATTAAATATAATTATCACTTCATGGAAACGTATAATTAATAAATGAGCAAGTTGGGACTTATTTGAGGTAAATGGGTATCATAGTCAAATTAGGTTTGAAATTCTGTATATAAATATATTAAATGAGCAGGGTTTATAATAAGATATTTACTTGCCTTAAATATCTAAAGTGGTGCAAAGTTGAACGTATATGCCTATGTGAAGGGCTACGTAAATACATGCTAGTAGAACCGCACATTAGTTGACTAAACATTTGACCTTTCCAATTTACATGTAAACTGCATAAATGTATATATTAAACTGATCAGAAATTTACGGTGAATCGAATGAGCCTAAATTTATGTCCATAAACCTAAATACAACATAATTGACTTTTTAACTTAAATATCCTGCACAATTCTCCAAATAACCTATAAAACACTTTATGAATCAAATATTCTCCATGGATAAATAATATAGCGCATGAAAACCGAATATTAGTTGTGGTTAAATAATATAGTGCAAATTAGAAATAGCTTGTGCGGATAAATCACACAGTGCATGAAATAAATATGGACAAACTACTCCTATTAATCAACTCTCTGTATTCTCTGTCTATCCCTTCCACTACGGTCAACACAGGGACCGCTCCCTGGTCAGAACAGAAAAGTCCCCAACACAGTTCAAACATCCCCGGTGACAAATTTTTTCAGTACCACAAATTATTGTGTCACACCATGTCTGAACGAACGGTGTAAGGGACCAACATTTTTGTTTACTGAGAAAAACATTTTCTCACCATGGATGTTTGGACTGTGTCAGGGACCTTTCTGTACTCACCAGGGACTGATCACCAGTGGGATTTTGTTCACTATACAAAAATACAGTGATTGACAAAAATAAAAGCATTGAAAAATAAGAACCGCTAACTGCTCTGAGCTGAAATTTGGCATGCGTACTCAGTAAATGAAGGAGTAAACACATGCCAAAATTGAGACAAATCAAAAAACTTCTATACACACTCCCAAAGAATATGCGTCAGCTGTGTAACCATGTTGCAGAAATTTTGCATGTGCAAATTTTGTGATGATTAATGTAATTAATATGCAAACAACCCATACACACCAATTATTGATACTTGAAAAAATTATTTTTCACCAGGGACCAGTCTTTTATAGGGGCTGCTGTAAAAAGCCCCAACATACAGACAAAAGAATATATGACCAAAAAGAAAACAAACAAAACATATTTTTTCACATGGATGTTTTCACAGACATCAATCGGAGAAGAGTTTTACTCGGGAGTAGGGTTTTTTAGAGGGAGCAAGTATTTTTTATTTTTTCTACACTCAACTAACATGGGGGAGTTAGAGAGGGATAAATTGGAGTAAATACAGTAGCTCTATCAATTTTGGCAAAGAGAGATGTAAGTTACAACTTCTTTGCACTGTCTGCAAGTACCACGCAGGAATTGTGCACAAAATTAACCAACCAAGGACTAATCAATCTCAATCACATTTTACTCAAGCAAGGAATTACTCAATGAGAAGGGATTTATTCAAGGGGTTTTATTCAAGGTGAGTGACGTAAAAGCGCCTGGCGCTAGCGCCAAAGCAAAAAGCACCATGGCACTTTTGGTGCTTGGCGCCTTTTTGCTGTGGCACCATTGGCGCTTGGCGCTGTGTTACAAAAAAGCGCCATGGTGCTTTTGGCGCTTGGCGCTGTTGCAAAGTCCAATGAGCAGAGAGAACTTTGCTTGACTAGGTTGACTTCTGTTTCCAATTGCCAAGAGAGAATTTACATATTTAGATATTTATTCAGTTAGACACAGTAGAATAGTCAAAATAGTAATACAGGATACAACAGTTTACTCGTTTACAGCCAATAACATAAGATTACAGAAGATATTAGAAGATAATTCATCTACCTAAGCTTTGCCCTACTCAATATATCTTGAAACAACAAAGTTACCGGTACAACATTACATTTACCTAGAACACAAAAGCCTAAACCAATGCATGAAATCAAAACTTGTGAGAATTATGTTTCAACTGATAACCAGTACTCAGCAAAATAATGTACACAGAAACAAAGTTTTATGTGATGGTTTCCCATCACAACAGCGCTGTGATGCCGTGGCGCCATTGGCGCTTGATGCTAGCATTTTAAAAAGCGCCAAATAAGCGCCAAGGAGTTCAAAAAAATATCACAAAAAGATTTTGTGTGCATGATTTTCAGAAGTAAATGTGTTACTGTAAGTGTATTCAGGAAGAACAAACCCTCTACTGCTTATTTTGTATACATGTTCATGCAATTGCGAGGATATTCAACACTTTCCCAAATAATGGGCAGATGAGAGATGTTCAAATGCATGGTGTTGCGTTGTGTTGAAAATCAAGCTTTATTGTCGATATTATATGTTAATGTGCAATGTACCCGCTGCCACTCCCAGACCCTGTAACAGACCCTGTAAAGTGTAAAAGACCCTGTAAAAAGTCAGGTGCATGGTTGGCAAAATCTCTGGCAAAATAAAAAATAAATAAAAAATAAAATGGAAAATTGAAGAATAAAATAAAATGAAACAAGAATAAAATTAAAATAAAATACAATTTTCATACAATTTATATACAAATAATTCTTATACAACCAACCAAGGTCAGGTGACATGTAAAAACCATGTTAAGTGTTAAATGTCATGTAAAAGACCTTGTAAAGTGTCATGTAAAAGACCTTGTAAAGTGTCATGTAAAAGACCTTGTAAAGTGTCATGTGTATGCAAATCTTATTTTATCATATCCAAATCTCATTTTATCATATCCAAACTGTGTGTTCTTGTATCCAAATCTTATGTAAGAGTAAGATTTGGATACAAAAACATACGTTTTGTATACTATATAATCAGATTAAGATACACATGACACTTTAAAGGGTCTTTTACATTACATTTGACACTAAACAGAGTTTTTATGTGATACATGACATTATCTATACAAATCTAAGCACTTTTCTCCACAATGGCGTTCCATTGTCAACCGGAACTCTCAGCTGTAAAATAACATCACAAAAATAAGAAAACTTGACTTGATTAGGCATAATCTTGCTTTTGGCACTGGCGCTATTGGTATTCAAAGTGGAATTTTTTGAGGGCTCAATTGAGTAGCTGTTTCAATTTTGACAATGAAACATGTAGGTTACAAGTTTTCTGCACTTTGTAAAAGTACCATGCAGAAACCATGTGCCTATCATGTTGGAGCAGAGTAAAACACACCTAGTAAAACTAGAAAGGGCATAGACCACATGCTTGGGGCATTCCCAGACCCTATAAAAGTCCCTGTTAAGTGTCAAAGACCCTGTAAAATGTCATGTGTCATGTAAAAGACCCTGTAAAATGTCATGTGTCATGTAAAAGACCCTGTCAATTGTCAAATGTCATGTAAAAGACCCTGTAAAGTGTCACGTGTTTCCAAATCTTATGTTTTTGTATCCAAATCTTATGTTTTTTGTATCCAAATCTTATGTAAATTATAAGATTTGGATACAAAAACATAAGATTTGGATATTATAAAATAAAATTTGGATACACATAACACTTTACAGGGTATTTTACATTACACATGACATTTTACAGGGTCTTTGACACTTTTCAAGGTTTTTTACAGGGTCTAGGAGTAGTGGCTGATAATCGGAACATAAATATGGAAGCTCCAGGTGATTCTGATTATTTTAAGTGTTTATTGGTGAAAATCGGTTGAGAAATAGCTGAGATATTGAGTTCTGAAATTGCATGCATTTTCATTCAACTGGAGCAAATCAGCATATGAAATTTACACATCACTAATCCGACCACAAAAATTGAATCTGCACGCTGTCCTGATCATTTTAATTGTTGACCGCTCATAAACAGCCCATAAATGACCAACTTATTAAGCTTCAAAAGCAATGTCCAGATAAGGCATACAAAATGAACACCTTTGTATAGACGCCCTAATCTCAGGAGTGGGGGATTATTTGAGCAAACAAAAATATTTGGTCACAACACAAATGAAATTTAATGTACATAATTATTTACTGCAGATTTCAAAACAACATTCAAATCACTGCAATACAACATGACCTCAGATGATCACCAAAACATCCATCACAGTTCCCACGTTTCTTGCACATCACCCTGATTTGCATATTAATTTTACCTTGATAGCAATGATGTTGATAAAAGTGTTGAATACTATCAGCACATTGCCAACACACTGGCTTACACTAGCCAAAGTTACATGATCACAACTGAAAGCAGCGTTGAGCTATAGCACCATGTGTACATCAGTACAAAATGACCGAAATTGTAACACCCACAGTTCCGCAGTGGATGGAGCTGAGGGGTGAAATTTTGGGTAAAAACTCAAAACACCTTATATGTTTACGTGTTGAAATTTTATGACAGTAGCTCGCCCCTAGCGCGAATGGCGAGCACTGTCCAGGTACTTTTCAGCCCGTTCTCTGTTTTCTTCTCTGATTACTAAAAAATTATGTTTATTAAAAAAAAAATTTCTCGCCGGGGTCGTTTGGCCCCGACTGGGGACAATTACCACAAAGTCCCAAAAAGTACCATAAATTTTTGTGTGGTACCGGGGCCGAACGACCCCGGTCGGGGACCAAAATTCGTTGTATACTGAAAAAAAAACGTTCCTCACCGGGGACGTTTGGCCCCGGTCGGGGCCATTTCAATATTGCTGGGGACCGGACCCCGGCAGAATTTCATGCACTATAAAAAAATAAATTAATCAACGAAAATTAAAGTGTAAATAAAAAAATACTCAGTAACTGCTCTGAGCTAAAATTTGGCATGCGTACTCACTCGACAAAGGAGTACACGCATGCCAAATTTGAGAAAAATCAAAAAAAATTATAGACCCCCCAAACAAAATTTGCATCGCCGTGTTTGACCGTCATGCAGAAATTTTGTGCATGCAAATTTGGTGTTAATTAACCTAATTAACACACAAAGAACCCATGCACACCAATTTTTGTTTTTTGAAAAATTTTATTTTTTGCCGGGGACCGGTCCCCGGCCGGGGCCTGTGTAAATAGCCTATTAATATGATGAAAAGTGCGGGGAAAATGGGCAACTCAACAGCTATCGATTGCAATCGAATTCAATGAACTCAACCGAACTGTTGGTAGAAAAATAGAAGCCGACAGATTTGCACCCGCCGATGAATAAACTTATCACCGCATTTGAAAAAGCCCAGTGCGACATTCCAAACTAAGGTGCTTCGGGTGGGTCTATGGAAGAAATTGAAGCAATACTAAACGCATCAGAAGGTTACTTGGGCAGGGTTGGCAAAATCTCAGAAAAGAATAAAAATAAAATAAAAATAAAATGGAAAATTGAAGAATAAAATAAAATAAAATAAAATGGAAAATTTCAAAATAAAAATAAAAATTGTATAAAAATTCGAATTTTTGTAAAAATTTTGTAAAATTGTATACAAATTCATATTTTTGTAAAAATGGTATTAAAATTCATAATTTTTGTAAAAAATTTTTCTGTTGTTTATTGTTCAACCTGTTTGTTCGCGGAGCTGGGGCAGTCCCAAGCCATATAAAGTGTCAAAATGTCATAAAATGAAATGGAAAGTGTCAATTGTCATGACAAATGTTGAGTAAAGTGTCAATTGTCATGACAAATATAAATTAAAGTGGAAACTGTAAAGCAAATTGTATCCAAATCTTTTCTTTTGTATCCAAATCTTGTTGTCGTTTTTGTAGCCATATCTTATGTGAACATTTGGATACAAAAACATAAGAGTTGGATACCAAAACATAAGGTTTGGATACAAAAACATAAAATTCAGATACACAATTTACACTTTGCATGACATTTTTCATGACAATCATACTTTGCTTGACATTTCAGATGTCAATTGACTCTTTACTTTACATTTGTCATGACAATTGACACTTTGCATGACGTTTTACAAATGTGCCAAGCACACTCCAGTAATCTTTCTACTGAAAATGCAAACCATTCTTATCGATAATTGTAACTTTACACTTGCAGCTAGCTAACAATACCTATTGCATGCAACTTTTGCAGAGTAATAGAAAAATTTGTCATGCGTTTTTCATGTTTAGGTCTAATTATCACATTTTTCTGGCCTTGCATGCAAGATTCTGATTTTTTGTAAAATTTCTGTAAAATTTTTGTAAAATTTTTGTAAAATGGTCCCATTTTATCATTTTTTATTTATTTTGGAATAAAATAAAATAGAATGAAACGGCTATTTACACAGGTCCCGGCCGGGGACCGGGACCTGTGTAAATAGCCGAATGAAACAAGAATAAAATAAAAATAAAATACATTTTTATACAATTTTTATACAATTTGTATACAAATGATTTTTATAAAACCAACCCTGTACCTGGGCAATATTGGCGATCTTGGCATATTTGGAAAATAAGTATACTCAGTGAACATCACACTTAAATAGTATGGAAACCTACCATAGCCCATCTGAATAATGAATAGAAAATTACACAGTTTTTCATCACTTGCAAATACAAAAATCACTTTCACATTACAGATAAATACAGAAAATAAAAGAACAGATGAAAAGAATAAAAATATCGTCGAAATGATATCAATAAGTATCTTTGAGGTGCATTGAGTGGGTAAAGGCAGCAGCTGTAAAAGATCGTGTCATGCATAGGTAGCTGTTAAAACGTATTTACGTTTACTCGATAAATATGGATACTCGTGTACTGCGTAAATACATTTACGTTTCCTACCGAAAAAATACCAGTACTCATTTACTCGCATACTTTTTGAAAGTACACAAGTACAGAAAACGTACTTCAAACAGGTTTTTATAGGCTTTTTCAAGGCATAAAGGAAACAAAGGGAGAGAAAAGCTCAAAATAGGGACAAAATATCCAAAATAGTACAAAAGTAGACAAAAACACCATAACCAGTGAATTTGATGGTGAAAAAGTCCGAAAATTAGTGATTTTGAGCGAAAATTGGGGCAAAATTTCTCGAAAATACCCACTTTTACGTTTTCCGGGCACAAAAGTAATTTACAAACGTTTACTCATGAGTAAAAGTACAAAATAAATACTTAATGTTTTCTGTACTCAACTGTGAATAAAAAATAAATACTTTACGTTTACGTTTACTTTCAAAAAAGTTCAGTACTTTTAACAACTCTGGTGTCATGTAGGTGAACATGGTGAGCGGCTTGCATAATTTACTAGTTATAAATGTGGCACACAATCAGATCACAAATGATTATGCAGATGAATGAAGCAATGGCTCTGCCCACACTAGTTTTCACACGAAATTTCGAAAACTCATAAAGGAGCTTTGAACGTGTTTGAGTTTTCCACGATGAGTCATTTTTAATCTCCGTCAACTGTATTCGACGGCCACCTTATTGTAGAAAACTCAAATGCGTTCTGAGCTGATTTGTGAGTTTTCGGAATTTCGTGTGAAAGCTTATGTGTGTAGGCACAATGGGACAAAACTAGTTAATCAGAATAACTCACCGGCGACATAACGATGGTAGATTGGCAGCGCGCCCCCGGGCATGGCGACTACTGAATCTCGCTGGACACCTGCCGATCAGATTATCAACTATGCTGTATTCATCACCGCTTTGAGAATGAGCATTAGAAAGAAATATTTAGACCGCAGCCATTTTCAGTAAGATTTTCAGTCTCGTTGAACCGCGTTGATCTAAAATCGCGTCGCGCTGCACGCAATCAAAAAAATATTGACCACCGAGAAGTGAGAAAGTCGAAAATGTGCATTAGATGAATTAGTAATGGAGGTGATAAATGTGGGAAAATGCTGCCCACAGAAATAATAAAAAGACTCATGTTTTACTCGCTTCTATGTGAACACCTATTCCAAGCCAAAATTGGCTATGAAAACAGCCAAACCAAATTGTTTATTATTGCAAGTTCTTCAAAATGCCATCTGTAAAACACATTTTGTTAATACCGTATTCCATCGGGTTATCCCGACTCCCAAGTGCCGGGTTGGGTGGTTTTTATTTCTACTGTTGTAAGTAAAGGAACTGTAAGAAAACCTTTCTGACAAATTTTTTTTTAAATTGGTTGTAATTCAGATGTTATCAAGTGACGAACATGACAAATTAACAGCTGCAGGCCGGCAACTGAAAATACCCCGCGGACTGAACAGTTTACATGCGTACATATTTACCTAGGTACTTATATTTAATCTTACGCAACAATACTTACTTTGGTTTGTCTTAGCTTGTCACTGACTTGCTTTACGCACATACATGTTATAAACTAGCAGGATTCTCTCCGACCTTCGGTCGGGTTTTGTGGTTCTCTACAATTAATACCATTGGAGAAAATATGATACTTTAGTTAAGTTTGCCCACATGCTAGGCATGTGTTTTGAAATGCAGTATGTAATGTAGCAACAATAACAAGACCAATACCAAAGATGCAATGTTTTAGAATGGATTTTTGTAAACTTGGTTGGTAAAATGTAAAACTGTTAACTGTAGAATGGTTGGGCATGAAACTCGGTAGTAAAATGTGGACAGTTTGCGATTTGGTATGATGGTGTGCAGTGTGCATTCTGTGTGGTATAGGTTTTGTGATATGATAGTGTGGTTTTTGCAAGGTGTCAAACTTTGTTGTAATCTTCAATTGGTTACATTTGTGCTTTGCTGTTCTTTTTGTGTTTGTAAATCCTTGTGGTATTAATTGTAGAGAACCACAAAACCCAACTGAAGGTTGGAGAGAATCCTGCTATAGGTACCCACTACTCAGATGCTTGCAAAAACTGACACCCCAATGGGGGCCCCCCTCCAAATGGCACCCCCCGGGGAACCCCCCAAAAGTGGCACCCCCTGGGAACCGCCCAAAAATGAGACCCCCTAGGGCCCCACAAATATGGCACCCCCTGAGGACCACCGAAAAATGGCACCCCTTAGGGACCCCCCAAAAATGGCACCCCCTTGGGACCCCCCAAAATAGCACCCCCTGGGGACCCCCCAAACATGGCACCCCCTAGGAACCCCCACAAAAATGGCACCCCCTGGGGACCCACCCAAAGTTGGCTCCCCCTGGGGACTCTCCAAAAATGGCACCCCCTGGGGACCACCCCAAAATGGCACCCCCTTAGGACCCCCCTGCAAAAAAAAATATAGCACCCCCCTGAGGACCACCAAAAAATGGCACCCCTGGGGACCACCCAAAAAATGGCACCCTATGTGGACCCCCTTGAAATGGCACCCCCATATGTACCTCCAGAAAATGGCACCCCGTGGAGACCCCCCAAAAATGGCACCCCATGGGGACCCCCTCTAAATCCTGTAAACACAGCCCCTAGTTTGAAAACTCCTGTAAACTCAGCCCCTAATTTGGAAACTCCTATAAACTCAGCCCCTAACTTGCAAACTCTCGTAAACTCAGCCCCTAACTTGCAAACTCCCATAAACTCAGCCACTTATTTGTAAGCTCCCATAAACTCAGCCTCTAATTTGAAAACTCCCATAAACTCAGCCCCCAATTTTGGAAACTCCTGTAAACTCAACCCATAATTTGGAAACTGCTGTAAACTCAGCCCTAATTTGGATACTCCAATAAACTCAGCCCCTAATTTAGAAACTCCCATAAACTCAGCCCCTAATTTGGAAACTCCCTTAAAATCAGCCCCTAATTTGGAAACTCCCATAAACTCAGCCCCTTATTTGGAAACTCCCGTAAACTCATTTTCAGGTTTATGGTAATGTAGTGTGAAAATGGTATGAATATTTCAAAAAATCACTATCATCAATCCACAAATGCATCAATTCACAATTTTCAATTTTTTAGCCCCAAGGGTTAGACTTAAAAGGTTATGGTAATGTAGAGTAGAAATGGAGTGCACATCTCAAATCACTGCAATAAAAAACCCACAAACGCATCATTTCACAAATTGAAAGTTTTTGTGCCCAGGGGTTCATTATCAGGGTTTTAGTCAAATGGTGTCAAAATGGAGTGCATATTTGAAATCGCTACAATCAGAAACCCACAAACACATCATTTTATGATTTGAAAATTTTTGGCCCTGGGGGTTCATTTTCAGGGTTATGGTAATGTAGTGTCAAAATGAAGTGCATATTTCAAATCAAGGCAATCAAAAAGCCACAAATGCATCATTTCACAATTTCTAATTTATTAGCCCCATGGGTTCAATTTAAGGCTTACAGTAATGTAGAGTTGAAATTGAGTCATTTCAAATCAGTGCAATAAGAAACCTGCAAAATGCATCATTTTACAATTAGAAATTTTTGGGTCTAGGGGTTCAATTTCAGAGATTTAGTAATGTAGTGTCAAAATGGAGTGCATATTTGAAATCGCTACAATCAGAAACCCACAAATGCATCATTTTATGATTTGAAAGTTTTTGGCTTAGGGGGTTCATTTTTATGGTTATGGTAATGTAGTGTCAAAATGAAGTGCATATTTCAAATGAGTGCAATCAGAAACCTGAAAATGAATGATTTCACAAATTGAAAGTTTTTGGCTCCAGAGGTTCATTTTCAGGGTTATGGTTATGTAGTTTTCAGGGTTATGTAGTGTCAAAATGGATTGCATATTTCAAATCAGTGCAATTAGAAACCCACATCGAATCATTTCACAATTTCTAATTTTTTAAGCCCTGGGCATATTTGAAATAGCTACACTCTGAAACCCACAAATCCATCATTTTATGGTTTGAAAGTTTTTGGCCCAGGGGGTTCATTTTTAGGGTTATGGTAATGTAGTGTCAAAATGAAGTGCATATTTCAAATGAGTGCTATCAGAAACCCGAAAATGCATCATTTCTCAAATTGAAAGTTTTTGGCCCAGGGGGTTCATTTTTAGGGTTATGGTAATGTAGTGTCAAAATGAAGTGCATATTTCAAATGAGTGCTATCAGAAACCCAAAAATGCATCATTTCTCAAATTGAAAGTATTTGGCCCCATGGGTTCATTTTTAGGGTTATGGTAATGTAGTGTCAAAACGGAGTGCATATATCAAATTGGTGCAATCATAGACCCAAATTTGAAATCAGTGCAATCAGAAACCCAAAAATGAATGATTTCCTTATGGAAAGTTTTTGGCTCCAGAGGTTCATTTTCAGGGTTATGGTTATGTAGTTTTCAGGGTTATGTAGTGTCAAAACGGAGTGCATATTTCAAATCAGTGCAATTAGAAACCCACATTGAATCATTTCACAATTTCTAATTTTTTAAGCCCTGGGCATATTTGAAATCACTACACTCAGAAACTCACAAATCCATCATTTTATGATTTGAAAGTTTTTGGCCCAGGGGGTTCATTTTAGGGTTATGGTAATGTAATGTCAATATGAAGTGCATATTTCAGATGAGTGCAATCAGAAACCCGAAAATGCATCATTTCTCAAATTGAAAGTATTTAACCCCATGGGTCCATTTTGAGGGTTATGGTAATGTAGTGTCAAAATGGAGTGCATATATCAAATCAGTGCAATCAGAAACCCAAATTTGAAATCAGTGCAATCAGAAACCAAAAATGCATCATTTCACAAATTGAAATTTTTTGGCCCCAGTGGTTCATTTTCAGGGTTATGGTAATGTAGTGTCAAAATGAAGTGCATATTTCAAATGAGTGCAATCAGAAACCTGAAAATGCATCATTTCTCAAATTGAAAGTATTTGGCCCCATGGGTTCATTTTTCAGGTTATGGTAATGTAGTGTCAATGGAGTGCATATATCAAATCAGTGCAATCAGAAACCTAAATTTGAAATCAGTGCAACCAGAAACCCAAAAATGCATCATTTCACAAATTGAAAGTTTTTGGCCCCAGTGGTTCATTTTCAGGGTTATGGTAATGTAGTGTCAAAATGGAGTGCATTATATATCAAATCAGTGCAATTAGAAACCCACAATGCATCATTTCACAATTTGATAATTTTGGCCCCATTTTGGGTTCAATTTCAGGGTTATCGTAATGTACTGTCAGAATGGAGTGCATATTTCAAATCATTGTAATCAGTAACCCACAAATGCATTATATCACAATTTATATTTTTTAGCCCCGGGGGCCTCACTTAAGGATTATGGTAATGTTATTGTTAACTCCCATAAACTCAGCCCCTAATTTGGCAAACACCCATCAACTCAACTCCCATAAACTCAGCCTCTAATTTTTAAACTTGTGTCAACAGCCCCTTATCTTTAAACTTCTGTCAACTCAACCCTAATTTATCAACACCCAGCAACTCAACCCTGAATTGTAAACTCAGCCCCTAAAAACTCAAGTCAACCCCCTATACATGTGCAATTGCATTCTTGGGAAGCAACTTTGCCATCTACTAACCCTGTTTGTCAAGATTGTGGATCGTGTTTGTAAAGGGCATTTGTACTAATAAATAGTGACTGCATTGTGTGCAAAAACACACACGAATCGGGCACAATGAGGCCTGTGATTGTGCCTCCTATCTTTTGCATTGAAGCATGCTTAGCGTGCAGTTCTTTCGCAATTGTATAGGTGGAGATACGTGCCAATGCAACACTTAAGCTGCGATTTCAGCTCAACTACGTAAAATTCTAGCGTAAGACTTTATCACAGAATTTATTACATAAAAGTGGATGATACATGTCTCCAAGTTGTCATGTGTGAAGTACTGATCCATCTCTTTATCATGTCCAAAACTGAGCGTCACAGTTGTTAAAATGTATTTACATTTACTTGAAAAATACTTGAAAAAGTAGCTGTACTCACCTTTATGCATACATTTGAAAAGTACATGTGTACAGAAAAAGTATTTCAGAAATTTCAAATTGCAATTGTTTGTTGCTAAGATAAAGAAACCTTGAAGAAATCATATCATTTTTCTTAGAAATACTGAATACCTGATCATAAAAAACGACAACTACCTATTATGACTTACAGTGTAAAAATCGCTTTCACATGTAAAAGTAGTCTCTTTTACATTTTCCATGCAAAGAACCCAATTTTATATACCGTATTACCTCGAAATACCCCCAGGGGGTTTATTATTTCGCCAGCAAAATTTGAGGGGAGGGGGGAAATTCGAGGGGGGGGGGGGTTAATTCGAGGGGGGGGGGTGTTAATTCGAGGGGGCGTCTATTATTTCGCCAGAAATTTTCAGAAATTCCCCATACGCAGACGTAGAATAATCGAACAATTACATAGATGTATATGTGTTTATAGGCATATATAACTGTATATACACATAAGCCCTTCCCTAACGTCACTTGATCATCACTTTTAACGTGTGTTATGCAGTGTACAGATCACAAACTGCGGTATTTGTCATGCACGTTCTCTTTACACTCAATTTTGGGGGGGTATTTCGAGGGGGGGGAGGGTTTATTATTTCCTCAGTCGAATGTTATTATTATTATTATTATTGTGAATATGAGATGTAGGGCCATATCCATTGCTGGATTCCGCCCCTCTCTCACCTACTTCCGCCAAGGCTAGCTGAGGGGGATCAGCCTCACCCTGGCACATACAACGCCGCTTAGTACACAAACTTCTCAGTCGGTTTATCGATCTGTTATTTGCACCACACATTCACGTATCATCCTATCTATACCCTTTCTGTGGGCATGGCATAGTTTAGCTCCAAGGGGATTTACCCTCCAGTCACATGGTATTGAGCATCGGATATTCTTTAGATTTTCACGCTCCGTTTTATTAACTTGGCACATATAGAGAATATGATGCAAATTTGCAACTATTTTTACATTGCTGCTGGAGCAGCGCTTGCAGACTTTTCTTTTGGCACCACTCCTTGTCCGAAGGGCATTGTATCTTGCAGCTAGCCAGTTCAGCTCATTGTAGTAAATATTTTTGATTTCTACTTGATCTAGCACACCACCTCTGTTAGTAACTGCTGTTTCTTTCATAAGTCTATTACGGGAAGATATCATCCTCTGACGGAGTATATAGGTTTTTATATCGGATCCTCTTAGGTTTTGGATAACCGTATTTATCTGGGATGACTCAATGCATTGATTGACCAGTGTCTTGTTGCTATTATCGATTTTCAATCGTGAGTTACCAGAGATGAGCTTGTCGGTTTCATGAGCTCTCACAAGCCATCTGGTCCTACAGGCTCGTTGCATGTAATTGTCATTTGTCATTATTAATTGGTTATATTTATCAGATGGTAATATGCCATTTATATCATACAGCAGAGAGCTGCTGCTACAGCTAACAGGAAGTCTAGCTGCTTTTTTCATTGTTTGTACATACATCTTGTCCATCTCCACCAATTGGCTTTTGTCTAATCCAGTTATCTCTACCCCATACATTGATCCGGGTTCCACGTAGGCCTTCCATGTGATATTGGCCGTGTGGAGGGGTGTAATTGTCCCTTTGGCGGCATTTAAGGCTAGTGTACGTAACCTTTTCATTTTGGTTATGACATTAGTTTTGTGTGCCTTAAACGGATCTGCACCGGTGTTTATTAGCACCCCCAAGTACCTTATCTGATCTGTTTCTTTTATTATTTCCCTCTTGCGGTTTTTGAGACCCCCTATATCAATATACCATTCTTTTTTTGCGATTTTACAATCGCCCCATCGTAGCACTTCACTTTTTGATGAGTTTATACTCACGCTCCATTTCCAGGCCCATGAGCTGAACACACTCATAAGATGTTCAAGTTCGCTATCTCTTGATGCCATAATAACAATGTCATCAGCAAAGAAGAGTGCTGGTATTTTCTCATTTCCCAGACCACATTTAGCTCCCATTTTTGTTTTTAATAGTTCAGTAGCCAGATCGTGTATATATATAGCATAAAGTGTTGGGCTCAGTGCACACCCCTGCGCCACACCTATTGGGTAGGCCAGCGTGTCACTTTCATAACCCCCATATGTCATTACCGCTTTTGTCTTTATGTATACATTCGCTATTGCTGTAACCAGGATGCTTGGTATCCCCATCATCGTCATTTTCTTCCATAGTTTTTCTCTATCCACACGATCGAATGCTTTGACTGCGTCTATGAAACAGGTAACAAATGGATTACCATTCACTTGTGCATAATTGTAGCACGTCTTCAATATCTGCACATTATCAAGTGTTCATCTACCCGGGCGGAACCCCCCTTGCATCTCTGTCAAGGCGTCATTTTCTTCAAGCCATCTTATTAGCCTCCGATTTAGTACTGACATATATACCTTTTTGATGTTACACGATAATCCCAGTGTGCGGTAATTTTTCAAGTTTCCTTTATCACCTTTTTTATGTAAAAGTATCATTTTACATATAGCTGCTTCATCTGGTATTTGGTCACCCTTGAGCCAATTATTATAAATAGTGCAGAGGGTTATTTGATAGTCTTCTTCTAGTAGTTTGAGATGTTCATGAAAAACACCTGTTGTACCTGCTGATTTATTATTCTTCAAATTAACAATTGCTTTCTCAATTTCTATAAGTGTAATTGGTTCAGTAAGTTTTTGCGTTGCTCTTACTGGTGCTTCAATCTTCGGTATCACCCCTGTCTCTGATAAATCACACCCTGGATTTGGCGTAATAACTACCTGCCATGCTTTGTCCATCTCCGCTTTCATTGTATTCATGGATGCAGCTGGTTCACCATCCTCAGTATAGATTGTGTGTACAATGTCTCTATCTCCACCACATATTTTGTTTACTTTTTTGAATATCTCCTGCATCTGGTAATTCCCGCCTTGTTTAACAAGTCGTTCTATATGTAGTTGTTTTTCTTCTCTGTCCAGAGTCTTTTTCATGTTTCGTAGATTCCTCCGTTCCAATTTCAGATCACTGTTCAGCAGTTCCAGCATGCACTTGTCTTGCACATTTTCTTGTGTCTTCAATTTCCGCCTAAGTTTGGCTATTTTGCGGCATTGTTTCTTTATGTGTTTTGGTACTGATCTCATGAGCTCATTTTTTACTGGCACCACTGAGGCTACCCTAATTGCATTAATAACCTCTGAGTAGGTCGTTGGGTGGCTTTTTGCTAATTCTCTTTGGAAGTCTATCTCATCCTCCATTTTTTTTGGACGAAGTATTTTTCTGCATGTCTGTTTTAGGCTAACCGCATAGCTAAACTTCATATATATCGCGTTGTGATCAGACTGTAGACTACTGTATGTATCACATTCGTCTATAACCCCTTTACTCATACACAGCGAACCATCTGTAAAACACAGATCAAGGATAGATTTGGCATTAACTCTTTTGAAGGTCCAGAGACCATCCATGTCACGATTTGCCGGTGACATCCCTGTGGTGCACATAAAAGCACGGACAAGTTTGCCGTTTGTATTTATGCACGGATCATTTGCTTCAATTCCCAATTCATCATTCCCAATGTGACCATTAAAGTCACCGATAACTAAAGTATTCTCGTATATTCTCCTATTGGATTCTATCATCTGAGTTAAGGCATCTAGTATATCACTATTCAGTTTCAGTACACTATTTGATTTTTTTATTTTACTATTATTTTCTAAATACACTACGATTATATTGAGATTTGTACACCCAGTATTTATATTGTGTGAAGAACGCTTCATAGTACAATCCGAGGTACTGTCTTGTAAACCAGGATGATCGGTTACTTTTACACTAAGAACATTGTTTGACAAGTGATCAGCAACCCTGTTCAAAGTGTATTTTATCCCCTTTCGGATGTACATTGAGAGACCTCCTGTTTTCAGCGAGCTTTTGAATTTGTGTACCCCCGTATAACCACCTATACAAGCACATTCGGAGGCATTTTCATATTGTGTTTCGGTGAAACACAGTATTTCTGCACCGCTCTTTTTAACCGTCTCTAACAGGCAAGTCGCCTGGTTTTTGAGACATCTCACATTTTGGTATAATATAGACATTGCTAAAAGCGTGGAAATACTGCTTGCCAAGTGCTGTGCCACGCCACCCCCCGAAGCATTTACTGGGGTAAAGAGTGACATAAATAGTAGCACCTGTAACCATTTTACCAACATCGATGATTTGTAGTCATGTTTCTTCAAATTTTTTGAGATATCACATGATTTTTCTATTTTCTTATGTGAATAAACTTTCTGCCAATTTGGCAAAAATCCAATAGATAGCTGTTGTGTCATCAAAATATTTCTTACCCCCTTCAGACATTGAATTACCACGTTTCCATGACTAATCACACCAACAAGTGTAAATATATTTAGGTACAACAGGTATCCCAGTAGTGAAGCCACACTGTCAAATAATAACTGTGTTTCATTTTTCCATATTCTGTTTTCTGTAATTTCCATTTTCCATTCCACAATGATTTCTGGTTCCAATTCCAACTCTAGTTTTGTGTTAACTCGATGGACTGTAAAGTATGTACAGAATCCTACCATAATTTTATGAATAACATCTTGTGTTAAATTATGTAGATAATTATGCCATAGTAAAAACAAAATATTATGATGAAAAAACTGTATACTTTTTGGTTCATTATTCAGATTGGTTATGATAGGTTTCCATACTAAGTGTGATGTCTGCTGAGTATGAATATTTTGTATTTTTCCAAGTGTGCAACTGTTGTCAATTACCGTTGAGACATGACTTTCACATAATACTTGAATACAGTTGTATTTTTTTCATTTTCAATTGATGTATTTTGCCGTGGCACGACCACGTTGGTGCTGTGTGCAGACCCCATTTGAGAATGGGGATGGGAAATCATAGGAATGCACTTTATTTGCCACGGCAAAAGTGGATCCATTGTGTTTTGGTACCTCGCTGTACCTTCAATGTGCCGGGCCGAAGCCCTAACGATGCAAGTCATCGATTTTTGGCACTGTTCCAGAATCATCGACTCCCTCAGAAACCGTGTAAAACACAGTTTGCATGTCGGGAGTGACGTTGGAACTTGCCCTTGAGGCTGGAGGATCAAAAGGAAACCAACAAAACCCACAAAAAGCACACCCGTCGACAGCTTTGCACCGGAAAATAATCGACGCAGGAAAATAATCTAGATCGATTTTTTCCTTTTTCCGGGGGGGGGGTATTTCGATGTTAGGGGGGGGGTATTTCGAGGGGGGGGGGTTAATTCAAGGGGGGGGGGGGAGTAATTCGAGGTAATACGGTATTCTATGAAGAAAAGTACTTGCTTTTACATTCTCCATTGAAAAAGTACTCACTTTTACATTTTCATGGAAGAAAAAGTATTTTACTCACATGTGCTCATTAGTATGGGTAAAAAAGTATTTTTCATTTTCTATACTCAGGACAGGGGAGAGTAAAAAAATATTTACATATACCTACATATAATTTGAAAAGTTCAGTAATTTGAACAACTCTGCTCAGCGTGAACGTTTAACTTTTTCTGGATGGATCGAATTTTTTATAATTTTATGTCGAAAGTTAGGTAATTAATTAGATTTTTATGCCACAGCATTTCCGGTTAAATTCCTTATTTCAGCGGCATTGCATAAAGAAAGACACCAACAAATAAAACTGCCATGCACCCACGCTATGGAGGCAAATAGGTATGCAAAATGCAAATAGTGAGGAGTAGCGGGTGGCAGAAAACGCAACGCTGCAACATATTTTGTTACGACACTTTTGGTCAACAAAATGAACGCCTAAGGCTTATTGGAAAACTGCCCGCGATGATATAATGATTACTGGCGCACACCATGGCTTGGATACTCATTCTGGTTAAATTTTAATAGTTTAACATTCGTATTTTACTTAGGTACATGGGTATACGGCGTACACACATACGGCGTATTATATTTTACTACACCTGATGGGAATATAATCCCAGTATAGATACTCCGATGTACACATGATGAGGTTACGTAAATAAAAAGGTTGGCTTATCACACAGCCCGTGTGAATCTTTTTCGCAGATGCAAAGTTGTGCAGTAAATTAGCAATACCGTATTTCTTCTAATAGGCACCCTTCTATTTCGTCAACTATTTTCTATTGGAGACGCCGTTCTATTGGAGACCTGCCCTTCTATTAGAAGAAATACGGTAATTATGAAGTGGAATAGGTGTGTATAATAATAGAAACGAAACCAAAAACATTTTTTATATAGTAATATATGTAGGTATGATGAATGTCTTCCTACAATACCTAAATACGTAAACACATACCAGAACACGAACGATAATCCCAACGCCCAAATACCCATTCCATCCAACCATCTACTCCGCCCAAGATATGCGCGGCGGCCTGAGCCAGAACGTTCGCCTTCATTGCGTCCACCTTGTCCCTGTCCGGCATGATGCCCAAGCTGTCCAGCACGTCGGCCTGCTGCCACACGAGGTTGTCTATCTGCGACGCGTCCATCGAAGTCTGGTGCTGGCGCTTGGCAGCGTGGTGCGTGTGCGGCTGGCGCGCGTGCGTGCTCGGAGTGGAGTGTCTGCACGCGAACCGATTGAGGTCCGTTTGGACCGTGTTGACCAGCTGCGGGAAACACAGCGAGTGATCTGAATGGACGCACCTACCCCTCCCTCCGACGGGCGGCGGCGCGGGCGGCCTGGCCCTGACCGCGGCGCCAGCCGCCGGTGGTCTGGCGTGCACGCAAGCTATCGCTTCCGCCTCGGGCACCATGCCGATCATGAACGGCCCCATGGAGGACGCTTTACGCAGCGCGGCCGGCACCGCGTGGCCCGCCGACGTGCCAGATGAGGCGTGCGACAGTTTGGCCAGCATTTCATCTGGCTGCATTGAGCGAGTGGACTGTGGCGTACCGTTCATTGTGAAACAGTGCCAAACCGACTGGTTCCTGTAAGTGTAATTCGCTATCGCTTCCAGCTTTGTTCAACGCCTCCGCCCGGCCATAGCCCAGCGCGGCCGCCTGCACGGCAGCGAGCACGTCGGCCTGCGTCTGCGCGCGCCGCCTGAGTCGCTGCTGTCGGCGTCCTTGTCGATGCCGCGGCAGGCGCAGCAGTTCGGCTTGGGCGCCCAGGTCGGGCGGCGTGGCTGCCACGAAGTGCTGCCAGGCGCGAGCGAACCCGGACGAGCCCATGGCTTGATTTGCGGCCGCCCCCGGCGCCGGTGTTTGCACAGCGGCGGCTGTCGTCGGTCGACTGGAGATGATTAAATCACGCACGACGCCACCGAGATGCGGCGAGCGTGTATCCGCGTGCCGCTGCGTAAAAGCAGCCGTGCAGTGTAGGTGGTGCGCGGCCGGTGGTGGCCGAACTTGGCTGGATTCGCTCACGGCGGCGCTCGTTACACCACGCTCCAGCGGGCCGATGTTCACAGCGAGTGTAGTAAGTAATAAATTGTTTCTGCCGCTCTCGGCTCGGCGGCTTCTCAATCAACCGTCGGGCAGTTCGACGCTGCGGCGCACTGCAATTTTGCGTAAACGAGTGTGGAGCGTCGTAAAAACGGCCGCCGGTGCGCCAGCGAGACACGCAAATAAGAAAATACCAAAGACAAGCATTGCTAAGTGAAAACTGGCAATGTGTGCTTAAAAATGTGAATGATGATAAATCAAATAAATAACTCTCGCATTTAGAGCAGAAGTTCGGACGTAGATTGCGCAAAGGTAGAAAAAATGCCGAAAACAGGAGGCAATCCATTTCCATCACATTTGATTTCTCATAGGATTCGATTACAGTCACAACAAAAGCTAAAACAAGGACACGCTTTTGAACTCAGACCAGCTTCCCCCGCAAAAAAAACAATCCAAACCAAACAGCAGACAGCAAGTAGTGATGTTAAAGGCACCTGAAAAAGTGGCACACCACAGCACCGGAACCTCTCTAATTGCATGAAAAGGGCACCAAGCACTCTGAATGAATCATTGCTAGTGAAAAATGGTGATTATGAGAAAACATAATTGAATATAATCACAGGAAATCTCCGAAAAATTTAATTAATCTCTCTTTAAATACCTGGAAAAAATATATAAAATATAAACATTATATTTTTATATTTTCTGGCATTTTTAAAAATCCCAGAAATGCTCCCAAGAAGAAAATATAATTTGCGTTCTAAATTCTTGAGAGAGAGAATTCAATATATATAAATCGAAAAATATACATATAATGTATTACCTTCAAGAGTAGGCATACACTCCAATAACAGGTACCCTTTGATAGGAGGTGCAACTTGAAATTTTTGAAATTGAATGTAATGAAAAAATAACAGTCATTCATCCAATAAATAACCACAACTGGCAGCATGGCAGAAATGTGTAAAATCATGAAAACAGTGGGCAAATGTGCCTGACCATGACGAAAATCATGCCGAAGGGCACCCAGACAACCCTATGAAAAATTATATTATGCCTGCTTGCCTGGTTCACCATTTTGTAACATTGCAATTTGATTGAATGAATTCAGTTGTTGTTCACTGTTGGTTAGACATTTGCAAAATCTGGTGAAAAATAAGCATCCCTCTAGTAAGAGGAACCCTTCAATTGTAGGTGCAATCAAAAGTGACAAAATCAATCAGTATACTATAAATACTCTATTAGTATGTGACCCCCTCCAACAAGCGACCCCCCCAATAGTGTGACCCCTTTGGGCACGTTGTGTGAGTATAATGCGACCCCCTCCAATATCGCGACCCCCGACCCCCGACCTTGTTGCCCAGCACAGGGCACCGCACCGTTCACATCACTAACAACGAGCAGAGAAAAACCATTGTTTTCACTCCTGATGAACAAGCAGTCAACCTAAGTTAGCACTGGCGGTGCGGCGGCCTGGCAGTCGATTTGATACTTATCATCCGTGCATAGGGCTGACAGCCGATCACGGTGCCCCGCGGACATAAAAAATTGAAGGGACTGGAGTTTAAAGGGGGTCCATATGACTTTCGTGTCATCCATTGCCATTCTGTTGTACGTTGGCTGATTTTGATTCCGTTCGATTATGATTTTGATTCCGTTCGAGTATAGTTCGAGATGACACAAAAATCTGGTGGACCCCCACCAGTGATGGAAAAGCGCCAGGAATAATGGCGCCTGGCGCCAAACGGCGCCAGAGAAAATGGCGCCAAGCGCCAATGGCGCTACGGCGCCATCTAAAAAATGGCGCCGGGCGCCAAAGGGCGCCAGGAAAAATGGCGCCAGGCGCCAAAATGGCGCCAAGGATAAAAGTCATAATTTTAGCATGTATATCATAACAGAATCTTTTTTGGAACGGCAATATGTTACCGTATTTCCTCCAAGTACCACTTGAATTAACCCCCCTTCGAAAGACCCCAAGGTCTCGGCTAGCTGGGAAAAAAATAACCCCCACTCGACACCCCCCCATCCGTAATAAGGTAAAAACATTATTTTTGCAATGAACATGATGTTTTAATGGCTGCCAATTTCCATTGCAGCTATACCGTATTTTCTCGAAATACCCATACGGGGTTTATTTTTCAGAGTGCAATGTAACAGTTCTAGGGGGTATTTCGAGGGGAGTGGGGTTTATTCGAGGGGTGGTTGTATTGGCCCTACACACACTAGTTTTCACCGTGACACGTGTGAAAACTGAAATGGCCGCATGGCGACATTCAAGCTACTCTTATTGTATGCTTTATGTGTTTTAGTTTTCAAATTTTCAAATTTTAACTTTTATCAATTTAAATTTAAATTTAATTGGAATTAAATCGTTCAACAGTGTTCATTTATTTGCATTTTAAATTTTTCAGTTTTCACACGAAGTCATGGCGAAAACTAGTGTGTGTAGGCACATTATATCCCCAGAAATTTTCGAGACAGATCATAGTAAAGATGGGCTTTTACATCCCCAAAACTGGTAATAAAAGTGAGAAAACAGGATATATTTAGATCAATGTAGATGGCTACGCAAACTAGTCTTGTGTGGCTGTGATGCATGTTGGGTTGATGTTTGTGATGCATAAATATTGATGTACCTTTATTCCAGAAGGGGGGGGGGGTATTTCGGGTGTTTTTAACTCAGCTCGAAAAAACGTGGGGGTATTTCAAGGGAGGTTAATACGAGGGGGGTATTTCGAGGACATATGGTACCAGCGCCATGGCGCCATTCCATCACTAACCCCCACACTAAAATGGCACACTCGATTTTTTATTAAGCCCGCGGCACACGCCAACAATGCGTCTTCTCTCATATACGATTACAAAAACTGATGCACACTACCTAGTGATGTATCTTTCGACTTCACCAAATTGCAAATTATATTTTGTTTACCTGTTACTTCTAATTAATTCATAGTGGAGTGAGTGTTATTCAAGAACACATTATGGTACCGTATTTCTTCTAATAGAAGAGCGCCGTACTATTTTTTCGTCAACTTTCGTATACTGGAAGTGCCGTTTTACTGGAGGCTGCCGTTCTATTTATTTCGTGAGTGCAAAAAAGTGCAAAAACCTACCATTCTATTAAAGGTATGATGCTGTTCTATTAGAAGAAATACGGTAGTTGGATACCGTATTACCTCGAAATACCCTCCGGGGTTTTAATTTTTCATAGTGCAAATTTTTAGGGGGTTAAACGAGGGTTTTTTTTGAGGGGGCGGTCACTATTTCGTCAGAGATTTTGTGTACACTGCATACATGCAAACATTTGACAAGTGTTTCGGGAATGCCAGCTTAGGTATTCAGCCACACTGACATTATATTTGACTTATCCCGGCCGAAATAATGGCAGAGGCAGAAGTAAAGGGGCAAAGCGCCATCGGCGGATATGGATTAACGCATCCTTTTATCACGGTCTACTTTTAGAGGCGGTTGAAAGACGTCGCAGGTGCAATTCAATACTGTGCGCATCGTGCTGCAGCCGCACTTTAGGAATTAGGTCTCTAGCGTGCCTGTGCACGATAATGACCGCCGTGCGTGGCTCCATTGTCACCTACTCTAAACTTAACTGTCTGAGGGAACCAGAAACCACACGATCCATTATGTATTACTTTTACTATTTTACAAGTGAATACCTATGTCTGCATAGGAGGTACTTGTACATAAAAAACCTATAGAACAGTACAGTAGCAAAATTTCGAATAGGATACAATAAATAGGAATCTACATCTACACGATTATTTCGTATTCATGCACACTGGTTAGCGACACAGACAGGTGTTCAGAGGTAACAAATTAACAATCTATAATAGCTATAGAAAAATAATTGCAGATACGAATCGTTTCATATTTTCGAACCGTAAAATACCTGATTGATAGGCGACAATACCTAACAAGTAAAGAAACTACGTTTGACATTTTACAGAGACTTTTACTAGACTTTTGACACTTCGCAAGACATTTGACATTTTACAGGATCAGGGATTGGCACCAGTCCAAACCCTTACCTCTCATCTCACTAACTACAGTTTCTTTATTTAATACAGATAAATAACCATTTAAAAACCAAATGTAAATATTTACGTTTTACAGACACGACACTGCACCTGCGCCAATTTCTTCACCAACCTTCACCAAAAATACTAGCAATTTACAAACAGGTTGCCTACAATATATGCAACGGTGTCACTGACAACTCTACATGACGCATGGTTACATTCACATGTAAAACACAGTGCCTGATCGAGCTACTGATGACGTCAATAAACATCGAAGAAAAACCGAAGCTGTCATGTTCATGTGCAAAATGTATACGCTTATATTTGGCACAAGCGAATAACACATTCAGATAATTGTATTAAAAATGAATACACAGGTTGTAGTATTTGTTTTAAAATGAAATACAGGCAAACAGGTACGAAATATTGTTGCAAAAAGTTAGTGCTGATAGTTTTAGATATTTATGTCAGTATTATTAGTAGTTATTACTACTGGTTATGTTACGAATAGTTTATTGGCAGCTATTAACAACAGCGTGATGTAGCCTCAGCGCTCGACAGATAATACACAAAAGTATACAAATAGACAAAATGACATTGCAATAAGTATTATCTTGGATTTATGTTCATAACAAATGCTAATTAGACGCAATTGCCGTGTCTAATGTCGTGTCTATTTATCAGGCCGCTGGCCAGCTGATCAATGAATAATTGATGGATACACTGCATCATCAAATGAATAAACAAATAAGCGAGCACCAGAGGACAATGGATAAACACGTGCGAATAGGTAGGTACATTTATGTTATGTCAGATGGCAAGAGTTTTATTCGAAAAGTGCACATATCCCCAAATTTCCCAAACACACCTACCTGTAACGAGCTTGACACCTCTATCTCCTTTCCCTCTCAACACGATCACAGCCAAATCGGGGTCATCGTAGAAATCTGTGGGGGGCCGGCGGAACACCGCCGCAGTTTGTGCCGCTGTAGGCAGCGCCAGGGGTCACGCTGGATGGGTGGGTGTCGCTTGTGCCTCATGGTGATGCGAGTGGATTCAGGTCAATGGGTGTTATGGGCAGACTCAATTGCCCCAACAGTTATGTCGGGCAGCCCGCCATGCCGGGCAAAAATTCATCGATCTGCCAGATAAGTATTGATATAAAAACTGTATTTCCTCGAAATAACCCCGGGTGTGATTGATAGTTTCAGAGTGAGAATTTGGGGGGAGGGGGTTAAAACGAGCGGGGGGATTTCGAGAGGGGGGGGGGGGTTAAAACGATCGGAATAGATTTCGAGGGGGGGGGGCTTATAAAAAGTTTAAGCACTTAGGCATTATAGGCAGAAATTTCTACCCATCCATCGACCATGAGCAAAAGCAGCACCCAGCCAACAGCGAGACCCGTCTTTACCGGTGCGGTCCGTTTTTTAGCGCCTATCGCGTTGTGCACGGGCACCCTGTTCGACCTGCCCGGCGCCGGCTCCACCAACGTGATGGCCCTCACTCGTTTCATTGACATCGCTGCGACAGCCATTTTCGAGAGTCGTCGTGGTCGATTTGCGGTTTGATTGGGTAGTCAGTCCAACACACTTGATAATGATAGAAATTTAGATAGAAAAAATGGCTATATGGAGGGTAGGTAAAGAATATGGAGGGTGTTATGGTGAAGTAGATAAAGGAATATCAAGCTTAGCACCAAGCTTATCAATGTCAACAACAAATGCAACTGTTTGCTTAATGCCAGATTTTGATTAAAATGAGCGCGCATGTGAAGAAGGATAAGTAGAGTAGGGCACATATTTACGCTGAGTAACTGGCTCCATTTTATGAACATACATAAATAGTTACAGTACCACCACCCGCGATTCCACAGCGAAACAAAACTAGGGTGATACATAAAAAATGATAAAACAACCTGAGGTCTGCCGAAAGATCATTAAGCCACCGGCTGGCGCTGCTTATCGGGAACTGCTCGCATACAATAATTATTAGAGTGCGCAATTTCCACGGAAAACTTTTCACTCTTTTCAAGGTTTCCAATCAATCCTCAGAAGAAAAATTTCTATGTTTCTTTCGGTCTGCAATGAAACTTATGCCGGCCGCGCGGACCTCTGACATTGTTTTTATGATACGGATGTGCCCATGGCGAGGCAAATTAGCCGTCGCCGCGCGAAAAAACAAGGAAGTACAAACAAGGGGCTTGGGAAAACCTGCGGCGCACCTGCGCTTGGAACAGATATGATACGTGAGAGCCAAACGGCTGAATTCTTCCAGTCACAACGAGTGTTGGAAGAGTCGATTTTTCTGATAAAATACGACCGTGTGCGAAAATGAAACAGTTTTACATACCGTATTTCGTCGAAATACTCCCAGGGGATGTTTTTTTTCAGGGTGCAAATTTTGAGGGGGTTTATCGAGGGGGTTATTATTTCGCCAGAATTTTTTGAACGCCCTGTTTGTCACGTAGGCATTTGTAGATAATTGCTTCAATAACTGGCATAACTGGCATTGTATAAGCGTATAAGCGTATAAGCTACCTATATACCGTATTACCTCGAATTATCCCCCCCCTTGAATTAACCCCCCCCCCCCCCTCGAATTAACCCCCCCTCAAAAAGGGCTGGGGAAATAATAAACCCCCCCCCCCTCGAAATACCCCCCCCCCTTCGGAATGATGTACGTCATGTACATAATAAATACGTCATGTATGCAATGTACATGATGTATATTACCGTTTATTTGTATTGCAGCTACACATGGACATGTTTGTGTAGCTAATCTACTAAATATATCTTGTTTGGACACACTTATTACCTGTTTTGGGCATGCAAATGCCTACTATTTACTACAATACTTACGAAAATTTCTGACGAAATAATAAGACCCCCCCTCGAATAAACCCCCCCCCTCGAATTAACCCCCCCTCAAATTTTGCTGGCGAAATAATAAACCCCCATGGGGGTATTTCGAGGTAATACGGTAGACTTAAATATATATGTAAGTAAATATGTAGATTTTCTATCGTAACTCAGTCATTCATTGCTTTTAACGTGTATTTTGCATTTAACAGAACTCAATGTGCCGTTTTTGGCAACTACTTTCCTTTACACTCATTTTGGTGGGGGTATTTCGAGGGGGGGATATTTTCAGAATGCTGATTTTGAGGGTGGAATCGGCGGTGGGGTATTTCGAGGGGCGGTATTTTGAGGAAATACGGTATTTAGAAATCGGTATATTTTTAAGAGCACTTCATTCCAGACTCCAGAGTGTAGATGGGAGAGCATGCAGTGCAGTGTACCCTGCATATGGCACATGGCATCGCCGTGCAAGTCATGGCTCCATGTAATTCCTCCGTCGCAGTTTAAAGATTATCTAAGTAAAAAACTCGGACCAAACGTATGTTAGCATACATAAAAGAACGCTGTCTGCCTGTATCGCAAAACAAATGAACACGACTTCGATTGAAGGTGATTTTTTATGTGAGAGTGCATGTGTCTGTGCACGTTTTTCAAAACACATAGTGTTCCTACCTAAAACTGCAGCTGTTCGACAAACGGTAGCGGCAATTACGCTTTGAAAAAGTATCAAACCTCGGTTAACAAGCGGTCTGCATGGAAAAAAATATGTATGCGAATGGCAGCAGCTAATGGCGACCAAATAGCCATCCGAAGGTCTCAAACACAATTATGACAGGCCAATCAAAGAAAGATCGCACAGCCGGAAAAAATCGCCCATGCGGTCGTGTGCGCAGCACAGTTGTTAAAATGTACCTTGTAAAGTTACTCCAAAAATACACGTACGCGAGTACACGGTAAATACATTTACATATACTTAAAAAGTAGTGTACTCACTTTTAAGCGTAATTTTAAAAGTTACGCGTACAGAGAAACCGTATTTTTAGTTGCTAGAATGACATTTTTTTGTTGCTAAAATATAAACTTTGAAGAAATCATATCATTTTTCTAAAAAAATACTAAATTATCACTAAAAACGACATCAATAGGTCTTCCAGTGTAAAACTCACTCTCACATGTTAAATGACTTGACATGTGAAAAGTAGTAACTTTTACGTTTTCCAGGGGAAAAGTACTCGCTTTTACATTTTCCTGGGAAAAAAGTATTTTACTCACATTTGAGCATGAGTACGAGTAAAAAAAGTATTTTACATTGTCTATACTTTGTGGTGAGTATAAAAAATACTTACATTTACATATACTTTAAAAAAGTTCAGTAATTCTAACAACTTTGGTGCGATGTGCGACGCAGCGCGGCGAAGTTCATATGATTGCGCGAGCGCGGCTAACATCCAGTTAATTCATGCGCCGCTCGTTAGGCAGTACATGCCACACAACTAGTGATGGAAAAGCGCCATGGGGCTAGCGCCAAAAAAAAATCGCCATGGCGCGTTTGGCGCTTGGGGCTATATTGCTGTGGCGCCCTTGGCGCTTGGCGCCACACACATGAAAAGCGCCATCGCGCTTTTGGCGCCAATGCCAAAGTCCTGGCGCTTTTTCCATCACTACGCACAACATCACATCACGCCGATACACATTCGGTTTGTGTATTTACATATGTTTATACACCACTGCACACATAATGGCCAGAATGGAATTATGGGAAATTTAGATGCGAATGTTTTCGAAAAGCGCGCAGACTTTTCTTCGGTATTGCAGCGACACAGGTGCAAAAAATAACGAAGGTTTCACTAATTGTACATACTAAAATGTCTATTTTGCATCAGTTATTATTTTTAATGTTTCGATAAAGGCATTTAATCGATCTTACCAAGCCAAAGCGTACATTTAACATTCGCAAGTTGGCGTGATTTACGACGAAAGGTGGGCACATAACCCGTGGCAAGTCTTTACGATGTCAATTTGTCAAATTGTGAAAACCAGACAAGTGGTTAGACTTCCCTTCAAAGATGTGCCTTTTAAAGTTAAAATGACAAGAGAATTGCCAATGCGGAATGAATATCTGGCAGTTTGGTCTGCAAAGTGATTTGCACTTGCAAACTTACGAAGTACTAATCATTTGCATTATCTTACTTTTTCGCTCAGTTTGCAAGTGGAAATGAATCTACATAGGTACACGTCTTGCGTGTGCCCTGAGATCCAATTTGAATCAATGTGAATTGATACTTAACTGCGCAAGGAATTGCCCCCTAGCACTTCGGGCAGGTATTTATGCAGTCTGCAGCAATTGTACGCAAATGGTGGGAAGTAACCACTCACGGATCACTGCCAGTTGAGAGCTACTAATTGCTGCGAAGGTAGTCAGAAACCGTCCTTTTATGTGAGCACTATTTTACTGTCGCTGCGATTCAGCAACTCGCGAGTCGCGACAGTCTATGCTCACCCAAGCAAGCTGTAAGCATAACTACCGTATTTACTCGAATGACCCCCCCCCCAAGACATTTTTTAGTCTGACATTTTTGAGGGGGGCCTATTTGAGGGGGAATTATTCTGGGAGGGAATCATTGTTTCAATCAAAAATTTCAAGCATGTTTCTGTCAACTGAGTTCATGAATTATGCTTTATTAACCACATAACATGCCATTTTTGTTCAGATTCCTAATTCCTATACACAATAAGTTTATAATATGCTTAAAGGGGGGAGTTATTCGCCGAGCAATATTTTTTCCTCAGTCGTCTAATAGGGGGAAATATTTGAGGGAGGGGACTATTCAAGAGGGGGGAAAATTCGAGTAAATACGGTATGTATATTGTGTTAAAAAATCAGTAAGAGATGAATACTTTTTGAAAAGATATAGATTTACAGTGATTTCAGACAATTCTTCGTTGTAAATGATGCTGAAAGATAAGCTCATTTCCACCTGAATTTATTGAGATGCAATACCACCTTGTCGGATTTTTTTGTAACAATTGTCAAATGCCAAACGGAATGTAAAGTGCCGAATTATGGAGCACGTAAATATAAATACATTAGCATAGCATCCGGTAGTTGTTTGGGAGAGAAAGACTGAGACCTAGATGCGTTAAAAAAAAACGAACTTAAAATTTCGGATCGCAGACAAGAGCGACTACGGACAAATACGAGTGGGTGGTCCTTTCTACTGTTCTTGCTAAGTTCAATTGAAAGCACTCATAACGCAGTCGCCTCCCAAGTCCCAACCCCAACTGCGGAACATTAGCGTCTGGCACATTGCCAATCATTTTGACAACATTTTGGAATAGTCAAGTCAGGTACCACACCACGCCGTACTAGCAATCATTTTTGGAAGCTAATATCACTACACGATTGCTCGTGCGGCGATAAGACTTCCCCATTCCGATCAATTTAGTGAGTGAAATATTCTCCATTCTAAAATTGGTGATCTTTTGTAATCTTACATTTTGATAATCTAATAAGCCTAATAGCCTAATGATAAATATATAAATATAAATACCAACCTTTGTAAAAATCGGATAAAATTGTTTTGCCTTAAAAAAGAAAAAGCACTGTTTGTTGCACTTTTTTCATCTCGTATGGTAAATTGAAAGCCACAGCAAAAAAGGAAAGTATAAATACCGCCGATCATGTCGCCAATGATGGAAACGCAGATATATAGTTCCCGCTGCGGCGACCGCGGTGCAACACTGGTAACCAGCCGCGCGCGCGTGTTTGTGCCGCGGCGGCGCCGCCGCTCGACGCCCATGATCGATGAGGGTCATTTTTGACTTAACCGCCGCGCCGAACAAGTTGCAGCCGCGCAGTTGCGACCCTCGTCCTACTTGTCCGTGCTCAAGTGCGAAATGTGCGCCTGGGATTTCGTGCTGCATGATTTGCTGCACTCTTACTTGCGCCAGCGCTACTTAGTATATTCAGAATACCTATATGGATGTAAATCATTTATATTAAAATCGTTCTGAAAGTAGTTATGATTCACAAACTGAGCAAGCCGGATTCACACACCGATGCATGGTGTGTTGATAAAAGGAGGGAAATACGTGACGCCAGCGGTCAATTGTCACACTGAACAAATAGAGTACGGTGGCCACGCTAAAGTGAACGAGCTCCAGCCCCGCAGCAGAGGGGAGTGGCACAAGTGACTCTGACTCACAACAAAGGCCGACTATCAGCATTCTGCCACAGTTGTAAAAATGTATTTACATTTACTCAAAAATAAATTTTGTACTTACATGTACGCGTACTTTTGAAAAGTACACGAGTACAGAAAATGTATTTTTTGTTGCTAAAAAGAAGAAATTGCCTATATCATTTTCCTATAAAAGTATGTACTAAATAATCATTCAAAATTGGCACCTGTTTTGTCCTCCAGTGTAAAAATCACGTACATGTAAAAAGTAGTAGATTTCACTTTTCCATTAAAGAGTACCAACTTTTACATATTACCGTATTACCTCGAAATACCCCCATGGGGGTTTATTATTTCGCCAGCAAAATTTGAGGGGGGGTTAATTCGAGGGGGGGTTTATTCGAGGGGGGGGTTTATTATTTCGTCAGAAATTTTCGTAAGGATCGTAGTAAATAGTAGGCATTTGCGTACCCAAAATAGGTAATAAATGTGTCTAAACAGGATATATTTGGACATAAAAACGTAACACAAACTAGTCTATGTGTAGCTGCAATGCAAATTAACAGTGATATACATCATGTACATTGCGTACATGACGTATTTATTATGTACATGACGTACATCATTCCGAAGGGGGGGGGGTATTTCGAGGGGGGGGTTTATTATTTCCCCAGCCCATTTTGAGGGGGGGTTAATTCGAGGGGGGGGTTAATTCAAGGGGGGGGATAATTCGAGGTAATACGGTATATGAAGAAAAGTATTTGCTGTTACATTTTCCACGGAAAAAGTACTCGATTTTACATTTTCCAGGGAAAAAAGTATTTTACTCGCATGTACTCATGAGTACGGGTAAAAAAATCTAGGTATTTTACATTTTCTGTACTTGAGGAAGAGCCAAAAATCATTTCAAATTACATACCTATACATATACTTTGAAAAATGTTCAGTAGTCTGAACAACTCTACATTCTGCTTTGGCTACAGCACTTTTTTAGCCATGCTACCTGACATGTCTCTACAATTATCAAATTCGATAATTTTCCATACGAAGTTACAGAAAGTTTTGTAAGTGAGAGAATAAGAATAGAATGTGAATAGGTAGGTAGGTTAAAATACACAAATATTATCGATGGGACCAAATTTCATCAACAATACGTACATAACAAGTCCACAGGACAGGTAAGCGATAATGGCGCCCCATACAAATGCAGATTAATCTTCTATATTCAAACACTCTAAAGATTTGATTTTTAATAAACAAACAATGTCTGAAGTAGATAATTTGAATTCCTGTCCGAAATTTTCCAGCAAACATGTTTTATTCACAAAGCTTTAAATCTTAATTTTCGTCAAAATCTTAAAATCAATTAGAGATGGAATTTTTGCTTTCTGAGAGCTCGTGTACTACTTATGTTCCTGTACAAGAAGTGTTTGTACCAACTGCAAAAGAAAGATCTACTCATTTTCATCTACCATATTAATTCTCCTGGGGCTGGTCCCATCCAGACCCTGTAAAAACTCTGTAAACAGTTAAAAGTCGTGTAAAAAACCCTGTATTTGGATTGTTCAGTGAACTACGTATTCCAAATCTGATCTGATAGCTGTGTGATAACAGCCACCGAGAGAACACTATGGAGTACTAACCAACAAAAACCACTCAACCCTCAACTTCAACACACTGTCAAATGTCAGAAGTCGTGCAAAATAACCTGTAAAATGTGAAATGACATGCAAAATACCATGTAAAATGTAAAGTGTCATGTAGAAATTTTAGGCAAAAAAAGAAATGACAAAAAAGAAAAAACTGAAAGGATGAGATAGTTACGTTAGAAATTGACTGAGGCATTGATAACAATATTGTGTTGGATCAATGGATTGTGAATGCTCGAGGAAGAACGATTGTTGGCTTTGCGCCAAATCCTATATGATACATAGGTATGTATTTAAATGTGCCGTATCCAAATGCAACGTTTCAAATAGAATCAAATCGAGTGTTATGGGTTTTTATCTGCACACATTAACTGTAATAGGTAAGAGGGCTATTAATCTGCACACAGCAAAGCTGAGTGGCCAAATTTACTATCAGCGACAAAGCACTGTGAAGTTTTTGCATTGCACATCATTTTCGATTTGAACCGTTCCATTTGGATACTAAATACATAAATACTACACATTGAAATACATCATTAGAATTTGACAAAATGCCAATAATCCATTCACGATTCACACTTGGATCCACACGTTAAACACGACATTAGGTATCCATGTTCGAGTCCATCTCTCTCGGATTTCGTCGTTTCCAGTAACTTTTTATTTATTTTTTATTGTTTTTTTTTTTTACTTTTAACACGGTTTTAGTCATTTTACAGGTTTTTACACGACTTTGGACACTTGGCATGACATTTGACATTTCTCAGGGCCTTTTACATAACTCTTGACATTTTACAGGGAATTTGACATTTTACAGGGTTTTTACTGGGTCTGGAACTGGGACCAGAGTGTTTGAATTGTGAATAACATGAACACTGTGAGGTAAATTGACCAGTGGTATTTACCCGCTTCTCTCCATATGCTGTAATGCTAGCTGTAATTAGATTCAAACGGGTGCCACGCCACGCAAGCAATACCACCATATGAACAGAAACACGCCCGACCAATATTACAAATTATCTGCGCAAATAAAATGAAATCATCCACCCGAAAAAGTTCCGAACCCGGCTAACTTTTCGCGCCGCGCCGGTCCGACGTTCCTGGCGCAGTGGAGGCGGCGACTTGGCTCGTCCCCGGCTGTCTGCCTGCATAGGCGGCGGCGAAGGCGGCCAGGGGGCACTCCCAGACCCTGTGAAAGACCCTGTAAAGTGTAAAAGACCCTGTAAAATGACATGTGTCATGTAAGAGACCCTGTAAAGTGTCATGTGTATCCAAATCTTATTTATCGTATCCTAATCTTGTGTCATTGTATCCAACTCTTACTTTTCGATATAAGATTTGGATACAAAAAGATAAGATTTGGATACGATAAAATAAAACTTGGATACACATGACACTTAGGTAACAGGTTTTTTTACACTTTACAGCGTCTCTCACATGACACATGACATTTTACAGGGTCTTTGACACTTTACAGGGTTTTTTTACAGGGTCTGGGAGTGGCACCAGGTGTGCAGCGGCCGCAGACGACGACTTGGCGCCCAGCGACGCGCGGAACATCGCCCGCAGTAGTTTAGGTTATTTACAATTGGTAGGTAGATGGTTTGTCTCCGATGTAGGCGACTTGGCAGACTGCCAGAATGCACTTTTAGAAGTTTATTCCTTATTCTGTGCGGTATCAATTTCCAAGTGAGGGTTTCTTATCTGCGAGCGAAAGTCGATTTGAATTGAAATGGTTGAAACCGGCGCAGTCGAGCACATTATCGCTTAGCTAAGTGCGCAAAACGTGAGTGCAGGCTTCCACTGGGACAAATTCTATACCAGGGACGAGATTAAATAACCCCGACAAGTTTGTTGTCCATTATTAATTTTATCTTAAATTAGTGCCATGTCGTCATTCAGGGCCCGATTGTTAGACCGGGTTGAAGTTCAAATGCTATCACGCACGATTACTTTACTACCGTATCCGAACAAAGGCTTTTGGGGCAAATTCAATTCGTACCCAGCAGGTAAAGTGTTTTGCAGTCTCTGTTGGTGTTTTTTACACTTTACGGTTCATTTCGTTTACTTCAGCGCTTTAGCCTGACGTCAACTTGTCGCCGAGTTATTCACGCAGTGCCGGGTGGGCGGGCCAGCGGAAGTAGACTTTCCTTTAACTGACACGGAAAAAGCTTCTTAAGTGTTACTCAAAACGTGGCTGCTGCCTATTGTATGTTAAATGCCTGTGCAAACTGCAGTTATTTTTGCATGCATACCCACTGTACTATACGTTGACAGTTTCATGTTTCACTGCGCATTACGTTATTCCGATTTGCCGCAACAGTGGATGTGCATTTTTCAGATCCGATGGCCTTTGTGCACTGTGCAAGCTCAGCTCGTGAATTGATTTACGCAGGCAAATCGAAAGCTTTGATTTTCTACTAATCGTTTTGGTTGATGTCGTGTAAATTCATGCATGCATCTGCCTAAATATAATTATCAGGTGAAAATACCAACTAGGTACTGTATTTCCTCGAAATACCACCTGGGGCCAGATTTAATTCTCCCTACCGGTACAGATTTGTAGGGTAGGGCGTACGCCCGATAGATTTTTTAAAGTTCAGCTGCATCGACGCACATGCACCGAGAGCAAAGCGGTTTGTAAAATATACGAAACCATCCCTTAAGGTCGCCGATATTGCAATATGACCTATATCAATTCGATTTTATCACGGAAATCATGATTTCGTCATTTCTTGGCTGTCGGCCAATTCGTTTTTTTTTATTTTGTCGGGCGAGTTACTCGCATAAGTCGCGGTTTTGTGTAGTCAGGTGGTCACGTTTTTAGTGTTCACTGTCTGCAACCGAAACCATGAGGGCAGCGACAAGAACGAAATGCATGCATGACTGTACAAAAGCGCGACTTATGCGAGTAACCCGCCCGACAAAATAAAATAAAAAACGAATTGGCAGACGGTCAAGAAATGACGAAATCGTGATTTCCGAGCCAAAATCGAAGCGATATACGTTATATTGCAATATCGGCGACCTTAAGGGATAGTATCGTGTATTTTACAAACCGCATTGCTCTCGGTGCATGTGCGTCGATGCGGCTGAACTTTAAAAAATCTATCGGGCGTACGCCCTACCCTACAAATCTGTAGGGAGAATTAAATCTGGCCCCAGGGGTTTATTTTTCAGACTGGAAATTTTTGGGTCTGTGCCTGTCGACATGTAAACCGTTTGGCATCTAGACAACGGATTAGGGGTTTCCAAGGTTTTGAACCTCGCAAGGGCTTCATAGATAGCAAATCTGAAATAGATAGCTGAAAGTTATATTGGGGGTCGCTGGGGCTAAAATATATATGGTATACCTATATGGCAAAATTTACAAAATTGAGCATGATTTAGCGATTTTTAGTGAAAATCGGGAAAATTTGCTCAAAGTATTCTCCACATAGATACCTAGATAGTTGAGTGATTTGTGGGGGTATCAGGGGATAGTAGCCTCGGGATAGCTAGCTAGCTGAGCAGCCGCCTCCCCCATAGGACCCCCGAACGGGTCTAGATGCCAAGCAAGCCTTCGCCATTCCGAAGGGGGTTACCTATTTTTCCTCAGCTCGAAAACATCTAGGTGTATTTCGAGGGGCTGGGGTTAATTCAAGCGGGTACTTCGAGAAAATACGGTAGGTTTAAGGCTCTTCCGGGCTTAATTTACGCGCGTAAAATGATTTGCACGCTAAATATGCGCGCGTGCTTTATTCTGTCCTCCATTATTATTACTGCACTCCATCAGCAAAAAAATAATGAGTCTGGGTGGTCTGGGCAATTCCCACTGGGCATCAAAGGCGCTTTCGCACGATCAGTGAACTCTAATTGGGAATTGAGAGATATTTATTTCACGTGTAAAAATATGGAAGGTGTGGTGCAATATGCGAAACTGCATGGGTTGTAAATAAAGTACAACGATGGAGTAATTGTTTCACCTCGTGTTGAGAACCGACGTGATTAATTACCATAAACCTAGCGTGCTAACAAGTATTTACTATTCCGATGTTTTCTTGACCTGCTTTGCCTTTGGATGGCTGCCACGCGGTTAACGATGGAAAACAAATTTTTTTAGAATTTTAGAATTTTTATTTTACCTCTGGAAAAACACGTAAAAATACGAAAAAATACAAAAAAAATCGATTTTTTTCGTATTTTTTTTGCCGAAAATGCATATAAGATGCGGAAACACAATTTAGAACATCAATTTTACGTGGATCTATTCGTAGCGGGTGGCAGAAACGATGACAGACAGCTTATCACTAAGCTACAGCATAAATATGGATAGGTATATTTACATGCAAACAACATTGAACCGTGACCGGTTGCATTTTGAAACAGCTGTTCATGATGGCTAATGAATTTTTATGTAAGATTCTCATAACATGCTTCTGCTGTTAAATCTAATCTAATTCTAAAAGTTGACAAGTCCACTAAATGCGATTTTGAGTAAATCGCATTTTAAGTTTCAGACCCAATTCCAGGCCCGTGGTGCGTGTCCAATTTGGCTCTCTCATGTTTTCCATTAAGTTCCATATGTTGACAATAAAGTGTCAAATTTTCAATGTGAAAAATGGGGTGTCCATAAAATTCCATTCGGTCAGAGCAAAACTGTTTTTGGGAGGGAAATGGACTTGTCGCCTTCTTGCACGCGAGAACATTTTTGTTCCCGCCCGCGTTGGTTCTGCCTTATGCTGCGATTACAGCTTGCACAGCAAAAAATGGGTTCGTGAAGTGTGTGGAAGTGCGCTCTGTGAAGACACTTCCACTCACTTCCACACACTTCACGAAGTTTTCGGTGAAGTGTCTTCCACTCACTTCACCTAGCTTCACGAAAACCGAAATTCATGAAGTGCACTTCACGAACCTTTGCAGCATACTTTGCATGGTTCGTGAAGTGCCGTGAAGCGTCTGGAATGCAGTGAAGTGTCTTCACGCCGACATTGCGCATCTGCGTGAAGTCACTTCAGGACGCTTCACCGCGCATCACACACCCATTTTTTGCTGTGTTGGGCGTAAAATTGACCGGGCGTAAAATTGATTTTTGGGCGTAAAATTAATTACAGGTGAATGGATAAAGATATGACATTGTAATTTCAGTCAAAGAAAGCGCACATGCAGATGTTGCTTGTGTCCAAAGCTCATCATTTTATTTAAATTGTACTAGAAGTTATGAATTTTGGCGCAAATTTTTTTAATTTTACGCCCTAATTTTGCGCAACCTACAGCGCATAATTGAAAAAATTGTGCTAAGATTCATAATTCCAGTACAATTGAAAAAAACTCATGAGCTTAGGACACAAGAAACGTCTGCATCTAAGCTTTCTTTGACTAAAATAACAATGTCATATCTACATCCATTCATCTGTAATTTATTTTAAGCCCAAAATCAATTTTATGCTGGGTCAATTTTACGCCGAGCTGTAATCGCAGCATTATGGAAAATTTATGCACTTGTCGACTTTTAGAAATCGGTGCCCATAGTGGACTTATCACATTGTATGCTGTATCCGGTTCCAGAATAAGAATGCGCCAAACACTGGCAGGTCACTCTAAAATGTTATTAATCGTTTAACTGGTAAAGTCTTATCTAAATTTATTATGCAGAGTAGTGTATTTGTAGCTGTCATGTAAAGTCGGCAGACGTATCGCCCTACAAACATTTGCGTCAATCGCTCCAGTGGAGAGTGCATGACGGCATTAGGAATTGTGACGCAATATTTTAACGATTGGAATAGATCGGGTCACGTATGAAAACTTATCGGCCCTTATCCCAGTTACCAGTTGCGTATTATACAAATGAGAGTGAAAAGTCAAAGTTAGCTAAAAATCGTTAAAATTTGCTTCGCTTTGCCAATTTCCACCTTCATAATCGCTATTTTTGTTTATATACATGCTATATAGCTATTGTGAGCCTATCTTCTTCTTCTTATCTTTCTTCTTAATCTTCTTCTTTCTTATCTTATCTTAATACTTATAGGGGCGGAAGGCTTGGGCCGCTGCCAAAAAATCCAACACACACAAGCTGACTTAGGGAGTTGCCAGAGAACTTGGACAACCCCCCATCCTATGCACCGGGGGCCACTGGTCGGGAACACCCCCTACATAAAAATACAATCCCAATATAGGAGGTAGAACCCTATATTGAGTCTAGGTGCAGACCCAAGTGGGTCTGACTTGAGCTCTGGCTGTCTAGGGAGCTGGTTTTATACTGGGTGGGTGACAGAGGTTAGAGCAGTTACACTAACACAGTGGGCGGAGCCTGCAAGCAAGCTGCTTTCAGGGGGCAGACCCAGATTCTGTTAACTGCAAAGTAAGATGTCAAATGTCATGCAGTGTCAATTATCATGACAAATGCAAAGTAAAGTGTCAATTGTCACGCAAATTTCAGTAATAAAATATTCTTTTATTGATTGACATGACATTTGACATTTGAGATTTGACATTTTACTTTACACTGTACATGGTCTGGAATTGGCACCAGCTGGCTCTGTTTGGACATGTTTGCTGTGGTCTGGAATTGGCACCAGCTGGCTCTGTTTGGACATGTTTGCTGTGGTCTGGAATTGGCACCAGCAGGCTCTGTTTGGACATGTTTGCTGTGGTCTGGAATTGGCTCTAGCTGGCTCTGTTTGGACAGGTTTGCTGTGGTCTGGAATTGGCTCTAGCTGGCTCTGTTTGGACATGTTTGCTGTGGTCTGGAATTGGCTCTAGCTGGCTCTGTTTGGACATGTTTGCTGTGGTCTGGAATTGGCACCAGCTGGCTCTGTTTGGACATGTTTGGACTGATTTCAAATATGCACTCCATTTTGACACTAAATTACCATAACCCTTGAATAGTACCCCCAGGGCTCAAAAAATTTAAATGATGAAATGATGGGCCCGACCGAAGGTCGGCGCGAGGACTGCTAGTTTTATTCATATTAATAGCGGATTTCGAAATTTTGGCCGGCTGCCAAGTTCTCTTCTGTTGGAACGGAGCCAACGAATGAAAAATAAAATAAAAACAAAAACGGTAGTTTGAACGGTAAAACGGTAGTTTGAACAGTCAAATTCTTTACGAGCAACGTTGAAAATGTAGATAACTAGGGCGTGGCACGCACGGACGCAGTGAAACGTCCATTTTTCTTTTAATATGATTTTCTTTTTCAATTTCTAGCGTCCGCGTGGGACACAAGTTTCGTTGTTCGCTCTATTCACGAGCGAACTCTAACTCTCCGATTTTGTAGGATGGAATGTCCGCCGACTTTACCTAATCATTCATGTCGCAAACTGGGAACAACCCACTGTTTAGACTTTGTCGCAAAGCTCATGCATGTTACCGTATTTCTACTGATACAACAGCGACGAAAATATAACGGCAGCCCCCAATAGAACGGCAGCCTCAAGTAGAAAGCGGCAGGTAAAAAAGTAGACGAAAAAAAAACAGAACCGCGCTCGTCTATTAGTAGAATAACGGTAATACTTTTCATCACAAATAAATAAAACGACACCTATCTACGAGTGTATGCTAACAAAAAAGTCTGAAGCGTTGTTCAAGTGCCGGCCGAATTAGGCCGTGTGGCTGCGTTGCGCAGCAGAGTCTTTTGTACTGGCGGCCTCGTAAATACGCACTGCGCCGCGCTGCGGGGATTCGCTCGCATGTGCCGCTGCGCATTTGATCTGACACCCGTCAAATTTTCCGCACGCAAAGTAAATACCGTATATCCTCGAAATACCCCCCTTCTCGAAATACCCGCCCTCAAAATGGGCACTATGAACTTATAAACCCCCCTCGAAATACCCCCCCCCCCAATTTACTGTATAGAGAATGTAATGTGGTTTGTGATCCAGGAAACGCAGAACACGATGACAGGAATGTTAAAAACGATGACGGTGTTAAATAGAACCGGTTATATACTGTCAACGTACATATAAATATAAGTTCATAGAGTGTTATAAATGGCGGTTTTTATTGCATTTTTCGACGTTTGTGTAAGTTTCAAACAACAATTTAGAATGGGATTTCAAAAAAATTCTGGCGAAATAATAAACCCCGCTCGAAATACCCCCCCCCCCCCAAAAAAAAAAAAAATTTCCACTCTGAAAAATAAACCCCCCCGGGGGTAATTCGAGGAAATACGGTACACATATAGCGATGGATTCTGTTTAGGTACATTGGATCTAAGTTCGCACGCTTGTCTACATATATCAGCACAAATGTGAAATATATTGGGGCGGGGTCGGTCGAACAAGCATGTGGCAATGAAAAAAGAAGCTCCTCGAGACCAGGGTTGGTTTTATAAAAATTCATTTTAGTAAAATTGTATAAAAATTGTATAAAAATTTTATTTTATTTTTATTTTATTCTTGTTTCATTTTATTTTATTTTATTTTATTCCATAAAGTCATTAATAAAATAAAATGACACATTTTACAAAAATTTTACAAAAATTGTACAGAAATTTTACAAAAAATCAGAAACATGCATGCAAGGCCAGAAAAATGTTATAATTAGACCTATATATGAAAAACCTGTGACAAATTTTTCCCTTACTTTTCAAAAGTTGCATGCAGTATGTATTGTCAGCTAGCTGCAAGTGTCAAGTTACAATTATTGATGAGAATGGTTTGCATTTTCAGTAGAAGGACTACTGGAGTGTGCTGGGCACATTTGTAAAATGTCAAGCAAAGTGTCAATTGTCATGACAAATGTAAAGTAAAGTATCAATTGTCATGCAAAATGTCAAGCGTCATGTAAAATTTCAAGCAAAGTGGCAATTGTCATGACAAATGTCATGCAAAGTGTAAATTGTGTATCCAAATCTTGTGTTTTTGTATCCATAGTTGTTTTATATCCAAATCTTGTGTTTTTGTATCCAAATGTTCACATAAGATTTGGAGTCAACAACAACATAATTTGGATACAAAACATAAGATTTCGAAATAAAACATGAGATTTGAACACAATTTGCTTGACAATTGATACTTTAATTTTCATGTCATGACAATTTACACTTTACTTTACATTTGTCATGACAATTGACACTTTGCATGACATTTTACATGACATTTGACACTTTACAATGCTTGGGACTGCCCCCAGATTCATGAATAAACAGGTAGAGACTCAAGCGATGAGACAAAATTTTACAAAAAATATTAATTTTTATGTAATTTTACAAAAATACAAATTTTTATACAATTTTACAAAAATTTTACAAAAATTCGAATTTTTATACAATTTTTATTTTTATTCTTAAATTTTCCATTTTATTTTATTTTATTTTATTCTTGAATATTCCATTTTTTTTATATTTTATTTTTATTTTTTTCTGAGATTTTGCCAACCCTGCTCGAGACCAAGGGTAGACGCATATTTTCTTTTGATAGTTATTCAATTTGTTAGATGTTCCGGGTCGGCCGGGTAGACATTTGGAAACTGAGTTCAGGGTTGAAAAAACGTGTTTTAAACAGTGTTGTTTAAATTACTGAATCTCTAACACCCATCAAACATACCTAATTTATTTTATGATATGAAGTGCACGGTGATCTTTTATGATGCCACGGTAAGTTACTCCGAAATCGGCTGGAACGAATACACAACAAACTATCGTAAATATACCGTACTTAATCGAATAATTCCCCCGGGGGATTATATTTTCGTCAGACTTTTTTGAGGGGTCTATTCGAGGAGGGAAGTATTCAAGGGAAATATTCCACAAATATGCTTTATAAAAACACTAACATACCTTTTTTGTACAAATTGGACATAACAAATTGATCCTTAAGGAGGGAATTATTCGAGGGGGAGTTATTTTCACAGGGGAGAATGTTTCAAGAGGGGAATTATTCGAGTAAATACGGTAATTCTGAAATGTAAATGGTAATTTTTCACGAAAAATCAACACTATTGTTCACTCGCATGTCACTCAAAAGTAGCGCCGTCGTGCCAGCGTCAACCATTAAATACAACGCGATCTATTTACAGTACGATTCGATCGTCGGCCGCCGCTCTAGACGAGCGCGGCAAGGCGGCATATTAGGGTCACCTTCTCCGGCTGGCCCTGGCGTCGATGGCGCGCAGGTGCGACACGAGCCGGTTGCTGAAGCCGTGCTGCCGCAGCGCCGACAGGGTGGACTCGCGCCGCTTTTGCAGGAAGAACTGCACAGGGCAGAGGGATGATGCTTTGCAATACTCGTGGGATTTTTTCGTTGACCATCGACCAGTGGTCAACAAAAACTGAAGAACTGAATAAGGTAAATTGTATTTTTCTAGCTTTGACGACAAATCAACGGTCAAAAGTCACCGAAAGATTTATCATTTTCATCATTTTAAGTAACTTTATTCAAAATTCATGTTTAAAAGTAAAGTTTGAATGCAATGATCGACGTAAAATTTTTAACATGAGTTGTTAAAAGTACTGAACTTTTCTGAAAATAAACGTTAAGTATTTATTTTTACTCACCACTGAGTACAGAAAACGTTAAGTAATTTTTTTACTTTTACTCATGAGTAAACGTGAGTAAATTACTTTTGTTCTCGGAAAGCGAAAAAGTGGCAATTTTTGAGAAATTTTGCCCAATTTTCAGTCAAAATAACAAATTCCCAAAAGTTTTCACCCATAAGTTCACTAGTTAATGCGTATTTGCCCATTTTTAAGCTATTTTGGATGTTTTTCGTAAAAAAAATAAGTTTTTTCGCCATTTTCCCTTTCAAAAACTACGCGAGTAAGTGTGTAATGGTATTTTGTTTTGGTATCCAAAATAAATTTCGAACAGAAACACTGTCCGCAAGTAAATACAATTCATACCTCATAACGTCTGTCCCCCATTGACTGGTTCTTGATCGTAGCCTCGGTGCGGTCATCCGACCATTTTTCGCTATTGAGATCCAACTTCAAAGTGCCATAGACTTGGTGACATCCTAGAAATAGAAATGGAGCAATATTTACACAATGAGCCAGTAAAATTAAAACCTGGGGAAGTTAGATCAGGGGCCAGTTCCGCAAATTGAGAAGTGAAATGGCAAAAGCGGAGTGAAATGGCAAGAAAATTGGCAAAAGCGAACTAAAAAAAGAAAAGTTTGCGGAACTGGCACCTGCTCAACAAGTTTTTTTTATGCCAGCTCGATTCGTAAATAAATTTACTCGTTAAGTTTCAGACAGTGCGCAAAAACATGTCGATCCCATTAATCTGTCAAAAAACATGTCGATCTCGCACACACTTACCAATGTATTTAGGCGGGTTCTGTTTGACCAACTTATACATGGGCAACTGCGTTAAGACGTCCTGTGGCAAACCATCCCGCCAGTCGTTGGTGACGATTTTCTCCAGATATTGCTGGTCGGTGACATTCTGCCTTACTGACTGGTCGAAAATGTACATGTGCATGAATATGCCCAATCGTTCGGAATCCCAGCCCTGCGTGTTTTAATACGGTTTTAATCCTTCTAATGGCTAGACATGTTCAGGGGGAAGTTCAAGGCTGACAGATTTGTGGCATACCGCATTACCTCGAAATACCCCCAGGGGGTTTATTATTTCGCCAGCAAAATTTGAGGGGGGGGGATAATTCGAGGGGGGGGTTTATTCGAGGGGGGGGGTCTGGTATTTAGCCAGAAATTTTCGGAAATTCCCCATACGCAGACGTAGAAAAATCGAACAATCAGATAGATTTATATGTGTTTATAGGCATATATTACTGTATATACACAAAAACCCTTCCCTAACGTCACTTAATCATCAGTTTTAACGTGTGTTCTGCATAGTACAGATCACAAACTGCGGTATTTGTCATGTACGTTCACGTTACACTCAATTTTAGGGGGGTATTTCGAGGGGGGTCTATTATTTCCTCAGCAGAAATTTAGGGGGGGTATTTCGAGGGGGGTTTTTTCAAGGGGGGGGATAATTCGAGGTAATACGGTAGTCAGAATTCTGTGCCAGCTTCCAAATTAGTGACACAATTCTAAAACCGCAATCGGCAATCTAATTTTCTAAATCGGTGGTATGGATTTGTCTTGAAACTTTTACAAAATTCCAAAATTTGCTATTATTTACATATTTATTACAATGAGACGTCTCAAAGGAATCTAGACAACACTAAAAGACTTTCCAAATATTCGAACGCACTTTGGCATCCATGAGCGTCTTCAAACTGTCCTTATTGAAGCCTTGCTCCTTGAGATTCTGGATGAAGTCGGTCTCGGGCGGCATGCAAAAATAGATGGCGATGTCCTTGTGGTAGCCCTTCTGGATGCGCTTGTTGCAGCCGAGCGTCCGGTCGCCCTGGATGATTTGGATGCGCGCCACCGTTCTCACCTCCTTCTGGCGGATTGTCTTGCACCCGTCGCAATACACGCTGCGACGAGATATTCAAACACGCTGGCGGATACATATGCACACAATTTATTAAGAAGAAAAATATTTAAATGAAAAAGGCGGAGTCTCGTACAAGTGACAAATGTTTAGCGCCTGCAATCATTTTTGGAAAAAAATGTTCGTTAATGATGACGTAATGATGGAGTGATTGATTACGAAAAATGCATAGCATGCGGTCAGCGGAGTATACCGTATTTCTTCTGATAGAGAATTCACCACCAATTAGGATGAATATTAGAAGTTAGAAGGTAGCGAGAAACGGTGCGATTTGTCGCTGAACAAACCAGGAGCCGTAGCCGCCGCAGCCAGTCTCCGGATCGGGGTCGAAGCACCGCTCGGGCGACTCGTTGGTGTCGGGCGAATAGCGCAGCTCCACGTACATCTCCAGCTCGGCGCTGCGCCGCACACGCGCAAATACACAAGAAATTCACTCAAATCACATTGTAGGTAAAAGGTGACTGAACCAACGAGATGTCCCTGAGCACGGCCACGTTGCCCTTGATGAAGTAGCAGCCGCTGTGCCGCGAGTCCTCCACCACGGGCGACTTGTCCGAGTGCGGGAACACTATGAGCTCGTGCGGCGCCTGCGTCTGGTACTGCTCGTGGTAGGAGCGCGCGCACGGCTCGTGCCGCACCACCTGCGAGATGGACCCTGTCTGTTCCCGTTACCGTGCATTGGCGTTCCAGTGCCAGCCCAGACCCTATGCCCTTTAAAATGTCAAGTGTCGTGCAAAGTGACAAAAGCCATGTGAAATGCCCGGTAAAATGGCAAACGTATGTCCATTTTACACAACTTTTAACACTTTGCATAACATTTGACATCTAACAGGGCATTTTACGGGACGGGACTGCCCCCAGTCTGTCCTACGCCGCCACGTGCATGTCGAAATATTACTTACACAGGCACTTAACCGGTCTGCCACTTAAATGGTCTCGAAATTGTATTTTTTTGTAAAATGGGACGGTTAAGAGATTTTGCTCGGCATTGGCATCAAGTTGATATTTTTTCTGGATTAAAAAATCTTGTTTTGTATATTGATCGGACGTCATGCCTGTCACTTGATATGTCATGCACGAATTCGGACGACGTGGGGAACCCAATCAGTTGAGAGCAAAAGTCTTTTGAATTTTCTACCGAAATTTATGCATAAACCAACTATACTCCAGTTACTTTACACCCTGCACGCGTGGTTCCCGCTGGAAGCGTGCCAACGATTTTTGCGCATGCGATTTTCATAAAAAAAGTTGAAAAGGTCATCGCTGTTATACCGCTATACTTTAACACATTCACAACAATGATTTTCTTTATCTTTTACACAAAAATCGCGTGCTTCATCATTGGCACGCTTCCAACGTGAGACATAAATGAGTGCGAGGGCAGAGTATCATGTCCGCCGAGTATACCAGTTAAGTAGACTCCAGACTTTCGTCAGTTTTCTACGTGGCTTAGGTTCCTCAACAGAAGTATCAGCATTCAACTCACATTCAACTGCATTCTCTGATTAGATGCTCTAAAATTGGGCTGCACAAATGTACCCCGTCCGGCGGTGCCGTCGTTCAAGCTGTGCACCAGCGTCAGGCACAATGACGCGCCCAGCAGTAGCGATAAAATAGACATTGTGCCCGCGTCTTTTGATACGGTAGTTTAGACCAGAAAGCAATTGTGAATAAATGTGTACCAAATCTCGGCCGGATTGTGTTTACCGTGGTCGTCCTTGGTTTTTACCAGTGCGTCTGCGGGCGTGTTGGCATCTTTAGTGACGGAAAAGCGCCATGGCGCTAGCGCTAGCGCCAGCGCCCAAGAAGGAATACAGCTTTTAGCGCATTTCGCACCGTGGCCTGGCATTGACTTAGCGCTTTTTACATCTCTAGTCAGATGTGTCCGCTTGAGAGCGCCAAACCACTTTTTGTATTTGTTTGATGATGTCACGAGGATGTTTCGGAAATCGCATTGAAAATTTGACGCATAAATATTATTTTATGTGCCTACCGTATATCCTCGAATAAGTCCCCCGGGGAGTTATTGTTTCGTCAGAGTTTTTGAGGGGGGAGTTATTCAAGGGTGGGGAGTTATTCAAGGGTGGGGAGTTATTCAAGGGAGGGAGTTATTTTTTCCTCATAATATTCAGGAAAACCTGCAGGTAGATAGGTGTGTATACACTGCGTAATACACACACTGTGCATCTGCTTTCGCTGCCGTATGCTAACATCCTTTGTATTTTTTGTCTCACACACTGCACTGTATTTGCATTTCGTTTTTTTCACTTGTTCCAGTATCCTCTCCACTCATCACAGAGGGGGGAGTTATTCAAGGGTGGGGAGTTATTCAAGGGAGGGAGTTATTTTTTCGTAAGTGTTTTTGAGGGGGGAGTTATTCAAGGGTGGGGAGTTATTCAAGGGGGGGGTCTTATTCAAGGATATACGGTATTTTACCTATCGTATTTTTACTGATAGATGGACTATCTTCTAGACCGTCGTCAGGTTTCCCCTCCCCTTACATTTGAAGGTAACTCAATACTACCGATTTACTCGAATAATTCCAATCTCTTGAATAATCCCCCCTCTAGGAGGTGGTAGACGGGTGGGGAAAAATATACCCCACCCTGAATAATCCCCCACGAATAAAACACCGAAATAAAAAAGTGAAACTCAAGCTTCGTTTCCCCAAAAAAATTCAAAAGTCAAATTACCATTTTTAAAGTACATTCAAAATACGTTTCACAAATAGCAACTCAAAACACAGAAGGTGTTCATACCAAAGAACTTGCCCATCATTAGTGAAAAAACATGCCATCTTTCTATAGGAGATGCAGTGTTTACTTGATGGATTACAGTAAAAAAAGCGTTCCTCGCGGCGTCTCGACAAGACGTCACGGTGCTATCAAATTGATCAATCTAACGCAATCAAATCTGTTTTTAAAGCCGGAATTACAGCTCAGCGGCGTTTGACGTGAAATGATGACGTCGTAAAATTGATTACATCAAAATAGACAAAGGTACAGCATTGAAATTTCAGAATTAGATGGTTCTAGTAATTGTGTGTAATGTCCCAAAAAAAATTTACCAAATAATCATTATTTAAGTAGTTATTAATTAAACGTCAAAATTTTTTGGTGACGTTAAATGTTTGACGTGAAATGTTGACGTAGGATGTTCCAATTTTGACGTTAAATTAATAACTTATTAAATAATAACTATTTTCTTAAATTTTTTTTAGGACATTACACACAATTACTAGAACTATCAAATTCTGAAATTTCAACACTGTACCTATCTCTATTTTGATGTAATCAATTTTACGACGTCATCATTTCACGTCAAACGCCGCTGAGCTGTAATTCCGGCTTAAGGAGTACTCGGCATGTTTATTGACATCGCCTTCTTTACAAGAGATCCGGAAACGTGTGTACGCCAAAAGCTAGTCAAACGGCGTGAATACCGTATTACCTTGAAATACCCCCATGGGGGTTTATTATTTCGCCAGCAAAATTTGAGGGGGGTTATTTCGAGGGGGGGTATTCGAGGTTTTTTTTATTATTTCATCAGAAATTTTCGTGAAATTCATAGTAAAGAATACGCTTTTTCATACACAAAAACGGTAATAAACGTGAGAAATTTGGTCATATTTGGGCTATAGGTGTACATCTGTACACAAATGAGCGTAAAAGTATCACTGCAATCCAAATTAGTAGTAATAGATACATCATGTACATTGCATACACGATGTCCATCATTCAGGAGGGGGGTATTTCGAGGGGGAGTTTATTATTTCCCCAGCCCATTTTGAGGGGGTTTAATTCGAGGGGGGGGGGGGGGTTAATTCAAGGGGGGGGGGGGGGTAATTCGAGGTAATACGGTAGGTATGAATTTTCTAAGGCGAACATTCATGGACTTCGCATTTTTTGCAGTTGTATTTTTAAGTAGGTACCTAGTTATGGTGCAGATTAGCCAACGTCTGGGGGTCTAAAACGGCATCAGCTACGTTTGCGGGACGATATTGACCGATGTGGTAAATGCAAAAATGTGTAAGCCAGGACTTTTGATTCAGACACAAAGTACCACAGGTATTAGCGCCAAATGGGATACAACTTTACAATCAAAATAAAGATTGAAGCATTAGCAGTAATGCGTGTGCACACGCTAAACGTCAAACTGTGTGCTGGTAAACTCATAAATCGGCTTTGAACGCATTTGAGTTTACTGGAATGAGTTATTCTTGATACCCATCAACTGCAGTTGACAGACACCTCATTTCGGTAAACTCACATGCATTCAAAGCCGATTTATGAGTTTACCAGCACACAGTTTGCAGCCTAGCGTGTGTACCCCCACTTCGTCATAAATTTGGCGGGGCTACTTCGAGGAGGGCTTATTCGAGGGCGGTTTATTATTTCGGCATAAATTTTCGTGAAATTCATAGTAAAAATACGCTTTATATACCCAAACCAGTAAATAATGTGTCCAAACAGGATTGTGTGTAGCTGCGATGCAAACTGGCAGCAATATATACATCGTGTAGATTCATATTACCGTATTACCTCGAATTAACCCCCCCCCTTGAATTACCCCCCCCCCTCGAAATACCCCCCCCCCCTAAAATTTGGCTGAGGAAATAATAAATCCCACCCCTCGAAATACCCCCCTCAAAACTCTCACTCTGAAAAAATAAACCCCCTGGGGGTATTTTATGTATGTTGAATGCGATAAGTGAATTCATCCACGCCTGAGTGTGTAAATGCAATAAATTGATCATGAGTTGGATGAAAATTCTCAGGAAAAATAACACCAATTTTGTAGCAACTTCAATCATTTATCTACCTATTATGAATACTAATTAAAATGATTGCGCTGGATAGTGGGTATTGCTTGTGAAAGGGGTATAAAATATTCAGAGGAATATTACAGTGGACTAGAGCAGCGAAATCGACAGCCGTCGAATATCGATTCATAGCCTTTGCTTGCACACCTCCCAAATTCAACTGGGCGGCGCTGCTAGACGTGCCAGACAAAATCACCTGCCATTATGTCATTATGCATGCATTATGTCATCAGACAAAATCACATGCCGCAATTATTTCCCTCTCTCAATGACAATCTAAAAATTGCAGTGGATTGCGCGCTCTGAAATTATCGAGGCATGCATCCGTTTGACAAACTGCGTGCAAAATGTAAACATAACCTTTAGCGGATCAACAACCAACAAAGTAGTGCTGAGGTGAGTACCGTATTTCCTCGAAATACCCCCCCCTTGAAATACCCCCCCCCTCGTTTGACCCCCCCCCCCCTCTCGAGACCACTATGAAACAATCACCCCCCCCTCGAAATACCCCCCCCCCCCAAATTGAGTGTAAAGGGAACGTACATGACAATAACTGTAGTTTGTGTTCTGTGTACTGCAGAACACACGTTAAAACAATGTCGGTGTCACGTTAGAACAGTGTACATACCATCTACATACTAATATTAGTCTACAGAACCTTATAAATGGCGGTTTTTGTTGCATTTTTCGACGTCTGCGTACGTTTCAGACGACAATTTCGTACTTGGTTTTCAAAAATTTTCTTGTGAAACAATAACCCCCCCCCCCCTCGAAATACCCCCCCCCCTCGTTTAACCCCCCCCCCCTCTCGGGACCACTATGAAACAATCACCCCCCGGGGGGTATTTCGAGGAAATACGGTATGTCAATACTGATATTGGCTTCGCTTGAGTGTAGTACGATAAAAAATTCTGAATAACTTCTATTTGCATGCGAGTAGACACTTCAGATATAATCACTGGATGTGCACACGCAATATTTATGCTGAACAAATAAGTATAAAATTTTAAAAAAATATGTAAATTCAGTTCCAATTCAAAATTCGGAAAGTTTTCGAAATCGTTAATTTTAGTAGAAAAATCGTGATACTTAATATCTGATATTTAACCAGTTATGATATTTACCTAGGTATTTATGCATAATGTACAAACTACTTTCATTATATTTCAGTATAGGTATTTATTTTTTATTTTACTTTAGCAGGTGTTTTCAAAGTACTTTACACTGTTTGTATAAATACTCAAGATTACTAAAAGGTCCTTACGTTTTCCAAAAACACCAGTTAACAAGAACCATTTTAACAACTCTGGCAGGTATAGCTGGAGCATTTAAGAAGGGTGTAACGGGACCGCTCCTAAATACCCCCTCATCGGAGTACGCGTTCACCACAGAACTATATAGTCAAGAATGTTCAGCAAAATTTTCTTATGTCACTATAAATCCGTTGTTGCAATTGTTCATTATTCAAAAATGGATCATTTTGAAAATAAATTATCAACTAAATAAAAATTAAGTTTCCTTCTCGAAATATTTAGATTTAAATAAAACAGCCCACGGCACGCATTGTAATGCGAATTTCATAAAATTAAAACATGCATAATAGTATAAAAGAAACCGGATTTCTATCAGGGCCATTGAAATTGGATAACCAAACCACAACAAAATCAATGCCAATTACGAATATATGTAAATCGCAGCCAATGAAAACAGTGCGAAAATGTAAAAACGTGCTGTTACACTCAGAGTGCAAGTTGTCACTTTGATAGGCGTGTGACGCAACCCAGACAAATCAATAACTTCGACTGGAAGTTATTCGCAGCGGTGCCGCCATTGGAATAAATATCGAATAAAAATGACAAAAAAAAAATCAATTTTTGTGAAGGTGTGGCGGGTCTACAGTCGATCGCAAAACAGGAACCAACCGACTTGCGTGGAAGTTTCTAAAGTGACTTAGTGTAGGGCGTAGATGTAGAACGGCACATCGATAATGGAAACATGACATTGACTGGCATAGCGCTGTTAAAACGACTGCCAGAACACGCATATTCAGATAGCGAATTGTTGTGTCCTTGCAAATAACTACTTAAAGTCACAAGTGACTAGCAAAGTTAAGGACGACAACACAAGTGACTGGCAATTTATTTCAAGTGACAATTTCAATCGCCTCTTCAACTGTAATAATAACCCATAATTATTGCGAGAGCCGGACCTACCAAAAAAATCTATGTCAAAGTATGCGGTTAAGCCAAGCGTAAAGCCAGTGCAATAGTGTCCGTGCCAAACATATCGGCCACACCAAACCCCATCCCTTTAAGTAGCAGGATGAAAAGTACACTGACGTACATGGAGTAATCAAAGTAGGTAGACAAAAGTAATCATTGAAAAATGTCAACTTATTACAAAACAAACACTTTTTAGCGCATGTGTGCACTTCAGTTGACTCTACCAGTTACACCAAAATCTGTACTGCCCAAATTTTTCAGTTGACACAAAAAAGTTGTGCAACTAAAATGTTCCGCGGTTTACTCACAGAATTCTCAGTGGACTTTGAGTTGACACAAACGATACCCAAAAACCGGTGTCAACTAGCGTGTGCGGAGCCATTACAGCAGAGCAGCCAAGGCAAAACCTGAGTAAACTGGGCAACAAGCACTATGTAGACACCAATTGCGTTTTCCACCACTAGTCGAGACAATCGTTGCGTTCGTTTTGCGTTGTAAGTGCATGCCTTAATTGCTTTGCGCGAGGAAATGATAACGTTTTTGTGTAGATTATGGCCGATTTTATTGACAAGAACGTTGTTACATGTTACACTGAATTTTTTTCAGATAAATTATCAGTACATGGATTCATCACTCTAATACATGTTCGAAAGTGAAAGAATAAGATTTCAAATTTCTGTATTATCGGCATGTTTGCGTCGGCAAAAACAACAACCAAATTTTTTCTGTCATTTTATCAAGAAGCTTATTCTTTCGTTACGTTCTTAAGAAATCTAATTTTATAAAAAAGAATCGGGTGCCAAAAAGTTGCAATTTTGTCAACGCAAGCCGACAGGACGTGCAATTCCAAAAAGCATGTTTAATTAATTGGAGCAGTGCATATCACGAAATTGATCGTATCGTTTTGTACATGTGATACATTTCAGTTTAGAATAATACTTGTGAATGAAGGTACGTACAATCTGCACAGAAAGTTTAGTGATACTTACATACATAAAACTAAAAAAATGTGCAGCAGTGACAGTCACAGCAACGATGCCTATATGAAGTTAGGTACAGTGACTAAAATCAACTTGGAATCACATGTGTATTCAGTAAAAAGCCAATACAATAGCTCAAAAAGTTTACCACATATTTCTACCGAAGACAGAAGCTAGTGGTGTAAACCTTCTGTGTAATTTTCAGCGGCATTTGCAGATTGCTGGTGCCAGTCACAGACACTGTAAAGTGTAAAAAACCCTGTAAAATGTCGTGTGTCATGTGAAAGAGCCGTGCCGTGTGTATCCAGATTTTATTGTATCGTATCCAAATCATATCTCCAAAAGTAAGATATGGATACAAAACATAATATTTGGATACTATGCAATAGGATGTGGATACACATGACACTTTATAGGCTGTTTTACATGACATTCGACACATAACAGGGTCTTTTACACGACACCTGACATTTTACAATGTCTTTTACATGACACATGACATTTTACAGGGTCTTTTACACTTTACAGGGTCTTTTACAGGTCTGGAACTGCCCCCTGAGGTGTATCACAGTAATTTTGGTTGACAGTGAAGGAAGGTCGCTGCAAATTTGGCTGAAAATGAGCTGATTAGCAATACAGTGAAAGTGGCGCTTTGCAAAAACGATTGGAGCTGACCTAAATTTTCTAGCGCAATTTCAACGTAAAATATCCAAACAAATCTGCATAGAAACAGGTCACGACGACCAATTCAACAAATACGGTACATGAGTGAATATGAAACAAATCCTATTTGATTATATTATTAGATTATCCAAAAATCTTGATTTCAAGCAATTTCTATATAAGTGCAAGCGAGAGGGAGTCACCGTGCTTCAATGCTCTCAATTTATGGTTAAAATGTTCAAACGCAGTGAACAAAACCATACATATCCACAAACTCAAATCCAAATCAAAACACAGTGACTCGATATTTTATCAAAACGATTCATCAACACGCATATTAAAGCAAATAACATTGTAGGCCACATGAGGAGTCTAAATAGTATTTACTTTTGATTTAAATTCGAGTGGTAATTTCAGAATCTGAACGCCCGTCGTGCCAAACCACGGTGTTTTTGAATGCAAGACGAGCTTAGAAAGACAGATTCTGGTGACCGTAATAGGCTTTGAGTAACAAGGGAGGTGGCCGAGGAGGGGACATTGAAAATGAACAGAATTTTACTTAATTATTTACTTATTCATTTTATTTTATTTTATTTTATTCATTTACTTTATTGATTCACATATTTACTTGTATAAATTTATAATGCATCCGCAACTTCGGACAAAATTTAAGTATTTAACTCGACAAAAGCCATATTGAATTGGGCATCATCACGTGTAAAATCTGAATATTTACAATTATTCGATCTGTCTGAAAACGGTCACCGGAAAAATTAATTTGCACACCACCAACTTGATGCAGGAAATAACAAATTCTTCAGTCACCTCCGAATATTAAGCTACAGTATTTTGTGGAAGTGTATTCAACAAAAATTCGCTCGATCGCGTGATCACAGTATTCTCAAAAGCGAATATGCAATGTGGAAGAAAACCTATTAGACCACAGTTGTAACTGATTTCTTTCCATTAAATTAGTTTTCAGATTGTCGTAGGTTTTTATCCCACACTTACCAATCACTTATGTATACAACAAAACTACAGTATTCAGGTAACTCACCATTGTATAATTCGAATTAAATTATATATTAACAAAAATTATAGCCAATAAACAGTTTCGAGGCAAAAATGTAGGGGTACACAGTCACAAAGTAAAAAAGTGGTAAATATAAGTAAATAACAACAAAAGCACAAAGATCTTTTGTCACACTGTGTTGACTAGATGTAAATGTAAAGTGTGACTTTTTGACAAAATGTTTTTGACTAGATGTTTCTGTCGATGATGATGAATGATGTGATGTGAATGACTATAAGTTTTTAATGTTTAAACGACCCGTTATGCGACCTGTGGACGTCTGAGTGACCTGGCTGAGTTCCAAGTGCACATGCAAATGGGTCATATAAAAATGATCGAAATCCGCACGAACCCAAAGGCCAGTCAGACTCAACGAGTGGATCTTATTTAATTACAGATCGTACTTGTGTGAAAATCCAAGAGCATGGGAGACCGAACAAAGCAAATACCAAAAACCAATGTCTAAAGCAACTGGGAGAGGCAGGATAGGAGCATTGCGCCAGTGGGGCTCCGATCGAAGTGACTCGCGTCCGTCGAACCATCGAACTAAGCAAACCGGGTCAAGTGAGGCATTCCATCCATTGCAGTGGGTGCTCGTGAAGCGCGGGCGGGGCGAAGCACGGCGGTGGTGTTGGCACCGAGCCAAGCAGCTGGCGCCCGCTGAACTGCGCGCGTGGCGCCGGGCACAGCCGCTCTTGTGGCCGTCGGGTATATCGACCCGGCGACGCGTCGCGTGCCGTGCCGTGGGGGCGTGGTGGGGAGGGGTGGCGAAGCGCTGGTCGCAGCGCGGCCGGGGGGGCCGCCGGTGCCCGCCGCCGCCGCTGCCGTTGTCGGTGCTGGTGGCGCGAGTGGCCGGTGTCACCGGTTGCCGCCGCCGCCCCGACTACGACGCTCCTTCTCCACCGCTGAAACGAAAATAATAGTTGATTGTGTGAAGTGAGTTGAAATTAGGGTTCAAACGATATATCGTATCGAATATCGAATATCGGATATCGACCATTTTTTAATATCGAATATCGAATATCGATATCGAAAATTTTAAAAAAATATCGAATATCGAATATCGATATCGAAAATTTTGAAAAAATATCGAATATCGAATATCGATATCGAAAAGTGATATCGTTTGAACCCTAGTTGAAATGAGTGAGTATTGTGTCAACCGGAGTTCTGCATACTGAAGTACTGAATACTAAAGTACTGAATTTTGCTGAAAGTAACCGTAAACGTAAACTATTTATGTTTTACTCACCGCAGAGTGCAGAAAACGTAAATTAATTTTTTTACTTTTACTCATGAGTAAACATGAGTAAATTACTTTTGTTCCCGGAAAACGTAAAAGTGGGTATTTTTGAAAAATGTTGCCGCAATTTTCGTTCAAAATCACAAATTCACAAACTTTTTCGCCTCAAATTCACTAATTGATATGTTATTGCCCATTTTTAAGCTATTTTGGATATTTTTCCCTATTTTTAGTTTTTCTCCCTTTTCCCCCTTTATGCTTGAAAAAGCTTATATAAAAAGCATATCTTAAATACGTTTTCTGTACTCGCGTACTTTTTGAAAGTATGCGAGTACGTAAATACCCGTATTTTTCGGGAGGAAACGTAAATGTATTTACACAGTACAAAAGTATACGTACCTATCGAGTAAACGTAAATCCGTTTTAACGACCACGGTGTCAACTCACGCTGTTGTTCGTCCTGCTGTTGCTTGGTGGGGCCGGTGCCGAGCAGCGACGACGCGTGGTACAGTTTGTACCAACCGATCACCTGCTGGGCCAAGTTCAGTTCGTCCAGGCGCACCTGCGCGATGCCCATGAACGCCTTCCGCTCCATGCGCCCGTAGTCGCCCCACACGGTCACCTGGATGTGGATCGGCGCACAATGAAACGCGCCTTGACAGGACAGCTGAAACGAGACACAACCAGACACTGGTGACAACGAGCGCACCTGCAACATTCTGCCCTCCCAGGGCTCGTTGAACACCAGCTGCTGCTGGAACAGGGGCTCGGTGGTCCGCGGCGAGACGTTGGTTTTTGCCTTGGCCACGCAAGTCTTCCCATCCATCAGGTATACTTTGATGTAGGGCGCAGGGTTTACTTTGGCGCCCTCTTTGATGAGCAGGTTCTTGGCGCGAACGATCTCCACCTACGGTGTGCATTTAAACAAAATGACATGACAAAACATGACAAAAAGACATAAAATTATTGAATCGAGAATAGCGCCGCACAGAGAGCTCATGGGAAAATACCGCCTCCCCTCCAAAAATCTATGGAAGACATAAATATCCCCAACTAGACCAAACATAAACCAACCTCCAAACTCCCCCCTCTCCTAGCCGCGATGGCCAGCTGCACCTCGCCCAGGACGGGGCTGGCGAGCACCTGTCTGCCCACCACCTGGCCGGGGCCCAAGTCCTGCACGAAGCCGCCCAATGGACCGTCGGGCATTATTGGAAGCCAGCTGCGTGGAAAAGTGCCAGTTTTTAGTTAAGTTGTAGTTGAATGAGACGTATGAAGGTGGGAATGGGCATTATATTTACTCACGAGTCGCCAGAGTCCGTGGATTCCTTGCTGGGCTGTTTGACCAGTTCGCAGCTGGCCTGCGGCGACAGGAACTGCGACGGCACACCCACCTCCTCGGAGCGGTTGAAGCCCAGCCGGCGGATGCCTGAGTCGGAAAACTTGTCGTCAACATTGGCATGGAAAAGCGTCCACGCATTGACTCAATGCGATCAATGACAACCGTGCGATCTGGCAAATGGCTGCGCATTCTTGCCATTGCCGCCCAAATAAGGTCTGCCACCGGTCAAATAGGTCGGCTGCGCTATGGTGCTGACACTGCGTTCGCGCGAGTCCCTCTCAGTAGATGGGGATGCAACGGGGTCGCCGCAGTCGCTGCCAGTGGGCGTCTTGGGAGGGCCGCGGCCGCGACAGGCCACGCTGTCGGCGCGCCTCACGCCCAGGGTCATAGTGCGCGTCGAGTTGTTAGACGACTTTGGCCGGCCGCGGTAAGTGGGGCTGTCGAAATTGTATTCGTCCGGCGGTTCTCCGCACGATGCGGCCATTTTGAGGGGATAAGATGACTACTAGGGACGGCGATAAGCTGTGAACGCCCATAATTCTAGAAATTTTAAGATAACTGATCATTTCTATAAAATAAAAATGTTGAGGCAGCTTAGTCAAAATTGATTCATAACCAGCACAAATTTGGTAATGCCGTAGTTCCTCGAAATACCACCGGTTTATTATTTCGCCGATTTATTTTGAGGGGGGTTAATTCGAGAGGGGTATTTTTTAGTCAGAATTTTTGGTGTAGATTCATAGTAAATAATAGGCTTTTACATACCCAAACTAGTAATAAGTTTGACAAAACGGTAAATATTTGGACATGAGACTAGTTTGTGTAGATATGTATTTATTACCTAAATATGTGTAGCTGCAATGCAACTCAGCATCAATTAATCATGTACATACATCATCCAAGACGGGGGTATTTCAAGGGGGGCGATAATTCGAGGAAATATGGTAAATAAATATGTACACATTATGACCCCATTTTACAAATCGCACAACCGCGAGCAAAATGCGAAGAGCAAAACAGGCCATGCAAGCTATCCATCAGCTTGCTGCATCCACCGCGCATGCACCTGCAAATGGATATGGCCGTATAGGTGCAAAGATAGAAGCGCGGTTCGATGACTGCAGCCAAGGTGCAGTATAGAGTGCCGCCTGCGAGCATGATACATTGCTATTATACAGCACACTAGCCAAGTGCGTCTATGAGATGTGTCGACTTGGCTGGAGATGCGTCAATGGGCTTCACAGATAATGTGATGCTCCATGATAACCACCGGCCTCCACAGGGTCAACGGAGCGGACTTTGCCACTCCGCCAGCTTTCACATCGGGAGATGCGCCTGGCACAATGGTATGAGTCCAATGCACATAATCCTTGATTGCTATCACCGGCTGTAAAGCGAGCCTTCCCCCCCGCCGCGCGATTATGAAATCAGTTTCGAAGAAATTTCGCAAACAAGGAACGGAAAATACTACTTCAAATGAGTCGAAAAACGTTGGTAGCCTAAAACAAAAAGACCAATATCGTCGGTTGAAAGCAACGCTGATGTAATAAGCTTTGCAAAGAGGCGAGCGCGAGCACAGCGGAGTTGTTAAAAGTACTTAACTTTTTCAAAGTAAAGTAAATGTGAAGTTTTTTTACTCACCTCGAGTACAGAAAACGTAAAGTAAGTATTTTTATTTTTACACATAAGTTAAAGTGACTAAAATACTTTTAACCCGGAAAACGTAAAAGTGAGTATTTTTTTTAGAAATTTTGCCCCAATTTTCACTCAAAATAACCTATTTTCATTTTCTTGCCCATTTTCACATTCAAATTCGTCTATTTAAAGCTTTTTGGCTACATATGATATTATATGCCCATTTCTGGCTATTTTTATCTATTTTTAGCCTTTTCTTCACCCTTCCCCCCTTCCATGCCTTGAAAAGGCTCAGATAAATGCTTATCAGAAATAGGTAGGTTTTCTGTACTTGAGTATTTTCAAAAAATACACATAACAACGAGTACAGGAACTTTTTCCAGAGGAAACGTAAACGTATTTACTCTGTACTCGAGTAACTGTATTTATCGAGTAAAAGTAAATACGTTTTAACAACTATGGCGCACACTACCCAAAGCATTTTGTACACACCCATCTAAACACCCGATCAATTTAGCAGTAAGGGTAGTATTCTCACCGACGCGGGAGTTGTGTCGTCGGAAAAACCGATTGAATTCGACGCGTTTAAATTGAGCGAGTGCGCCGAGCGGCGCACAAGCGCAGCGCCAACGGAAAAGTGTAGTGGTCGGACGGATATTTAGTTAGATGTAACGATTTCGCGATGTTGTGAAGCGTGAACATATTTAGTTAAAACGATATAAAACAATTTTGTCAGACACCTATCGTTGTCAACTAAGGGCGACTAAAAATTAAAAATTGTATTCAAATTAGAGATGCTACCGGCGGTTTTTCAAAAAAACGCTAGCAACATTTTTTTTTAAAGGCAGCCGACATTTTGAGTACTTGTTCACTAGCAATTTTGCAAGTTTTTTTTCACGCAAGCATGGAATTTCACATACAAATTGGTGGTCGTTTTCATTGATTTTGTGGCATTTTTCGAATCAAAACACACATTTTTCTCATGCTAGTACTTAATAATAAGCCGTGATATGTTAGTAAAGTATATGAAACCCAAACCAATGTCCTCCCACATGCTCCTGAACCCTGAAGTACGAAACATCACTTTCTATGCATTAGCCTTCTCTTCTGAGTTCATTTGAAATGTTAGCATTTCAAAACTCATATTTTAAGAACAAGATAGAGTAGATTGATTGAACACATTATTCAAATATAGTTGTATTAAATTGTGAACAAAATTGCCACTGCTCAGTGCTCAGATGCTGAAAACTTAATTTAATTTTTAATGTCATTATTTGCTATTACACAAATTTAAAATCTCGATAATCATTTACCTATATTGAATTTTGCCATCATGCCCAAGAATAGAACCTACGAGCAGAACAAAATACGGTCACAACAATGTCCCTTCAATTAAACACACTTCCCGGGGATTTCCGCGAGCAATGAGCGCAGCGCCTTACACCTACACGGAAAGTTTGCCTCCATGCGACGTGCCAGCTGGATGCGAGGAGCTCCTTGGCGACCGGCTCTACTCCAGTTACACGAGCAGTGCAGCCAGGCGCAGGGGCCGCATTCAATTGGAACCGAAGGTGCACGTGAAACGTAAGGCAACTGACACGCAATAGACATTGCAATGCTATGCGCGTAAATAGCCACATGTAAGGGTTTCCAGAGGAGAGGGGGCTGGGTCTCCAAAGGAGAGGGGTTCCCCCCAAAATCGGCCAGCTATCTATCTATCCTGGAGGCCGGTCAGCTATCTAAATATGTATCCCCGAGACTAAATTTTTGGCTACTATCCACTGAGACCCCCCCGCCAAATAACTCAGCAAAGTTATGGTTATATACTACTAGAGAAGTTATAGTTTTTCACCTTCAAAATCGCAGTTTTTGGCTTTATACTGTTGCACGCACGGGGCTCAGAGCAGTGACAGTCTGTACCCGAGGTGCTGATTGACATGTGAGCCTCAGCAATGCAAAGCCGAGGTCACAGGATGCTGATGAGGGTGAGGAGTGGAGGCGTTTGTGGTGTGCTGTTAATTTATTATTTGGGCACCGTCGCCGTGCGACACGTCCTCAGATGTTTTAATGACTTTATTAGTCAAAATCAATGAGAACAGGTCAAAAGACTGAACTGATTTACATACCCAAGCAGCCACTTATAAAGGTTTGGCTGAAACATAAAGTTTAGGGGTTCAGACATGAACCCAAAACCTACTCAACTGTAGAATAAATGCATGGGAATAAATGCAATGTAGTGCAACTACAACAGTCCCCCCCAAGTTCACCCTACTGGGGGGAACTGACAGAAAACAATTCATGAAAAGTGATAAAACCAATAAAAAACAATTTCACACAAAAAAATCAATCATATCACAGAATCATGGAATCGTGGTGCCTTATCGCCCAGCCTTAGAGTTTCTCTTGCGCTTCTTCTTGCGGTGACTCTCTCCATTGAATGGCATAGTTGGCGAACCTGCTGATGTGTCCCCAGAGTGGTGCCGCTGATCAGGACAGCCCGGTATGTGGTGATTTTGTGAGCTGGTTGCAGTTGGGATGGTGGAGTGTGAGGTCTTATGTTCTGGCGCCTCATTGTGGGGTGCTGTGCCAGCTGGATGCATTGGGTTTTGACAGTTGCTGCTTGCGAAGCCATTTGCTGCTTGTCTCTGCTGCGAGGTCAATCCCAACGACTGCATGCTACTGTTGTCCCTGTTGGCTGTGAGAATTGCCACCAACTTCTTCTCTTCTTGCTCCACTTGCAGTTTTGCTTCCAACACTTTGATCATCTGGCGTAATTGGTTGCATTCTTTCAATAGCCCAGTGACAGCACTGCTGGGTGTAGTGGGTTCTCCTTTGTGGTTACTGTCCTCTATCCCGACAGCCTGGGTGTGGTTGATGCAGCCAATTCCCGATCGGGGTGCACTTTTGTGGTCAGGTGGTTGAGTATGTGGACTGGAGCTGGTGTGATTCCTGGGGCTGGGCACATTTGCTTTGGCTTGGGTCAGGGGACTCCTGCCATTGCTAACAGCCTTCACGGGTGCCACTTGGTTTGCCATTGTCTCCGTGTATTCATGTGACAGCCTCTCTAGCTCATGGTGGGCAGTGCGCACTATCTGCAGTGGTCCCCAAATTGCCACTCCTCCAATCAAGAGTGGGTGTCCTGCTGGGAGGAAATCCATGACTTTCACAATTGCTGGAAGCATGTCACTGTGCCACTGGCCATCTGGTGTTTGATGCTTGACTCTCATATCATATACACGTAAGCAATCCTGCTCGATTCTGTGTCCCGAGGTGGAAATAGGGCCATTTGTGTATGGGCGGAATTTTGCACGTTCTTGTTCTGGGTCCACATTTGCTTTCTTCCAGATTTTTTCCAGCGCTGAATCTTCAATGAACAAGCCAATGTTGCATCCCGTGTCGATGCGCCCAATGATTGGAACTCCCATGAACATGATTGTGGCAATTGGGTTGGGGTTTGTTTTGGGTGTTTGGGTGGTATTTTCTCTGGCACTTGCCACTACTGCCATCCAATCCTCAAGACCTGGCCATTTGTCTTCTTCGTCATCTGACTTGTAGTCGCCCCATGACTCATTGTCTTCAAAGTCTTCTTTTGTACACCGACTGGCAGTTTGTTGCAATGGGATGCCAAGCTCTTTGCATTTCCGCTCCATGTTGCCCTTGGCATCATTTTCAGTTTTCCCGCGGCGTGCCAGTGATTGCTTGATTCTTTCCGCCCTGTCTGGTTGGTACTCGGGGGATTCACTGTTGATATAGCACTTGTTTGGGGCATGTGGCATCGGCCCTCGGTGCATGTGGAAAGTGCACCAAGGACCTTTGTGGGATTTTGGATAGAATGCTGTTCTGACGCCCATGGTGTCATTACTCTTTGCACTTTGCACTTTTGGCTCAGACTGCCAGCTTCCACTGTATTGGGGTTGGCTTGGCTGGTCTTTCTGCCCTTCCCTGCGCTGTTTCTTGATTTGTTCAACATTCAGGCGTGCTGCATCCATTTTGGTGATGGCCATGTCGAGGGTGCAGCATTCCTCCTGCCAGCGTTGCTCCCACATGTACCAGCAGGAGGCTGGGACTGCCAATTTTGAGACTTCTGTGAACAACTTCTTGCCAATCATGTGCTCGCGGTCACGGTCTGACATGGTCTCGCTGACGTGGTAGAAATTTTCGGATAGTCGGGTGTGAAGCTCGGATACGGATTCCCCCGGGATGGCCTTTAGGTCGTACCAGGCCGTGGCAGAGTGCAGCTGCTGCTCCAGTCGATAAATCCCAGTTAATTTGTCTATCACATAGAGGACATCATGCCTCCAATTGGGGCGGATCGCTCGGTATCTCTTCTTGGCCTCTCCTTCCAGGCATTGCATGAGTACTTTGTTCCAGAAGAATTGTTGCTGGCAATCGGGGACGCTGATTGCTTGCTGGGCTACCATGTGCAACCAATATTTGAATGGCCCAGTCTCACCATTTTTGTCTCCATCAAACTTCAGTTGTTTGCTGGCTGCTGTTGAGACATGTCCAACTCCCATTCTCTCTTTGGGTGGGGGGATTTTGCCAAACGGCTGCAAGCCATCTTCTGGGCAAGTTGCGAAGTTTTCGATGTATTCAATTACTCGTTGCAGCAGTGTTCCCTCTGAAATCATTTCCAACCGGTCCTCTGTCGTCCAATTCCATGGACTGTCACTGCGCTTTGGATCCTGTTGTTGACGGGGAGGTTGTGAGGAACTTGATGTCATGTGGTTGGCGATCATTTGGGTTACTTGTGTCATCTGCTGCTGTTGTTGGTTGAACATCTGCTGGAACATGGTCGCCATTGCGGCCAGATCGGATGTCTGCACTTTCTGTTCCGAGAATGGGGTGGGGGACACCACAGGGGAGGTTGACTGTCGTGGCTGGATTCTTGGCTGAATCAATGGGCCGTAGGCGAGGGAATCCTCATCGCTGCTGTGGGCGGTGTCTTCCCATTCTGGGTCTTCGATGGTGATTCTGTCCTCTGACACTGACTGGAAGTATTTTTCCAGCAATTTGAGGAGTCGACGGGCCAGTGTCTCTGTGCCGTCTTTGCTGGCGATTGCACCTTTCGGCCATCCTGGTTTCCGCCATTTGTTGATTGATTCGATCGCACTGACTAGTGCCGCCCTGTTGCGGGTGGCATTCCAGTCACTGGCTTTTTGGCTGAGCTCCCGCTCCGTGAATGTCACTGGGTGCTGGAAGCAGCTCGCGTTGGCCGCAGATGGGCCCATTTTGTCTTGTCCCTCTGACATCTTTGTGTCGTGGACTCGCTCAGATGGCGCGCTCGCACTTGTTCCTTTGCCTGGACAGGTGCGCGGGCTGCGGGCCGTTGTTCAGCAACGCCGCAGGTTCGGGTTCGGGGGGTACCACCGGTGTCAATGTGAGACAGTCAGGGTGGGTGGGTTCACGTAGGCTCGAGAAGTTTCAAGCCAGTACGGTCACCATGTTGCACGCACGGGGCTCAGAGCAGTGACAGTCTGTACCCGAGGTGCTGATTGACATGTGAGCCTCAGCAATGCAAAGCCGAGGTCACAGGATGCTGACGAGGGTGAGGAGTGGAGGCGTTTGTGGTGTGCTGTTAATTTATTATTTGGGCACCGTCGCCGTGCGACACGTCCTCAGATGTTTTAATGACTTTATTAGTCAAAATCAATGAGAACAGGTCAAAAGACTGAACTGATTTACATACCCAAGCAGCCACTTATAAAGGTTTGGCTGAAACATAAAGTTTAGGGGTTCAGACATGAACCCAAAACCTACTCAACTGTAGAATAAATGCATGGGAATAAATGCAATGTAGTGCAACTACAACAATACATGGTTGTATACTTAAATTTTTAAGCTATTTTTAACATACTTTGGCAACTTTTAACTTATTTTAAGCTATTTTTCCCCTTTCTGCTTTCTACGCCTTGAAAAAGTCTACCTATATTATTTGCCCACCCCCGCGAGCTCCCACGCCAGAAATTTTTCAGCTATCCATCCCTCCGGAGGAGCGATTTGCTGTCAATCCGACCCCCAGGAGGGTCAAAATCTAGGAGACCCCTGCCGTGTCAGTCTCAGTGTCGCCCCACGTAAGTGCACCCCACCTTGCAATTGGATCTGACCCCAGGCGTGCCGCTTCGGTCCGCAGAAAAGGGCGGCCGGCGCACGCAGCAGACGGGATGGTGGTGCGGCGCGCGCACGAGCGCACGACCGGTGCCCGTCAAACCTGGCACGAGTCGTACACCGGCGCAGTTTCCGCACGTTTGTATGGCGGCGAGAAAAGTGGTACGTGATAAGATAATATAGAGAAAAGTGAAGCTGTGATAAGTGATAAGAGTCTTGAGATTTACGTATGAACTGATCTTTTCTCGTCTTCTCGCTATCAGTTTCACTTTCCAATCCGATTGGCAAGCCGCGGATTTGGCTCCAGGCATAATCCTGATGCTAGAGCATTCGATAATGATGGGTTCAAGTGCACAAGAAACCTCTATTGAAGGTTGTATCGTTGTTGTTCAATACACAACATACTCGACTGGGAAATTTTCAATCCGCCGCGGTCGGTTCACATGAATCTATCTGAGTAGTCGCATTCAACTAAATTAAAATGTAGCCCCCATAGTGAGTAGGCGCACATGGGAAAAGACAGGACGGAAGACAAACCTATTTTTACCATACCTTTTTGCAACGCTGCGAGCGCACATCTAATTATCTAGGAAGGTTGAGCTAAGCGAGGAAAAAAAATTAATGGGCTAGGGGGGTGAGAAATGGATCGTTCAATCATCGGGACCCGGACAAAAGCGGTTTCCAATATACACCTGTGAGAAATGGCTTTATTATTTATATGGTAATATAAGAAGGCCTCCGGTGCTATTTGCGTTCGCAGAAAAAAATGTCCCAAAGTGCTCCTTATGAGCAAAAGCTTAAAGCAGACGCAAGCCGAGTTCCATGTGCAAGTTGAGGCGAAGCGGCACCAAAAACACGGTTTCTCTCACGATGCTAAGCCCAAATCTCGCGACAGTCCATCTCTGCCCAAGCGTGTCGATTCAAGCATCGCAGCACACACACAGTAGTCATCCATGTGTGCATGTACTCGCTACTGGGTGAATCCACTCTGACATATTGTCTACTCTGACATATTGTGGAAACTGACATGCCACCTTGGGAATCTGACATGTTGTGGAAACTGACATGCACAAATGTGAAAGTGACATGCTGAGTGTGAAACTGACATGCCCATATCCAAAGTGAAATCTAACATGCGCAGCGTGAAACTGACATGGCCATGTAAATATTTACATGCAGTCAAAAATATCTTCATAATATTAATGATACGAATAAAAAAATTTATATCAGATAAAAATGAGTACGTAAAAATTTTTATTATTGTAAATAATTGTGAAGAAAAGTGTCAAAATAAATATTTTTATACGTATGTAATAGGATAGATGAGTTGATAATTTTTTAAGCGATTTCATGCTTCGTGACTTTATTTACATCGGCATGTCAGTTTCACGCTGCGCATGTTAGGTTCACCTTTGGGCCTGTCAGTTTCCACAACATGTCAGATTCCCACGGCATTATGTCAGTTTCCACATTATGTTAGAGTAGACAATATGTCAGAATGACCACACTCCTCACTACTTAATATGTTGGTACATGGAATAGCAGACCCGCCAAGTTAGCAAAGCGGGCGGCACCGGGCCGGAGCCCGATTAGTCAGTAAGTACATGGTGTTTTTAAGCATCCACACTCACCGTGTATGAAATTATTACGCTGCCCGATTCCATGTGTTCCTTAAGCGTGTTCACGTGGAAAAAAGCAGGGATGGCCAGCGCCACCTGGGGGCACTTCCAGACACTGTAAAATGGCAAATGTCATGCAAAGTGTCAAAAGTCATGTCAAATGCCCTGCAAAATGGCAAACGTACGTTTGACACTTTGCATGCCATTTGACATTTTACAGGGCACTTTACAGGGTTTGGGAGTGGCACCAGGATGTGCATGCAAACAAGCAGCACGAAATTTACGCTGTAATGAATCGGGCTGCCCGAAAAGACGTGTCGGGCTAAAAACATTCGAACCCGACGGGCATGCAAAGCTGTAGGGCATGCAAGTTGGCTCGCTCGCAGTACGCCCAGCATTAGCGCACTTGGGGCCACACTTCAGTCAAGCAGAACGGAATGGAGCACAGATAAAACTGACACTTGCATAAGCATATGCCGCGTCACGTCACTGGCTCCACGAAGCGGTTATTTTGAGAGGTAAAGTTCATGCGAATTATTTATATTTAGTGCAACTTTAACTGTAAACAGAACTTCATATGAGAGCGGGGGGGTCTCCTAGATTGGGGCAACATTTATCAAAATTCGCTCCAGATAGATTGATAGCTGAGCGGCCTCCGGGATATATGGATAGCTGACGGATTTTTTTTACGGGGGGTGGGGCTGTCCCCCACCCCTGGAAACCCCTGCATGAGTGAATGCCGATCCGAAAACTAAGGTCATCCACCAGATAGTGAGGAGAGTATGACGAATGGATAACACAGGGCGACGTGCCTTTATATTCATAATTGATGTTTGTATAAAAAATTCTGTAAGTGCACTGCACAATACTGTGAAAACGGACCGAATCTTGACTGCAGAGGAAAATCGTGCTAGTTGATAGATAGTAAAAAATTTAATTTATCCTGCCATGAACAATACACATCACTTTGGGCTCTTAAAACACACAAGAGGTGTAAAAACGTTTGACGACAGCGGCGTGGCGTGCAATAGGCGCTGAAAATTGCAGTGCGCTCGAAAGAGAGAGAACAATTTAGTCTGATCTGCCGCGGCGGCGGCACTCGCCTATTATCGTATAAAAATGGTTCGCAACGTAAATGTGGTACAAGTTTAATCCCCTATAGGTTGGTTCCGATATATTCCGTCCCGAAATAGCTTAAAAAGCCGATAGGCGAGACGGGATCGCAATCGCAACCCGAACGCACTATCTACAATATCTATGTTTATTAAATACTTTCTGCATATGTGACATGATAAGGATGTCAAATTTTCGTTTTCCGTAGGCAAATTTTTCCGTTTTTTGTTCAGTTTTCCAGCCGCTGATTTTTTCCCGTTTTCCTGCCACTTAACTTTTTTTCGTTTCTGCTTCCGTTTTTCCGGCTCATTTTCCGTTTTCCGGCTAAATTTACAGTTTTTCCACCTTTTTCCGTTTTCTGGCTAAATTTTCTGTTTTCAACTTTTTTTCCATTGTCCAGCTCAATCTTCTGCTTTTCCACTTCATATTCACTTTTTCCGGTTCAACTGTCTGTTTTCTGTTTCAGCCTGGTAAACATGCATGCATGTTTTCAATGATGTGAATTTTTTCCATTTTCCATCAAAATTTCAGCAATTTTTACCATTTCCAGCAAATTTTTTCCATTTTCCAGCAAAATTTCTGTATTTTTTTCCGTTTTCATGCAAATTTCATTTTTCCGTTTTCCGGTCTTGTTTTTCGTTTTCCGGCCACTGAATTTTTCCGTTTCCGTTTCCATATTCTGGCAAGTGCCAAAAATTTTTCATTTGCGTTTTCCGTAAAAAATTTAATTTTGACACCATAGACAAGATACACTGGCGCCGATCTAATTGTCAGCCCGTGTGTGTAGGACCGAAATGAATGTGAGCCATTATAACGCGCCGTTGCGCAGTAGCTCGAAATAAGCGGCGCTACATTCGCGACCGCCCATGCAGAGGGCAGTGCAAAGCGGCTCGGCGAACGAAACAACACAATGGGCGGAAGCTGTAACTACAGTATGTCCAGCAATAAACTGTCCAAGTCCAATTAATTGGATAGTATTGTATATCAGTATATTTGTTGATTTTTTTGTATAATAAGAATATATGAATAACAACGTCCCCTGAATTCCAACCAAGGTTTCATTGCTTTTGTCTCATATAGCTCCGCCTTTCAACTTTTTATCCCGATAACTAGAGACGCGAAAAAGACTAGTTTTATGAGACATATTGTGTCGAAGTATTTATGTTGACAACGTTTACCTAAAAGCGGACATGTTCTGCCATTACATTATCACTAGGTAGTTGCCCTGCAGAGAAACAAGACAAACTAGTAGAACATTTGGAGCCGTCTGTGTCTTTCAATCATATTCAAGACTTGGTGACTACATATTAATACCACATATATCTATTAAAGGGAGTTTCAAAAGACAAATAACAGTCGACTAGGCACACAGAGTATTCACCTAGCAACCCGCTTTCAAAATGTACATACACATGCATGATGGAGTTTCTGGTTTACAGTTACACTGCTTCCGATTGACATTTATGAAAAAGCAGACTAAATCAAACATTGCTGCGAACTTAAAACACGTGCACAGACACCACTGCGAGATTGAAATAGGGGGCATGCCAACCAATTTACAAAGTAAAATAAATAGGAACAGCAATTCTCAGATAATATTGAAGAATATGTATGTACCAGAGTTGCAAAAGCGTATTTAGCTAACTCGAAATACCACCGTATTTGGGTAATTATATTTATGCTTATGCATTCGCTTACGCTTTCACAAAATACCGTATGCTTTGTTTGTGCTTTCCTGGGAAAAATACCCGGGTGCAGAAAGTGTAATTTTTTTGCATCCAGATGGTTCTTTTTTATGCTTTCTCAAAAGCATAAAACAAGGTCTTGTAGAAGAAAAAAACTGCGCAAATAAAAAATAGTTACGCACTAAATGTATAAAATATGTCAATGTACAAATTAGAAGGATTTTCTCCAACCTTTGATCAGTATTTGAAGTATTCAACAGTTTCACACGTAAATACTTCTGTTAAAAGGACAAAATCTATGAAAATGCACCAGTCAGACACAAAAACAACTGGTTTGACTTTTGCTGCAAGTCCATTCTTGCATGTAAACAGCACAGTATCACATTGCTCCAGCATAAAAATATCAAAACTAAAACAAGCGCCATTATCAGGCAACATTATACTGCTAAAATTTTTGCAGTCAGAAATGTTTTATAAATGACAAAAATTCAAATAATGCATGAAAATGATTTATTTATTCATCTAAAAGTGAAAACATAGGTGTTTTCTGGTGCTCAACTGTGAGAGCACTTCTAAAAAATAATTTATGCTGACGCTTTTTTACGCTTTCCTTGTATTTTAACATTGAAAGTGTATTTACGCTTACGCTTGTATTTTAACAACTCTGGTATTTACAAAAAAAATGGAAACTCCTGCGTTTGGTTGAAGTGAAGGATATAGTGGAACAAACTCTAAAAAGAGTGGTAAATAACGTCGCGCCACGCAGTGTCAGCACCACACACCGCCAGCACTACCAACATAGTGTTAAAAAACACTAAAAAAACCCCGCCAACCCCAAAAAACGCACCGGCTTTGCTCTGTCCGGGCAAAAACCTATTGATACCCTTCTTAGCCCTCTCCCTCTCCTTCCTCTCCCTTTCCCTCCTTTCCCGTCTCTCCCTCCTTTCCCGTTCCTTCTCCGCCTGGGCGGGATCCAAAGCGGAATCTGATACGGCGCCCTGGTCGAACGAGTGCGACTCGTCGCCGCACGCGCCCAGGGACGTGCCCGGGTGGGACAGGGCGCCGCCGCCTTGCGACGGGTGCAGGTGGGAGGAATTGTGCATCATGCCGTAGTAGTCGTCGCCTGCCAAGTGACCGGTACTATTTATTTATGTAGTGATTGTGGCGATGACAGAGACAATGAGATACCCCCTTGAATTACACCCTCGAAATACCCGCACGTATGAGCGAAATGAGAAAAAAATACTCCTCGAAATAACCCCCCCGTCTGAAATAATGTACATGGTTTATGAATAGGCTGTTTGGAGAAAGTACGGTATGAAGAAACCGGGCACATTATTTCAGAGCAGACATACCTGAATATGTTGCCCGATTCAGTGTGTTTCTAATCCAGCGTGCCAGGCTAACTTAAGTTCCTTAGCCCAGGCTAGCCCATCTGCTACATTTGTATATTCATATATTGGTGAGAACTGACCTATAGCTGGGGCCGAGTCGACACTGAGGCCCATGTTCATGTTGGCGAGTCTGTGCGCGCCCGAGGGCTGCAACGTGTTCGTGTTGTGCATGTTGCCACCGTTGCCGTACTCATTCTGGCTGTACTGATTGGAGTTCAACGCGTTGATGTTGTTCGCGTATGGTTGCTGTAGTTGCGTCTGCTGTTGCTGCGTCGATGAGTTTGAATTATTAGCGGTTGAAAAATTACGGGAGATTTATATATTTTTTAGATATAAAAATATATAAAAAATCTTATTTTTATTTCTATTTTCTCCTGGTTTTTCAAGAGGGATTTAATTATATTCATTTAATAAGAAAATATATAAAATCTCTCATTTATATATTTCTATGCGTTTTTACAGAGAGATTTAACTACGGTATATTTTATTTTTAGACATTTTCTGAGTTTTCGATGTCGATATTCCACAATTTTCCAAAGTGAAATAAGAAAACAATCCAAAGCAACGACAAAATGCGGTGCTAGCACTAATGAACGTGCAAACAAACCGATAAACTGGCGTGGGATGCGTAGACAGCGCCGGTTGCCTGGTTCACTCCGCTGGGGGGCGGGTTGTTGCCGGGCTGGTCGATCTCGTCGCCGGCGGCCGCGCTCGCCCCGTAGCCCATGCCGGCGCCACTGGACGCGTTCTGGTATTCCTGCTGGCAAATAATTACAGTAGAATTGGGTTGGATGACTGTGTATTTCAGAATGTGAAATTACTTTTGCAACGGTGGGGTGGTTTTTTATATAAACTTTTGTGCTTGTGTTGGTTGATCATTTATTTTATCTGATGATGCACATATTTATGTATATATTTATTTACATATTGTAGCAACCACGGGGCTCAGAACATAGGCAGTCTGTACACGGGATGCTAATCGACTTTGTGAGCCTCAGCGATGCGGAGCTGAGCTCGCCAGGTGCTGACTAGGATGAGCAGTGGGAGCATTTGGAGTGCACTGTGCTTAAAAATTAGTGAGGGAAAAGCGCCATGGCGCTAGTTCCAAAGCAAAAAGCGCCATGGCGCTTTTGGCGCTTGACGCTATATTGCTCTGGCACCATTGGCGCTTGGCGCTAGGGTTCAGAAAAGCGCCATGGCGCTATGCCATGCCTTTTGGCGCTATAAGTTTTTTCGGGCAGCCCGATTCATTTTATTAAAAATTCTACGCTGCCAGACAAAATGAACTCCGTAAATGAGATTGCAGCTGGGCACCATACCACCTCGGGTACGAAGGAATAGACCTGCCCGAAAATCACATTTCCGCCGCACCAAAAGCCACCTGCAAATTGATGTCAGTCTCTACGATCGTGTGCAGCCGGGGACAACTGATCGAATAGGCGACCAGCGAGTAATCAGAATCGTCATTGCTGACAGCGAACAACATCCTCATAGTACAATTGCCCCGCTCCAGGTGGATTTTAATAGTTGAGCAATTGCGTGTGAGATAACTAGCACATTCGTGTGACATTGATAAGCTGCTCAGTGAGGCGAGGTAATTCCATCGAAAGCCGGCTTGATAAATGGATGGGGGAAAAGCGATACAAAGAAGAAATGAAGGGAAGGGGGTTATTTGGGCCGTTAGTGTGTACCCAACGTTAATCTAGGGGCGCGATGCGAACCCCCTACATTCACGTGGGTCGTTGCACAGGGGCAACTCCGACCCTGTAAAGTGTCAAATGTCATGCAAAGTGTCAAATGTGATGCAAAAGTGTCAAAAGTCATGTAAAATTCCCTGTTAAATGCCAAACAACGGTTAAAAAATTAATTCAATTTCTTATTTTACAGGGCATTTTATGACGTTTGACACTTACGTGACATTTTACTCCAAAGAGCATCGATTTTGTTCCCACGACAGACAAACATCAAAGTAGCACGGGGAATATTATTGGATCAAATACTGAAAACTATCGCCATTTCGACGTCGGTAGATCAGCCAAGCTGGCTATTTACTTCAAAACAGAGCATTGGCGCAATAATGACTAATCATGGAGTGAGTCGAGTGTTGCGCACTTCCGTGCACCAGCACACAACGAACACAATAGCGCCGACTGCAAATGAGCTATGCGCCCAGGTGCCGCTTACAAAACAAGCACATCATAGCCCAGCACAATTATACGTGCCCCAGTCCAGTGGCCGAGCTAACAGCACCTATTATATGGGAAAAGCGGAAGTGCAAAGTCACTGATAAACGGTTGCGAACTTTTTTTTGGTCACGCCGACAGTGATGCAGCGACTACACCGAGTGGGAGTCTACTGGAAGTGCACATGCATAGGTTAGCGAACCGAACAAACGGCACCCGCAAACGTACAGTGATCCGTCAAGAACCACAAGCTATACTTCACTTCACTTAACCGCAGTTTGCAAACGGGACGCGCCGGGGCGGCGCATAATTGCGACCCGCGCGCTCAAAGTCACGCAGGGCGGCCGCGCCGCAGTGCGACAAGTAATTTGCGCTGGGAGCCATGCTGCCGCTGCGGTTCGTTGGAACTATGCGTGCCGCCGTGGCAGATAAATGTTAGCTGTGGCTGCACTGCAGCGGTACGGAGGCCATTGCATTGCGACAATCAATGAAAAAATGGGGTGGCATTTTGACTTATTTATTTTATAAGAAAATACAAAAATACATCATTTACATTTTGTTTGTGTTTTTAGAGATTTAGCTAATTATATTTTATTTTCAGAGATTTTCTGAAATTATATTTTCTGTAAGCCACTCATTTTTGGAACGCTAAAGGCAGTATACGCATAGACATAAGTTGACATAAAAATGGACTTTTTTTGCCAGAAATCACCACTTATAATGGAAAACATGAAGAACCAATCAAGAGGCAATGTCAAATTTTTTGTTCTCTATTTGACCTGGTGAATGTAAACATTTTTGACCATCGTTATGAATATTTATACATATTTATATGTACATTCCCATCTCTTTGACAAGATTTTACATAAATATACTCGGCGGACATCACAATTTGTCTGGAAACCTGAACCAAAAATTATACAGCTTTTATCATAATATTTCGGGGTTTTTTTACCATGGAATAATTAATTACGAAATTCAACACAAGATTTTATTCATTAAATTGTGGTATAATTCTGAGCATACTTTGCGGTCCGGCGAGTATAGCATGTTTCAGCAATCTGTAACTCAGCCCAAATGCAAGGGGGGCCAGAGTTAACTGGGGAAAATAGCTGAGCAGGGTCCGTGACAAACGGAAAGAAACCTATATCGTTGGGGGTGGCGATAAGCACCCTCCCCCCCCCCCCCAGTGTCGACCCTGGTTGTCGCACTCTGCATGCATAATTGATAAATGTATAAACTATGGCTTTCAGTCACGAATAGGAAATGCAATGAATGCAAGATCAGTGTGTGAAAGCGGAAACGGACATGATTGAGCATGGGAGTTCGGGGGCGGTGCTTCCATAAAAAAACAAGTCGCAATAATTGACAGTAGAATCCGCAGGAAGACCAATTGGCATTGACTTGAACTAGGGATGGCCCTTGATTTTGAAAACTCAAATTTTAAACATACAGATCTTTTTAAAACAAGAAGGTAAATAACATATTGAGCAGCAATTCGCGAAGCAATCTGTATTCTCTGGCGGAGGAGCCCGCAATTTCGCATACAATTTGGGGTGTGGGGGAGGGACGTTATCATTTTTTGGAGTTATTTTTAGTCAGATACTGTCCAACATGACAATTTGATGTGCCTCACTATTGAAGAATTGGGAAAAATCGGATTTTAATTTCAAAAATTAAATGAATCGGAAGGATGAAGGAAAATCCATTAAAAAACATGCAGCTAGAAAAAATTGCATCTTTTCCACCCCTAACTCTCACCACCCCCGCAAACACAATCAGCGGCGACAAGGAAACACCCCGACAAAGAAACCACCCCCTCAGCCCACCTGCTGGTAAGCGGCGCCGCCGTGCTGCGTCCTATTAGGCGCGTGCGACTGCGCGCTGCGCATGGACATGCTGCCGTCGGCGGCCAGGCCGCCCTCGTCGGACATGTAGCCGCCGCCGCTGCCGCCCGACGCCCACGCCGACGCCGGCCCGATCCCGCCGTTGTGGTACTGAGACGGGGTGGTGAGAGATTGACGCGTTTGATATATTTAGGGTGGAAAATTATTGAGAATCCTATACTTGGTGAATGGAGGTATATTGGTTAGCTGATTTTGGCCAGGTGGAATGGTTGAGCATGGGAAGTGACTTGATCTGCACGCACACTGGAAGTGCGAGCGGTGAATTCAAGACACTCCGATTACTCATCCACAGCACCAGGGAAAAACGATAAATAATTGGTTAATTTAATGTGAAAATGTAGAACATGAATAGGTATTTATTAGGTATATACTCAATAGCGGAAAGCGGTAAAATTTTTTTTGCTAAGAACGGTTGATCGCATAAAATCGAAACGCGAGATTAGAAACACAGACTACAATTAAAGTGCAGCGGCGCTTGGCGCACTTTGGCATTTACTAGTTTTATCTTTGAAAGGCATTGATGTAAATCATATGGACAAACGCTATCGGCGTTTCCTGATGTGTAAAATAAGCAATGAGTCATTCCATACAAATTGAAATTGTGCGCGCTTAAATTTAGCAATGAACAAAAGGTCAACGGAATGCCTGTGTTTGGTGGTTCCACAGTGCGATTTCATCGGACATTTTTGTATGTAAATACAGACCGCATTTTATACATTTTTCTGAAGGAAACACTCCGTCATCATTAACAAAATCAAAATTATTCAAAAAACGTTTCAGGAAAAAACATCCGCCGCTTGCACGCGACTCGCCTTTTTATTAAAAGAATTTTTTTTTTGTAAATGTGCATGCATCCTGCTCGCGCGTTATTGATAAGCAATTTTGACCGCATACTTTACAGTCCGCCGAGTATACATCTAATTCGCTCTATTTCCATACAAGTAGCCCATGTCTCCCACTGAGCACTTACAAACCGCTCCGAACATCACCCAAACGTTAGGCTAGACAGCCGCCACTGCGAACACACCTTGGGCTCGATGGGCAGTCTGGCGGGCATGGGATGCGCGAAGGGGTCGTCGGCCGCCATGCCGCCCATGTAGGTGGGCCGGTGGGCGAGCGCCGAGCGCGATCTCGGCCCCGACTCGAAAGGCACCTGCGAAACGGGGCGGGTACTGGAGTGAATAAGTCGTAATTGGCTATTGACAGCGATGATTGATAAAATTAAATTAAATGTGCAAAAGTTAATTAGTCCGGCCCGACACGGTTCTTCTGGTTCATAACAACATTATAAATTAGGCTGCATTGAGCAGAGTGCATGGGGCAGCCCGACAGGATGTGTCGGGCCGACTGCAGGGTTCCGAAAGGGTACAGCTCGCGGCCGACCTCGTCATAGTCGTCGTAGTGCTGCGTGTGGTGGTGGAGCGCCCCCGCCGCGGCCAGCGGTGCCCTTTGTGCGGGCGCGGTGCCAAAAGCGCCCTGGTCGTCGAAGTACAGCCCGGCCGGATCGGTGGGCGAGTCGGGTCGCAGGTCGTAGGCGACCAGCGGGCGGAACATGGTGGCCGAGCGCGGCCGCCGGTGCGCCGCCATGCTGCCCGTCCGGCCGTTGTAGTCGACCGACGGCGGCGCACCCAGAGGACCACCTGCGCAGCGCACACTAGTAGTTGATGCAGCCACGCGCTAATTGCTACTTTTCAGTTGGGTATTTGCGTAATTTGAGGGAAATTTGTTTATAGTGAATAGTTTGCACTGCTCGGTTCATTCTGAAGTTTTGCATTTTTCAGAATTATTCATACACTATTATTTAGTGATTAGCCTTCCAAAATTCTCATCGTGGAAAGTCATATATTTTTTAATAATTATAAGAAAATGAAAAATCTTATATTTATTTATTTATAATTTATCCAGTTTTTGTCTCGACATAATAAATGGCATTTATGTTACGAGAAGAAAATATAAAAAATCGTTCATTTGAATTTATTTATATACCGTATTTCCTCGAAATACCCCCTCAAAATTTCAACTATGAAGAATAACCCCGGGTCGGGTTCTTTCGAGGAAATATGGTATTCTTTGCGTTTTTCAGAGATTTAATATTTTCGTGAGATTTTCTGAAATAATATTTAGTCAAATTGTCACAAAAACACCACTCTTTGTAACACTATCATTGATGCATTAACCAACAACAAACCAATCCAGACATTTAATCACAGCACAATGCCCTTAGCAAGCGCACCCACCTTCGGTGTAGCCGTGGTCACTCAAGTAGCCCGAATACGTTGGCACGTGCTGGTGGGGCGGCGGGGGCGGCGGAGGGGGCGGCGGCGGCAACGGTGGCCTGCCCGGCGCGCCCCACACGCCGCCGTCGTAGGGAGGGACTCCCTGGGGGCGGTCCCGGACCCTGTAAAATGCCCTGTAAAATGTCAAGTAAAGTGTCAAAAGTCAGGTAAAATGCCCTGCAAAATGGCAACACGGTTGCCGTTTTGCAGGGCATTTTACATGACTTTTGACACTTTGCGTGACATTTTCCATTTCACAGAGTCCGGCACTGGCACCTGGTAGTAGGGGTCGCCGAGCGCAGCGCCCGGCCCCCCACTGGCGGGCGAGAGCGGGCGCGAGTACGCGCTGCCCGCCTCGTTCGCCCACTGCTCCTGGAGGTGCTCGCTCGTCGTGGACAGGTACGCGTCCATGGCCGAACGGTCGTCCAGATAGTCGTCACCATTCATCATCTGCGCGCGCGCGGTTTGCGGCCCTTTTCTATGCGATCCAAGTGGCCCGACACTTTTTTACTGTGTTTCAGACAGACCAAGCCATTGTATTTTAGGTAAATAAAAGCGTATTAAGCGCTGCTGCTTAAGCATGGGGGGTTGTATACGGAGCCCGGCGAAAGCCCCCCACCTAATATAGGACTGGAGTCATGGTGCTGGCGCCATTTGTAGGCGCCACACAATGAAGGGATTGACGCACCTATTTATGCCCAAATATTACTGGGCGTCGTATTGGCAAATATTTACATTCAACTTATGAATAAAACTCGGCAGACATTATGGAAGTAAATGGTCTAAGGTATTTTTGTACGAGTGCCGCTATAAACTAACGATCGGGTCACATGTGAACTTGGCCCACGTCCAAGTTACCATGCGTTTCACAAGAATGAGAGTGAAAAACGCAAGATTTATGTTCGCGTCACTGATTATGGCTGCGGAATGCAATAAGTCGACCGGAAATGATCGCAAATGGCGGTCCACACACTACTTGACACATTTGCGATTATTTCCAGTCGCTTAATTGCATTCCAATCCTGCATCTTTTACCCTCGTTCGTAAAATACACAACCGGACGTGTGCCAAGTTCACATACGGGTATCTATCAGATTCGTATTTTTCCGGGGGAATTCGATAGCACTGTTTGAGCAAGATATCAAGCTTTCCGACTATGTATATTGATATCCGTGCTTCATTCATTTATTTTTCACATTTGAAAGTTCAATTGGTTTAAATAAACTGTGAATCGAATGGAATCCGTCCGTTCGAATCCGAATTTGAGACATATTTTATTCGTACAAAAAAAGGAAAGCTGACTCGTTTCATGTCTGCCGAGTTTTTTGACGACATATTAAGCAATGCGGAAATGGGCGCGTGCGCGCAATTTTTTTGTAGGGTGCCTTGAAAATCGGTATATAAAAGTGTCATTCCAGGCACTTTTTATGTCTGTCTCGGGAAGGGACGGGGGCCCCCTGCGTACGTCATTGCAGCCAAGTTCCCACATGTAGTAGTTATTTAGTTTGATCGAACTATTATGCGAACCACATTAAATCGGATATCGAATAGTTTCCGATACAACAAATTGGGCTGTCTGAAATGAGTCGTATCTGGCAATTTAGTTTCGCACCAGTTAAATATAACAAAACTTTACAGGTCCTTTCTTCATGCAATGCACTGCCAACATTCATTCCTGTTTTGAATAGTTACACATAGTAGTTTACAGCTAAGATATAGTTAGCAAGGCATCCCGGACAGAAAGCTACCCGAATTTGTATGCGACATGTATCGATGCAGCGTGAACAAAATACTGATGACTGTCCGCACCGCATGTGGCATGAAAGACCGCACATTCTTATAGTACAGAAACTGAAGGCTTAAAAACAAAAGGCTACCAAAACCAGGAAAATGATCAAAAATCAAATAATGAATTCAAGAGAAGGTGGCCATCTAATAAAATAATCGAAAACCCGAATAACGATAAAAATATTTACACTTCCCACATTGGCCCCACACACACTAGTTGACATCGACACCAAATGTCAACTGGTTCCGATCCCAATTCAAAGATTGCTGACGAGCCAGCGAACGACATTCAAATGCAAACTTTGAATTGGGATCGGAACCAGTTGACATTTGGTGTTGATGTCAACTAGTGTGTGTGAGGCCATTAAAATACGACTATTGCACTCATGCGACACCAAAAAGTGGCACTCTAACCTAGGGTTGGCCGATGTTTTTTTTTAAACGTTTTTTTTTTTTTAAAAAACATGACGTCCGAAATGTTTTTTTTTAAAAAAAACATCGGCCGAAATTTTTAGTACTAAGCACTAGGTATTTTGCAAAATTTTTGCGCGCAAGCGCGCAATTTCACACACACATTGACATTGGTGGTTGTTTTCATTGGTTTTGTTGCATTTTTAGTATCAAAACATCCATTTCTATGCGCTACCATGGGTGAATAAGCCGACATATGTCGCTGTAATATATAATATTGAGGTAATGTGCTTCCATGTACCTCCACAGTGTGTAACTTCACTCCCAAAGTAACAACCTCCTTTTATAACCTTGTTTGATCACCATTCCGTGCCAAACTTTACCTGAAGTCACGAACATTTGACTATAAGGCGATATACGAACGATATGTCGACGAAAAATGGATATTTTTGACACAAATCACCACTTATAATGCTATCCCATGGCTCCACAGCCATTATATGGTCATATTTAACATCACAGAGTATTGCCAGTGTCTGATATACCTATATATGTTGACACTAGGTCATATCTGGGAGCTTTTAAAAAAAAACGTTTTTTTAAAAAAAACAACATCGAGTTAAAAAAAACGTTTTTTTTTCCAACCCTACTCTAACCCAATAAGGAGTGTCCCGCTGGTGTCTCTGCTGCTGGGGCGGGTGCCCTGCGTCGGCCATCGCCGCCGACCACATGTCCACGTTGCGCATGGGCACGTTGCTGCTCAACGCGTCCGGCAAGGTCCGCGCCGCCACCGCCGTCGACGCCGAACCGCACAGCGCCGCCGCCGACGCCGGCCGCCCGTGCTGATCATGCGCAGTGGCCCGCGGTAAAGCTAGCGCAAATAACGTGCGAGCGTTTCACTTGTCTAAGTCGCACCGCCACCGCGGTGTACTCGGCGGACATCACACTTACGTATTTCTACTAATAGAACGACATACCTCCAATAGAACGGCATGTAGAAATGCCGTTGGGCGAGTGCCAAACACAGAAGTATTTGAAACATTGAAGGTGATGAGAACATTGGAGGTGTTCAGAACTATGATTCAGGGGTTATTTTCAGATTTGGTGTTGTTTGATTTGATGCTTGGATATTAAACTATTCCTTATGTTGCATTAAAAACACTATGTTCAAATGAAGAATCTGGAAAAATACTGGTGAAAATAATAGAACGGAAGCCTCCAATAGAACAGCACCTCCAATAGAACGGTAGGCAAAAAGTTGACGAAAAAAATAGAACAACACTCTTAAATTAGAAGAAATACGGTAGTATGGAAACCTACCATAACCCACCTGAATAATGAACTAAATTATACAGTTCATTTTTTCAGTATAATATATCGTTTTTAGTATGGAATGATTAACTAGGACACTTTTCACACGATTTTATTCATTAAATAATGGTAGGATTCTTTCTGCGCATAAATGGCCGTCCGCCGAGTATATCACCGCGGTAAATATCACCACTGAGCGGAAGATGGAAGGAAAGTTTTTTCCCTCGGTGGGTGGTTCCTGGCTGCCAGTGCTATGACAATAAAACGGTAACTGAAAAGCTTCAGCAGCCACGCACTGGACGCGAGTGAACGAAAAGCGGTGCACGGCAATGGATCACTGGCTACGTAAACAAAAGAGCGACGCACATGGACGGCAGCGCAAAGGGACTCACCGGCTGCAAGTGAGCCGTCGGTTGCGTATCGGGGGTGCGTCTGCTGTGCAGATGCGTGGTGCGGGCGGCCGCGCGCTGCAGCAGCTCGTGCTGCGCCTCCAGCCCGTAGTGGGCCGAGCTGCGCGACCGCCGCATCACAGCGCCGCCCGCCACCCGCCCTGGCGCTTCCCCCTGCTGGTGGTGGTCGAAGGTGAGTCCGGCCCCGCCGGCCGACTGCCCGTAGTGCTGCTGGTGGTCGAGCGACGGCGGCAGGTGCATGCCGGCCGCCGCAGCCGCCGCCGCGTGCGTCATCGAGCGCTGCATGCGCAGTCGCTGCGAGGGGGGGGGCGGCGTTCAAGCAAAGTCAAACGAGGGGGCAAAGGGGGGGGGGCACCGACCGCTCTCAACGGGTTCTCCTCGTCCATGTCCGCGAGCGTGTACCAGGTGGGCTCATTGCTCAGACCGGCCGTCTGCAGGTCGACCAGCACCTCGCCCAGGAACTCGTTGGTCGCCAACTTGTCATAGTCCCACAGGGTGGCCTCCAAGACGCGCCCAGACAGGTCCAGGTGGTGCACGGGCGCGTACACGAAGTGCTCCTGCCACACCGGCGTGCACGTGCCCACTAAGACGCGCGTCTGCCGTCGGGACTTCTCGCTGCGTGTGGGGGGACCAGGTGAATGTGGGAGAAGTGCGCAAAACTGCCGTCGAGGTTTTTTTAGTATATTGAATATATTTTAGCGACAAACAGCCGGCGGCAGAATAGTCCTAAGAAGCAGGTTTCTCAGCGCACCGCACCGCCCGGAGAACAAGCGCGCTTTGATGTCATTATAGCGGCGCTTGTACGTCGCATGTGGCCGCGCGTGTTTGGGAGCATAAAATGGAGCGAATCAATCATTTCAAACGAGCGCACCGCTGCTCGCCGCGGCCGCAACGCGCACAAACTGCCGCGAAGCCAGGCCATGTGTCCAATACGCATGCGCGTCGACCAACGTTGATGTAAATAAAATGCAATGTGCACATGGCCTGGGCCTGTTAGCGCGATATATACGAGCAGATTGGCGTGCGGTAAATGTCAATATTTCCGCATTGTACAGCTAAATACAGCAGTGACACTTTCGAACGCTACACAAAAGTGGGTGCATCAAAGGGTGCTAAAGCTCAACACTCCGATCATTAGATTAGTGAACATTTAGATACCCCCGTTTCCAAATGTAACCCAATTGATCATATTCTGTCAAAAAGAGCTATTCAAAGCATGAATGGTGCGTTTCCGTAATGCGCCACACATCAGAAAAGCTTCATTAGTAGTACTTCATTGCAGCATTGACTAGCACATCCCACTCAAACATTTCGAAGAAAACCAAGACATTTGGCAAAATTGAGTCAAATCACAGCCTCTCAGACAGGGGTAGGAAAAGAGGGGTTGGGGGGGGGGGGGGTTCCCCCCCCCCAAATCGCTCAGCTATCTACTTATCTGGAGCGATTTTTGCGAAACAATACCCCAATTTTCGCTCAAAATCACTATATTTTATACCTTTTTATAGATTTTCACCTCCAAAATCACTAGGTTATGTTCCTTATCGTCTATTTTTCGTACTATATGTTCTCATATACTTATTTTGAGCCATTTTACACCTACTTTTACTGATTTTTCCCCCTTTTCTTCCTTCTACATTCTAAAAAGCCTATATATCGAACCACCGCAACCCCCCCCCCTTTTCCAGCTATCTATCTATCCCGAAGGCCGCTCAGCTACCTATCGAACCCCCCGGAAGGCCGAAAACTAGAATACCCCTGCTCTCAGATATCAACGCATATCTTCAAGGCAGAGCGGCAGCGGTGGCTCAATGCGATGGGTAAAGCGAACGCAATGTTGAAGCGGCAGAGCGCCAGCGGCCGTGTGTGATGAAATAGAAATCAAATATTTCGATTTTTAACAGATGCTGTCAGTGTGCAAAAACCTACCCCGCCCATATTGATGCTATATGTATTGGCCAGCGCAATAAAAAATATATAAATAGTATTTACCGTATTTCCTCGACGTACCCCCAGGGGGTTTATTTTTTCAGAGTGGAAATTTTGAGGGGGGGTATTTCGAGGGCGGGCTTATTCGAGGGGGGTTTATTATTTCGTCAGAAATCTTCGGGAAAGTCAAACTAAGAATACGCTTTGACATACCCAAAACCGGTAATAAACGTGACCAAATAGGGTATATAGGGGCATAACAGGGACGTAAACGTACATTGCTACACAAACTAGCGTATATGTACTAGCGTTTTTGCCCGCATCTAATTTTTTATTCTCCATCCAGCAAAAATTGTATTATGGACAATATTTTCCAATTATCAGAATTTTGAAAGGTTTGTGTCCAAGATGAACTTATAGACTTTCCACAAAAAAATCACGAAAGGAGTGGGTCTGTCGACTTTTGGCCCGATTCCAAGTGGACTTGCCGATGCCGACTTCTTGCCCAATTTTTTATATGAATTTTATGAAGTGTCAAAATGCGACACTTCAAAATAGGATAATAGGCGGGATGGTGTAGTGGGAGTGGGACCGCTACTAAATACTAAATCAGAGTTCTAGGGCTAACTCATGTTCACGAGATTTGCACTTATTTATATTTATACTGGTATATAGATATCCACGCGAGAGAATAAGCCGTATACGAACCACTACGTAGTTGCAACGGCTACGAAGCAACGTATAAAACAGCGCCACCCCCGATTTCCCAAAGGTGGACCGGCGCGCCCCCAGCAGTGCACAGCGACTCCGGCATAACTGGTCGCATTGCACTTCGCTAAGCGCATGTTTGTCCCGTTCGCATGACCCGCGCCCGCTATTTTTGCGTGTTGGCTTGGCTTCAACTGGACGTGCACCAATATTCCAGGAATACGGCGGAAATATCGCTATTTCGAGGTTCGAGTAAAAAGTGTAAAAAGTGAGAACACGGAAAATAGGTCGAGTACAAATTACTTCCGGGTTACACACAGACCAAAGAGACGCAAATACGGCAGAAAAGTGACGGCAGTGTCCAAACGAACCACGCTGCATCACACGCAGCAGAAGCGGGCGCGGCAAATGCGTGGGCCAATTCAAAGTGCTTCAAATGGACATTGCAGTCAATGCTCCAATTGCGGCCGCCGCGCCGCGGAAGCCCAGCCCCAAAGCAACACAGATGACGTCATGGCAATTCGACGCCCCCATGTAAACAGGCCGGTAGCGAGATGGTTCCCGTTTTAGCCCACCGACAAAAACTTGGGTAGATCGAACGCGACAGATAGTGGAAAGAAAGGATCACTGGAAAGGAATAAAAGAAAGTGATTGTCTTAGACTCTGGCCAAAAGGATGACATGCCGTTCCAAATGAAAAGTACGAAGGTCGTCGCGACCACAACTCCATTTCTACATTGAACAAACAGGTTAGAAAAGGGGGCGCCGCCGCGGCGGTCGCGTGCACCCAATCAGCCTCGAGGCGCACAATAAAAATGGAATTCCATGCGACCGCGAGTGCACCGCGATACTTATTTCGCATGCGATAAAATAATAAAACGAAGAATCTGACCAAGGGACCTCTGAAAGTGGAGCTGCGCGAGCCGCGCGGCGGCGCAGAGCCTTATAGCATCATGACGGGTCATGGAAATATGCCAAGCTGACGTCTAGCGGCGACAAATGAGAACACGTGAGTATACAGCCGCATTTGCGCGCTAGCACACAAACAGTTTCCGGTCTGCCGTCTGTTGGCGTCGACGACACGCGGGCCGACTACCAAATCAAAGGCGGACTTCATCAAAACTGGCAAAGTTGATTGGAGCTACACCGATTGTGCGTAACTTGAGTGCTACTCGCATGGGGACGACACGTGGACGCGCGGCTAAACTCGAGCCGACTTCCTAGGACTCCCCCCCCCCCCCCTTTGCGGGTGTATTAGAGCCGGCGGCGGTGCGACCGGCGGCACAGATAAAGTTAGTCTATGTAATACAAAGCGGGGCGGCGGCGCGCCGCCACCCCGGCGCATAGTGGCCGCGTGGCGCCCGGGCGGTAGCGGCGGCAATTGCCGCGCCGCCCCGGCCCCGGCCGGCCTGTCTCCATGTCTACAAGTTCGGCTCGGCCAGGGACGCGCGGCGGCGACGCGCGGCCAGATGCCTTGCGCTAGCTGCACAATGCCGCTAAAGCGCGTGCGCGCACCGGGGGCTCTAGCGGGCACGGTGGCGCACGTGGGCCGGCCGATTTTTTAGTCAATTGAACTGTTAGGGCTTTATTTGTATGGCATGGTAACGCGTGGCACCCTTTTCGTATGTTGTGTGCAAGGGTAAAACTGGAGGCATCGAGTATCTAGCTAGGGGCGCTTATGTACTGCTCACGGTTTTTGAGCTACACCCGCCAGTGGATGGATGTCATTCGCTACACCCTGCACAACTGCATGTATGGCTTGCTATAGTCCCAGACCCATTGTCAACTGAAAGTGAGCAAAGAATGTTAGCTACTGTATAGTTCCATGTAGCGGCCAACCGACGTTGATTGACCAAGCGCAAATGAGTGCAGAAACTGTTGTATAAATAGCCAGACAATAAATATGTACACAAATATGTGAATTACATACGTAGGTACATTGTATACATATTTATTTGCACAACTATGTGAACATATAGGTATCTCTGTGTGAATTGTAAATAGTGAATCCCAGCGCTTTTTTAATGAAGCGCATGCAAATTTTATTTCTTGACTTGGTATTTTGGTCACGTTTTGGTTGATTGTCGTATGTAACTTACCCTTGCCCTAAAAGCTCAGGCTAAGTATCTACTCATATTACTCAAACTATCGAAACACCTTCCAAATCAAGTTTACCACCCAATTTTGTCAGTTCTGGTGATCTGTGTGGTTGTGGGCGGTTAGAAAGCTGAAACTAGGTGGATAAATATATGTAACTCCTCCCTACTCTACATCAATGGGGGGGGGGAAGTGCAGCTACTCACTGCAGGGTGGGATACCACATATTTTACATCAAAAGTTAAATAAAGAATATCAAAATTTTGAAAAATGCCGCATGTCGATTAAGAAAAGTGACATCGTTCGAACTCTACCCCTATCCATTGATCCTCTTATTTTACTAAAAGAAACGATGTTTTCCCAAGTACCAAAACGGTCATTAAACATACGTTTTTCCCAACCCTACACGTAGAACACGTCCGAACGAAGAGAACGGCTAGCGCAATGTATTCCCGGTCCCACAAAAGCTGTCGGCACACTGCCGCTGTACACACAGTTTACTAACACAAGAAAATCCTCATTTGCCCACCCATAAATCAGCTTTGAACGTATATAAGTTAAATTTTGTGCTTTTCCTTGTAAACTCCGTCACCTGAATATTACACGGGAAACTCAAAATAAAACTCAAATACGTCCAAAGCTAACTAGTAAACTAGCGCGCGCAGTGCCAATACGGGCAGAAGAGAGAAAATGAGTTTGGAAAATTGCGCGAGTCTTTTTCGAGCCTGGCGGCACAGCCACGGGCATGCGCCGTTCCAATCAAACGAACTTATCTATAATTATTTGCATCGCAGTTGGCAAATGGAAAGGAACAAAATTAATCGGCTCGTTCGAAAATAGTACGGACAGAACCCAAAATAGATGTCGCGTCATAGTTGTTCATGCGGAAAAATTGAAAAATGTACATGCCTAATTATGTTCTAGAGATTTCATAGGTAAGGGTTGACTGTTTTAGAAGGCTTTTAGTCGTTGTTAGATATGAGCAAAGCATATTGGGAGTATCCCATTAGGAAAAAAGTGCATTCGTACAACAGTAGCTAGGGTTCAAACGATATATCATATCGAATATCGAATATCGGATATCGACCATTTTTTAATATCGAATATCGATATCGAAAATTTTGAAAAAATATCGAATATCAAATATCGATATCGAAAATTTTGAAAAAATATCGAATATCGATATCGAATATCGACCATTTTTTCGATATATCGAACCTGTATTGTGTCCCCAAATTTACTTTTCATTTTCATTTTGAGATGTTTATGGTTGATCTGATGTGCTTATAGTATTGTATTTGATGATTAAAAGTACAGTATTTATAATGTCATTGTTGTTGGAGTGCTAAATTTGAAGCCAGAAAATGCTGATATACTTTTTTTGCAACATGCCCTTAAGCAATTAGGTTAGGATGAACTGTAATATCTGCCAATTGTTATTTGTCTGATACACTTTGATTCATCATGTTTTCTTCTATTTTCTACCATTGAGTGATGTAAAGCTTGTTAAAATCACTTGCACCATTCAAATTTCAGTAAAGAGATGATTAAACATGTGTGCAACCACATGGAAATACTATATGCCACTTGAAATATGCCTTGCTATACCAAAAGCATATCGCAATATCGAATATCGAAAATATCGAAATATCGAATATCGAATATCGACCATTTTTCAATATCGGATATCGAATATCGATATCGAGGTTCCATATCGTATCGATATCGAATATCGAGTTTCAGAAAAAATATCGAATATCGAATATCAATATCAAAAATTTTGAAAAAATATCGAATATCGATATCGAAAATTTTGAAAAAATATCGAATATCGAATATCGATATCGAAAAGTCATATCGTTTGAACCCTAACAGTAGCTATTGTACAACAAAAGTGCTCATTAGTACAAAACGTGCTTTTGTACAACACTAATCCCGATCGTACAACACATGTCGCATCCTTACAACAAATGTCGCTTTTGTACAACAAGAGTAAGTAGCATTCAGCATGTAATGTCATTATACACTAGCGGCCAGAATAGTTGAGACTCTCCACTGTTGTCTCATCAGGGAAATTTGTTCAGGTGAGGTTCGACTATGTTCGCGTGCACGTCACTCCTCAACCACTCAGTGAAAATTGTTGATATTTGAATATAATGTAATTTTATGTCGGGGCTAACGTGAAAATCGATGGCATCTTTCTACGACTGCCCTGACCCAATATATGGTGGGTCTGAAAAAAAGCAAATTTTTCTAAAAATTGTTGTGTCACCCAGAAATAACAAAATTTATATGTCAATAACGTGTTCATTTGTTGACCGATTTTTGTCAATCGGTGTTTAAAATGATCACAAATGATTGGATAGTTCATTTTTGAGGTCAAATCGGTGATTCAGAATTGTGCATATATCGATTTAGGCCTGTGGTTATTGATACAGGTGAAAGGCAGAAGTTTGAAGTGCTATAACTTTTGATTGGTAAGAGATATCAATCTGATTCTTTCGGTACTGTGGGTCTCTCAATCAAGAGTATATGATAGCAGGTTCAGAGTTTTTTTTAATTTTTTAAATTTTTAAGTGTTGAAAAACTGGGCCAAATTGGCATACGGAATTTATACATCACTAATCTGACATAAAAAATGGAATCTCCAGGTTGTTCCGATCATTGGGAGAGTTGAACGATCCAAATCAGCCCAGAAATGGCCAAGTTATTAAGCTTCAAAATCAATCACCCAGATTGACCACCTTTTTATAGACCCCCTTATCTAGTGACTGGAGGATTATTCAAGCAAACAAATTTTTTTAGTCATAGTCCTGACCTCAAAGCCCAACATACTCCCACAACATTAAAATTGGGCCAGGGATAAGTAACTGGGAAGCAACAAAAGGGTGGTGGACCCCCAGCCTGCCATTTCTCTATGGTGAAAAGTCTCAACTGTTTTGGCCGCTAGTGTATTTCACATGCAACACAATAATATGTCTACTTGAGTAAATCATCAAAGCTTAAATCAAGCAGAAAAAATTAGAAGTGGACAGATGTTGCTAAAGAGAAGACTATGTGGCCAAAACAGCATCTGGATTAACCATGCACTTTGATGCCTTTATGAATGCTGATAGAAGCACCAGAGGTCAGTTGCATACCTGTTGCATTTTCATGTTATACTTACAATGCATTTCGTTGTGCAAATCAAAATTTCTATTTGCAAAAATAAATGTTAGTTTATTTGTAAATAGTCTCATTTGTAAATACATTCTTTTGGGGGGAAATTCAAATTGATTTACAATGCACTTATTTTTGCAAATTGAAATTTCAATTTGCACACGTGAATACATTTATTTTTGCAAATCAAAATTTTGCAAATTTGCACACAATAATATTATTTGTTCTAATCCACTAAGCCATATCTGTTACCAGTGTGATGGGAAATTATGTTGTACAAAAGCGACATTTGTAGTACAGATGCGACACGGTGTTGTACGGATGCAACATGTGTTGTACAATCAGGATCAGTGTTGTACAAAAGTACGTTTTGTACTAATGAGCACTTGTTTCTACAATAGCTACTGTTGTACAGGGGTCTTCTAGGGGGGGGCTGGGGGGGGGGCTGCCCCCCCCAAATCCGCCAGCTATCTATCCATCCTGGAGGCTGCTCAGCTATCTATCTATCCCGAGGCAAAATTTTTGCCTACTACCCCCAAAGACCCCCCCCCCCCCAAATCGCTCAGCTATCTATCTATCTGGAGTGGTTTTTGAGAAATTTTGCCCCAATTTTTGCTCAAAATCACTAATTTTTGCACTATTTTATAGTTTTTCACCTTCAAAATCGTGCTCTCCAGCTATATGCATGGTTATATGCCTGTTTTTAGCCATTTTGAACCTACTTTTGGCCACTTTTAACTGATTATTAGCGAGTTTTTCCCGTTTCGCCTTCTATGCACTGAAAAAGCCTATATATTTTGCCCCCGCGAGCCCCCCCCCCAGAATTTTTTTTCAGCTATCTATCCCTCCGGAGGAGCGATTTGCTATCTATCCAGCCCCCGCGAGGGCCAAAATCTTGGAGACCCCTGCTGTTGTATGAATGCACTTTTGTCCTAATGACGCACACTCAAGCATATTTATCATAAGAAACTTATTATTAAATGAGACAAATGAGCGATAAATAGCTGGAAAATGGGGCTGGGATTCCCGATGCACGGGGAGTCACATACAATTAAAACAGCAAACCAAGCACAAGTCTACACGTCAGGGGTATCTTGAATTTTGACCCTCCGAGTGGTTGGATAGATAACAAATCGCTCCTCCGGAGGGATAGATAGCTGAAAAATTTTCTGAGGGGGGTTGGGGGGGTTTGGGGGGGGGTTGTGGTGGTTCGATATATAGGCTTTTTCGTGGCATAGAAGGATGAAAAGGGCAAAAAATCGCTAAAAGTAGGTGTAAAATAGCTCAAAATGGGTATACAAGAGCATATAGTACTTAAAATAGCTGAAAATAGGCAGTTCGACACATTAACTAGTGATTTTGGAGGTGAAAATCTATATATAGGTATGAAAAATAGCGATTTTGAGCGAAAATTGGGGTATAGTTTCTCAAAAATCGCTACAGATAGGTAGATAGCTGGGCGATTTGGGGGGGGGGGTTGGTTAGGGGGTAGTAGCCAAAAATTTTTCCACCGGGATAGATAGATAGCTGACCGGCCTCCGGGATAGATAGATAGCTGACGGTTTGGACCCCCCCCAAACCCCCCCCCCCCATTCGAGACCCCTGCTACACGTCCGCGACCTAACTCGCAGAAATGCGGCACACCAATCAGCCAAGTCCGGACGAAGGGTCCACCTACTACTGGGACACTTTGAGTCCCGGCCGCAGTCGCTCGGCCACGCGGCGCCGCACTCACGTCCAGTCACTGCAGTGCGCCGCGCCAAAGTTCGAGTCGAGAGCCGGCGGCGATGCAAAGCAATCGCCATTGACAACGCAAATGCCCTTTTACATCGGCCCGCGGATTACGTGGAAGGGAATAAATTGGCCCGACACATTTTTTTCGGGCAGCGCTATTCTTTGATTAGGCGATTTCCGAACTGAACAATACCGGGTCGGAAAGTGTATAACCGTATTTCTTCTAATAGAAGAGCGCCGTTTTATTTTTTTCGTCAACGTTTTTACCTGCCGTTTTAGAGGTGGTGCCGTTCTTTTGGAGTATCCGTTCTATTCCTTTCCCCAATTTTTTGCATACATTTTTTATTTGAACACAGTATTTTTAATAAAACATGAGCAACGTTTTGATACCAGAAGAGCATCAATTCAAACAAAACCAAATGTGAAAACAACCCTCATAGTTCTGAACACCTCGGATGTTCTCACCACCCAATTTTAATTTTTTTGGTGTTTTGGCACCCTCCTAACTTAATTTCTACCTGCCGTTTTATTGGAGGTGCCGTTCTATTTGAGGCTCTCATTCCATATTTTTCGCCGGTTGAAAAAAGTGCCAAAACCTGCCGTTCTATTAGAGGTACCGTTCTATTGGAAGTATACCGTTCTATTAGAAGAATTACAGCAATCTCAAATGGGCAGATTTGATTGGGCTGCCCGACAAAACGAGTCGGGCAGATTTAATTCACCAGTACGCCTACACGTTCGCGAGTGTGAGTGGGGCAAAAAATCACGCGGCGTGTCGCCCGACGCCGGCGGCACGACGGCGCGTCAGCTACGCTCATGCCCCGTTATCAGTCAAGTCGAGGCAGCGATCAGAACCGGCTAAATCGCGATTTGGTGCAGCGTGGCTGTGTACAAGTCGCTTTGAAAGATGGGTGTATAAGGCCTTGATAAAAAATCGGTAAATCAGCCTAATCGGACAGGACGGAGTTAGACCGATTAGACAGATGTGTGCATGTTCAATCGCTTTCAAGTTAAACGGCGCTATAACAAATCCTAAAAGCATGCAAATATTTACAAACACGCGCTGCATGACAACCTTCAAAACAAACATTTACTTCCGTAATCAAAACAGTGAGCCGTTCTTAACGTGTAAATGATCCTGAAAAAGTGGGGTTTAATTTCCTTTGAACGTGAAATCGCGAAATAGTTGCGCAAAAATACTGTATTTGCCTGAATGATTCCCCTGGGGGATCATTTTTACGTTAGATTTTTTTTGAGGGGGACTATTCGAGAGGGAGTATTCTTCGAATGGAGGAATTATTATTTCGTCAAAATTTTAAACCGCATTTCTATCAACTCATTCTACAAAAAAAAAAGATTTATTAACTTAATAAGAGGCAATTTTTTGTCCAAATTGGACAGAACAAAGTGATCAGATTTATGCCTTAAGGGGGAATTATTCAAGAGTGAATTATTTTTTCCTCACTCATCTTACAGGGGGAATTATTTAAGAAGTGGGATTTTTCACGGGGTGAAGTATTCAAGCAAAAACGGCAGTTGTCACATTGACATTACTGAGGATATCATAGATTTACAACCGGGATCAACCTGTGTGCACTTAACCTGCTACTTAACCATTACTTCATTTTTCTTTATTCAGATCCAACAGTACTTTGAAACGTTATATCAACACTTCATTGGCGTCTGTATTTATCTGACTTAACCATATTAATAGAAAATCAGTTGGTTTGAGAAAGTGAGACTCAGCACTAGGTATTGCAAGTCTAACAGCATGTTGAAACTAAATAGCAAGACCAGGAACTTCACAAATGAGTTTTCTAATTATTTTTAGTTGAAATTTATCGAGTATTTATTATGTTTTATAACACGAACATGTTTTTATATTCTACGTGCCTTTTTGGCTATCAATAATTACACATATGTACCTAAAAAGTATTCACTATATACCGTATTTGCTTGAATAATCCCCCTGGGGGATTATTATTTCGTCAGGCATTTTCAAGGGGGGGAAGTATCCGAGGGGGGAATTATTCAAGGGGGGGAATTATTATTTCGACAAAATTCTCAAGCATGTTTCCATCAACTCATTTCCCGAAACATGTCTTATAAACACAATAACGTGCCATTTTTGTTAAAATTAGGTAGAACAAATTAATCGAATCTTTAAAGGGGGGATTATTCGATGGGGGAATTATTCAAGGAGGGAACTATTCAAGCAAATACGGTATCCTACATGAAGCTTCACCAGGTCAAAAACCTGCAAAATGCCGCAATTTCCAGCAAGTGTGAAACCTTCAGACACGCTGTTCGGAAGTAGATTGCATACAAAACGCATTGCCACCGTATCTGCCCCAGTGACTGATGAATGCTGACCAGAAAGTGACACTTGACATTGGCTTGTCACAGTTTAAGCACCGCAATGGCATTTGATGTCAACACGCGCACATCTGCACTTGAGTTACATCGGGCCCTACGTATTCACGACGGGCTTGTTACTCTGCACTCGCATTGAATTATGTTTCATGTTGGAAGCGTGCCAATTATAATAAAAGAGTGCAACTTTTGTAAAAAAATTGTTGTGGATATTTTTACGTGTATGTATAATGTTATAACAGCAATGAATTTACTCGATTTTTAATGCAAATCGCATGCGTTATAAATATATCGTTGGCACGCTTCCAACATGAACCACGCGTGCAAGGCGTAAAGTCGCTGGAGTACATGTGAGGCACAAAGGGCGGGCGGCCGACGGGCAGCATCTAGTAAACTACGGCTAGCGCGCTTTTTACCTAAAGTAGAAACAAAAAACAACAACAAAAAATAGCGATTTAGCTGAAAAAGTGATAAAAGCGGGGAAGCCACCTTCTGTCGGGCAAGAGGAACATCTTGACGTATGGATTCCTGGGCTGGCCGTCGTTGCGCGGCGGCAGGTCGACCGCCTGCATCACCGTGGCCACCAGCTGCTGCTCCGCCGGCGAGTAGAACAGCGACATCTGCGACGGTGGAAAATGTGTGCAATTATCGCCGCAGATTTTACCAAGATCGCGCAATAAGCTAAGTAACGCGAATTGGGATAAAATATTTAGGTATGCCGTACTTCTTCGAATCACCCCCCGGAGGGTTTATTTTTTTCAGAGTAGAAATTTTCAGGGGGTTAAACGAGGGGGGTATTTCAAGTGGGGGTTATTATTTCGCCTGAATTTTTTCTGAACTCCCAGTATATATTCGTCGGTTGTACGCGGACGTACAAAAATGCAACAATAACCGAAATGTATGAGAGTCTATAGACTTTTATAAGTCAATGTAAATGGTATAAACCCTGTTCTAACGTAACACAGTCATTGTTTTAACGCGTGTGTTCAGCATTGCCCGGACCACAAACTGCAGCTTTTGTCATTTACACTTTATATGGTGGGGTATTTCGAGGTAGGGTGACTTGATTGATAGTGGTCATTTTGAGGGAGGTGTTTCGAGGAAATACGGTAGCATGCCTGCATGCCAACACAAACAAAGCATCCAAAATAAACATCTGTTCAGTTCAACCCATTAAATAATCAATCAGCACCATTATTTTCACGTCTTCAGTTTTTGTGTGGATGTGTTATTTGAACCAATATTGTGGGAAACCGTTTCCATTGCAAACTACTGAACATTTTTATTGTAGACTCAAAAATTCCAAACTCCTTGGAAAAAATGTATCGCATTTCCTCAAAATATCCCCAGGGGGATTATTTCTTCGTCGGAAATTTTGAGGGGGTATTTCGAGGGGGGGGGCTTATTCCAGGGGGGGTTATTTCGCCAGAAATTTTCATGAAGGGTCGTACTGAAATATAGGTATTTACGTACCCAAAACGTAATAAATGCAACCAAATAGGGTCATATTATCATAGATCGTTTCATAAACACATCTACGTATAGCTGTGATGTCAATACGCAATAATAAATACATCATGTGCATTGCATACATGATGTATTTACGTTACTCCAGACGGGGGGGGTATTTCGAGGGGGGTTATTCTTTCCCCAGCTCGAAAACACCTGGGGGTATTTGGAGGGGGGGTATTTCGAGGGGGGGGGGTTAATTTAAGGGGGGTATTTCGAGAAAAAAAACGGTAACTTGGAAAATTAATCTGTATTTTTTCCTGTATTTAGTTCTTGATTGATGTCGGGTACGTTCAGTTCAAAACGTTGGTATTGTCGTGTTCGAGTACCGGGTTTCGCTTCCAAAAATGTCGGGTATCAGTTTTGGGTAGAGTTCGGTGTCAGATTCAAAAATCTTACAAATAGCATTTCGCCAAAAGGAAGAATACAAAGCTTCAAAATGGACCACACCTGTAAGCTGCCAAAAATCTGCCCTCTGGCCGGCTGGTTGACGCTGGGCAATCTTCTGGTCATGGTGCCCGTGTGGCTGTGCGGCCCGGCCGACATGCTGCTCACCGGGGCGGACACCATCGCTTGCTGCTGCGGCTGCTGCTGTTGCGGCATGGCCAGCGGCAGCGGCACCGCCGTCACCGGCGCCGCTCGCATCGCGATCATCATCGGCGCGCCCGTCGATGATACGGGCACTGCGACGGGATTCAGGCGGAACTGTCATCGTTTTTTTTCATATTGGCGCTTGGGCGCAATAGTTGCCACATCAACAGTATAAATTCTTTGCACGTCATTTTCACCCTTCAACTATATTTTAATGATGGGGGTAAAAAGGTGTCACACACAAACCCCTTTCAAGCAGACTTCTCAGTTGCTCACTACTGGTCTACAGTCAACGTGTGCGCGCTGGCATGTTGCCAGAAAGACAACAGCCTCAATTTGACACTCACCCACAGTCGGAGGCCCGGACAAGCTGGGCGCAAACCCGTAGGCGGGTTGAGCGGTCATGGGTGCCATCGACACGGCGGGCATGCCGGCCACGGACACGGACAGAGGCATGGACAGGGCGGCCGACACGGGCACCGTGTTCAACTGCAGCGACGACAGCCGGTCCACGGTGGACGTCATGGGCGCCGAGATGCGCTCTGGAAAAAGCAGTGGTAGTTTTTCGTAATAAAAAGTGACAATAGCAGGATGGATAATTTAGCAAATTCTAAATGGGGTTTTCACAGAGACTGTAAAGTTTAATAACAATCTTCAGACATCATTACTGTGACCGTCTGTTATGCCATCACTTTAGGCATCTATTTTTAGGTACTTACATTCATTTTCTTATGGTAGAATGCAATGTAACTGTTTGCTCGCCCATGTAGATTTCCCCCCATGCGCCGCTCTATTGTTTTCGTGTGCCTTAGGTATGCATGTATGCACTAGGTACTCGCGCCGCGGAACGGTTGCGCCGCGGCGGTTTTTAGGTGTTCTATTTTGCGTGGCTTAAGTATTCATGTATGTGCTATGTACTATGTGCCACGTAGTAGACAGTTTGGCGCCGTTTTGTTGTGGCATTTTTAGGTGTATCCCCCCTGTATTGCGCCACCACACTTATGCGTATTTTCTGTGTACTGCCGATTTTTGGATCGGCAGTTAGTTGTTGTTTTTGACGTTTTTTCTGTTGAATATTTTCTAAGATTCCGTCGGAAAGTTTTTTGATGTTTTGCCCCCAATATTCTCTATTTTGATAAACCTAAATTGCCAATAAAGCGTGTTTAATTAGAGATTTGGACCTGGCATTTGATCTGGCACCTGCCTGAAACACAATTAAGTGTCATTCGGCCGCCGCTCATCAATTATTCGCTTCCGCCCATCTTAAAAAACCCCTACCAAGCAACTTCTTCAATTGACCGTACTGGACGGTCAATTACATGGTGACTGTACTGGGAGCTATTTATTTAGCTCCCAAATTCGACCCCAGGCCTCCTGCAGTCCGCCTGGTCATCGCGGCACGTTCGCCGCTCAAATCTACATTTCGATCAGCCACTGGGGCTGATCGATATTGTCAAATTTCGCGTCGCGGTGCCACTGGGGCCCGCGACATCGCGACGACTCGCGGCACCCGGCCGCGACATTTTCCGGCTCCGATCAGCCACTGGGGCTGACCGGAACTGATCGTTTTGCCGTGTCGCTTTGCCACTGGGGCTAGCGACCTTGCGGCGACGCTCCGCGCCAGTTTTTTCCCGACTCGATCAGCCACTGGGGCTGACCGAACCACCGTTTTTTCCGCTGTGCCACTGGGGCCAGCGGAACGCCATCGTCGATCCGATCAGCCACTGGGGCTGACCGGAAGAAAATCGTTTTTTGTCGCTGAGCCACTGGGGCCAGCGACGACGTTTTTTCGATCTACCTGGCCACTGGGGCCAAGTAGAGTTGATCGATAGGGCGCTGGGCCCTGTTTCTGTTGGGTGCCGCGCCGTGTTTTCATTTTTCTGGTGCTGCACGCCCACACGCGGTCCGAAGGCGCCACTGGGGCGCCATTTGTGCAGGTTGCTGCGCGGTGTGGAATTTTGGCACGGTGCCAATTGCTGCACGTGCTTGCATTCACATCGATTTTGGGTCATTTTTGGCACCTACACGCCTCATCGAAACTCCAGTTGTGTTTAGTCACTCCTGCACCATCTTTGCACGTGAATTGTGCCTGTGCAGATTTCGTGACTTCTCACATTTTCCGACATGTCGCAATATACGCGAGCGGAACTGGAGCCGGTCGTCGAATTGTGGGTGGAGCACACTGAACGGCAAAAATTGCTGCGTTTGCTCAATGTGCTCTTGCAGTTTCGAATTGATGGCGATGATTGGCCTACCATTAGTGATCCGCCCCGCCTGGGAACCGTGCCACTTGTTCGGCATGTATGGCGGTGCATGGACCTGTATTTCACCGACCCAAATACTACATTGGAATTGGTGCTTGACCTCGAAGATCAAGTACCGCCTGTTGGCATTGGGAACGACCCCACGCCGCCTCAAGGCGTTGCGGCCGCCCAACCGGCTGCGGCGCTGACCGTGGACAACCTTTTGCCTGCTCTCCAGCAGCTGCTATCCAGCAATCCAACATTCGTCCAACAATTGACTTCACAATCAGTGCCGGCGCACACGGCACCGGTTCAAAATGCGCCTGCAAATTTGCAATCGGTACCGGCACCTGGCACAATCAACCGCTGTTCATCAGCAACCCCTTCTGCTTCCACGGACCAGCTAATTGACTCCACTGAAGCTAGATTGCAAGCCGTCTCTTCGTCACCTGGCGGTTTGATCGGTCAAATTGCCGCCTACATCGACCAATACGTCATGGTACCGGCCGATGGTTTTCCGTCACTTGTGGATACTCTGGGACAAATGTCGTCTCACGATCGCATGGGTGGTGGCCATGTGGCCAACGTAGCCAGCAAACAAACGCCGTTCAATGGGGATTCGAGCGCACCGTCGGGGCCGTTTAAGTTTTGGCTTCACAATGTGGCGCTGCAGGCTCTGAACGTCCCGCCGGCATACCAACACTTGTTTTGGTCCAATGTCTTCCAACAGTGCCTGAAAGGCAGTGCGCAGGCACATTATACTTCTATCCGCCTCGACAAACGCAATTCTATACTTTACGTTTTGGACCAGTTGGCATGTGTATATCGTGTGGACCGCAAAGCGCATTCGGTAGCTGAGTGGTACAGAATTTCTGCTAACAAATCTGACACCGTGGTCTCCCTGTACAACAAGTTGTGCAATTCATTCCACTACATCAGCGAGCAGATCGACGACTCACAGCGTGAAAAAATGATTGGGGATAAACTATTCCTCGAGATTGGCAGTATGATGCCGATGTCGCTTTGGTGTCGGTGGCGCGATGAATGGCGTGAAGGTCGGTATCGACTGGCTGACGTCGTTGGTCGCCTCGACATATCGCGCGAGGAAAATTTACATTTCCGTGCCGAGCAGAACGAACGACGTAATGCTGATCGGAAACCAAAGCCGTCGCGGGGTGGAAATGCCGGGTGGGGCAACGCTCCATCGGCTGCGGCTGCATCGCCAAATGCCTCAGGCCGATCGGATGGTCAGAAGGGCAGCTGGGATAGGCAGTCTAAATTTGACCCGACGACGCACCAGGGTCCATGGTGCACCTATTTTTTGCATCGTGCTCCCATGCCGCACGAGCCGGCAAAATGCTTTTTGAACCCCGCTTCTCCTGCCTACCGGGCTGACCAAGCTGAAAAGGTCAAAGCTAACCTCGAAAGGGCTAACAAATCTCAGGAGGATGCAAAGCGAAATATGCTAGCTGAATGCAAGAAACTAAATCTGAATATGAACAAATGGTCGACCCCGAGCGCTAAATCCAGTAGAAGTGGCAAACGGAATCCGAAAGCCAGGACTACTGCTCCGCCTGCACAAGCCTCGGAACCAACCTCTGACTCTGAGCAGTTGGACTCGTGGTTTCCACATAGCGAGTCTGCCCGCCCAGTTGCCGCCCAACGGGCTGACAACGAATTCTGTAATCGGGCAGTCGCTAAAGTCAAATTCATGGGCTGTACACTAACTGGCCTACTCGACAGCGGGTGCGATGTCGGTATTGTGATCGAGGAGCGCCTTTTGGAGAACGCGTGGAATACGGCAAAACGGGACATATCGGCAGAAAAGGCCAAGTACCGGCCCTACCCATATCCGCATTTAGGCACGACGGGTGAACCGATTCCCAGCCAGCACCTAGCATTGTATGATATGCATCTGCAGCACACCACGCCCGACAATCGGCGTCAATCCGCGAAAGTCACAGCGGTAGTTAAGTTGAAAGAATTCTGCCGGCCATCATCCGACCCATTGCTGTTTGGCCATGAAGCTCTTTATGGCCCATTGAAAATGAACCGCACTTCTATTGCGGAACACCAGCGCTTGGAGCAAAATTATGTACCGGTCGCCATGGGCACTTTTGCAAGCCCATTGCCTCAGGCTAGGCGGTCTATCCCGGTACGCTCAGTGGCTGATGTGTGCATTCCAGCAGGTTGCCAGCGACAAATTTTGGCTGCTGCTGACAAGGGCGTTCCTCTGGAGGGCGACCTTGGTTGCGGTAAGGCGGCCTACATTATCGACAGCCGCTACCGTGATTCCGATTCAAATGACTTGGTTGAATTTTTGCCGGGTCTGGTGTGCGATACTGCATTGCATACCGAACGGGCTATTCTAGACGAGCCTTCATTCCCACTATGCCTGACAAATCAGTCTGGCGACGATGTGCGACTCCGAGCTGATACACCGGTGGCCGAAATTTTTACGGCCAACAAAATACTGGTTGAAAGCGAGCCGCCGTCGGTGAACAAGGCCGTTTCTCTGCCCTCTCCGCCCGATCTGGCCAAACTTCCAGACTTGTCACTGCCACTCACTAGTGAGCAGAAAGCATATGTCCGTGAAGTTTGGGCTCGCTTGCCAAGCGACGGCTTGGAAGCCCTACCGGCCAAATTCAGGGAACATTTTCGAAAACTTTTGGCGCACCAGTCAGGCCTATTCAGCCTGTCTGAATATGATATTGGGAAAACGCATATTCTGGACCATAAGATTTCGCTGGTTCCGGACGCGCAGCCCGTCAAGTGCGCTGTGAGATTCGAAACTCCACCTAAGCGCGCTTTCATGTGGCGCACAGTGGAAGAGATGATTCAGCGAGGCCTCATTGAGCCCTCTTCATCGCCATGGGCTTTCCCCGTTGTCATAGTGCCCAAGGGAAAGGACGACTACCGTCTATGCATCGATTTCCGCCGACTAAATGAAGTTACTGTGCGGGATGCATATCCTTTGCCGCGCATCACCGACATGCTATTGCAGCTATCGGGCCGATCTCTATTTTCGGTTATGGATGCCAGCTTTGGCTACTATAATGTGGCCATCACTGACCCGGACACACGCGACATGGTGACTTTCGTGTGCAGCCGGGGCCAGTATAGCTTCAAGCGCATGCCTCTGGGTTTGGTCAACTCCGGCGCCAGTTTCCAACGGCTCATGGATTGTGTGCTCACCGGGCTGAATCGAGAGCCCGAGCGACCTAATTTTTTTGCATACATCGATGACGCACTGGTGGCCAGCGATAGCCCTAAGGAGCATTGCATGCATTTGGCACAATTCTTTGCGCGCCTCCGGTGGGCCGGGATTCGGCTCAAGCCGGAGAAATGCCATTTTTTCAAAGAAAAGGTGCAATTTCTCGGATTCGAGGTCAGCACCCGTGGCATTGCTCCGAAGCAAAGTAATGTGGCTGCGATTCTGGAACAGCCCGTGCCAACTACCAAACAAGAGCTGCGACGGTTCCTGGGCCAAGTGGGCTACTTTAGCGCCCACATTCCCGGTTTCCACCGCTATCAATCTCCATTGCACGCTCTATGTAAAGGGACATATACGGCGAAAGGCGCTGACCCAATCCCTTCATTTTCGGAATGGCCCGCTGTCGCCCAGCAGGCCTATGACGTATTGAAGCAGAGGCTAAGTACCGCCCCTCTTCTGGTGCACGTGGACCGCGACAAGCCGTTTTACCTCTACAGCGACGCATCAGACATCGGTTTGGGTGCTGTCCTAATGCAAGAGGACGGTCAGGGCAATTTGCGCCCTGTTGCTTTTGTGTCCAAGTGTCTGCCAACTACTCATAAAAATTGGTCGGTGATTGAAAAGGAAGCCCTCGCCGTAACCTGGGCCCTTGATCGACTCGGCAGTTATATTGATGGTGGCCATGTCAAAGTTCGCACTGACCACAAGGCTTTGGTGAATGCACTCACTAAACCCTCCAAAGGGAAAATTGAGCGCTGGACGCAGCGTTGGGCTATGCGCCTCTCCTTGCAAAATTTGGAGATTGAGTATGTGCCCGGTGAGCAGAATGTTGTCGCCGATGCGCTAAGCCGTGCGCCAGTTGACGACATTGACTCTGCTGCATTCGAACGGGCCAGTGAAGCCATCAAGCTGCCTCTCGACAAAATTTGTCCTCACGTGTCAAATACTAGCCCTTTTGACTGGGCCAAGGCACAATCTACTGATCCTGAATCACAGAAAATTCTAACTGCACTTGACGCGGGCCAAATTAACAAAGCCCAATTCGTCAAACGCAAGGGTGTCTTGTACACAAATTGCCCCCGTGGTTTCGTGCCATTCGTGCCTGCTGCATTGCGACAGCAGTTCATCAAGTTGGCCCATTCGGGGCTGACTGGCGCCCACGGCGGTGTGGAACGTACCCTGTGTCAACTTTACACTGCTGGACATTGGCCGCAAATTCGCCGTGACATCCAGGCATATGTTGCCCAGTGTGAAGTCTGTCGACTTACCAAGGATGCCCAGCGCACTTGTGTGAGCCCGTTATTCCCCGTGACCCCGGGCACCCGGCCTTTTGCTAAGATTGCTGCCGACACAACTCCAATGCCTAATTTCAATGGCTATCGTCACATCTTGGTTATTGTGGATTACATGACGCGTGCTGTCGCCCTGGCTCCATTGCGGAGCGCCAATGGGAAAAGTGTCTGTGCTGCACTGGAGCGGGAAGTCATTCACCGTTTCGGGTCTCCCACGACGTTGATCAGCGATAATGGGCCTGAGTTTGCAAATCAGGACTTAGCTGCTCTCGCTGACAAGTGGGGTTTTACCCATCGGAAAACGACCCCGTATCATTCACGTGCAAATGGTCTAGCTGAACGCGCTATCCGCAGTGTCGAGCAGTTGGTGCGCCAGTGGTCGGCGCACAACAGCAACTCCTCTAATTGGCCCATTGCATTGCCCGAAGTTGCATTTAGAATGAATGTGGCTTATAATCACGATGTCGCGCACCCTCCCTTTGAGCTACTGTTTGGTTACGTGCCATCGTTCTTGGTAGGGGCTGGGGAAGCATTGCTTGAAAATTCTAAGAAAAAATCGGCTGACCCTGCAACAGTCGACCCTAATCTGCAAGCTGAGAGTGGGGATAGTGACAGCGATGACGACGGGCCAGTTCAGCGCCCTGCTGTTAACAAAACTAAAACCATCTATAAAACCAAATTTGCGAAAACACTGCATAGCGTGGCTACCATTGTGCGAGATCGTGCCCACCAAACTTCTGGCAAGCACGTACATCTCTGGCGTAAAGCGCGCGAGTGCCTTAAGCGAGCCCAAGTCCGCTATAAAGCCGCATTCGACAAACACGCTGGCCGCACGCTTAAAATTGGCGATTTGGTTTATCTCCGTAAAAACTTTGGCATTTCGGTTGATAAGAAAATTGAACCGCTTTACTCCGGCCCATTCGAAGTGGTTGGAATAGATAAATCTGTCGCCCTAATTGACACTGGCACCCAAATTCGCAGAGTGCCTACCGATTTATTATTATTAAAATCCACTATCAAAAATCACGTCATGAGCAAATCCGGCAAATCTAAAAAGGGTGATAAGGCCCCCTCCTCTAATAGGGGGTCTCTTTATTCTGGCAGTATGGATGATTTCCGTGAGAGATTGGCCCGCCAGCCCGTTCGCGCGGGCAGCGACGACTCCGTCTGGCACGTGGGCGATCACGACCAGCCCCAGCATCAGCATAGTCGGTCACCATCGAGGCACCGACGCGATTTGGCGGCTGAGAGCCGCTCTCGTTCTGGTTTCTGGCGTGCGGTTGGTCAACACTCCAATTCTCTCATGCACTCGAAAAATGAATCCACTGCTAAACACAATTCTAATCGCGTGCCTCAGGACCGTGATCCTGCGAGGCGCACCGGGGCCACTGACCGTCGCCCTCCACCGCGCTTGGACGACGTGTCTCCTATCCGCAAAGGCGTGAATCACAAGGATCGGGACGAACAACGCCATATCTTTGGCAAGCGCCGCTACGACAACATCCACCACAAGGATCGGGTCCCCATTGATAATGACCCGGTTCTTCCTGCAAGGCATTCGTCTGCCTCCCTGTCAGCCCGCGCTGTAGCTGAGGAGCTCTATCGCCCGCCTACGCCGCCCACAAGTCAGCCCGCGCCTGGTTCCAAGCAGCTTTCTCGCCCGGTCTATGTGCCGCCGCCGCAGCCTACTATCACTGCTACCACGCCGGCTTCCGAGGCTTATTCTGCTGCTATGGCCGCCGTTAGCGGTCAGGTTCCCGAGCGCCAGCTACTATTCGACGTCCGCTACATTCGCAATATTCTCGATGAGCGGCATCGCACCCATCTGCTCTATCAAGCCGTCGATCATTGGCAGCGCACTGTCGACGATCTCACTCTGCACAAAGAGCGGGATCTGCTATCTCAGTATGCTGTGAAAATCGAGGAGATCACGCGCCTGAATACCGAGCGAAATGATTACAAGAATCGGTATACTACGTCCCAAGCCGAAAGCAAAGTTATGGCTGCTGACTACCAGAAGAAAATTGCATCCCTCAAGGAGCAGCTGCGCCTGAGCACTGACCGCTACTCTAAATTAGAATCTGCTCACGCTCAGCGCCAAGTCGAGTATGAAGATTTGAAGAACATGGCTGAAGGCCTCATCCGCGATTGGTCCATCGAGCACCGCGCATTTGCTAAGGCTGCCCCTAATTCCGTCGGCCCTGATACGGGCCCACCGTCCCTACGCGTGCGCACTATTCAGCAGAAGATGGCCCGCAGCTTTTCGTGCCCCTCTGGAGGGGACTATTTCGAGCTGGATTGCCTGCATGGCCTGTCTTTCCCACCTACTGGTGAGTGGGAACCCTCTAGCGATCTTTCCGATGGTCGTTTGGTCAACACTAGCGCGCTTGGCGATGCTGGAGCGATGGTGCCTATTGATAAAACTTCTGATTATCACAATGGCGATCACAGCGTGGTTCCTACCAACATGGAAAATGCCACTCGTACCAGCACCGCCATCACCAACACAATTGCAAACACTATCTCACACACGAAAATGGCTTATACAGTCACCGAGCCTCCTGTCGTGTCCGGGCCCGCTATCGTGCCCGTGTCCGAGCCCGCCACCGTGGTCGTGTCCGAGCCCGTTGTCGTGCCTGGGTCCGAGCCCATCTCTGAGCCCGATTCCGACCCCGAGCCTGCACGCGCATCTCCACCTTCCAAGAAGCCACTGCCTGATTCGGTGGCCAAGTCGAGCGAGCCTACGGTGGAAGTGCACGAGATTACTGATCAGAGCATGGCCCTCAACCTGTGCACTGGCCGCGCCAAAGATTCATCTGTGTGGCGCCCGTTTTAGCGTGTAATTCTGCGCTGTTATTTGTTGTTTTGCGCTTTAGGTTTTTCTCATTACAATGTGTATTTCACTGGTAACTTCACTTCAATCTATGTGCAACAACAAATAAACTCGTCTCAGGTCTGATCAGAGTGTGATTCTAGAAATACTGGTTTTTTATTCAATCACTTGTCAGATGCTTTTTTGAGTAACTTCAAAGATCCTGTTCACAGTGTAGTGTGGCTGAAACTTTTGTAGCTTCTTCATGTAAGCTGTTTTCTGACTTCCAGTTCCACTAGTGTTTCTTTTGTAGGTAGTGTAACTGTTGTCATGGGAGGGGCTGTTATGCCATCACTTTAGGCATCTATTTTTAGGTACTTACATTCATTTTCTTATGGTAGAATGCAATGTAACTGTTTGCTCGCCCATGTAGATTTCCCCCCATGCGCCGCTCTATTGTTTTCGTGTGCCTTAGGTATGCATGTATGCACTAGGTACTCGCGCCGCGGAACGGTTGCGCCGCGGCGGTTTTTAGGTGTTCTATTTTGCGTGGCTTAAGTATTCATGTATGTGCTATGTACTATGTGCCACGTAGTAGACAGTTTGGCGCCGTTTTGTTGTGGCATTTTTAGGTGTATCCCCCCTGTATTGCGCCACCACACTTATGCGTATTTTCTGTGTACTGCCGATTTTTGGATCGGCAGTTAGTTGTTGTTTTTGACGTTTTTTCTGTTGAATATTTTCTAAGATTCCGTCGGAAAGTTTTTTGATGTTTTGCCCCCAATATTCTCTATTTTGATAAACCTAAATTGCCAATAAAGCGTGTTTAATTAGAGATTTGGACCTGGCATTTGATCTGGCACCTGCCTGGAACACAATTAAGTGTCATTCGGCCGCCGCTCATCAATTATTCGCTTCCGCCCATCTTAAAAAACCCCTACCAAGCAACTTCTTCAATTGACCGTACTGGACGGTCAATTACACGTCCATGTAAACTGAACAGGCAGTGCTTAATTTTCAGGTGCAAATTTTTCCTTATGACATGATATGTGAAATTGTGTTCAAAAAATCTTTAATATATATAATGAAGCCTGGATTACCAACCGCCGGCAACGACACTCTGGCCAGGCTGTCTGCCCTGCGCGGCTGCCGGCTGCCTGCCGTGCTGCTGCACGTGCTGTTGGTGCTGCACGTGCAAGAAGTCGTCGCCGCCCGGCGCCGCCGTCGATCTCGACACGATCAGCTCCACTTGGGCGTCGTGTTTGGAGTCGGAGATCACCTCGTACACCTGAGTAGGCATTGAGGTGTAAGAAGGTGGTTGGGCGAAACCGTATGCCGTAACGTTTCGAATTTACCCGGTGTAAAATGGGGGGGGGGATAATTCCGCTCTTTGTTGCACTCTCTTCTGTCCGTAGTATGACATCCATAAATAGGTACATAAAATACGTGTGCAACAAAATGTGCTGTAACCACACCTGGATTGAGTTAGAAAGGCTAGAAAATCACAGAGCTCAATGCGACCAAATTAAGAGTGTGTCTTTGCCAATCATCTGATAAATACATTGTGAAACACTCATCACACGCACGAACCTGTTCAAAAGTGGCGTTCTGCAGCGGCCGGCCGTTCCACTCTAGCACCTCGTCCCCAGGCCTCAAGTGGCCCACCACGTCGGCCACGCTGTTCCGCTTCACCTTGGTAACGAAGGCGCCCAAGCGGCCGGTCTCGGTGCGCCTGCCGCCCACCACCTTCAAGCCCAGATCACCGCGCGCGCCCTGGGAGCAGTCCCGGACCCTGTAAAGAGCCCTGTAAAATGTCAAATGTCACGCAAAGTGTCAAAAGTCATGTAAAATGCCCGGTAAAATGGCAAACGTACGTTTGCCATTTTACCGGGCATTTTACATGACTTTTGACACTTTGTATGCCATTTAACATTTTACAGGGCATTTTACAGGGTCTGGGACCGGCACCTGAGCGAACCGGTGCAGCACCATGTGCCCGATCAGGCGTCGCCCGTCTGCCGACGGCTGCCACGTCACCGGGTGCTACGGATTGGCAGATTTTTGATTTGTGATCAAGAGGCGCCACCGCCGCGCGTCGACTCACCCATGATCAGAGTGGATGGGGGATTTGAGGCGTGAGGAAACGCGACAGATAAACGCGCTCCCGATTTTACGGCCAAACAAAAAAGAAAAAAATCTTGAGAATACGAAAATGTAAAATATTCTATTGATGTAGGGTTTCCATGTTCGGCTATGTACTTGTACTTGACATAAATCCATCTCCAGTGAGCAGGGAAAAAAGACAGACCGGCTTAGCATAGCTGGCCAAGCTATCGGGTGGTACGAGCACGGGCGGCCAGAGTATTTTCATCGGCACGACCGAGCACATAGCACATTTTCAGACGCGGCTGCCGACGAAAATGAATGCATTCTTCATTGCGGCAGCATTAGCGCATGTCGCGCAGGCTGCACACGCACAAACACTTTCGACTTTTTAGAGGCGAGAATACTCGCTTTAGACGCTAATAATACGTTGGTGGTGCATAACGGCTATAGTGAGAACAGATAGACGATGTAATTACTTGTGGCTACTTGACGTGCAGTAAGAAAGAAACGAGAAAGAGTGAATGATTAATTAAGAGGCTGAAAAGTGCGAATAAGGCGAGTCAATGCAACGGCACGCACGGATGCTTTCACACTTCATTCGACGGGGCTGCGCATCATCAAGCATACATGATTCCACAAGCCTGCAGTCGCAGCCGGGGGCAGTCCGCACGTCACACAACGTTGATACACGATGCACATCAAAACCTCTCATCAACGCGCATGGCGGCGGCGCTGCGGGGCGGCAACAGCGACGCGGCGCGGCGCGCACTCACCGTGTCCACTTGCAAGCCGCACGAGCGACAGCCGCCAGCCGCCGTGGCCGCCGTCGCCGCATCCCTGTCGCATTTGGACCGACGCCGCGGCGGCGACTCCTAGGACGCGCCGCGCCCATCGCGCTGTCAGGTTTCGCTAGTGAGCCAGTGCGAACTGGGCCGACTGGAGCGTCAAAGGGACGAGCGCGACTTGAGAGGTAAACACCGGCTCACTGAATGGGGGCAGCGCGATGGGCGCGCGGCGACCTGGCGGTGTTTCGGCCGTCGTCGGTGAGGCCGGCCGCAGCCGCCGGTGGCGCTGCATTTGGCGCATGAACGACGCGGCGCCGGCCGCGCGGTCGTCTCGGTTGCAGCCGCGCTGGTGTCGTTGGGCAGCCGCTGCACGTGTATGTGGTGCACGACGACCGGCGACGGCAGGTGGCGGCTGGTGGACGGCTGCGCGGCCGACTCGGGCCACCGGCTGCCGTTGCAGCGGACTTTGGTGCCGCTGTCGTTGCAGCTGCCATTGTGCTTCAGCCTGGCCATGTTGCAACTGATTTATCTGCACCGCACAGTCGACCGACTCGGTAGTTCAATTGTAAGTTGTCTGTTATACCAGTTGTAAGTGACACGTCAGGCAGTTTGTTCTAGTGGTGATTGAATGCATGTGCTCCACGCCGTCGATAAATGTAGACTGTGGCCGCTTCGTGAGATTCTGCTATGCAAATGTGCGCGTTCAATCCCGTCCACGTTATGTAATGTCGTTGCGTACAAAGAAAGCGCTTGCGCGACTTGGAACCCATAATGCTTCACAAAAGAATGAGCATGAAAAGTTGCCCGATGACACTTCAGCGCCACTTGCACACATATTTAGGATGTGGTGTGCAGAAAACTTTTCACACATCACTTTTCATGCCTCAGCAATAAAAGGTATGGAAGAAATCAGAAAATCTGTGGAACAGAAGACAAATTAAGTAGACCGTAATAAATAAAGTAGACTTCCCAACACCCAAAAAAAATTTTTTCGGGAGTGATCCAAATTCACTAAACCCCTGACATAACAAAAATGAAATCTGAAAAACCGTGAGATAATGTTTATATAGCGGCTGCTTGCAGAAGTAAATATCATGAAAACGTAAATGGGGTTCACTTCGGCAACTCTAAGCTAACCTTCGATAAAAATATGAGTCGTAGGTAGAGATGAAAAAGTATTTAAACGACCCCGTTTTTAAACTACCAAAAATTATTATGAATCAACGGCAATATTGGTATTTATATTTATGATACAGTCTCAGTACTTTGTGTGGATGTGGCCAATTGGCCAGATTTGCGACGCCAAACTTCAATTGTTCAGATTTGCCATGTAAAATGCATGCATTTTTATAAAGCTCCTAATCTTGGGGCTGGGGGATTTTTCAAGAACAATCCATCACCCATCCTGGACCCACCCCCAAACCACAGATACTTGAACAGTATCAAAATTGGGCAAGATACAACAAACTGGAAAGTAACAAGTGTGGACATCCAGCCCCAGCCTCCCGATTCTCTATAGATGAAAAGTATCAAGTTTCCTGCACGGAAGTGTTTATGAGATCAGCAATGTGCTTCTGACGTATAATCGGCGGATCACACGCTATGTAATTTATTGAAGGAAACACCCCATCATGATGTCATTGTCAATAAAATCATAATTGTTCCAAAAAACGTTTCAGGAAAAAAAAAACATTTCGTCGCTTGTACTCAGTCTTTTTCGTTTTGAATTACCGTATTTCCTCGAAATACCTCCAGGGGGTTTATTTTTTCAGAGTGAGAATTTTGAGGGGGGGGGGGGTATTTCGAGGGGGGGGGGGTATTATTTCGCCAGAAATTTTTTGAAATCCAACTACTAAATTGTCATTTGAAACGTCAAAAAATACAACAAAAATCACCATTTATAAGACTCTTTGGACTTGTATAAGTATGTAGACGGTATAAACACTGTTCTCACATAACACAGTCATTATTTTTAACGTGTGTTCTGCATTGCCCGGATAACAAACCGCAGCTTTTGTCATTTACGTTCTCTATACACTAAATTTGTGGGGGGGGGGGTATTTCGAGGGGGGTTTATAAGTTCATAGTGGCCATTTTGAGGGGGGTATTTCGAGGAGGGGGTATTACTATCCCGAGGGGGGTATTTCGAGGGGGGGTTATTTCGAGAGGGGGGTATTTCGAGGAAATACAGTGGTTTTCTTTTTTATTAAAGTGCGTACATAAGTATACTGCTCGCGCGTTATTGACTAAGACGTAAGTAATTTTGGAGGCATGGTTGCGATCCGCGGAGTAACGTTATGACAAAAATCACTCTCAAACTCACAATATCATTGTAAATACGCACTTCTCTTCTTAGACTTATTTGAGCACTGTTCATTTCACCTGTATCCAAAAATATGCAATGAAAGCTGATATATTTATACGACTCTTATATTTAGTATATCAATATGGATTTTTGCAGAAATCATCACTGAAAATGCAAACCCATGGCCCATTGCTACAGCCGTGAAACGTCAACAAAAGTACTGAGACTTGTCTAATACAACTGTACATGTTGACTCAAGGTATTGGAAAGAACGCTTTTTTCAATTTATCGTTTTTGTTTTGAAAACACGCGGCCATTAGAAAACGTTTTTCTGTCCCTAAACTGACGATCCCTAGTTGTAAATAGGAAATGTATATCCTTATCTTCAATCGAATACAAGCATTTCAAAACATTCATAAATTCTGAGAACATTTTATGGCTGTTCTGTCGCCCTTAAAGCAGGGGTAGAATATAATCATTAAAGGCCACCGGTGAAAAAGCCAACATAAGTCAGTGGTCACATGATCGTATCGTACCTCACGCAACTGATGCATGATGACAAGTTCGTGTTTATTTATTCACATGTAAAGGAAAATGACTACAGATATGGTAAATACGTCGACCTATTAGTATGCAACGACGCACGAAAAGCGCAGACACAAAAATAGGCCCACAAGTTGTAGCTTGCGTGGGCCACAACGAGGCAAAAGTTGTCAACGTGTATACCTAAATACATGTGCAACGCCAATTTCTACTTACGGTGTCCAATGCGCGCTTGAGTTAAATGGCTGAAAAAGGATCGCAAAAAATTGAAAAGGTGCTAGCGTGGTCGCACTTAAATGGTTTAATTACGGAGATAACAAGTAGACGTAAATAGCTGTCTAAAACGCAGCATGAAACTATTTCTCTACAATGAAACTATGAAACAAATGTCTCCGTCAAGCGACCAACTGACTCGCTGAACATCTGCTAGTTGATTGCAGAGTTCAGGAACCGAGGTGCAAGATGAGCACAACAAATTACGCTGAACCTAGAAGGCCACTAGTAGTCATAGTCAGCCTCGCATACAGTGCGTGCGCTTATGCAAAAATGGCCTAATGCGCAATTTACAGTTCACACGCGCACACGCGCGGCCGGCCGGGCGCAGCAATGAGTCTGGGGACAGCGCGGAACATTTGCGTCGCGGCGACACCGGCCACAACTGTAAGCTCGCCGAGCCGTGCGGCGGAGTGGCGGCACTGGCCGAAGCGGCACGGCTCGTGTCTTCGACTCTGGCTAGGGATGGAAAGGCACCTGGGCACCGGTGCCCCGGTGCTGGGCACTGAAGGGCACCAGCACCGGTGCTGGTGCGGTGCGGTGCCTTTTTTCGAGGGTGCCCTGTCGGTGCCGGTTCCAATTTTTTCAGAATAGCACAGGTGCCGGTGCGGTGCAGTGCCATTTTTTGCTGGTGCCAAAGGTCCTAGCACCAGGGCCAAAGTAAAAGGCACCGGGAAAGGCACCGGTCAAGTCTTCATAGGGTGTAAAATTTCGTCCACAGCATGTGCTATTCATATGAACCCAAATGTTTTTAGTCAATTTTAAAAAAACATACTTTGAAATCAGGTGCCCCAAGCTGCCGGTGCTATTTTTTCAAAATGGCACTGGTGCTGGTGCGGTGCGGTGCCATTTTTTGGCCGGTGCCCTTTCTGAGGAATCGCACCGGTGCCGATGCGGTGACATATTTCCCTGTGCTTTTTCCATCACCAACCCTGGCCACTTTTACGCCCGCCGCTAGCGAGCAACGAAAAGTACACTCGGCTACATAATGGCCACACCAGCGGCAATTCTCCACCCCACCCCGCGGCCTAAACACGCGCATTACGTTGCCGCTGCAGTCAGGCCAGTGCAGATATCTAATTCTAATTCCCATGCAACGGCAAGGCGGCCGGTCAGGGGCCGGCCAGGCGGCAGCTTTTGCAGTCGCGCTGCCCCTATCAAATGGGGAACAGTGGCGCGGCGGCGGCAGCGAGGCCAATCTAATGGCAAACTCACGGTAATGAGACACGGACGCAGGCGCTGTATTGCATTTGTCTGGCTTGGCATGCGCCCTGGAAATGCCACGTGAAGGGATTGTCGGAGTTTTTTAACCCATTAAAAAATGAAAGCATAGAAACGGTTTAAAAAAATTGCAGCCGTAATTTTCAGTACTGATTCACTACGAATTTTGTAATTTTTTGCGTGCAGTTGGGGAAGTCACCAGTGTGCTAGCATATAATAACGATCCAAAATATGTTATGAAACAACATGACTCTGAAGTACGAGATCAACCAACAAACTTCTGAAGTATGAAGTGTCACTCACTCTCAATGTAAACACTATTCCATGTCCAATTTTCATTGTTGAAGGACGTCATAACATTGATTTAGGCAGGCATGGCAGGAATCAACAATTGATTATTATTTGGACGAAATAACCACTTATATTGCCACATCAGGCCAGTCAGGAGGTTTGGGAGGTTTTTTAAAACCGCTGATTTATATATCTAAAAAAGTTTTTTTCCATCTCAAGACCTGGACGAAAATAGGTACTGTGGTAGAATCATTCAAATTACTTGCAAAGAAATCGTCTACCCTCTATTCCGCACTCCATCAAGTATGCGTTCCGCGATGCATATTGGCAGCAATAAATACATCATGTAGCTTGCATACATGATGTACCTTATTCCAGACGAGGGTATTTCGAGGGGGGGTTTAATTCTAGGGGGTATTTCAAGGAAACACGGTATATGCCATTTGACATTGGTCTGAAATTACCACACGGTGGAGAATCAGATAAGGTGCGGGGACTGGGCCATGGGGATTACCTTCACGGAGCATTTGAAATATTACCTCACAGTTGACAGGCAATATGTCGTCTGTAAACTTTTGTCTAAGTGGTATGGTATTGATAAAATATTCGATGGCGGGACCATATTGCGTTGATAGCCCTTTCTACCCACCATTTGCAAAACCCAACAGCGTTTCTTTTTTGATCCTGACCAGGGAGCAGTCCCAGACATTGTAAAGCGTAACATACCGTGTAAAATGTCATGTAAAAGACCCTGTAAAGTGCCATGTGTATCCAAATCTTATGTTTTTGTATCCAAATATTGATTTTGGACTTTTGGACATACGATTTGGATACAAAAACACAGAAGATTTGGATACGATACAATAAGATTTGGATACACACGACACTTTGCAGGGTATTTTACATGACATTTGACACTTTACAGCGTCTGGGACTGGCACCAGGAGAAATTAAATACGAAAATGAGTCACCGCGCGTGCGTGAGATAAACTTAGGCGCAAAAGCGTCGCTCGTCTATCGCAATGTGATTGAACCACCTTTTGCGGTAAATCATCACGCCCTCGTTCTGACCAAAGTACTTAAGTACATTGGTAAGGTGGATATTGGCCTCATCAAACGCAGACAGAGGCACGAGCCGCTGTGCCAGCATCACGGCAGTGCGGCTTGCTCCAGATCGTCACAAACTGAGTGGACATGTTCCAAATCGTCACAAACTGAGCGGACATGTCCGGAGTGGTCACTGCTGGACTGCATCAAACTGGCAGACATTCAAATTGACACTTTATTACGACTTTTTACGTTTTCAAAGTCATATTTTAGTTGATTTAAATGCAAATATTTGAAACAATTGCTGGGTGTAAGAACTCATTCCCCGGTGAAATAGTTTGTCAATTAGCGAAAGAATGAGAAGCATCGTTAGATAATAGAACAATGAAATAATAATAACGTTTTCGATGTTAAAAACGGTTTTTAAACGAAACAAAACATTGGAAAATTATTCCCCAAAATAATAATTTCCATATAAGGTGTTCCAGTGCAAAGATAACCAGCTGTAAAATGACCACATAGGAAATGACGTTGCAAAACTGGCCATGTTTGCCGACGGCACTAGCAGCCGGGCAGTCGGCAGCACTTTGGCAAACAGGCCTCATGCACATTTGTTGCCGCGGCGCACTATTGACTGATGGGGCGCCTGTCGCTTTGTGTATCCAATGTTAACTACATAAAATATATAGCCCCGTGCTAGCAATGCATGGGAAAATCATGCATAAGTAAGCCGCGTAGGTAACGAGCGAACCCCATTCTGTATGCTTTCTAGAGGCAGCGGCGCGGGCTAACTAACTCACGCAAAAATGACAAGGCGGTCTAAGCGAGTGGGACGTTGTTAAATGTACCAAACTATTCTCAAAGTATACTTAAACGTCAAGTATTTATTTTTTACTCAGCCCCTGAGTACAGAATACGTAATTTTTTACTTTATCTCGCGAGTGAACTAGTGTAAACGTACTTTTTCATCCAGAAAACGTAAACGTGAGTATTTTTAAAATTTTTCACCCAAATTGTCATTCAAAATCGTTAATTTTTAGAACTTTTTGCCTTTTCAGCAATTTTTGGCTATTTATGTGCTTATATACCCATTTTCGACGATTTTGCCCTATTTTAACTTATTCACCTTGTTTTTTATATCTAAAACACTTTCACGTTTTCGCTTATATAAAGGAATATCTGAAATACGTTTTCTGTATTCGAGTACTTTGAAAAAGTATACGTAAAAGCGAGTACTGGTACTTTTTTTCTGATGAAACGTAAACGTATTTACTTATTTACGTATTTACTCAGTACTCGAGTATACGCATTTTCCGAGTAAAAGTAAATAAGTTGTAACAACTATGGTGGGACGTTGGCGTACAGCGAGTGCTTAAGAACGTGAACGATGAAGAAAGAGAAGTCACACGATGACAGAGACAAGTGGCACAGATATCAGCGAGAGTGTCGCGCGCAGTCAATTGAATGAGCACTGAATTTGAATAAAACCGACACATATTTACCACTGCCTACCTAAGTAGAACATCTTGGAGCCGATATTTATTTGTATTCACCTGTGTTGTGGTGTCGCCTTGTCGGCATAACGTGGAATGTCTTCTGATTGCATGAACCAAATTTATAGTGACAAATTCTGTGAAAAATGAACGTTTTTACCGAACTACTGGCAAATTTAAATCAAAATAAGACAATTTATTATTTGTCCCGCCTTGTATTACATAAATGGTCTACTTTGTTTCAGCGATAAAATTTTTACCCACACCGACATTTCAGAACTGTATGCGGTTCAGCATGATATCCTCATGTTAAGGATTCCATACAGAAGGCGTATTAAAAAAAACGCCGGGCGCCAAAACCGTCACAAGAAATGTGCTCCAAGCGTCAATGGTGTCGTGGCGCGCACTCAAATGACGTCAGCGTGACTCCACGTCCAGAAGTGACGTCATTCCACACTACACCATGGTATTACTGGATATGTACTATCGTTACATTCATGCATAATACATAATGTATTCGACGGCGTTTATATTTAGATCCGTTGATAAAAATTTCGTTGACAATAGCCGAACATGGAAGTAACACTACATAGAATCTGAATGGGAGGGAACTTCACTAACCGAGAGGAACTTCTTGATCTTAGCGGCGAGCACGTCGTCGTCGCGCCACCTGCCGCTGCTCGCCCGCCGCTCGCCGCCTTGCAAATCCAATGCGGACCCTGCAAAAGCGCATGCTTATTTTGTGCATGATCCGTTATTTCACCAATGACCCCACACACACACACACCAGTTGACATCGACACCAAATGTCAACTGGTTCTGATCCCAATTCAAAACTTGCTGACGAGCCGATGAACGACGTTCAAATCACAGTTGATAATGTGTATGTACGGTATGCGGTACTCAAAGAGTACACATACTCGAGTACAGAGTAAAAACGCATACGTATACGTTGAAAACAGTATCTGTATTCGCCTGTATGCTTATTTTTTGAGAATACTCGAGTACAGAAGAGTCATTTTTGCGGGTACAGAGAGAGTATTTTTGCCATTCACGACCCCTGCTTTTCATAAAGATTACCTACTTATTAATAGAAAGAAAACACCTTTTTGTTGTCCAGGGTAAACATTGAAAATGCTCCCTTCTACATTTTTCAGGAAGAAAAGCCAATTATACTCGTTTTGACGCTTTCCCGAAAAAATACTCGCATTTATGCATCTGGGAGAAAACGTATTTTACACTTATTTACTCACAAGTAAAAGTAAAAAAATTACTTAACGCTTTCTGTACTCAGGGGTGAGTAAAAAAAATACTTTACGCATACGTAAACTTTGAAAAAGTTTGGTACTTTTAACAAATCTGGTTCAAATGCAAGCCTAGAATTGGGATCGGAACCAGTTGACATTTGGTGAGATGTCATCAATATCAGATATAATTCTTCCAGAGAATTGAACTTTATGTCGTCAGAAAAACATGGGAAATGGTTGTGCGACCATATCAGCGAATCATTTTGCCTCATGTTTTATATGTATTATTTACAATGGAGTTGACAAAATTGTGAAAATCACACTCTGTCAGACTGACTCAAACCTGGTAGTTATTCTACGATTCCGTTATTCCTGTTTTGCTTATATGGGGAGATATTCAACGGTTTGATTTTTCCAAGGGGGCTGATTTCAGAATAAACAATAGATGATAATAAATTTATTAATGTACGCTCACTCGATCATTGTAGTCTTGTGTGTAGCACCTGAGCTTTAAATTTCACTACAAATAAGTTAAAAAATTCACCGGTAGTTAACATGAATAGTTGGTCTGTTTCACATTTCCGTGAAAAAAAGTGCAAATTAAAGTAAAAAATATATAAAAATGCCCACTGATCGCTAAATTCACTGGATAAGAAAAATAGCACTCAATTTCAAAAATAATGTTTTGAGAAAAATGGAAGTATGTGCCAGAGTTCAAACTTGATTGACTGACTTTCCGGGGTCTGGATTGAGTGATCATCCATTTGAAAAATTACTCACCGGGTCGTCTGGGATCTAAGTTGTTTCTCCTCGATGCCGCACCACTGCCATACAGATAGCGAAGTAAGCCTGACGGGAAAAAGTGAATTTAACCACTCCATTTAAACAAATTATATTTAATTAAATGAGCTCTAATAAGCTTTAATGTTTAGAAATCGATGAATGATTGGATGACCAAATACAGAGAGAGGTTTAATACAGGGGTTTTTCAATTTTTATTTTTTCACATGCACTTTCTCCAGTGGCGGCACAAAAGCCACGTTAATGAGCCGGATGACAGATTGTTGCCGACGAGAAACGTGCATTTGTAAAAATTGTCATTTGTCAATATTGTGACCCAACCCAGTAGCATTCTGATGCAGACACCCAGTCCTGGTGCCAGTTCCGCAAAATGAGAAGTGAGAAGTGAAATGGCAAAGGCGAAGTAAAAGCGCAAAGGCGAAATGAAACGGCAAGTGAATTGGCAAGTGAAATGGCAAAACGGACGAGAAATCACTTTTTATTTTTATTTTTTTACTTCGCTTTTGCCAATTCACTTGCCATTTCACTTCGCCTTCGCCCTTTTACTTCGCCTTTGCCATTTCACTTCTCACTTCTCATTTTGCGGAACTGGCAGTAGTTTTTCAGTATTCTATACTTACACACATAAAAACGTTATCTATTTGAAAAAAACGCAATATAGGTAGGTATGCCATTTATTATTAGGTATTTATTATTGGCAAGTTCTTCTGCAAGTTACACATTATGTTTATACCGGGTTCTTAGTCAGACGGAAATTAAAAATACTATAAATTTCAGTAATATTTCACTAACAACGAAATCGTTGTTTTAGACCCCCCACCATAACCGCAAGATGGAGTATTTACTTTACATTATTTACATTTCATGTGAAAAAGTATCTGTACTCACCTATACGAGTATTTATAAAAAAGTATCTGAGTACAGAAAATGTATTTTAAAAGGGGACACAAAAGGTGACTACACTGTTATGAATGCCTGGGTTATGAACAGTTATAGAAGTGCTGGGATTAAAGGGACTTAAACTAGTAGGGAGAGCAAAAATGAAATGGACCCTGAGATAAGTTCAACATTTTTTCATCAGTTCAGCTAAGATTGCATCTATCACACAAGAAATCGCGCTTGGAAGAAAGTTTCCTATGGCTTCTAATCCATTGACAAACAACACACAGGCTGACAAAAAATGGATGTGTTGTGATTGTTGTGTTGTTGTTGCAATTTTTTGCTTCTTGAATAAAGAAACAATGATAAAATCTGTATCATTTTCCCATAGAAATACTAATTAATCCAGAGAAAAACACACCTGTTTTGTTTCCAATCTAAAAATCGCTTTTAAATGTAGTTTTACATGTTTTTACATGTAAATCGTTTTACACAATAAGTACTTGCGTTTACATTTTCCATGACAAATGTGCTCATTGAAAAAGTACTCGTTTTTACATTTTCATGGAAGAAAAGTACTCCCTGTTACATTTTCCTGCAAAAACAATATTTTTCTCAGTTTACTCATAACGTATTATAAAGTATCCCACATTTTCTGTACTGAGGGGTAAAAAAGTATTCTACACATATCTACATACACCTTTTACAATAATTTCACCAACTCCGATAATATGCCCAAACCCCCACCAACCCCTCTCGTCGCACGAGTAGCACGCTGCGTCCGACCGTCTGCCCGCGTCCTCGTCCGACGACCCGTCGTGGTACACGTCGTCGTACGAACGGTGTGACCGCCGTCGACGACCGGTGGTGCCGTAGCTGCGCAGGGAACGAGTGGGGTGGTATTTTAGTAGCTCGAACAGGTTTTTCGGGTAGACAGGCTAAATCTGTCAAGTTTGGGTTAGGGCTATCCAGGGTTCTCCAAGAGGGGCTTGGGGGGCTGCCCCCCCAATCGGCCAGCTATCTACCTATCCCGGAGGCAGCTCAGCTATCTATCTATCTATCCCGGGAAAACCCTATACTATTCCCTTTTTTGGCTACTATTCCCTCAGCCCCCCCCCCCAAAATCGCTCAGCTATCTACCTATTTGGAACAATTTTTGAGAAATTTTATCCCAATTTTCGCTCAAAATCGCATATTTTTTACTTTTTCTGCCTTTAAAATCGCGGTTTTCGGCTATATACATGGTTATTTACTTATTTTAGCCACTTTTAACCTATTTTGGCTATTTTTTTTAGCGATTTTCACCCCGGTCTATACCTTGAAAAAGCCTACCTATATATTTTGCCCCGCGTGCCCCCCAGACAAATTTTCAACTGTCTCTCCGAAGGAGCGGTTTGCTACCTATCCAGCCCCAGCGAGGGCCAAAATCTTGGAGACCCCTGGTCCCAAATTTAATTCGCCCTACAAATGTTCGTAAGTTATGCCCTACACCTGAGGCGGCCTACGTGCACGTAGGACAAATTCCCATACAAATTTTACCAAGTTATGCACGTAAGGCGCCTGACAAATGGAATTTTCAATGACCAAATTTCCAAAATGACTCGCACTAACCGGTGGCTTCTCTGGTGCCTCCTGCGGCCGTGCGCGTCGTACTCGTTGCCGGCGGCCGTGTCGTAGCACGAGCCGGACCGGTGCAGACGCGACCGGCCGGCCGGCGGCGGCGAGCGCCTGTCGCGGTAGCGCTCCTTGTCCCGCTCGTAGTTGTAGTCGTAGTCGCGTCTAAGCGAGGGTGCGGCTTATTTGGACCGTTGTTTTGAGGGATGAAGATCCAGGATAAAGATAATGGCCCCACCGAGAGACTATTTTTGAGTCAAATGAATATCAAGGAAATTGCAAATTCCACTGACAGTGCAAACAATCATATAAAAAAATGTAGTAAAACTAGGGTTGGCCGATGTTTTTTTTAAACGTTTTTTTTTGTTAAAACATGACGTCCGAAATGTTTTGTTTTTTTAAAAAACATCAGCCGAAATTTTTAGTACTAAGCACTAGGTATTTGTGCAAAATTTTTGCGCGCAAGCGCGCAATTTCACACACAAATTGACATTGGTGGTCGTTTTCATTGGTTTTGTGGCATTTTTAGTATCAAAGTATCCATTTCTATGTGCTACCATGGGTTAATAAGCCGTCATATGTTGCTGTACTATATAATATTGAGGTAATGTGCTTCCATGTGCCTCCGCAGTGTGTAACTTCACTCCCAAAGTAACAACCTCCTTTTATAACCTTGTTTGATCACTATTCCATGCCAAACTTTACCTGAAGTCACGAACATTCGACTATAAGGCGATATACGAGCGATATGTCGACGAAAAATGGATATTTTTGACACAAATCACCACTTATAATGCTATCCCATGGCTCCACAGCCATTATATGGTCATATATAACATCACAGAGTATTGCCACTGTCTGATATACCTATATATGTTGACACAAGGTCATATCTGGGAGCTTTTAAAAAAAACGTTTTTTATTTAAAAAAAACGTTGTTTTTTTATAAAAAAAACATCGAGTTAAAAAAAACGTTTTTTTCCAACCCTAAGTAAAACCTAACCGTAAGTTGACTACTAAATTGAAACCTCGCACGAAATTCTAAAATTTGCATGATTAAAACGTGTCTTGATTTAGACTCAGGCGCACGATTGGGATTAACATTGAAAAAATAGGTGATTTTGTGAAAATACAACAGAGGCGTCCAATTCTAAAGTCGACGAGACAAAAATATGAAAATTTCGAGTTAGGCCCGGAAACGTCATCTGGCGCTACTTCCGCACATTTTTCATCATTTTCCATAAAGTTTTTGACCTCACATGCCCATATGGCAAAGTGCCAAATTTGACATTTTTGGGGAAAAATGCAAAAAAATTGGGAAAGAAGTCGACAAACCCACTTAGTTTTGGGTTAAAAGTCGACAAGTCCATCGTCCGCATCCTTCTTATGGGAAAAAAAGAAATGTGATAGTCCACTGTTGTCACCGATTTCTAAAGCCGGAATTACAGCTCATCGGCGTTTGACGTGAAATGATGACGTCGTAAAATTGATTACATCAAAATAGACATCGGTACAGCATTGAAATTTCAGAATTAGATAGTTCTAGTAATTGTGTGTAATGTCCCAAAAAAATTTTTTCAAATAATCATTATTTAAGTAGTTATTAATTTAACGTAAAATTTTTTAGGTGATGTAAAATGTTTGACGTGAAACGTTTTGACGTAGAATGTGTAAATAACTTATTAAATAATAATGATTTTCTTAATTTTTTTAGGACATTACACACAATTACTAGAACTATCAGATTCGGAAATTTCAATGCTGTACCTTTGTCTATTTTGATGTAATCAATTTTACGACGTCATCATTTCACGTCGCTGAGCTGTAATTCCGGCTTTAAAGGCGACACGTCCATAATTTTCCCATAAGGCAGCTCGATCGCCGCCGGGAACAAAAACGTTCTTGTGTGCAAGAAGTCAACTAGGTAGTTCATTTCCCTCCCCAAAACAGTTTTGCTCTGACCAAATGGAATTTTATGAACACCCCATTTTTCACATATAGGTTGAGGTTAGGGGCTGAAAATTTGTCACTTTATTGTCAACATATGGAACTTGATGGAAAACACGAGAGAGCCAAATTGGACACGCACCAGGGGCCTGGAATTGGGTCTGAAACTCAAAATGCGATTTACTCAAAATCGCATTTTGTGGACTTGTCGACTTTTTGAATTAGACGCCTCAATTCAATATTACCTCAGCAGATCTCTGGAATGAAAATATAATAAAATGTCTCTGAAAAGCTTGAAAAAAATATGAATAAACATAAATGCCCTATTTTTCATATTTCCCGGTATTTTTAGAAATAAAAGAAAAAATCTCAAAAAGAAAATACCATATTTCTTCTAGGTAATTTTTAACTCTAATACTTCTCTCATCTCCTTTCTTATCTAACGCACCTAGAGCTGCCGGGCATCTGTCTGCCATATTCATCGTGCTCATCATAATGCCGATCTCTGTCTCGGTCTCGGTCTCGGTTTCGGTCCCTCTCGTCCCGGTACCGGCCGCCATCGCGCTGCTGCTGGTTGTATTGTTGCTGTTGATTTTGTTGGTTTTGTGGTTGTTGTTGTTGCTGCTGCTGCGGTGGTTGCGATGATCCGGTCTGTGTGGAGGTACATTTTTGGTACAGAATAAATACCCAACGGTCTCGTGGACTTGAAGCTTGTTAGTTTTTATGTGATTCTGAGGGCCCTCTCCGAGAGTCATTTCTGCTATGCATACGCTTTTCCGACCGTTGCAATTTAAGTCTCTCTTAGCTCAATTAAAATCGTAAAATACCAATAAAATAATGGCAGTTTCTTTAACACGTTTCCATTTAAATGATGGGCAAGAAAACTTTTTACCAAAAGTGCAGCCATAACGTTTCATGTAGTACAATACTTACCCACTGTATTTATAAAGTTTTTCAACAAGTGGCACGTTGTTTTCAAACGATATGTGATATCTATTTGAGGTGTCAACAGCTTTTTCTTGATGGATGGGTAGAATCAATTAAGTGATCTCGAAATTACCTATTCACTGAAAAACGGCGACATCTAAAAAAATGCTTTAAGCCTCACATAACAGATTAGGTAAGTCTCCGTCATTAGTTCACGATGGGAAAACACAAAAAAAAACTAAGAATGCATCAGCACGACATCCACAGCTAATGTGAGTGTAATTACTGTAAACCAAATTGTTGTGCGCTTGAGTAGGTAATGCATGTACCTTTTTTAGTATGTTTAGGCGCTGAATTTTTGTTGCATACACCATCCTAATCTTCAATTTCAAACTTGAAAATGTGGCTCAAATTTTCAAACTTGAAAATGTGGCTCAAATTTTCAACATCAAAACTACGTGAGTGCCACTTCAAGGTATAGATGGCTGCATTTTTCAGCTGGCTTCGTGGGGGTTCAATATATTTATATTTCAAATAACAAAATGTATAAGTAGAAGACAAAGCTACGCAAAAGCGCCCAAACTACGGAAAGATAGCTAAAATAGGTATTTTAATACAAAATTTTTTACATGACTAAAATCGTTGAAAATAAGCAATGGTGTGTAAAACTTATCTATTTTGACAGTTAAAATTGGGTAGATATATGTCAGGAAAATGTCAAAAACTCAGTAAAATCAATAAAATCTCTTTATTTTATTGACATTTTACATGGCATTTGGCACTTGACTTTACAATTTATAGGATGCGGGACGGTAGTAGCCAAAAAAATTGCTTTGAATTTCCCTTGAATAACTCCCCCCGTGTGATAGGTGGAAAAGATGTTGGGTCAATTTAAAGTCGACAGACCAAATGGCGCACCGCACACTGCAAAGTGTAACGGAAAGTCCGGACGATTTTTGCATGGGTGGAATTCAAAGGCGGAATTAAAAAGAGGGGTGGAATTAAAAATCGTCCGAACCGACCCAAATTTCAGTAGTTTTTCAGATGTGTCGTAAATAAAATCGTCCGATCGTCCGGAAGGGGAGTTGGCAGGGCGCCAAGAGGAATCTCATCATCCAGTAGATGAACCCCCGTACCATCGTGACATGTTTCACATTTAACTTTGAGTTACTTTCGTTAGTTTGACGACCCCCTTGCAATCTCCTATTTATTCGCACGCAGTAATCATGATATTCCTAATGGTCGCATCCATTTACGAGCGTATTCACATTTTATCTCTCGACGGGCGAGGCGGCGGCAAATCGCTAGCGCGGCTAGACGGCCGGCGGGCTCGGGCCGCACTGGGCCGCTCCATGTGCACGGCGGGCGAACATCAAAAGCGGGTCATGCGCAGCTGAGCATGATGAGCAGCGCGGCCGCGCCAGCTAGCCCCAGCTGTGCCGCCGCCCACCCGACTGCGATTGGCCCGACGCGTTTTTCTGGGCTGCCCGCTGCCAAACAGTGCCACGTTCAATCGGGCATTTTCATCGAATTACCACCCGAAGTATCGAATTACCACCCGAATTTCATCGAAGTACCACCCGGGGAGTACCTATATTTTGTCATAGTGGTAATTTTGAGGGGGGTAACGAAAGGGAGGGGTAAAAGAGTGGTGGGTCAAACGAGGGGGTATTTCGAGGGGGGGTATTATTCCGCCAGAATTTTCGTGAACTCTCAGTACGTCTTTGTTGTTTGTAACGTATGCAGACATAGAAAAATGCAACAGACAAATACTGCAGTTTGTGTTCTGCGTAGTGCAGAACACACGTTAAAACAATGTCGGAATCACGTTAGAACAGTGTTTATACCATCTACGTACTAATATTAGTCTACAGGAGTCTTTACATGTCAGTTATTGATGCATTTTTCTACCCCAGCGCACATCACAAACAACGATTTTGTACTAGGATTTCAAAAAAGTTCTTGTGAAATAATAACCCCCCCTCGAAATACCCCCCCCCCCTCTCGGGGGCACTATGAAACAATCACCCCCCGGGGGTATTTCGAGGAAATACGGTAGACATAAATAAATATGCAGCTGGTATAAACTCTGTTCTAATGTAGCACAGTCATCGTTGTTAACGCGTACAATGCCCTGCATTGTTTGTTGTTTTGCATTGTTTGTGCATTGGTCGGATCACAAACGGCAGCTCTTGTCATTTACGCTCTCTTTACACTCAATTGGGGGGGGGGTTATTTCGAGGAAATACGGTAATTAGGACAGGTGAAAACGATATTCCATATTTGATGTACACAAAGTGTGCAAATCTGTCAGAACACTCAACTTTCTCTGTGCGCTTGGGGTGCCCGATGCGAAGCGTCGGGCCCAGGCAGCCCCCACGCGGCCGGCCGTTAAGCCTGGCATGAGATGAACGCAACTCGAACGGGTTGCCGTTTGCGCGGGGCACCACTTACAAATCCCGTGATAAATAACAACGGGCAATATTTGGCGCACCACACGCAGGAATTTTGAGTTATGCGTTTGAACGTTTTTTGGACGCAGAATAGGAATGCATATCTTCAAAAAGTTTGAAGGCATTCCTAATCCTTGAACTTTTCGTCCTTATCAATATTCCTTTTTATAGGTTGAATCCATGGCGGTGACGTCACAAAGCAACGTCGCAATGTCGCACTTCACCACACGGTTCCACTTATTGCAATTTCAATTCACTGCTATTTCAAGGTACCGCTGCGATCTTGGTCCAATTATTTTTGCGTGCCGTGTCCAGTAATGAACAGTTTGAACAGGCTAAAAATAGCACCCCCCCCCTGCTTGAAACCGCTTGAAATCATGCGCATTCTAGACACACCCAGCCCAGCCAGAGTACAGACCCAGCAGTTATCTGGTTGCATGGTATCAGATAGGGCACTGGCGGTAGCTCAAATTTAGTGCGCCATGGGAGGAGTGACCTCATCTCATATCACTGAGGCAAGCATGACAAATGGGTGCCCATCCCCGCCCAGCCCGCTAGACATTCGTTTGCCACGACCGAGCAATAGACATTAGGTATCGCTGGACATGCGTGAGATTTCGGTCATTTCTAGTTACTGTTCAATTGACACGTTGATGTTTAACGGGACAAATCAAATTCGACGGACCCGCAGATAAGTTAAGAGGTTTTCTAGTCGTTCGTGGATTCGTAACCTGCATAAAATTAGAATTACAGAAGCTAGTCAGACAGTCGTATTTATGTAGATGGGCAGAAAACTTTAAGCAATTTCAGTAAAATAAATGACAGGCAGCACCGGACCAGTTCCGCACGCACCATAAAACGCGGTCCATGAAACTTGATGCCATAAAGCCTACTTTTTGCGTCTCTTAAGCCTCAATAAATAGGAAAGGAAAAACGGTGGCAGTGCATTATCAACCACCAACATATGTATTTTATAAACACAACTGTAAATACTGCACAAAAACGGAAATAGAACGTTCTATTTCCGCGAGCGAATGCGCTATCATAAAGCTGATGTTAATCCCACCGGAACGGGTAACGTGATGCACCGTAAATTCAAAAGTTTTGGTTGATATGAATTACAAAATAATGCATACAGTTTATGCTCGAATAATTCCCACTCTTCTGAGTGCGAGGAAAAAATACCCCCCCCCCCTAAATAACTCCCACTCAAAAACTTCTGACGAAAAATAACTCCCCAGGGCACTCATTCGAGGATATAAATACGTTAGGTGGTTTTGAGATTTGCCATGAAGAAAGTAGAAAAGTACTGTGTTCAAAAATCAACATGACCACCCAACCCACCATTTCATAAAAAAATTACAGAATAAATTCACTCAATCCACTAAAAACAACACCTACGGAAACTGTTATTTCGGGACACGATGAAAATAATAAATACTTTTTCACTTTTACCAAATGGCAAACTGCATAGTGGAAGTGGTGTCTTCATCAATTTTAAGTAATAAAAATAAATGTACCTTAACAGACAATTTCACGTTTTACACTGCATTTGCATTTTACGTCAAGGGTCTCCAATGGGGTGGAAAAGGGGTACCCCAAATCCTACAACTGTACATCTAAATACCTATGTATGTTCAAGTTCAGCTAGTTATATCTATACCAGAAACGTTTCGGCAACTACCAATGGCCTCCCCAATAGTCCAGTGATCTACCGATGTTTATCTACACAAATTAAACCTTAAAATAGATTTTTTACACACCATTGTCTATTTTGAACGATTCGAACCCTCACTACAGTCCAAATGTAGGAAACATAAAGCTTTGAGATCGTCCTAGTAAATCTCTCCCCACGCGTAGCGTGGGAACTTAGCGACGCCAAAAAAAACACCAAGTGGGATAATCGTAGAAAAAAACCCAGACCAAACCAGCACAGAGTGTGCCACACTGACCATAAATCCGAAAAGGCCGCCGCCCGACGAGCTCTGCTGTTGCGGCTGCTGCTGCTGCTGCTGCTGCCCATGCTGCTGGTGCTGCTGACTGGGCTGCTGCTGCTGCTGCTGCTGGCCGCCGCCCATAATCGTTGAAAAGAGGCCGCCCATGCCGCCCGAAGAAGACGCGGCTGGCTTGGCTGGTTGCGGCTGTTGTTGTTGCGAGTAAGGCTGCAAGGTGCGAGGGTGAGTTTTGGGATTTGTTTGAACGTGCAGCTACCTAATAAGGATGGAAAACTGCTGTCCTAAATTATTTGGCGTTGACTAACAGCACCTAATGGCAGTGATTTAATATACTGCAAAACCTCGGCCATCCCTAGGTTAGACTGACGAAACCCGCTACAACTGCCAGAACAAGATGCAACAGCGTACCAAAGAGACAAACACAGAACCTGTTGCTGTTGGTGCGGCCCGCCGGGGTGCTGCTGCTGCTGTTGGTGTTGATATCCGCTTTGGCCGGGCGTCGGCTGCATGTGCTGCTGCGCCGACGATGTGACCGATTGAGTCAGCGAACTGAACAAGCCGCCGCCCGTCTGCAGGATGGTCGATTGAAAAGTGCGTGAATGAGACGCCATAAAGCAATTTTTTGAGTCAGTCACTGAGGAGTGACATGACAGCTCCCTACTTAGAGAAAATAAATACAAGTGATAATCGATATGCCGTGCTTAGGGTTCAAACGGGATCCCGATCCCGGATCCCGTGAAATTCCGGGATTTAGCAGTCCCGATCCCGATCCCGAAACCCCAATCCCGATCCCGATCCCGATCCCGAAATCCAAAAATACCAATCCCGATCCCGATCCCGAAAATTTTCAAATCCCGATCCCGATCCCGAGAATCTCCCAAGTCCGGGATCCCGATCCCGGAAAAAATAGTGGAAATTATAAAAAGTGAAAAAGTTAAATTTTTGCATGCAAAAATGCGAACGCAAACCCCCAGCGTCAATTTTATGTCACTTTTCTAGCATCCAACAGTGTTTTGAGACCTTTTTGAACAACTGTGAATGCCAGAACAGTGACGAAAATCTCTATCCCTAGACCCCAATCCCGATCCCGAAAAAATGCCAATCCCGATCCCGATCCCGATCCCGTGACCCCAATCCCGGCCAATCCCGATCCCGAAATCTCAAAATACCAATCCCGATCCCGGTCCCGATCCCGAAACCCCAATCCCGATCCCGATCCCGAAATATCAAAAAGTGAATCCCGATCCCGATCCCGAAAAGTCAATCCCGTTTGAACCCTAGCCGTGCTATCTGTTCACTGTTATGGAGTGTACTGTCTTTGGTGATAACCCAGATTCTTGAAAAACACTGAGAAGGGGGTTCCGATTCCAAATCAAAAACGCAATAACTCTTGCTTCCAATGTGTCTTTTCGACATCGTATAACCGCGAAGTGAGCAATTTTCAGTTCAAAAGAAATTTTTAGAAATTTGAAAATCTCATCGATTAATCAGAGTAAATCGACTACCAGTCTACACAAAACTGACTGAAGTGGACGGCTGACTGGCAGACTGCGTCGTAGCAGTGGAGTCGCCAAATAAGCTGCCCAGCAAGCCACCAGACTTCTGCTGTTGCGGCTGCGGCGGCTGCTGCTGTTGCTGGTGGGGTTGCTGCTGCTGCTGCGCGCCCATCATGTGCTGCTGACCGTGCTGCTGACCGTGCTGCTGCTGACCGTGCTGCTGCGCCACGCCGTTCATGGCGCCCTGGGCGGTGCTCGGCGGCAAGATGGCGTCGTTCGGCGCGCCGCTCATCCCCTGCGTGCAGATCACCGTGAATATATCTTATTGTGATGGAAACTAGTATTTGAATATTTTACACTCCTCGGCGGGAAACGTGTGAGTCAACTAGCCACCTAGCACGCTAAGTGAGAGAAACGAAAATGAAACAAAAGCCGAAAATTAGCAGTTGGTGAAAAGGGTAGCCAAGAGAAAAACGATACCGGTGCGGTGATGGTTTCTAGCTGCCTGCCATTGTGCCCCAAGGCGGGAGGGCGTCCGTTTTGGCGCATGCCCTGCTGCTGTTGCACCTGCGGCTGCTGGGCCACAGACTGATTAGTCAACGTGTTCTGTTGGGGCCTTTGCCCAGCGGTTCTTTGCTGCGGCTGCTGCTGCGGCTGCTGCTGTGGCTGCTGTTGCAGCTGTTGCGGCTGCTGTTGCTGCTGGTGCGGCTGCTGTGGCTGGTGATTGTGTTGCGTATGTCTGAGTGCATCATGGGCGGGCTCGGGCTGCCGCCCCATATGATTGTTCTGATGCGGCAGCTGTTGCTGCTGTTGCTGCCGCTGCTGCTGGGCCGCTTGCTGCGAGTGCCGTTGCTGCGCCTGTTGCGACGTGCCACCCGTCGAATTGACCGCCATCTGGTTATTCATCTGCAAGCACGCCCACATCTCGGGTTTAAGTTCACTACGATCACCTTCACTCACATTGGCGAACCTAGGCACTCAACGCCACCCCAATCAAATGATAACACAAGGCTCAGTTAGATAAAATATTTGTGCAGCTAGTCTCAGCGAAGAAACGGTAAACATATGTCCAACCAAAAGAGATAAATTATACAGTTACTTCTACACAATAGAGGGGGTTCTACTGCTTGTTTTCTATTTTAATTGACCGCAATCCGAATAAAGAGTCCAATTACTTGCTGCTCATGGACTCTGGCCTGATTTTTCACCCAGAAAGGGCAAGGAATGGCCCACACACATAGTTGACATCGCAAATAAATGTCAACTGAATGTCAACTAAATAACACCAAAAACTTCAAAGCTACACACCTAATAGAAACAATGAAAATTAAGTGTCACGATAAAAAGTTAATTATGCTCTATCACAAGTTGAAATCACAAAATTAACCAACATTTAGTTGACACGAATTTTCATGTCAACTCGTGTGTGTGTGTGTGTGTGTGTGAGAGAGCTCTTTGAACCACATAATACTTGTTGTGTGAACGCTCGTCCAGGGCCAGCGATTACCTAGTGCTTGTTTTCTGTTCAACTACACCAGATAAATATACAAATTGATAACACACTATCTATTGCAATGAAAACAATGAACCGATGTCTTAGGTGTTAAATGAACGAAATGAAACAAAATGGGAGGAGAAAATAAGACGTCTAAATGAATGTAGATGTCAGGGCCTAGTTCTGGGTTGTGACAAGGGCACCTGCAAACACAAAGAATAAACAAATTCGAAACACATATCTATAACAAATACTCGTGGATATGTACCGCAATTTTTTCCCAACTTTTTTGTTATATTTACTCCGCGGACCGCATTTGCTATGCATTCTTCTGAAGGAAACATTCCATCATGACGTCACCGTTGAATCAAAATTGTTCAAAAAAAGAAGAAAAAAAATTCCCCGCTTGTACGTGACTCCGCCTTTTTATTTTGAATTTTTTTTCGTTTTATGAAAGTGCGAGCAGAACTATCCTGTTCGCGCATTATCGACTAATCTAAGGCATAAGTAATTTTAGACGCGTACTTTGCGGTCCGCCGAGTATACTCATATTTGTTGGTCTAAAACTGTAATTAAGCCGTGAGTGTCCAAAATGGCCAATAATACGATAAAACCAAGTAAAAAATGCAATCCAAACCTGATTGTGTGGCTGCTGCTGCGGTCCACCCATGGAAGTGTGGCCGTGAGGCTGCGGCCCCATCATGGTGCCACTGGTGGTAACCGGCTGCTGGTGCACCGACTGCTGCATCTGTTGGTGGTGCTGCTGTTGCTGCTGTGGCTGCTGTGGCTGGTGTTGTTGCTGGTGCGACTGTTGTTGCTGGTGCGACTGTTGTTGCTGCTGCGGCTGGTGTTGCTGCTGCGGCTGGTGCAACTGCGACGGCTGCGACTGCGGCGGCTGCGTCTTCGATGCGGCCAGTTGGGCTAGCGGGTGATTTTGGTTGCCGGGCATGGGCGGTGGCATTTGCGGCGGCACGTGGTTCTGCATCGACTGCCCCGTGGTGGAGTGGGGCGGCGGCTGTTGTTGTTGCTGCTTCTGCCCCATGCCCGGTATGGTGGGCGGGGGGCCGCCCGTAGCCGCGGCCACGCCCTGAGAGGCGACGTCGGCGGCCGCGGTAGCCGCCCCGGCGGCCATGCTGGACGCCTCGGCGACGGCCTTCTGACCAGCGGCGGCCGCTTGGCCGACGGCGCTGGTCAGCCCGCCCATGAGCCCCTTGAACATGATGGCTGCGCTTCACTTGACGATCGAGCTACGCAGCGGCTCGTAGATCAGTTCGCCGGCGAGCAGGCCGCGGCGCCCGCATCGGGGCGGCAGCTCGCCGCTGCGCCGAAGCGGTGGGCCCGGCGGGGCGGCCGCCACCGCCCTTGGCCGCCGCGCCGCATGCACCGGTGCGCTGCTGCTGTCGGTGCGGCCGGCGCTCCACCGCCCAAACTTCGTCCCGCCGGTGGTGCGCGCCAATGTGCAAAACCGACCGTGGAAATTGAATGGATTTTGCGCGAAAAATCGACCGGCCGATTTCACGGTGGATAATTGCTATTGTTTGCCCGGTTGCAGGTAACGGAGTGGGCAAAGTGGCGGCGCGCGGAAATGAAGGGCAGGCAAATTAACGGCTGCTGGATGCGGTCACTCGAATTTGTAGGGATTTTTTTAGCTAAAACTAGTAACGAATAATAATGACTCCTTCAAGTGACCATAATTATAATGGAGTTCTGATTGTCTCACCGCCCCGTTATAGAACATAAATTACAGGTAGAAGAGATTCAATAACACCTGCGGGCGAGTATTACTTGAGAATGGTCTTGCGACAGAAATAACGGTATTTATTATGCAAAGAAATGTTAATGTGATCACGGTCAATAATAATAATAATACTTTTTGCCAATATTAAGCTATTTTTCACACGTTTTCGAAGATTTGTCTCACTTTTTGCCCTCTACCCTTTGAAAAACCCTACATATAAATACGTATCGAAGCTACAAGTATATAGGTATATAGACCATCTATACTCCGCGGGCAACTCCGTTTTTACATACACGCACACGGGACTCGCCCACGCACACACTTATGCTTTACGCTACAACGCGCCAACGCTTCACGGACCTCATGCAAAGCCTTTTTCTGAACGAAACCCTCCATCATGACGTCACCATTAAAAATATAACAATTGTTCGAAAAAGAAACATTATTTCAAGCACGAAACTGTTGGTTGTATTTCGGTTTCTCAGTTGATTTTTTTCAAATATTTGGGGCGAAAGACACAAATATGAGCGGATGTACACTTCCAAAAATACTTTTGTTCAATTCAGAAAACTGTACAGCATGCAGTCGGCTGAGTGTATCGATACTTAAGCCTTCAACACAATACATTATGACACAGAAAATCATTCAGAACATATCGCTAGCGAGCAAAAAATGTCATAAATAATATGAAAATTGTCCCAAATGCAATTGCTCGCAAATAATTGTTATCATAAATATTTGAATTTTAAAGACATTGCAATCTTTACATGTAAACTTTTATCAATCGATGTTAGAAAAACGTATATGATCGTGTATGTGAAGTCCAGACTAGGGTGTCAAAAATTACGGAATGTGGAAAGTTGGTATCCTAATCCACACATGTTTATCAAATTTCATATCAAATATTGGCTATTTGGTATGCGCCATGTGTTAAGTTGGGAATGTCTAAGTGTCCCTTGAGACGAAATTGTAGTAAATATCAAAATCTTCTCTGACGATTTGTATGTACACTAACTCCTTCGGAGGGTCGGTGTGCTATGAATATCAACCGCAGCCAAAGGGAAAACGTGGCGAAAGCCTGACTATTTTCTCCAATATTTTGAAAAGTGACAAACAAAAACCTGCTACACTCAGTCCAGTAAAACGCCTAGTTGAAATAAAAAGACTAAGATTATTTTCAAACAAATTCCGCCACTCGAAGATAAACAAATTATCTATACGACAAGCGATCTACGACAGCCGGCGGCTGCAGCGGCCGCAGGTCGACTCGGTCGCGCCGCCCGATCAGTGACGGATGGCACAGTTTCACAGAGGGAAGCAATAACTACGCGGGCCCGGCCCAAAGCAGCGCCGCGCACGCAGCTATAGCGACCACTTTGCATAACTGTCCGCCCGCCGCTCGGCCGCCGACTGCGCGCAAATTCTGCAGCCGCGCTGCACTGCGGCCGCGGCGCGATGCAAATGCATCCACGCGGGCGTCGAGTCGAACGGAATATAAATACTCAAATACACGCCGAGTAAGTGGTCAAGTGGTAAAGTGGTATGCGTAAAAATCATACCTAGTCCCTTCGTATCCGAGCAAATGACTAACGGAACAAGGAACACGATGACAAACAAACGAGGTGCGCACGAGAACACAACAAGGCAGATTGGCCGGGCTGGAGAGCCGCGCGGGCGGGGCACGGCGCAGAGAAGAAGATGCAGACATAACGCGCGTCTGCCGCCGGCGCGCACTCATGCTGCAGCTACAGCGGCAGCACTGGGTCGCATGGCACAACTTAGCGCCTACTGCAGCTGGATGGGGCTGCACCCCCTGCCCCCCCCCCCCCGCGTGCCGCGGTCGTGTAGCAGCTCGTCTGCAGAGACACTACGCTAGACCCAGCGACGGGGAAGCGCGCCGCGCCCGCCGCCCGAATTAGCCAGTTTCGCATTAGCAGCGAGAAAAAATGTCCGAGGCGCGGTATAAACGCGACGACACTTCGCCACCGATGGGACGGGCGCCGGGCCGGCGGCACACGCATATGCACATCACGCGGCCTCGAACCAGCCCCGGCAGTTACACCCAGACGCGCGCGTTTCCCTCCCTACGCATGTACGTAATACATGCTAAAAGTACACGCTCATACTCAGATACCTAGACGGCAGGGGCGGTACCAGCGTATGCGTACTCGAGTACACGGACGAGAGCAGGGGCTCGCGCGCCGCCAGGCACAAATAGGTCCAAGTGGACAAAAGCGGCGCGCGGCCGCCCAGCACATGCTTCGGCGCACCGCGCTGCGCAGTCGATATTGGGCCGCGCGTCGACGCGGGCACTTTCTGCGCCGGCTAAGTGCACCGACAAACTTTCCGCGACTTTATATCCACGAAACTACGCATTCGTAACAATCGCTGATTTGGATACTTCGGAGGCACGCGGCGAATAAGGGCAAAAATTCGCGTTTCACCACCTATTACGGGAGATGCGAGAAGGCACGTCTCGTAGCTGGGCAAAACCATGTATGCCAATATCATTTATCATGTATGCCAATAAAAGCGGCAAAACATGACAGTTGTGTTTTGGCACGGAACTGCCAATTTATCCACGCAATGACCCTACGCAAACCTGGCCCATACAAAGAGGCACAAAAAGAGGTGGCCGCAAAATGCAATTGCGAAGCGAATTTTAGGGCGTGAAAAAAAGCAATTCAATGTACATGACTGATGTGAACTAGAGCACAATGTCAGCATTCTCGCTGATCACTGAATGGTGCTACCTACATCCTTTCTATTCAACGGTTGAGGTACCTATTAGGGTTGGCCGATGTTTTTTTTAAAACGTTTTTTATTTAAAAAAAACGTTGTTTTTTTAAAAAAAAACATGACGTCCGAAATGTTTTTTTTTTAAAAAAAACATCGACCGAAATTTTTAGTACTAAGCACTAGGCATTTTGCAAAAATTTTGCGCGCAAGCGCGCATTTTCACACACAAATTGACATTGGTGGTTGTTTTAATTGGTTTTGTGGCATTTTTAGTATCAAAGTATCAATTTCTATGTGCTACCATGGGTTAATAAGCCGTCATATGTTGCTGTAGTATATAATATTGAGGTAATGTGCTTCCATGTACCTCCACAGTGTGTAACTTCACTCCCAAAGTAACAACCTCGTTTTATAACCTTGTTTGATCACTATTCCGTGCCAAACTTTACCTGAAGTCACGAACATTTGACTTTAAGGCAATATATGAACGATATGTCGATGAAAAATGGATATTTTTGACACAAATCACCACTTATAATGCTATCCCATGGCTCCACAGACATTATATGGTCATATATAACATCACAGAGTATTGCCAATGTCTGATATACCTATATATGTTGACACAAGGTCATATCTGGGAGCTTTTAAAAAAAAAACGTTTTTTATTAAAAAAAAACGTTTTTTTTAATAAAAAAAAACGTTGTTTTTTTTTAAAAAAACATCGAGTTAAAAAAACGTTTTTTTCCAACCCTAGTACCTATTTAATTTTTTAACAAACAATTTTTGTAATATTGTTTTTGTCTTTAAAATATTTAGAAGCCTGATCTAATTGTTTTAAAGTTAAGTGCAAGAACCAGTTTATTTACATGTGAAAAATATGAGGTGGCAAATGTCTCGGACTGGAAGGAAGGGTCTTGGACTTTGCAAATGGTTGAAGAAATGTCATTTAATCAGCCAATATAACATCAATTATCTGTTTAAGTTGAAAATAACCAACAATAATTTTTTCCAAACCTCTACAGTCATTAAATTACCACTGTACTAGCTATGATTTTACATACGTAAATATTTAGCTTAGAGTTTCATCTACATCCCTCTGAGAGGTGATTTCAAAGAAAAATAGGATTAATTTGACTCAAGCTTTTTTTAATAGATTTTTAAAATTGGATAGCTGAAAAAAATCCATATTTAACCAACCCTAGTGTGTATTGCACGTTCCGTGACAATATTTAATTCGAACTGATGTTATATTGGAAATATTGAATCCCAAACTTAATTTTGAATATGTATACCGTATTACCTCGAATTAACACCCCCCCCCCCCTAAAATTGAGTGTAACGAGAACGTACATGACAAATACCGCAGTTTGTGATCTGTATTTATGATTCAGAACACACGTTAAAACTGATGATTGAGTGACATTAGGGAAGGGTTTATGAGTACATACAGAACACACGTTGTTAACACGATTTTATATGTCTATAAACACATATACATCTATGTAATTGTTTGATTTTTCTACGTCTGAGTATGGTGAATTTCCAAAACTTTCTGGCGAAATAATAGACCCCCCTCGAATTATCCCCCCATCAAATTTTGCTGGCGAAATAATAAACCCTCTGGGGGTATTTTGAGGTAATACGGTAGCTAAATATCTCTGATTGCTGGAAATCAAAGATAAAATTAAATTTAAAAAGTAGCCAAAAGTAAAACTAAAAAACAACAACGAGTATGACGTTCCTTCTGTGACTTTTACAGTCTAAGGCGTTTGTCCCCCTGGGACTTAAATGTTTGAATAAATCTGATTTTAGGCCACCCTGTGGGCTGTGCCCGCCAGTTTCTGACATGCAATAGGCATGCAAGTGGAGATTTTCGTGCCAGTTAGTTCAGCTAAATTATTAAAAAAATGAGCCAGCTCAGTTGGTTTTCAAAACTAATAATACTTGGCCACACAAATAGTGCCTGTCGATGGTGGTCATAAGTTCATGACGGGACCAGGGATAACTGTTTTTAAAAGATATTACCATTTTCTTCTTTATTACCAAAAAATGTATTCCTTAAAAAACACGTTTTTACAGAATCAGCTATTTGTAGGATAGAGCCTGAACCGCAAGTTGAGCATAATTATTTTGACAAGCCACGGCGCGGTCACTTTGAACGGCGTACGCTAGTTATTATGCCATATTTCGCGTGGACCACCGTGTGCCCGTCGACAGCGGGCTGGCCGCGCTGTCCCCACGGCCCATTTTATGAAAGTTCCATATCACCGCTCATGTGAATGGCCGATGGTACGGGGCGGCGGCACAGTAGTGGCCCGGTGCACTGCCAATAGACTGGCTGCTGCGCGGCCGCATTAGCCGACCATGTGTTCACTTATGCATGTGATTCAAGCACCCGCGTAGTACACGTGAGCAGAGTAGTGCGCCGCGCGTTACATACGCCGTGTACATATGCCGTCAACCTCGCGAATACTTTTGAAATGGACACAAGAAAACGAGTAAGGGCTGGGTTGAGTTCAGCCAGCGCGCGTGCCAACGAACTTTAGCAGGCGGCACCTACTATATACATGCAAACTGACTGGGCCGCAGCCCAATTACAAAGCCGTCGTTAATCCCACAACGGAGGGCAAACGTCACGCAGCGACGCTGAAGACACAGGTAGCAAAGCCGGGCCGGCCGCGGCAACTACGGCTCGAATGCGTCGCCTCCCGCACGCGAGCGTGTCTTCTGCGGGCGGCGGCCGGCTCATGCACATTAGTTTAGCAATCCTAGGCTAGTCGAACGCGATGCTCACGCCTTGTAGGGTGGGGGGGGGTGTCAAAAAGGACGCTCATAGAGAAATTACTGGCCACTGATCAGTGGCAAAGACACGGTTTTGGGCTTGGGCTTTTTGGCAATCCCCCACTATGCGCAGTGCACTAATTGGCTGCATCAATGCTTCATCTGATCAGTTGTTCGGTCTGGATGACCGTGTTTTATTACAATTCAAGGTATAATAATTTGCAACGATACCAACTGTAGTAGTTGATTAAACTTTGTAGTAACTACAATGAACTACTGCACAACAAATGGCTGTAAAAGTACGGGGTAGCGCGGAGCGGGTATCCACAGGGGTCTCCTAGGGGGGCTGGGGGGGGGCTGCCCCCCCCCCCGAAATCCGCCAGCTACCTATCTATCCCGGAGGCCACTCAGCTATCTATCTATCCCAAAGCAAAGATTTTGGCTACTACCCCCTTAGCCCCCCCCCCCCAAATCGCTCAGCTACCTACCTATCTGGAGCGATTTTTTAGAAATCTTGCCCAATTCTTGATCAAAATCGTAAATTTTTATACCATTTTATAGTTTTTCACCTGCAAAATCGCTGCTTTCGCCTATACACATGTTTATATACCTATTTTTAGCCTATTTTGGCTTCTTTTAACCTGTTTTAGCGATTGTTTCCCCTGTCTGCCTTCTATGCACTGAAAAAGCCTATATATTTTGCCCCATCGAGTCCCCCCCAAGCCCCCCCCCCTAAAAATTTTTTTCAGCTATCTATCCCTCCGGAGGAGCGATTTGGTACCTATCCAGCTCCCGCGAGGGCCAAAATCTTGGAGACCCCTGGGTATCCACCCACTTGCTCCCACTCCCACATAGGGTTCAAACGGGATTGACTTTTCGGGATCGGGATCGGGATCGGGATTCACTTTTTGAGATTTCGGGATCGGGATCGGGATCGGGATTGGGGTTTCGGGATCGGGATCGGGATCGGGATTGGTTTTTTGAGATTTCGGGATCGGGATCGGGATTGGCCGGGATTGGGGTCACGGGATCGGGATCGGGATTGGGATAGGCATTTTTCCGGGATCGGGATTGGGTTCTAAGGATAGATATTTTGGCCATTTTTCTGGCACTCACAGTTGTTCATAAAGGTCTCAAAACACTGTTGGATGCCAGAAAAGTGGCATAAAATTGACGCTGGGGGTTTGCATCCACTTTTTTGCATGCAAAAACGTCATTATTTCACTTTTTATAATTTCCACTAATTTTTCCGGGATCGGGATCCCGGACTTGGGAGTTTCTCGGGATCGGGATCGGGATTTGAAAACTTTCGGGATCGGGATCAGGATCGGGATTGGTATTTTTGAGATTTCGGGATCGGGATCGGGATCGGGATTGGGGTTTCGGGATCGGGTTTGGGACTGGTAAATCCCGGAATTTCACGGGATCCGGGATCGGGATCGGGATCCCGTTTGAACCCTACTCCCACAACTATTTACAGCCTCGCTCAGCTGTATCGTGCTGCCCTGCTCGAGCAAGGAACGTTGCAGGTGCTATTTCGCTGATGAGCCCTGCGCACATTAAACGCGCGCGCGTGCGCAATCACACTGCCGCTAACATCGTGTCGCCCCACTCATTCGCAGGCGCCTTTTGCGCGACACTTTGCATGTGACTTTTTATCGATGCGCGAGCGCCGAGAGGCGAGCATTTTGCGAGCGACACGCGTGGGCAGCGGGCGGCTGACTAAGTGGAAAGTTTATCGGTTGGTACGCAGCGATGTGGCCGCGAGGCATTGGATAAACCCTCGCCAGGTAACAAGCGAAGCCAATCAAGGCTTAGTGCGTTCAGACCTGTGCTATATCTCGCACCTGTTATATACTTACCAAGTGAGACGACTTTCAGATAAACAGACTAGGGGCCAGTTCCGCAAAATGAGAAGTGAGAAGTGAAATGGCAAACGCGAAGTAAAAAAATAAAAATAAAAAGTAATCACTCTTCGCTTTTGCCATTTTACTTCTCAATTCACTTCGCTTTTGCCATTTTACTTCTCAATTCACTTCGCTTTTGCCATTTTACTTCTCAATTCACTTCGCTTTTGCCATTTTACTTCTCAATTCACTTCGCTTTTGCCATTTTACTTCTCAATTCACTTCGCTTTTGCCATTTTACTTCTCAATTCACTTAGCTTTTGCCATTTCACTTCGCATTGGTCATTTTACTTCTCACTTCTCCACTTGCAGAACTGGCCCCTGAGGCAGGCAAACTTGTAAATAGTAAATACATTCATAAATGAAGCTTCATATTTTTTTGATGTTCTTGAGTTAGTAGGGGGTGTTAAGTGTGACCTGTTTTTTTTGGTCTGGGGTTACCAAACTGATGAGTCCTGTACCCCAGCTGTGCAATGATTGTTGGAGAAGGACGAAACCGTTGCTTTTCGCATAGTGTAAAATTCAGACATGCACAGTAGAATGTTCACAGAAGAGTTTTATTAAAAGTTTTATTACTGACTGTTGCGATGAAAAATGTTGTCAATTGATATGTGAAGTGGAACTGGTTATGAGACTAGTGCAAATTTCGCAGATTAGTTGTGCTAAGTCGAGAAGACTAATCTCCACCCACATTAAGGCATTAGACTCCTACATAGCTGGCCTCTAATATTCTATACAACCTATGTTCGGCCTGCCCACATATGATAACATATTGAATTATGCATTTTTATGTATTATATTAATTAAAACTTGAAAAACCAATCGCACAGTCTAGAAGAGTAGCAAATAAATATCAGACTTGACTTGTTCTGGGAGTCAGTCAGAGACAGAGTAGTGCATAAATACCTTCATTCGACGTGGCATGGGATTTGAACTTCCACATGCAAGTCATTCTAATTTGAAGACACTACTATCCTGCTCTGCTCTGATATGTGTAACTTAAGTAGTTTATTACTTAAATCCAGGGCCCTGGTTGTTTTTAGGCAGTTTAATAGTTAAATAAGTTATGTATCGCGCGTACATGTATTTGTTTGTACTAGGCACACGCATATTATGCATATTATTATGTTAATCTTTTTACAAATTTTCAAATTGTTCAGTGAAATTTCTGCTCAGGTTCGTAAATGTGTATTATTCAATTCAATGCCATGCTTTATAAATTGAGTGTATTATTATTATTATTATTACTGTTCTCAACTATTTTTATTGTCCGACTAGACTTCAGTTCTATATTTTTTCTTTTCTCTTTCTGTTTGTATTTTTTGCCCTTGACTTGTAGAGCCAACCGTGGTATGTGTGTTACATAAATACAGGGACTCCTCCGCTTTACAGATACTTAATGCTCATAAGTAAATATGCAGAAAACACACTTTTTGATGATCATCCAGGGGTCTTGTAGATTTAGACCACGCGTGGATTCAGATAGATTAGTAAATCGTTTCCGCGACGGAGGGTCACATAGCTGAAACGTTTTCTGCGGGGGGGGGGGGGGGCTGGAGTGGGGTTCAATGAGGGAGCTTGTGGGGGCTCGATATGTAGTCGTTTTCAAGGTGTAGAACAAAAGCTATAATTAGGTAGAGATGGCCAGCATCTTTTTCTAACCATCTTTTTTAGATAAGTCCTTTTTAAAAGACAAACATCAATACCATTTTCTTAGAGACACCTGCCAAAAGTTTTAGTACTTTATCACTAGGTATTTTGCACTTTTTGTAAATAACATAGCATGCGATTTCAAACAATTTGGTGGTTATTGTCATTGGTTTCATGGCAATTCTAGTGTCAAAAATTCCCTTTCTGCATGCTACCATGTGATGATAAGCTGGATATGATTCTGTAGTATTCATTTTCCAGCCAAAGTAGTTCCACGTGCTGGTTGTTTTTGTACCTGGGACGTTTTTTTTCTTTTTTTGAACAATTCTGATTTTATCATTGATGACGTGATGATGGAGTGTTTCCTTTAGAAAAATGCATAGCATTTGGGTGGTCCGCGAAGTATTCAAAAATTGGATGCCTGAGAAGGGTCTAGGTTAGATAGATAGCACTAGCAGGAGAATTTGGGGGCAGCCCCCCTCCCGGCACCCATTATAGGCCCCTGTACGCACACTACATAGTTTACCACCGAAAAATGATTTGTAAATTTAGTTGATTTATCACCTTTTTGAATGCATTTGAGTTTACTGTAATCAGTTATCTTCATCAACTGTAGTAGAACATTGAATGATTACTTGACAGCGTATTACAAACTACAAACAATTTAGCAAGACTTTGAAAAAAAATTCTACACCTTGTCAACTGCCCAGTACATTTGACAGGGATGGGACCGCTTCCAAAAGCCGCCGCGCCGAAGAGCAGAGAGGCATGCGCAAGTTCGTGAATGCGTGGGTCTAGTGGAAAATACAGCTGACACATGGCGGCTGGCGGCGGCTAAACGCTGCACAATGTGTTTTCTGTAGGGGAAACATGACAATGGCGCGACATGAATGGACGTGGCGCCATCTTCGGGCGGCGCGCATGGACCATTGCGCATTGTGCCGCCGGCACAGAGCATTGGATGCGACAAGTCAATCTGCAGCCTGCCCCGCGTCGATTTTGCAGTGACGCGCGGACGAGCCTAGAGCTGGCTACATGCTCTATATGTTAGCTAAAACAAACATTTATGTATTCATACATTTTAGTATATATGGACTGGCCCTAGCCCATAGGGCGCGCCGTGAACAAAGAACCCGTCGCTTTGTCCCACCAATCATTACATGCGGTGGCAAACTGGCTCATTTATGTACACTACATTCGAAACTTTGCTTAGCGGAGGAGAGGACGTTTTTGAGTCATTTTAGTTTTGAATCTTTCATTTCATTCAAAGGGCTTCGGGGGGGGGGGCTTTTCAACATTCATTCAATCGACAATTTCTGATATCACCAATTTTGAAGAAACAAACCCATCAAATATCGACCATTCTGTCAACTTTCAATATATCAAAGTCAAGTGATGTCACTTTAAATTTATGTAACTCGACAGTTGAATACTGATGTGAGACATAATACTGGGACGGTGGGACGAACGCTTTACCTAAGCAATGTTCGAAGCTCTTTAGCAGAGAGTAACGAACTACCGAGTATTCCCATTGAGAACTGTAGCACGGAAAGGCGCTTACAAACCACATTTATGCACACCCCGGCTGGTACATAATGCACCCCACTCCATTGTGGGCAGCTTAAAATAGCCGACATAACCCCAAGGGGTCCAAATTTCGACAACAACATCCAAATTTGGCTGGGTAAATGAGCGAATTCCGGAACTAAAACGCAAACTAAACAGAGAGGAAGGAACAAACTAAATGTATGAGAAATGAGGGTGTTATTAGGCACGTAAACAGCAGCATGTACACTTTGCAAAGTGCGACAAACCGTAAAAGCGAGCTCGCGTGGCAAACCTTCATGTTTCATCATCGCCAGGGAGCTAGTCAAGCGGAAACACGAACGCCCTACGCGGGTGAAATAGCGAAAACGCTTCAGGTAATGAGCTACCATAAATGTGCACGATCGCGTCAGATCTATCTAACGTCGATAGCCGAGCTTTTATGGTTGAAAAAGTGGCTCAACTTTGGGCCGGAGTCACCGAAGCTGGCACTGGCCAGTTGCAGCGGGAGGCACTTAGCCGTTGCGTCGAGGCCGCGCAGGCGGGACGGCCGGTTTTGGTGGCAGTAATGTGGACAACAATCGGTCAAAATTTGATCCAGATAATTTGATAGCTGCGCTATTCAGGACTAGGAGCCAGGGCATAGTAACAGAATAATCCTAGGCATAAAAAAAACTGGGTGTTTGTCATAAGTAAAAAAATAGATAAACACCTTGGTAGGTAGCTTGAGGATTGGGGGGGGGGGTAGGCCCCAACTCCCCTTGGATAACCCTGTACCCATCTCAGGCATGAAAAGCAGGCTTATGGAAGAAAAATGATTCAAAATTTGAATACACCCAATGTGTTTGAACCAACCAAGATAGTCTGTGTAGACATGTCGGGGTGGAATTCTTCACGAAAGCCAGACCAGACCCAAAAGTGTGCCAAACGAGCCTAACAACTAGGGATGGAAAAAGCCGGTTTATTCTCAACGGCCCGCTTTTTAAAAAAGCGCTTTTTCGCTTTTTTCAAAAAATGTCACGACATTTCCTAAAAAGCTCCCAAATATGGTCCTGAGTCAATATATACAGGTATTTCAGACAAGTGGGAGTACTTGTGATGATATATATATATATATATATATATATATTTATATATAATTATATATATATATATAATTATATATATAATATATATATAATATATAGCCATAGAATGGTTGTAGAACCATGGGATAGCGGTGATTTCTGCCAAAAATCCACTTTTTCGTTAACTCATATTGTAAATCGCTATTCGTCATGTTTATTAGTTCAAGTGAAGTTAGGCATGGAGTATTGCTTAAAATAAGGTTATTAGAGAAGGCTAATACATTGAAGCTGACGTTTCTCGCTGGAATGGAAATGCAGGCCAATGGAAAAAGGCTCAGACGATTTTTGTTGAAAAAAACCCCGCAGCTCAACTCTAGCTCGTCATAAAACATGCGAGACATGATCGCGGCGGCAGTCGGTCAGTAGGCAGGCAGTCATTCCGAATAAAAGCTCGCACAAGCACGCATGATGTAGGTATATTTAGAAAGCGCACGGCAAACACCGCGCCGCGTCAATTCAGGCCCGCAAAGGATGGCCCCACGATCGCGACTGGAAACCGAACACTGGGCGGCCATGATGCGGCCTAATGGACTCGCGGGCGGGCGCGCGGCCGCATTTTCCAGCCCAGGTGATCGCCGCCGCCGCGGCCACGGGGCGGCAGAGAAAGCGCTTTGCAAGCTAACCCAACTTTGTGGCATTTTGCAAAGTGCTGCGTTTGTGAGAGGAGTTGTCATCGAAATTGCGAAAAAATTGATAATGTGTTCGATCGTTCCAATCTGTTCAACAACAGAAATCGCCATCAATGAAAACACAGCGGACATTTTCGACTTCGACGCGCAATTTCGACGTCTCATCGCCAAAAATCGCAACACACCACAAAACCGGGGGCTCTACAATGCTGGGCTCTGGTCTCTGGAATGTACCTCGCAACAACGGCCCAGTGTACTCCCACGTGCGGACGTCAGCGGCGCAGCGGCACGGCTGCAACAAGGCCGCCCAATGGCAGCTATTGGGATAGAAACCTGAGACGCGGCGGCGAGAGTTCATGCCGCGCAAACTGTGGAATGAATGACCCTGTCTTCGAGTCCATGAGAATGTTCCGCTCGAATTGTTCACTGGGAAGATTGTCTGAAGCGGCGCGGTCAGCAATGATGCTTGATAAATTTGAGTTTTTTTGGATACCGTATTTCCTCTAAATACCCCCACCCACCCCGAAATACCCCCGTCTCGAAATACCCCCCCTCAAAATGGACACTATGAAATAATTACCCATCCCCTCGAAATACCCCCCCCAAATTGAGTGTACAGAGAACCTACATGACTAAACTGCTGTTTGTGATTCGAGCAATGCAAAACACACGTTAAAACAATGACTTCTTACGTTAGAACAGTGTTACACACTTATATAAGTCAATAGACTCTTATATATAGCGGTTATTGTAGCATTTTTCTACGACTGCGTACGTTACAGACGACAATTTAGTACTGGAATTTCAAAAAATTTCTGGCGAAATAATAAGCCCCCTCCCCTCGAAATACCCCCCCCCCCTCGTTTAACCCCCCTCAAAATTCACACTCTGAAACAATCACCCCTCGGGGGGTAATTCGAGGAAATACGGTAACAGGGGTCAATCTGATTTTTTTTAATCAAAACTCAAATTTGTTGGTGACTATTCACTAGGTATTTTGAAATTTTTTGCAAGCGAGCGCGCAATTTCACACACGGATAAACATTGTGGTTCAGCAGATTCACTTACAGATTCACATTGGGTTTAATAAGAATTTTTAGATCACTCTCAAATGTAATAACCTGCACTTCTAAGCCTATTTGTGCACTGTTCCATGTCCAATTTTAGCAAATTTTCGACAAAAGATGATATATGTAACGAGCTGACATAAGAATGGATGTTTCCTGGCAGAAACCACCACTTATAATGCTATCCCATGGTCCCACAGCCATTAAATGTCCTCAGTAGACAAAACAATACATTAAGCGGCACTTTGCGCCAGCCATATAAAGACAGCAGCGAATAGAAAGCATAAATATATTTGAATTACAAACGGGGCTTGTGTTACCTGTTTACCTAGTGATAGTCACAGACAACAATGAATAAATAGAACAGTGACCTAAAAACGCCATCGGTATATAACTTGATAGATTTCAATTTAATCAATGTAATTGTTCTGGGATACTACTGTATTTCCATGATTATAATTCGCGGGCACTATATAAATTTGAGGGCTTTTTTCAAACACTTTCCAAGTGTTGTGCATAGTGCCTAGAAGTTGCACTATGCAATTCACCTAACGATGTGCATTGATTGTGACATAAGTATCAAATATTTATGTTTGTAGTTTTCATTTATATTTATTTTTCTACCCTTAATAATATTTACAACACAATTTCACTGCCATGAAGAATCTTGAAAGTATTCAAAAATTTCATTATGTGTTTTTCGGGTTTTTATGATCGGGGGATTTATAATCAGAGACATATGGTACGTTCAGAACACAGCGTGCGCGATAGGTATTCTCCATAAGATTAATATATTCCAGCACAGTGAAAACAATAGTTGATCAAAATTGATCAATCAGAACGGGTTGGAGAGCAGGCGTCTCAGTAACTTGGAAGATGGCAGGGGTAAAAAATGTAAATTGTCCATCCGTAGGTGAAACTTTCTAAAAAGTCGGGGCATAAAACCGGGAGACATGGCAAGGGATCGCGGGTATCAGGGTACAAGGTAAATGTGATTTAATTTATGTTGGGCATAGACAGGTAGATAGGGGACGGCTTTACAGGTTAACCGCTCCCCACCACTTGATCCTCCCAAACGCCCCCTGGTGCCACTCCCAGACCCTGTAAAAACCCGGTAAAGTGTCAACGACCCTGTCAATTGTCACGTGTCATGTAAAAGACACTGTAAGGTGTAGGGTTGGCCGATGTTTTTTTTTAAACGTTTTTTTTTTTTTAACGTTTTTTTTTTTTTTAAACATGACGTCCGAAATGTTTTTTTTTTTTTTAAAACATCGGCCGAAATTTTTAGTACTAAGCACTAGGTATTTTGCAAAATTTTTGCGCGCAAGCGCGCAATTTCACACACAAATTGACATTGGTGGTTGTTTTCATTGGTTTTGTTGCATTTTTAGTATCAAAACATCCATTTCTATGTGCTACCATAGGTGAATAAGCCGACATATGTTGCTGTAATATATAATATTGAGGTAATGTGCTTCCATGTACCTCCACAGTGTGTAACTTCACTCCCAAAGTAACAACCTCCTTTTATAACCTTGTTTGATCACCATTCCGTGCCAAACTTTACCTGAAGTCACGAACATTCAACTATAAGGCGATATACGAACGATATGTCGACGAAAAATGGATATTTTTGACACAAATCACCACTTATAATGCTATCCCATGGCTCCACAGCCATTATATGGTCATATTTAACATCACAGAGTATTGCCAGTGTCTGATATACCTATATATGTTGACACTAGGTCATAACTGGGAGCTTTTAAAAAAAAACGTTTTTTTTTTAAAAAAAACGTTGTTTTTTAAAAAAAAACATCGAGTTAAAAAAAACGTTTTTTTTCCAACCCTAGTAAGGTGTCAAATGTCATGTAAAAGACCCTATAAAGTGCCATGTGTATCCAAATCTTTGGATACACATGGCAAAAGACACAAGATTTGAATACAAAACATAAGATTTGGATACGATAAAATAAGATTTGGATACACATGACCGTTTACAGGGTCTTTTACATGACATTTGACATTTTACAGGGTCTTTTAAATGACACATGACATTTTACAGGATCTTTGACACTTAACATGTGTTTTTTTACAGGGTCTGGGAGTGCCCCCTGGAGACCCCTTCCAGAAAGAATGTCGGGCTGCTCGCTGCACGCAATGGAGCGCATGGCCAATCAGCGGAACGGCGCGGCGGCGCGCGCTCGCAGTGCGTGTCCGAGTGCAATGCAACTCGAGAGACAAATTTCACATATGCGTGGAAAAGTAGAATAAATGGCGGCTCATGCCGCCGGCAGAAAGTGTATTCGCGGAAATGGTACACATGCGCAGGTTTGGGCCGCATCTGGTAGCGGCAATCATGATGGAGCAGTTCGGCGCGTCCATCCGACAGCCGACGGCCCAGAAGTAGGAAGCGTCCGTGCAGGGACGTAACCCGGATTTTTGAGCGGGGGAGGGGGGGGGCGGTGTTTGTTTACGGAGCCCGGCGAACGGGGGCTCAGCTCCCCCATAACATTTTACTCGCACAATGATGGAATGGCGCCATGAAACTAGCGCAGTCTGTAAGCGCCATTAATGTCATTAGCGTCATGGCGCCATTAACGTTGGAACCAGCGCCAGTAACCGCTGTAATGTATGGAAATATAGCTACAGATACAGCGGCATGGATATCATTGAGTGCATTTGCAGGGTTATCTGGTACAGGGATTTATATGCTGATAATACCGGGTCTGCGGTGGAAACATTCGCCAATTGCGCGCAAACTTTTTATGCAAACCTTTAAAAAGTTTTAGTGGAAGTTTCATTTACCACTATTTTTCATGTCTCCCCCTAGGAAGAGGGGGGAAGCACTGCAGCACCCCCCTCCCCGGATACGTCCACGCGTCCGCGCGTGGAACCACAGAAAGCATCAGAGCAGTTCAGTTGGGGGGGGGCAGCGCACCCACCGCATTCACATCATTCATGGGAGGCTGCAGCAGCTCGCACATCATGCGCAACGAATGACTAAAACGGTAGATGAGCACACGCACTGCCACCGCGAACATGATCGCTCCCAAAGAGCAGACAAAATGGTCGTGATTTCCGAGCGGATTTCCGCGTTAGAAAATGTTTCATGCTTCCTCCGAGATAAACAATCATAGCACGCAATGCGAAAGAAACCGTCTAAATTGCACAACGATTCGAGTAAAACCAGTTGCACGCATGGCAGTGCGGCGCGGGCTCGTTCGCAGGGAGCACCTGTGCCCGGAATGCACGTGCGCCGCGGTTTGCGACACGGGTTCGTAGCGCGGGATACTTCGCAGATAGAACCAGCCACACAGCTTTCGGCGACAGGCGACCACCGAATGCGGTAACGAGTGTCCAACGGAACTCGCCAATGCGCGATGCACCGGCCCATTTGCCTGGCGGCCGCATGAAGACCCACTGGGCCGACTGCAATGCCCAAGCCGCACCTCCGCGCGCGGCCAAAAGTGAGCACCACGGGCGCATTATGCCGCGCCGGTTGAGTTTACGGCCGAAGTAATTTTAAGTTTTTTGATATCGATACACTAGGTAGGTATTTACAATGCAAAAATTCACACCCAAAATAGTCAATTTGGTCTTTTTGTGGGTTTGCAGCATTTTTATTTGGTAATGTTGGTGTAGCACTCGTTCTATACGCTTTTAATGTTCATAGTAAGACTCGAACCATTGCGGGAGTATTTAAACTAAAATGAGTTCTCTTTGTCTCAAATTAGCAGATATACTTGGCAGACTTGATACTCTGTACTCGCACGGATTTGTCTTCGGCTGGCAGACCGCCAACAGAAAACCTATGAAGCAACCGCAAAAAAAGCAAAAAAATGCCTGTGTACCGCCCCTACTACAAATGCCGGAACGGAAGCCAGAAATACTGTCGGCTTTACCAGAAACAATTTCATGCTATAAGTATCTATCTAATCTATCATTATTCCACCTATGAAAACCCACTCAGCCGAATTGAACATAAATAAGAGAATTGAACATTAAACATCAATTAGGGTACGTTATACCCAAAACTACAAACTGTATCCAAATGTTTTACTTTTTTGGCACACGGCCAAATTTAGCTAGAATAATGACGTCATGCCCACTATCTACCGTATTACCTCGAATTAACCCCCCTTGAATTAACCCCCCCCCCTCGAAATACCCCCCTAAAATTTGGCTGAGGGAATAATAAACCCCGCCTCGAAATACCCCCCCCTAAAATTGAGTGTAAAGAGAACGTACATGACAAAATACCGCAGTTTGTGATGTGTACAATGCAGAACACAGGTTAAAACCAATTATTGAGTGACATTGGCCCTACACACACTAGTTTTCACCGTGACTTGTGTGAAAACTGAAATGGCGACATGGCGACATCCAGCCTACTCTTATTGTATGTTTTATGTGTTTTAGTTATCAAATTTTCAAATTTTAACTTTTTTTAATTTAAATTCAAATTTATTTGAATTTAAATCATTCAACCGTGCTCATTAATTTGCATTTGAAAAAATTTCAGTTTTCACACGAAGTCACGGTGAAAACTAGTGTGTGTAGGCACATTAGGGAAGGGTTTGTGTATATACAGTTATATATGCCTACAAACACATATACATCTATGTAATTGTTTGATTTTTCTACGTCTGAGTATGGGGAACTTCGAAAAATTTCTGGCGAAATAATAGCCCCGCCCTCGAAAACCCCCCCTCAAATTTTGCTGGCGAAATAATAAACCCCCTGGGGGTATTTCCAGGTAATACGGTATATACGACGAAGTCATCCGAGCACCCGACCCGAACTCGGCGGCACACGTCTGCGCCAGTGCGGCACGGAAGCGGGGGAGGGGGCCGGTCGAGGATCCATCGTGCGGGCGCGCTCGCATCGCCGCTGTCACTGCGGCGGCTACTGCCGAACCCGGAGGGCGGGGCGGCCCGGCTGAAAGCGAGCGGCGGCACAATGGCGCCCGGCCGCATCGCGCATGCAGCGTGCAGCACCCCCGGGCCCAATGGCCGCGCGCCCGCCGCTGGTGGCGCTAGGTGTGAGCCGTCGGCTGCCGCTGCCGCTGCGCGAAGATAAACCCGCACCAATTGCGCTATTTTAGTAGCTGGTTGTCACTTTTTTTCAAATTGCGCGATAATATTTACATCAAAATGCAAGATATCGTGAAGGATTCAAGAAAACATGTACACAACAATTAACAAATCAACTTCCGCAGTCCATAGGAGCGTCATCTATTTATATTAGGATATTCAAAACGACCTCCGAAATCCGAATTGCACACATTTTCGCAGCGTTAACATGCAAACTGAAGCAAACTTTGCCGGCTCCAATCCAATATAAAAGAAACAGAATCTGGTAGGCCTTCCCTCGCTATATTCCGACCAAGTACGCAAAGGCACACATGCAACAAGCTGGCAAAAACGCGGCAGCGGGCTGGAATTCCGATAGTGGAAACTTTGTCCGCACTTTGCCAATGCGTCCATATACTGGAGTGGGTGCCAAATGCAGTGTGGCATGGCCCCCCCCCCCCAGCGTAAAGCGAACGGACGTGTTGGTAGGACCCAATCACAGTTGGTGACTCAAAACTGACTACCGTATTTCTTCTAATAGAAGAGCGCCGTTCTATTTTTTCGCCAACTTTTTTACCTACCGTTCTATAGGAAGTGCCGTTCTATTGGAGGCTACCGTTGTATTTTTTCACAGATTTCTCATTTCAACATACCGTATTTCCTCGAAATACCCACCCTCAAAATGGAAACTATGCATTTATAACCACCCTCGAAATACCCACCCGCAAATTTAGTGTATAGAGAATGTACATGGCAAAAGCTGCGGTTTGTGATCCGGGAAACGCAGAACACACGTTAAAAACAATGACTGTGTTATGTTAGAACAGGGTTTATACCAGCTGCGTACTTATATACTTTCGACGCCTGTGTACGTTACAACCAACAATTTAGAACTGGTATTTCAAAAAAATTTCGGCGAAATAATAAACCCCCCTTCGAAATACCCCCCCCCCCCCCTAGAACATGCTGCGGGTTTGCGCTTTAACACTCACCCCTATGATTCTTTGTCGAGGGAAATTGCTTGAGCAGAAATAGCAGACCTGAGTGAAGAGAACCGTATTACGTCGAATTATCCCCACCTTGAATTAACTTCCTCGAAATACCCCCAGGCCTGAGCGAGCAGAGGAAAAAATAGACCCCCTCGAATTACACCCCGTCTGGAATATTGTACATCATGTATGCAATTTACATGATGTATTAATTGCTCAAATTAGCATTGCAGCCACACATAGACTATTTTGTGTAGATACATACCTAAATATGTACCTTTACATGTACAAATGTAACCTGTTTGGGCATATTTATCACCAGTTGTGGGTATGTAAAAGCCTACTGTTTACTATTCCCCTTCACGAAAATTTCTGACGCAATGATAACCCCCCTCGAATTAACCCCCTCAAATTATGCCGGCGAAATAATAAACCCCCATGGGGGTATTTCAAGATAATACGGCATATGACTACTGACGGCTACATCTGCGCCACGAGTGAATCCAGAGCGAATCAAGGAGCCAGGGCGGTCGCGTGCTCGTTAACTTACAACCGGCAGGTCTTGTCTTCAATTCGGCTGCGAGTCGACCGCCATGCGCGCGCATCGATCTCGCGCACTACTTCGATGCATCACTTGTAGCTGGCGATACGTTATATTTTACGATAGCGCCGCCACTCACGGCGAGGGCAGCGGCAGATTATCATTGCGTATCCAACCAATGCGTAACCACTCAGTGCGCATCTTTGCTGTTTCTGCTTTGCATGAAGAGACATGCAGTGTCAAATTTTATGTGTATATTTTTGTATTTGAGGATACAAAAAAATTCATTTCTCTATGCTGGTTTGTTGAGGAGTAACTAGGGTTCAGATGTGATTTACTTTTCAGGATCGGGATGAGGATGATGGTTTTTGAATTTTTGGGATCAGGATGAGAATTGCGGTGTCAGGATTGAGAATTGTTTTAGAATTTTCAGGATCAGGATTGCTATTAGTGTCTAGGGATCAGGATTTTGAACAAAGTTCTGGTATTAAGGGTTTTTCTATAGCCTGGAGAGGTATAAAAACACAGTCGGATGCCGGAGAAGTAGCAAAAAAGTGGCACACAGAAGGTTTCCATTCACATTTCTCACATCATTTGGCATTTGGCACATTTGTCACATTTTTCCAGGATCAGGATTCAGGTGTGGGAAATTTAATCAGTATCGGGATTAGGGTTGGAAAAAAAACGTTTTTTTTTAACTCGATGTTTTTTTAATAAAAAAAACGTTTTTTTTTAAAAAAAAACGTTTTTTTTTAAAAGCTCCCAGATATGACCTAGTGTCAACATATATAGGTATATCAGACACTGGCAATACTCTGTGATGTTAAATATGACCATATAATGGCTGTGGAGCCATGGGATAGCATTATAAGTGGTGATTTGTGTCAAAAATATCCATTTTTTGTCGACATATCGTTCGTATATCGCCTTATAGTCGAATGTTCGAGACTTCAGGTAAAGTTTGGCACGAAATGGTGATCAAACAAGGTTATAAAAGGAGGTTGTTACTTTGGGAGTGAAGTTACACACTGTGGAGGTACATGGAAGCACATTACCTCAATATTATATATTACAGCAACATATGTCGGCTTATTCACCCATGGTAGCACATAGAAATGGATGTTTTGATACTAAAAATGCAACAAAACCAATGAAAACAACCACCAATGTCAATTTGTGTGTGAAATTGCGCGCTTGCGCGCAAAAATTTTGCAAAATACCCAGTGCTTAGTACTAAAAATTTCGGCCGATGTTTTTTTTTAAAAAAAAACATTTCGGACGTCATGTTTTTTTTTAAAAAAAAACGTTGTTTTTTTTTAAAAAACGTTTAAAAAAAAACATTGGCCAACCCTAATCGGGATTGGGATTTTAAAATTATCGGAATCACTTTCATTGTAACATTGCTCATATGCATGGGTTATGGTTGGCATGTTGCCAACATGAAGACATGCACTTAAAATTGATATGGCGCAAGAACATTCAACATATCACCAAACATTTATTTACAGTTAACCCAATAGGCTTTCAAAAGCTACTCAAATGTGAAATATAATGAAGATTTTGTTGAATTATTTCCTTGTCCACTTTCTTAAGATACTTCACTTTCAAAATCAGACATAACGATACGCAATGAGTCGATTCGCAGCTATTTACATAGTAAATACGCCATGTTGACTCAGCGGCGGCCATTGGCTGGCCCTGTTAACTGGACGCGAGTCGAGTTCGGCGGCAGCACCGAGGGCCTAGCTGATGCACGCGTAATCATGCCCGAATCGTATTTCGCATAGATAGGGCTGCAATTGACAGAGCACCGCGCTCCCGTGTGCGGCGCAATGCACGCGGAAATGCGTCCGTTCGGCACCCAATATCACTCTCGAGGAAAATATTTATGATGCAGAAGATGGGAATGAAGAGTGAATTACTTTTGTGATGTTTCCAGGGGTCTCCAGAATGTTGACCCTCGAGGGGGTTCGATAGATCACCCATCCGGAGGGATCGCCGACTTTTTGGGGGTTGGGGGGATTCGTAGAGGTTCAATATGTAATGTAAACTTTTTCAAGGTGTAGAATGAAGAAGCGGATCCTTCCTAAAATCGCTTAAAGTAAGTTAAAAAAGCCAGCAATAGGTTAAAAGTAGCTAATATTATATACCTATTCAGGTATTTAGGTGTTGTACAAATAGAAATATCAAATAATCGTATATTGATAAGTAGGCATATATCCCAGCGTGATCAAAAAGGACGCACCTGACTAGGGTTGGAAAAAAAACGTTTTTTTTTAACTCGATGTTGTTTTTTTTAAAAACGTTTTTTTTTAAAAGCTCCCAGATATGACCTAGTGTCAACATATATAGGTATATCAGACACTGGCAATACTCTGTGATGTTAAATATGACCATATAATGGCTGTGGAGCCATGGGATAGCATTATAAGTGGTGATTTGTGTCAAAAATATCCATTTTTCGTCGACATATCGTTCGTATATCGCCTTATAGTCGAATGTTCGTGACTTCAGGTAAAGTTTGGCACGGAATGGTGATCAAACAAGGTTATAAAAGGAGGTTGTTACTTTGGGAGTGAAGTTACACACTGTGGTGGTACATGGAAGCACATTACCTCAATATTATATATTACAGCGACATATGTCGGCTTATTCACCCATGGTAGCGCATAGAAATGGATGTTTTGATACTAAAAATGCAACAAAACCAATGAAAACAACCACCAATGTCAATTTGTGTGTGAAATTGCGCGCTTGCGCGCAAAAATTTTGCAAAATACCTAGTGCTTAGTACTAAAAATTTCGGCCGATGTTTTTTTTTTAAAAAAAACATTTCGGACGTCATGTTTTTTTTTTTTTAAAACGTTGTTTTTTTTAAAAACGTTTAAAAAAAAACATCGGCCAACCCTACACCTGACAGTAACTAGGAAAAGCAAGGTAATTAATAAAGGTGATCAATTAGAAAGCATGCAAGCGCACATGAATGCTGTGAGTCGAGCAGCACCAAGGTGATTGGATAAACTGGTGAATTGCCAGCATCACCAGCCACAGATACAAGCCTCTACGGTAGGACGCGGTTATATGACCCTCCGTTGTACATATATTTTCTAAACTTTTGGTTTAAAAAAATTGCCATTTAAAAAAACGTCACACTACCGCTCGCGCGAACCACCTCATTTTTATCCACCGATCTATACCTCCTGCGATATGCAATATTTACGTCTGACGAATGGCAATATCTCGGCTAAAAAGTCCGCAACGTTGACAAGGTGACAAGCAACCCAGTGCTGCGCTACTTGCGCGCTTGACAAAATGACGTAAACGCATGATGTATGCGGCGGGGGGCCGCGCCCACAGTTGGTTGCCGTCGAAACGACACGCGGGCGACGGGCGGCAGGACGTACGCTCGAATGCGTCCGCTTCAAAAGCGGGCTTCTGCGCTCCAGGTGCGCGCATGCCGTCGCGCAGATCGTTGAGTCGCATCGCTGCCTACCCCCTCGTACCGGTCTGAAGAAAAAACCTAAAAACCGACAAAACGCAAGAACGTATCCAGGGGGGGGGGCTGCAGCCTGAACCATTCAAGGTTAAGGGGGGAGGGTATTTCGAGGAAATACGGTATGTGGTAGTTTTGATAATATATGTGCCTATGTACCTTATTTCTAGCAATTTTCCAGCAATTGTTGGCTATTTTACACCTTATTCAACAATTTTTATACTTTTCCATTCTACACCTTGAAAAACCCTATAAATATTTATTTTTCACCTCCGTGAAACACCCACCCCCAGAAAACCCCCATTCATCATTTTTTATAATCTATTTGAACCCCCGCAGGGGTCCGAATCTACAAGACCCCTGTTTGCCCGTGTCACATCGGCACTGTCAAGTTCATACGAAGCACAATTCAGTAATTTTGAAGGAAGCTTTTTTGGAAACCCGTATATGGAGCAGTTCTCTATTTATATTTACATGACTTTCTCTTTTTGACATCAAATCACACAAACACACTGCATACTCTGCCGTAAAATGGGTGGGGAAAAACCGGAAGTAAAATGAAAAGCACATGATTTCAGTTAGGTGCGCTTTCACAAGTCAGAGCCAGAAACATCAGCGTCGGGACAAAAGCGCGCGCGCGGCGCTCATCGACGGCCGATTATCATCACTACGGGCTCGACGCAATTTGCACCATTCTCAGTAGCGGGCGGGCGAATGAATGTGGACAATTTTCACAAAACGCGCCAGCTAGTAGTCGACCGATGTCCGATACGCATCCAACGGTGCGGCGGCGGGGCGGCCGGAGGAAAACGGGGCGCCGCGGCGGCGGCACGTGCAACGGTGGGCCCGCCGCGCCGCCCGGCCGCCTCATCACACGGCTCACGCACGATCGCCCGCAGCGCGCGTCGTCGCGCCAGCCGGCACATTTGATTAGAATCCAACTGACGACGCACATAAAAGTTGTTCCAGCCGCGCGGCCGCGCGGTGCACCGCGGCTGTGAGTGACAGCGAGTTGCGGCGCGACGAAAATGAAGGCCCGGCCGGGCGGCCGGCGGCGAGTAGACATTCGGTCAACTTTTCCCCCGCGTCCATCCAGCGAGTTGTCGCAGCGGAGGAACGAGCTGGCGCAGTATTGGATAGGTGCAGCGCGAGCGAATGCGTGGTTATGGGGCAGCGCAGTGAAGGACCCGTCTACATGGCAAACTTTCTACGTCGGGTTTGGACCATATGACTTTTCCATGTCGATATTTGATATCAATGTCGCATCACACATTTTGAGTCATGCGTTCAAACGTTTTTTTGGACGTAGAAGCGGAACAAATATCTTCAAAAAATTAAAATTTGAAAAAACAGGCACATAAAAAAGTTCCTGATCCTTCAAGCAATTAGCATGGAGGCCTAACTAGGGTTAAAATAAACCCCCTGGGGGTATGTATTCCTAGAAATACTCCTTCCTAGAAATACTTCCTAGAAATACTCCTTCGGGAGGTCAATTGAAGGTGGAGGATAATTCGAGGAAATAGGGTATAAACACATATAATACAAAAATTAGCTAAAAACAGGCCATAAGGAAAATGAACTACCTAGTAAGTTTGAATGCGAAAATACGTTTTTAAAAAAGTATGACAATTAGTGATTTTGGACAAATTTTGTGGTAAAATTGCTTGAAAATCGCCTCATATAGCTGTTTGTTGGTGGAGAACTTAAATATTAACATAACGACATTAAAAATAACTCCTTTCGGTAAACTTAAATGCGTTCAAATTTGATATGTCAGTTTCCCAATTTTTGTGAAACTAGAGGGTGGAAAACTAATGTGTATGCCCAAAAAATTGCACAAAAATTTCAAAGATAAAACTCAAATTTCTGATGAAATACTGTGCCAATACCCAACGCCAATAAAGTGAAAAGCAAATTTTGTAATGGCGATAAAAAAGCAGCACGAAAAGCGGCAATTTTCGCACATAGCGGAGTTTATGTGAGCAAAGCCGGTCGTATTATGGATACTATGAATTACTTATAGAATGTGAAGCACAGAGTGGCGATACCCATCACGCCGGTGGCCCGGCCGGTCATAAATCATTCATGCAAAAAATTGCAAGTCATGCGATGGAATCAACGCAGCAGACACTGTGCAATGCCTAACGAAGTGATAAATAGTGAACATAACCACATTTTTCAAGGGTCTCCTGTCAAATATCTATTTGAGGGGGGAAAGACATTCGTCTCTAAAGCTTTTGCAATCGCTGGCTGGTATTGACTGGGGGAAACTGATAAATGGTATGGAAATTATGGGTGAATGTGATGGTCGGAAAATGTTGGGAATAGAAAGCGAAATAAAGGAAGAAACACGGTTTAAACTTTATATACAGAGTATTCTCTTAGCAAAACTCCCACAACGCGCCATAAATAAATATTTAGCATTCCAAAAGTGGTTCATTTTGAGACAATATACCGTATATCCTCGATTAAGTCCCGACAGTTAGCCGACTGAGGGAAAAATACCCCTCAAAAAACTCCCACGTATTTGCTGGGGAGGAAAGACGCCCATGTATAAAAAACGCTAATATTTATGTATTCTATAGAAAAATGTATTGTTTTGCAGCTGATGTTCACAAGCGTTGATTTTATTGGATGAATAATGGAATTTGTATTCTGACTTGCAGGTTAATGCAACTAATTGGACCCCACAACTGG